>CM038671.1:148825050-149425050 GCA_021605145.1 Aegilops bicornis | reverse complement strand
CTTTGACATTCATCACAAGATAAGACGAACTTACGGGCATCCTTGAAGAGAGTAGGCTAATAAAATCCAGACTGCAATACCTTATGAGCAGTTCTATCTCCAGCATGATGCCCTCCATAAGCTTCGGAGTGACATTTCCGTAGGATTTGTCCCTGTTCATGCTCAGGTACACAACTTCTAATAATACCATCTACTCCTTCTTTATAGAGATGTGGGTCATCCAGTCTTAAATCATAGAAGAATTTTTTTCTTTTGTTGGTATGTAAAGCTAGGTGGTAAATATTTAGCAACAATGTAATTAGTATAATCAGTATACCAAGGAGTACTATGAGAAACATTTATTGCAGCTAACTGCTCATCAGGAAAACTATCATAAATAGGTAGTGGGTCATCAAGCACATTTTCAAGCCTAGACAAATTATCAGCTACTGGCTTCTCAGCTCCTTTCCTATCAATGATATGTAAATCAAATTATTGTAACAAGAGAACCCACTGAATGAGTCTAGGTTTAGCATCTTTCTTTTCCATAAGATATTTAATAGCAGTATGGTCTGTGTGAACAGTTACTTTGGAATCAACAATATAAGGTCTAAATTTATCACAAGCAAACACCACTGCTAAGAATTCTTTTTCAGTAGTAGCATAGTTTCTTTGAGCACTGTCTAGAGTTTTACTAGCATAATGAATAACATTTTGTTTCTTATCAACTCTTTGTCCTAGAACAGCACCAACAGCATAATCACTAGCATCACACATAATTTCAAAAGGCAAGTTCCAATCAGGTGGTTGAACAATAGTTGCAGATATTAAGGCTTTCTTGAGTGTTTCAAAGGCTTCTAAACAATCATCATCAAAAACAAAAGGAATATCCTTTTGCAAGAGACTAGTAGGAGGCCTAGAAATTTTAGAGAAGTCTTTCATAAATCTCCTATAGAAACCAGCATGACCTAGGAAACTACGAATACCTTTTATATCTTTTGGACATGGCATTTTCTCAATTGCATCAACCTTAGCTTGGTCCACTTCAATACCCCTTTCAGAAATTTTATGACCCAAGACAATGACTTCATTTACCATAAAGTGGCACTTCTCCCAATTCAAGATGAGGTTTGTTTGTTCACATCTCTGCAAAACTTGCTCAAGATTGCTTAAACAATCATCAAAAGACTTCCCATAAACAGAAAAGTCATCCATGAAAACCTCAACAATCTTTTCACAAAAGTCAAAGAATATAGCAGTCATACATCTTTGAAAGGTAGCGGGTGCATTACATAAACCAAAAGGCATACGTCTATAAGCATAGGTTCCAAAAGGACAAGTAAAAGTGGCCTTTTCTAGATCAGGTTGAGAAACAGGTATTTGTGAAAAACCAGAATATCCATCAAGGAAGCAAAAGTGTGTGTGCTTAGATAATCTTTCAAACATTTGATCAATAAAAGGCAAAGGGTAATGATATTTTCTAGTTGCTTTGTTCAATTTTCTAAAATCAATTACCATTCTATAGCCTCTAACAATTCTTTGTGGAATAAGCTTATTATTATCATTAGGAACAACAGTTATACCTCCTTTCTTAGGAACACAATGAACACGACTTACCCATCTACTATCAGCTATGGGATAGATTATACCTGCTCCAGAAGTTTTAATATTTCTGTTCTTACCACTTCTTTCATCTTTGGATTTAACCGACGTTGGTGATCAACAACATGTTTAGCATCAGGTTCCATATTAATTTTGTGCTGACATAGAGTGGGACTAATGCCCTTTAAATCATCAAGAGTATATCCAATAGCAGCTCCGTGCTTTCTTAGAACTTTCAATAATCTTTCTTCTTCATGTTCTTAAAGGTTAGCACTGATAATAACAGGATATATTTTCTTTTCATCAAGATAAGCATATTTCAAAGTGTCTGGCAATTTTTTTAATTCAAACACAGGATCGCCTTTAGGTGGAGGAGGACCGCCTAGAGTTTCAATAGGCAAATTGTGTTTAAGTAGAGGACGTTGTTCAAAGAAAATCTTATCTGTTTTATTTCTTTCATGCATACGTAAATCATTTTCATGGTCTAGCAAAAATCGTTCTAAAGGATCAGTAGGTGGTACAGCAATAGAAGCAAGACCAATTAATTCATCCTTACTAGGCAATTCTTTTTCATGAAGCATTCTAGTAAACTTGGAAAAATTAAACTCATGAGATTGTAAGTAGCAGAGTAGTTTGATAGCAAGATAATTTGTAATGAGCAAGTAATGATAGTAGTAACAAAAGTGCAGCAAGGTAGCCCAATCCTTTTGAGGCAAAGGACAGGCCAAAACGGTCTCTTATAGTGAACAAAGCGTTCTTGAGGGTACACGGGAATTTCATCTAGTCACTTTCATCATGTTGGTTCGATTTGTGTTCGCTACTTTGATAATTTGATATGTGGGCGGACCGGTGCTTAGGTTCTGTTCTTACTTGAACAAACCTCCTACTTATGATTAACCCTCCTGCAAGCATCCGCAACTACAAGAAAAGTATTAAGAATAAATTCTAACAATAGCATTAAATTTTTAGATCCAGTCGGTCCCTTACGGATAGCGCATAAACTGGGGTTTAAGCTTCTATCACTCTCGCAACCCATCATCTAATTGCTACTCCACAATGCATTCCCTTAGGCCCAAATATGGTGAAGTGTCATGTAGTCGACATTCACATGACACCACTAAGGGAATAACAACATACATACTATCAAAATATCGAACACATATCAAATTCACATGATTACTTGCAACACGATTTCTCCCGTGACCTCAAGAACAAAAGTAACTACTCACAAATGATAATCATGCTCATGGTCAGAGGAGTACTAAATAGCATATTGGATCTGAACATATAATCTTCCACCAAATAAACCATATAGTAATCAACTACAAGATGTAATCAACACTACTAGTCACCCACAAGCACCAATCTATAGTTCCGGTAACAAGATTGAACACAAGAGATGAACAAGGGTTTGAGATGAGATGGTGCTGTTGAAGATGTTCATAGAGATTGCCCTCCCCAAGATGGGAGAGTTGTTGGTGATGATGAGGACGGTGATTTCCCCCTCCGGGAGGGAAGTTCCCCGGCAGAATCGCTCTGCCGGAGGGCAAAAGTGCTCCTGCCCAAGTTCCGCCTCGAGACGGTGGCGCTCCGCCCCGAAAGTCCTCCCCTTATTTATTTTCTAGGTCAAAATGACCTATATACAAGAAGATGGGCACCGGAGGTGGGCCTAGGTGAGCACAACCCACCAGGGCGCGCCTGGGCTCCCTGGCGCGCCCAGGTGGGCTGTGCCCACATGGTGGGCCCCTTTGGTAGTTATTTGCTCCAATAATTCTTAAATATTCCATAAAAAATCTCCGTGAAGTTTCAGCTTGTTTGGAGTTGTGCAGAATAGGTGTCCTGACATAGCTTTTCCATGTCCAGATTTCCAGCTACCGGAATTCTCCCTCTTGGTGGGTACCTTGCAAATTATGAGAGAAAAGGCATTAGAATTACTACAAAAAGCATTATTATGGATAAAAACATATTAAATAACATTAAGAAAACATGATGCAAAATGGACGTGTCAGCATTCATCATGCAGCAGTTATAACCTAGGGTGACACAGAACTAGCTCCCATTCATCAATATACTGTAGGCATGTATTCCGTATATAGTCATACGTGCTTATGGAAAAGAACTTGCATGACATCTTTTGTCCTACCCTCCCGTGACAGCGGGGTCCTAATGGAAACTAAGGGATATTGAGGCCTCATTTTAATATAGAACCAAACCAAAGCATTAGCACTTAGTGAATACATGAACTCCTCAAACTACGGTAATCACTTGAAAGAATCCCAATTATTGTCACCTTGGGGTATGCGGATCATAACTCATAATAGGTGTCTACAACTTGCAAGATTGGATCAAGAACACAAATATATTCATGAAAACATAATAGGTTCAGATCTGAAATCATGGTACTCAGGCCCTACTGACAAGCATTAAGCATAACAAAGTCATAGCAACATCAATCTCAAAACATAGTGGATACTAGGGATCAAACCCTAACAAAACTAACTCGATTACATGATAAATCCCATCCAACCCATCACCGTCCAGCAAGCCTGCGATGCAATTATTCACACACGGTGGTGGGCATCATGAAATTGGTGATGGAGGATGGTTGATGATGACGACGGCGTCGATTTCCCCTCTCTGGAGCCCAGAACGGACTCCAGATCTGCCCACCCGAGGAAGAACAGGAGGCGGAGACTCCGTATCATGAAACGCGATGAATCCTTCTCTCTGATTTGTTTCTCACCGAACGTGAATATATAGAGTTGGAGTTAGGGTCAGAGGAGGTCCAAGGGACATACAAGGCAGGGGCACGCCCTAGGGGGGCGCCCCCACCCTTGTGGACAGCTGGTGGGTCCCCTCTGGTTGATTTTTTTCACCAATATTTTTTATATATTCCAAAAGTATTCTCCGTGAATTTTCAAGTCAATCCGAGAACTTTTATTTTTGCACAAAAATAACACCATTGCAATTCTTCTGAAAACAGTGTCAGTCCGGGTTAGTTCCATTCAAATCATGCAAATTAGAGTCCAAAACAAGGGCAAAAGAGTTTGGAAAAGTAGATATGATGGAGACGTATCACTCCTTTCTTTTGTCTTCTCCACAACCACCATATTCTATTCCACCTATAGTGTTATATCCATGGCTCACGCTCATGTATTGCGTGAAAGTTGAAAAGTTTGAGAACATCAAAAGTATGAAACAATTGCTTGGCTTGTCATCGGGTTGTGCATGATTTAATACTTTGTGTGATGAAGATGGAGCATAGACAGACTATATGATTTTGTAGGGATAACTTTCTTTGGCCATGTTGTTTTGAGAAGACATGATTGCTTTATTAGTATGCTTGAAGTATTATTGTTTTTATGTCAATATTAAACTTTTGTTTTGAATCTTATGGATCCGAATATTCATGCCACAATAAAGAAAATTACATGGGTAAATATGTTAGGTAGCATTCCACATCAAAGATTCTGTTTTTATCATTTACCTACTCGAGGACAAGCTAGAATTAAGCTTGGGGATGCTTGATATGTCTCCAACGTATCTATAATTCTTTATTATTCCATGCTATTATATTATCTGTTTTGGATGTTTTATATGCATTAATATGCTATTTTATATTATTTTTGGGACTAACTTATTAACTTAGAGCCCAGTGCCAGTTTCTGTTTTTTCCTTGTTTTTGTGCTTCGCAGAAAAGGAATACTAAACGGAGTCCAAACGGAATAAAACTTCACGATGATTTTTCTTAGACCAGAAGACACCCAGGGGACATGGAGTGCAAGTCAGAAGAGCCATGAGGCGGCGACAAGGGTGGAGGGCGCGCCCTAGGGGGCGCCCCATACCTTGTGGGCCCCTCGGTGACCCCCTGACCTAGATCTTCCTCCTATATATTCACATATATTCCAAAACCATCAGAAGCATCCACGAAAATACTTTTCCACCACCACAACCTTCTATTCCCGTGAGATGCCATCTTGGGGACTTTTCTGGCATCCTGCCGGAGGGGGATTCGACCACGGAGGGCGTCTACATCAACCCTATTGCCCTTCCGATGAAGCGTGAGTAGTTTACCTTAGACCTACAGGGTCCATAGCTAGTAGCTAGATGGCTTCTTCTCTCTCTTCGATTCATAATACCATGTTCTCCTCGATGTTCTTGAAGATCTATCCGATGTAATCTTTTTTTGCGGTGTGTTCTGTCGAGATCCGATGAAATGTGGATTTATGATCAGCTTATCTATGAACATTATTTGAATCTTCTCTGAATTTTAATATGCAAGATTTGGTATATTTGTATTTCTCTTTGAATTATTGGTTTGGTTTGGCCAACTAGATTGGTTTTTCTTGCAATGGGAGAGGTGCTTAGCTTTGGGTTCAATCTTGCGTGATTTCACCTAGTGACAAAGTAGGGGTAGCGAGACACGTATTGAATTGTTGCCATCGAGGATAAAAAATGGGGGTTTCATCATATTGCTTGAGTTTATCCCTTTACATCATGTCATCTTACTTAAGGCGTTACTCCATTCTTTATGAACTTAATACTCTAGATGCATGCTGGACAGCGGTCAATGTGTGGAGTAATAGTAGTAGATGCAGAATCGTTTCGGTCTACTTGACACGGACGTGATGCCTATATTGCATAATCATTGCCTTGGATATCGTCATAACTTTGCGCTTTTCTATCAATTACTCGACAGTAATTTGTTCACCCACCGTATTATTTGCCTTTATGAGAGAAACCTTTAGTGAAACTTATGGCCCCCAGGTCTATTTTCCATCATATTAGTTTCCGATCTACTATTTTGCAATCTTTTATTTTCATATCTATATACCAAAAAACGCAAAAATAATTTATCTTTTGTTTAGTTTTATCTATCTCTGTCAGATCTCATCTTTGCAAATGACCATGAAGGGATTGACAACCTCTTTATCGTGTTGGGTGCAAGTGTTTGATTGTTTGTGTAGGCGCATCTATTGGAGACTTGCGCGTTTCTCCTACTGGATTGGTACCTTGGTTCTTAACTAAGAGAAATACTTATCTCCATTGTGCTGCATCACCCTTTTCTTTTTAAGGGAAAACCAACGCAAATTCAATAGTAGCAGCAAACAACAACGTAAACTTCAAGAGTGCTAGGGGGATAGAGAGCGAGCGCATGCGCTTTATTGTGCGTGGCTAGTTGCTATGGGCCCACCAGCATTTTGAGTTTTGCCTATTTTAAATTTGATAAAAATATACTTTTCGTCCCTTAACTTTCGACGGAGTCTAGATTTGGTCCCTCAACTTCGAAATCGGACAACTTGCACCCACAACTACTGAAACCGGACAAGGTTCATCTCTGGTCTCGGCTTTGAATGGTTTTGGTGCTGACTCACACCGGTTTTGACCGGTGCTGACTTAAATACGTGTATATAATTCTAATCCGTGAATCTTTTGAAATTCACGTACTTTTTTTAAATCTGTGTACTTTTTCACATTCGCGTAAAAATTTCAAATTCACACACCTTTTTGGAATCCACGTAATTTTTCCAAATTTGCATATTTTTCTAATCCTCATTTTTCCTCAAATACGCGTACTTTTTCAAGTTCGTGTATTGCTTTCAAATCCATGTACTTTTTTCAAATTCATGAACTTTTGTATAAAGTACATGGATTTGAAAAAAGCACGTGAACTTGAAAATGGTATGCGGACCTGAAAATATAAACGAATTCGAAGAAAGTACGCGAATTTGAGTCAAAACACGGTCAAAACTAGGGAAGTCTACACCAAAACCGTGTCCAGAGACGAACCTTGTCCGGTTTAAGTAGTTGAAGGTGCAAGTTGTCCAGTTTCGGAGTTGAGGCACCAAATTTAGACTCTGCCAAGAGTTGAGGGACGAAAAATATATTTTTCTCTTTAAATTTTACAATATATGATGAGCATTTTTATTTGTCACAGAAATTGATAAAAATAGATGTATTCAAAACTAAAATACGCTTACTACATAGGAGGTTACAACACTCAATCGATACCTGACCTAACATAACATGGATCGGATCAAAGGCAGAGGTCGGTGTCAGTCTCTCCACGATGAGCCGGCCAATGGCGGCTCGGCAGCTTACGACATAGAGTTGAATCAAATGGCGATGACGTGCGATGTGTTAATCCTCTGTACACAGCAAGACAGCGTGCCATGGGTTAATTATTGCTGAAGACGACGTGCAACTGCGCCCTTGCGAGCCTTCATCCTGGATGCAATCCACAGTGACCGGAGAAACATTGGTCATTTTGGCAACTCGGAAGCATCTGAATTTGATAATCGACTGTGATTTCACCAGAAAGTTGGATTCAGCGTAACCAACGCCTTGCAGTAAAACACCGAGCAAACCGAAACATAAATCATATAGTACAGTACAACCAAATTACTTTTGTACATTCAGGTGCTAGCTACTAGTTTTGTTACAGAACTAAGATTAACTAACCAGCCCCATCTCCATGCAATAATCAAGTTGAGAGGAGTCTGAAGGGGCCCTATCCTAAATATCACCGCCCCCTTCTTGGAGTTCGGGTACAGTAACGATCAACAGGAGGACAGGCAGAAGAACCAAAGAGCATATGTACAACCCTGGAAAAAAAAGAGCATATGTACGCAGGAGAGAGAGAGACAGCGCGTGCATGGCTCCGCGCTCGCGCCGGCCGGGGAGCTGAGATGCTCGCTCTACGGCTTGGCGTCGCCGTCGGGCGCGGCGGAGGCGAGGCACGAGGCGATGGCGGAGTGGTACATGGCATGGTGGAAGCTCTCCGTCTCCATCATCCGCATTCGCAGCTGCCGCGCCTTCTCCTCCGTCAACACCCCGAACCGCCTCGCCCCTGCTGCACCAGCAGCTCGCTCCTCCTCCGGCGCCGGCTGAGCGTCGATGTAGTCGGGCTGGCCCAACCAACCCAGCAGCGGTGCCCACCACTTCCCGTCGGCGACGGAACCTCGCCCGCCGGTGGCAGCGGGCGGCAAGACGAGCAGGGCCGGCTGGCGCCCGGCGCCGCGGGGCGGGCGGAGAACGTGGCCGCGGGCCCCGACGCCACCGACATTGATTGGTTGCTTCGCGCTGCGAGAGGAAGAAGAACAATCGGAGGGTTTACGGGTGGGTTTAATTTGCAATTCAGAGTAGAGGAGATAGATGGATTGTTTTTGTCTGCTTCGCTGCTTTTGCTTGCTTAGAAAAGGTGGTGGGATTGTTTTCGTCCGCTTCGCTGCTTTCGTCCACATTTCTTTAAGTGTGTACCAAATTCGTGACTTAAATATTCTCCTCCACGATCTGATCGTAAGAACTTTATTTTTCGGTCACGTTGATTCTCTACCTCATTCTGAAATTCCTTAAACTTTTCAAAGGTCTCAGACTTGTGTTTTATCAAGTAGACATACCCATATCTACTCAAGTCATCAGTGAGAGTGAGAACATAACGATATCCTCCGCGAGCCTCAACGCTCATTGGACCGCACACATCGGTATGTATGATTTCCAATAAGTTGGTTGCTCGCTCCATTGTTCCGAGAACGGAGTCTTGGTCATTTGCCCATAAGGCATGGTTCGCATGTGTCAAATGATTCATAATCGAGAGACTCTAAAAGTCCATCAGCATGGAGCTTCTTCATGCGCTTGACACCAATGTGACCAAAGGCGGCAGTGCCACAAGTATGTGGGACTATCGTTATCAACTTTACATCTTTTGGTATTTACACTATGAATATGTGTAGTATTACGTTCGAGATTCATTAAGAATAAACCATTGACCATCGGAGCATGACCATAAAACATATCTCTCATATAAATAGAACAACCATTATTCTTGGATTTAAATGAGTAGCCATCTTGTATTAAACGAGATCCTGATACAATGTTCATGCTCAAACTTGGCACTAAATAACAATTATTGAGGTTTAAAACTAATCCCGTAGGTAAATGTAGAGGTAGCGTGCCGACGGCGATCACATCGACCTCGGAACCATTCCCGACGCGCATCGTCACCTCGTCCTTCGCCAGTCTCCGCTTATTCCGCAGCTCCTGCTGTGAGTTACATATATGAGCAACGGCACCGGTATCAAAATACCCAGGAGTTACTACGAGTACTGGTAAGGTACACATCAATTACATGTATATCAAATATACCTTTAGTGTTGCGGCCTTCTTATGCGCTAAGTATATGGGGCAGTTCCGCTTCGATGACCCTTCCTTTGCAATAAAAGCACTTTCAGTCTCGGGCTTGGGTCCATTCTTTGACTTCTTCACGGCAAGCGGCTTACGGGCGCAACATCCTTGCCGTCCTTCTTGGAGTTCTTCTTACCCTTGCCCTTCTTGAACTTAGTGGTTTTATTGACCATCAACACTTGATGTTCTTTCTTGATTTCTACCTCTGCAGACTTCAGCATTGAAAATACTTCAGGAATAGTTTTCATCATCCCACGCATATTGTAGTTCATCACAAAGCTCTTGTAGCTCGGTGGGAAGCGATGAAGGATTCTGTCAATGACCGCCTCGTCCGGGAGGTTAATGTCCATTTGGGACAAGGCGGTTGTGCAACCCAGACATTTTGAGTATGTGTTCAGCAGCGAACTATTTTCCTCCATCTTACAACTATAGAGCTTGTCGGAGACTTCATATCTCTCGACCGGGCATGAGCTTGGAAAACCATTTTCAGCTCCTCGAACATCTCATATGCTCCGTGTTGCTCAAAACGCTTTTGGAGCCCCGGTTCTAAGCTGTAAAGCATGCCGCCTTGAACGAGGGAGTAATCATCAGACGAGACTGCGCCAAGCGTTCATAACGTCTTGGTTCTCTCAGGATGGGTGCTTCACCTAGCGGTGCTTCTAGGACATATTGTTTCTTGGCAGCTATGAGGATGATCCTCGGGTTAGGACCCGATCCGAATAGTTGCTGCCATCATCTTTCATCTTGGTTTTCTCTAGGAACGCGTTGAAGTTCATGGTGACATGAGCGTTGGCCATTTGATCTACAAGACATTTTGCAAAGATTGTAGACTAGTGTTCATGATAATTAAGTTCATCTAATCAAATTATATAATGAACTCCCACTCAGATTTGACATCCCTCTAGTCATCTAAGTGTTACATGATCCGAGTCGATTAGGCCGTGTCCGATCATCACGTGAGACGGACTAGTCATCGTCGGTGAACATCTCCATGATGATCGTATCTTCCATACGACTCATGTTCGACCTTTCGGTCTCTTGTGTTCCGAGGCCATGTCTGTACATGCTAGGCTCGTCAAGTTAACCTAAGTGTTTTGCATGTGTAAAACTGTCTTACACTTGTTGTATGTGAACGTAGGAATCTATCACACCCGATCATCACGTGGTGCTTCGAAACGACGAACTTTAGCAACGGCGCACAGTTAGGGAGAACACTTTCTTGAAATTATTATAAGGGATCATCTTATTTACTACCGTCGTTCTAAGTAAACAAGATGCATAAACATAATAAACATCACATGCAATTATATATAGTAGTGACATGATATGGCCAATATCATATAGCTCCTTTGATCTCCATCTTGGGGCTCCATGATCATCTTGTCACTTTGGCATGACACCATGATCTCCATCATCGTGTCTCCATGAAGTTGCTTTCGCCAACTATTACTTCTACTACTATAGCTAACGGTTTAGCAATTAAGCAAAGTAATTACATGGCGTTGAATCAATGACACGCAGGTCATACAATAATTAAGACAACTCCTATGGCTCCTGCCGGTTGTCATACTCATCGACATGCAAGTCTTGATTCCTATTAGAAGAACATGATCTCATACATCACAATATATCATTCATCATTCATCACAACTTTTGGCCATATCACATCACAAGGCAATTGCTGCAAAAACAAGTTAGACGTCCTCTAATTGTTGTTGCATCTTTTACGTGGCTGCAATAGGGTTCTAGCAAGAACGTTTTCTTACCTCTGAAAAAGCCACAACATGATTTGTCAACTTCTATTTACCCTTCATAAGGACCCTTTTTTCGAATCCGCTCCAACTAAAGTGGGAGAGACAGACACCCGCTAGCCACCTTATGCAACTAGTGCATGTCGATCGGTGGAACCTGTCTCACGTAAGCGTACGTGTAAGGTCGGTCCGGGCCGCTTCATCCCACAATACCGCTGAAGCAAAATAAGACTAGTAACGGCAAGAAAGTTGACAACATCTACGCCCACAACAGATTTGTGTTCTACTCGTGCAATAGAGAACTACGCATAGACCTAGCTCATGATGCCACTGTTGGGGAACGTTGCATAAAATAAAAAAAATACGTTCACCAAGATCCATCTATGAGTTCATCTAGCAACGAGTGACAGGAGTGCATCTACATACCTTTGTAGATTGCGAGCGGAAGCGTTCAAGTGAACGGGGTTGAGGGAGTCGTACTCGTCGTGATCCAAATCACCGATGACCAAGTGCGAGCGACGGACAGCACCTCCGCGTTCAACCTACGTACGGAGCGGATGTCGTCTCCCGCACCTTGATCCAGCAAGGAGGAGGGAGAGGTTGATGAAGATCCAGCAACACGACGGCGTGGTGGTGGATGCAGCAGGTTCCGTGAGGCTTCGCCAAGCGACTACGGGAGGAGGAGGTGTAGCAGGAGAGGAGGCGCCAAGACTTCAGGTGCGGCTTCCTCCCCTTTATATAGGCCCCTGAAGCGCCCGGCCTGGAGATTAGATCTCCCAAGGGGCGGCGGCCAAGGGGAGGCTTGCCCCAAGGCAAGTGGGCGCCCCACCCCTAGGGTTTCCAACCCTAGACGCAGGGGGGCCAAAGGCGCACCAGCCCACCGAGGCTGGTTCCTCCCCACTTCAGCCCACGGGCCCTCCGGGATAGGTGGCCCCACCGGTGGACCCTCGGGACCCTTACAGTGGTCCCGGTACAATACAGTGACCCGAAACTCTCCGATGGCGAAACAGCACTTCCTATATATAATTCTTTACCTCCGGACCATTCCGGAACTCCTCGTGACGTCCGAGGATCTCATCCGGGACTCGAACAACTTTCAGTTTGCTGCATACTCATATTCATACAACCCTAAGCGTCACCGAACCTTAAGTGTAGACCCTACGGGTTCGGGAGACATCAGACATGACCGAGACGGCTCTCCGGTCAATAACCAACAGCGGGATCTGGATACCCATGTTGGCTCCCACATGCTCCTCGATGATCTCATCGGATGAACCACGATGTCGAGGATTCAAGCAACCCCGTATACAATTCCCTTTGTCAATCGGTATGTTACTTGCCCGAGATTCGATCGTCGGTATCCCAATACCTCGTTCAATCTCGTTACCGGCAAGTCACTTTAGTCGTATCGTAATGCATGATCCCGTGACCAAACACTTGGTCACTTTGAGCTATGATGATGCATTACCGAGTGGGCCCAGTGATACCTCTCCGTAATACGGAGTGACAAATCCAGACTCGATCCGTGTCAACCCAATGACACTTTCGGAGATACCTGTAGTGCACCTTTATAGTCACCTAGTTACGTTGTGACGTTTGGTACACCAAAGCACTCTTACGGTATCCGGGATTTACACGATCTCATGGTCTAAGGAAAGGATACTTGACATTGGAAAAGCTCTAGCAAAACGAACTACATGATCTTGTGCTATGCTTAGGATTGGGTCTTGTCCATCACATCATTCTCCTAATGATGTGATCCCGTTATCAATGACATCCAATGTCCATAGTCAGGAAACCATGACTATATATTGATCAACGAGCTAGTCAACTAGAGGCTCACTAGGGACATGTTGTGGTCTATTTATTCACACGTGTATTACGATTTCCGGATAATACAATTATAGCATGAATAAAAGACAATTATCACGAACAAGGAAATATAATAATAATCCTTCTATTATTGCCTCTAGGGCATATTTCCAACACATGCACCTTCGGCGCGCCCTTCGGCTCCCTTGGCGAGGCCTCCTCTGTCGGCTCAGGCGGAGCCGGCCTCGCTCCCGGAGGCTTTGACGCCAGCTTCTGCTGGCCAGGCGGCATCCTCAGGAGGCGTCTCGGCCGGGTCCCCGGCTGCCTCCCCGACGCTCTCGACCGCACCCATGTTGGCCGCTGCCCTGCCCGCGCCCATGTTGGCTGTGGCCTCTGCCGCCGGCTCGCCATCGTCTTCTGCGGTCTCACCCGCGGACACGTCTGCGCCACCCGCGGCCTCGCCCGCGGCCTCGTCTCCACCACCTGCAGCCTCGTCTCCGTCACCCACGACCTCGCCGGTGGCTCCTTCGCCATTGCCTACGGTCTCGCCTGCGGCCTCGGCCGTGGCCTCGTTGCCCACGGTTTTTCCCGCGGCCCCGTTGAGGGAGTCCCGGATTAGGGGGTGTCCGGATAGCCGAACTACAACCTTTGGCCGGACTCCTGGACTATGAAGATATAAGATTGAAGACTTCGTCCCGTCTCCGGGTGGGACTTTCCTTGGCGTGGAAGGTAAGCTTGGCGATACAGACATGTAGATCTCCTTCTATTGTAACCGACTCTGTGTAACCCTAACCCTCTCCGGTGTCTATATAAGCCGGAGGGTTTTAGTCCGTAGGACGAAGAACAATCATACTATAGGCTAGCTTCTACGGTTTAGCCTCTCTGATCTCGTGGTAGATCTACTCTTGTACTACCCATATCATCAATATTAATCAAGCAGGAGTAGGGTTTTAACTTCATCGAGAGGGCCCGAACCTGGGTAAAAACATCGTGTCCCTTGTCTCCTGTTACCATCCGCCTAGATGCACAGTTCGGGACCCCCTACCCGAGATTCGCCGGTTTTGACACCGACATTGGTGCTTTCATTGAGAGTTCCGCTGTGCTGTCGCCATCAGGAAGGATGCCTCATCCCGTCTTTAAAGACGACACTGTTGCTAAAGGAGCTTTGGCTATCGGCCAAACTCTCCGGCTACTTATGACCGCCTGTTCGGCCGCCGCGCCGACGATGACTTTTCGGGTCATCAAAAGCAATCTTCACGTCAACTTGGAACTCGCCGAGCAGTTAGATCCAATGGAGCTCTCTTCTTTAAACGAGCTCTTGGATCGCATCGCCGCCCTGGGAGTCGCTACAGACTACGATCAGATTGGGCCTAAACCCGATCTGAGAGAGATTAACTCTCCCCAGGTCACCCATCACGTTGATGTGGTGGAGGAACAATGCGGCGCCCCTTCATCTATATTAAGGACTAACTATGTCCGGATTCCCAATCCCTCCAAGCCGGATACCCGCGGAGGGGAGGACTTCACTCAAGACCTGAACTTAGAGTCAGGCAACGGGCTAGATTCAGTGGACAACATCCAAGAATCCAAGCTTCCGAGTTCGGAAACTCCTTGGACCTTGAGCCTCAGATTGGGTGAGGTTTCGGATCTAATTCCACCCACCTACCCGAACATAGGCGATCTATCCAATATTAGGCAAGAGCAGAAGAAAGCGATTACATCATTACTAGGCCAGATTCCTCCTGGTTATGAACAGGATAAAGGACTGCCGCGAGGAAGACGCGATTTCATTCTTCTGCAATAATTGCACGAACAAGGGAATCCACAACGCCATAGGTCGCCGTGAAATTACACGCTTTGCTGACTTGGCGTCGATAGTACGAAAGTACTATGCGATGGAAAGCGCCTGGAAAACCGAAGTAAGATTTTGGGACAATCCGGCCCCGAATACAAACCCAGTCTGAAATAAAAGGGTGCATTATCGCCAACCACCCGGGTTAAACACCAAAAAACAAAAAAACAAAACCTACGGGGCATGGAATCGTACTGGAGGGATGGCTCAACGGACCCTGTAAAATTCATAGTACAGAGGGCGCCACACCAACTCATAGCCTTAGAGCATGTTGGATACTCCGGCAGGTGGCCAAAAGTGGCGAAGAGCTTCTAACCCCAAAGATCTACAGAGCACCAGCCTGTGGATACCAAGACGGTATTAACAGGTCTTGAGACTTTCACATCAAACAATATGCGAAACGAACACTCCGCAGCCTTGCGAAGTCTACCAAGTAGCAACAATAAATCCATGGGTGACACGGCTATTACCTTAAATGCCAGTGATGAACCTAAACTCCGAACAGCCCGAGCACCAGCAGCATTGGTCCTCAGTCCAATAGTGGACGGCTTTCGCCTTACCAAGGTACTCATGGACGGTGGCAGCGGACTGAACCTCATTTATGAAGAAACCCTTCGAAAAATGGAAATAGACTGGAGCCGCATTGAGCGAAGCAGCACAACCTTTAGAGGAATAATACCCAGTCGGGAAGCGTGCTGCACAGGAAAAATCACACTCGATGTGGTGTTCGGCACGCCGGATAATTACAGGTCCGAGGAGGTCACGTTCCAAGTTGCCCCGTTCAGCAGCGGATACCACGCTCTATTAGGGCGAGAGACATTCACAATTTTTCAAGCTATACCCCATTACGGGTACATGAAGCTCAAAATGCCCGGGCCCAACGGAATCATCACTCTTGCTAGTGACCCGAACATAGCACTCCGCGCCGAAACAAAGACAGCCGCACTAGCCCTTGAGGCACTATCAAAGCCCTAGCGGCCGAGGAACTGATCGCACAAGGCCCACGGTGAACAGGGACGATGTGATACTCGATAAAAGATCCAAGTCCACCTCGTTTAAACCAGTGGATGAAATAGTCAAATTCCAAGTCCACCCAACGGACCCTACAAAAACGGCCTCCATCGGGGCACAATTAAACCCTGATGTAGACGCCACACTACGAGAATTCCTACGCGAAAATTGGGACATTTTGCCCGCACCCTTCAGACATGCCAGGAATCCCACGCCGGCTGGCCGAGCACAGCCTAAATATCCTAAAAGGATTCAAGCCAGTCAAACAGGCTCTTCGGTGTTTCTCCAAACCTAAGAGACAGGCCATGGGAGAGGAGCTAGCCAAACTATTGGAGGCCGGATTCATCAGAGATATAAAACATCCGGACTGGCTAGCAAACCTGGTGATGGTACCAAAGAAGGACAAATCCTGGTGCCTGTGCGTCGATTTCAAGGACCTCAACAAGGCTTGCCCAAAGGATCCCTTCCCCCTCCCCCGCATCGATCAAATTATCGACGCTACCGCAGGACACGATTCATTGTGTTTCCTCGACGCATACTCCGGCTACCATCAAATTAAGATGGCAGAGCCTCATCAAGCCGTAACGGCATTTATCACCCCATACGGCCCATTCTGCTTCAACACAATGCCCTTCGGGCTCAAAAACGCCGGCGCAACATATCAGCATGATTCGGACATGTCCGCAAACCAGATCGGCAAAACAGTGGAGGCATCGTAGATGATGTGGTCGTCAAAACCAAGCATGTCAAAACTCTAGTAGACGACTTGAGGCTCACATTCGATAATCTCCGAACATATGACATCAAGCTTAACCCGGAAAAATGCGTTTTCGGCGTACCAGCCGGAAAGCTCTTGGGCTACATTGTATCCGGTAGAGGAATTGAAGCAAATCCAGCCAAGATCCGAGCTCTGTCACAATTGGATATCCCAAAGGACCTCAAACAAATACAAAAATTGACTGGATGCGTGGCGGCTCTAAGCTGCTTTATCTCCCGTTTGGGAGAAAAGGCATTACCCCTTTATCGCCTCCTTCGGCGCACCGAACACTTCGAGTGGACGGATGCCGCCACGACCGGACTCGAAGAAATAAAAGCCATATTGGCAACAAACCCGGTCCTGGCCGCGCCCAACATGGGCGAACCAATGCTATTATACATTGCGGCAACTCATCAAGTTGTAAGCGCGGTGCTCGTTGTCGAATGAGAAACGGACGGACACAAGTTCCCCTTCAAAACCAGTTTACTACGTGTCCACCGTCCTCACTCCATGCAAGTCACGATATCCGCATTATCAAAAGTTAGCGTCGCGGTGTTTATAGCATCCGGAAGCTGCGACACTACTTTCAAGAGTGTTCAATAACGGTAGCCTCCGAAGTACCTCTTAACGACATTATAAACAATCATGACGCGATAGGCCGGATTGCCAAATGGGCCATTGAGCTCCTCCCGTTCGACATAACCTATAAGCCACGGCGAGCCATTAAGTCGCAAGTTTTGGCCGACTTCGTCGCCGAATGGAATGAAGCCGAACTCCCTAAAGAGTATGGCACATATTCCAATTGGATCATGCACTTCGACGGCTCCAAAATGTTGGCTGGTCTAGTGGCTGGCGTCGTTCTGACGTCCCCAACAGGAGATACAGTTCAATACGTACTCCAGATAATGTATACGGACTCCAAAAACGCAGCCGAATACGAGGCCCTTCTACATGGTCTCCGGATGTCAGTATCCATGGGCGTCTAACGCCTAGAGGTGCGCGGGGCTTAGAACCTCGCGATATCCCAAATAAATGGAGACTTTGATGCCAAGGATCCGAAAATGGCAGCTTAACGCAATGCCGTCCTAAAAATGTCAGCTCGGTTCGAAGGGCTCGAATTTCACCATATAGCTCGGGAAAACAATCAGGCAGCAGACGTCTTGGCATGCATTGGCGCGAAGCGCGATGCCGTCCCCCCCAATATCTTCTTAGAGCGGCTGTTCAAGCCATCCGTATTATGGGAAGGGGGTCCGGAAATAACAGCCCGGACCCAACCGCACTGCCTGACACCGAAAATTCTGACACAATTGGAGGCTCATCAGCGAAGTAACATCTTCATTACGTAATAATGGCAGTCATTGCCCGTGGGCGGAACCATTCCTAGCCTACCTAACCAGGCAGGAACTTCCCGAGGACCAAAACAAGGCACGCAGCATAGTGCGGCGATCTAAAGCCTACAAAGTCCATGAGGGAGAGCTTTATAAGAAAAGCACCACCGTAGTCCTTCAAAGGTGTATCTCCGAAGAGGAAGGGCGGAATCTTCTGGCTGAAATTCATGCCGGACTCGGCGGGCACCACGCCGCAGCCCGGGCCCTTGTAAGCAAGGCCTTCCATACAGGATTTTATTGGCCGACGGCCCGGGCAGATGCTCAGGACTTAGTCCAACGATGCGTCGGTTGCCAGCTCTTTGCTAATCAAAGCCACATGCCACCCACCGCCCTCCAAACTATACCCATCACCTCGCCCTTCAGTGCAGGGGCTTGACATGGTTGGACCCCTTAAAGGAGGAACCCACAAGCAAAAATACCTACTGGTCATGGTGGATAAATTCACCAAAAGGATAGAGGCCAAGCACATTAAGACGGCGAATCCGGACGGTGATAGACTTCATATCGGGTCGCATTACACCGTTACGGCGTCCCCACAGCATCATCACCGATAACGGCACGAACTTCACGGCCGACGAGGTCAAACTCTGGTGCAAAAACATGGGCATCAAGCTCGACTATGCTTGATCTATCACCCTCAAACTAACGGTCAAGTCGAGCGAGCAAATGGTCTAATAATGAGCGGCATCAAACCCAGATTAGTGCGGTCCCTCAAGGAATCTAACACGCACTGGGTAGAGGAGCTCGACTCCGTACTCTGGGGGCTGTGGACCACGCCGAATCGCACCACCGGATTCACACCATTCTTTATGGTATATGGCGCAGAGGCAGTTTTGCCCCGCGACATAATTCATGACTCACCTCGCGTGCGCATGTACGAAGAAAGAGAAGCCGAGCTTGATCGGCAGGACAGTTTGGACGCCTTGGAGGAGGAGCGTGACGTGGCAAAAGCCCGTTCCGCATTCTATCAATAGCAAGCTCGAAGATATCAAAGCAGAGAAATGCGGGCCAAAACTTACAATGTTGGCGAAGTTAGTTCTCGCTTTGCCGGACAAGAAAAAGGACAAACTCAAGCCCAATGGGAAGGTCCCTTTATTATTGACCAAGTCCTAACCGGTGGAGCGTACCGTCTGCGAGATGCATCGGATAACCGACTCGAGCCGAACCCATGGAACACAGCCCGTCTCCGAAGATTCTACGCCTAGCGCCGGATTCTGAGTTCATCTCCTTCCTCTGTCTATTTTTTACACATTAGCTGTCTTATATTTCTCTCCTTCTCCCTCTTTTTCTCTTACAAGCCTTTAAAGGCTCGTTCGCGCATTGTTCGCACACACCTGACGCGCTATCCGCGCTCATTATACCTGGGGGCTTCTTTAACAGAAGCTTGTTTGTATGGGCTTCATGCCTAACACATGTGTCACGCTTCCGCATGTACCTTTTATTCACCATTATATGCATCGATATGACTTAAATTTTGGCCAAGCTGGGTTGCCTTGCTCCTGTGCTTACCCCTACGTTCCCGATTGTTCGGCTAGGTGGTAAAGGGAGCACCTCTGCGATTGCTACCGCCGGGTCTGCCGGATGTGTACCTCAGACTGGGTGAAGCCGATTGCTACAAATGATCCTTAAATCAGTTATTATAACTGTTTCAAGTCTCGGGGGCTACTGGCATATATAGCCATCAAATTTTCTCACCCGTATGTCTTTCACATACTGCTCCGTGGCTCTGGCTAGACCATTTTGAGCGGCACGAAGGTGCGCATCGCCCGAATTGAAGGCATCTAGTGCCTCTTGGGAGAAACATGCGTCACGAAGAACTGTCCGGCGATGCCTGTGGTTCATCGCACTGTCCACCTCGGAATTGGTGGCAGACAGTCTGTCGGCATCCTCTGTCGGAAGGAGCTTCCGGCCTTGCGCCTCGTGTTTGCCTCCGCTTCGAACCTGGCTTTGGAGCTTGGCTGGTGGAGGCTCGATTGGCAACCTCTCCGGATATAATGCAAAGCGCTCTTTTTCCTGAAGAGAGCACGAGCGTTAGTATGCCTTCCGGGAATAAAACCTGGGAATAAGATGGCAGGCCATACCGTTGCGCCGGCGTCTCAATCCGGACCGCACTTCTTTTCAACCTATTGGGCCTTGTTGCTCCTTGTTGGCTAGCCACCGCAGGCTCGGCCTCCCGCCTCACGGGCTCCCCCTGCAAAACACTATTGGTATATGGTGATCGAAAATAAGCACAGATGGACCATTTTCAAAGTATTGGGACTTCGGTCTCAGTTACCTGCGAGGCAGGAAGTATTCCGGGGTAATCAGCCGTAATGGCGACCAGGGCATTGTCGATGCTCAGTTGGTAAAATACCCCATCAATCAGCTCCATGGCTATGTCCGGATCCTCTTGGGAGGCCGGATCGAGGGACCGTTCCGGATCCTCGGGTTGTGGAGGAGGGCTGTTTATATCCTTCACGGCCCGGTGCAATTCTTGCGTCGAAATCACAAGATAAGCTACTTAACTATGGGAATATGGAACGGATGGGCAAAAAGAAGTGTCCGCTTACCCAGCTTGGAGGATTGTACATAGAAAATCCATCCTGTGGATTGACGCGGAGGAACTCCTCCTCTTCTCCCTTGCATAATGCGGACAAGGCCTTCGTCAGAGCAAAGAACCGATCCGGCCCCATACGGCCGCAATGGGTGGCATCATCCTCCCGTTGAAATCCCACATGGGGTGGCCTCTATACTGAAGCGGCTGCACCCCCTGCATAATGCATGTGGCCATGACCCCGATCATGGTTAGTCCGGAATGAGCTAACAACTTTATCCGGCTCATCAGGTAATGGACGTCCTTGTCATTTTCCCTTTGAGGGCTCCGTGGGCGCCAACTTAGGCGCTTCTTCAAGGGAGCATTATCGAACTCGGGAAGGCCGATCCGAACAGGGTCCGGCAGGGGGACATCTTCTATATAAAACCATTCTGAAGGCCAGTCTTCGGACGCCTTCCTTGGGGTCGGATAGATATCTGGTCCCGGCGATGCGCCATAGTTCGGCTCCGCCCACTTCATATATCGACCCCTCCTGAGAACGGGGCACAAGGCAGAACATCTTCTTCCACAGCGTGAAATGAGCCTCGACGCCCAAGAACAGCTCACAAAGGGCTACGAAGCCCGCAATATGCAAAACGGAGGCAGGCGTAAGGTTGTGCAACTGGAGGCCGTAGAACTCAAGGAGCCCCCGGAGGAACGGATGAATTGGGAATCTGAGCCCCCTTATCAAATAAGGGACAAGGCATACCCGCTCTCCTTTGGAGGGATTGGGGACGCTCTCCGCCTGCTTTCCGCCATTATAGGTGGCGAGTCCGGCTCAAACTGGGACAATGAAGGCCGGGGGGAGGAATCCCTTGGTCTGGAGCGTCACTAGCTCGCTGTGCGGGACGGAACATCTCTCCCAACCCCGAGTGAGGGAGGGAGGCGAGAGGAGGAGCTGCGTCGACTGGCCATGATGGAATGTATCTCTGTCGGATGCGCTCCGATGGATGCTCGCAAAGGGAAGATGGTGTGATTCGGATCTAAATCCTCGTCTCTTTCATAGGGAAGCTTATTTGCGCAGCCAGGGGGGTAAATGTAAAAACACCCTGGCTTTTCACATTCGTTTGACATGTGGAAGACGGCCATTATTGGGCGTGGAAGCCAAGGAGCACAATATTCATGAGAAGCCGGACACTATTCAATAGGTACACAGAATTTGGAGAAGAACCCACCTTGCAATGCTGAGAAAATCTGCGTGCCGGACTCATCATCATTGAAGCCTGGTTCGGGG
The DNA here is from genome assembly GCA_021605145.1 of Aegilops bicornis. NCBI lineage: Eukaryota > Viridiplantae > Streptophyta > Magnoliopsida > Poales > Poaceae > Aegilops > Aegilops bicornis. Next base: position 149,402,908 of record CM038671.1, on the reverse strand, counting down.
GCTACTGAGGGAGTCCCGGATTAGGGGGTGTCCGGATAGCCGAACTACAACCTTTGGCCGGACTCCTGGACTATGAAGATACAAGATTGAAGACTTCGTCCCGTGTCCGGATGTGACTTTCCTTGGCGTGGAAGGCAAGCTTGGCGATACGGATATGTAGATCTCCTTCTATTGTAAGCGACTCTGTGTAACCCTAACCCTCTCCGGTGTCTATATAAGCCGGAGGGTTTTAGTCGGTAGGACGAAGAACAATCATACTATAGGCTAGCTTCTAGGGTTTAGCCTCTCTGATCTCGTGGTAGATCTACTCTTGTACTACCCATATCATCAATATTAATCAAGCAGGAGTAGGGTTTTACCTCCATCGAGAGGGCCTGAACCTGGGTAAAAACATCGTGTCCCTTGTCTCCTGTTACCATCCGCCTAGACGCACAGTTCGGGACCCCCTACCCGAGATCCGCCGGTTTTGACCGACACCCGTCCTCATCCTCTTCCGCAACAGAGGTTGCGCCTTCGCCTCGCCGTCGAGCTCGGGCCCCGCCTCCGCCGCCTCATCACCCCATGGTGACGCGCGCTAAAGACGAGATACAGCAACCAAACCCACGCTATCACAATCTCACCGTCACGGTGATCTCTCCAGTACCGCGCTCGGTGCGCTCTGCATTAAGTGATCCGCACTGGCTTGCGGCTATGCCGCCGAGTATGATGCCCTCGTCGCCAACCGGACCTGGACATTTGTTCCTCATCCACCCGGTGCCAACATCATCACCGGCAAGTGGGTATTTCGGCATAAGCTTCTCCCGGATGGCTCTCTGGACAGGTACAAGACTCGTTGGGTTGTTTGCGGCTTTGCACAACGTGCCGGTGTTGACTTCTCGGAGACCTTCTCTCCGGTCATTAAACCCGCTACGATTCGTGTGGTTCTTCAGCTTGCCGCCTCACGTCACTGGCTTGTTCATCAGCTCGACATCAACAACGCTTTTCTATACGGTCATCTCCAGGAGCGTGTTCTCTGCCAGCAGCCTACTGGATTTGTTGATCCTACCCGCCCTGATGATATATGCCTGCTATCACGGTCTCTCTATGGTCTGAAATAAGCGCCTCGTGCGTGGTATCAACGCATCGCAGTATTTCTCACCGCTCTTGGTTTTCGCAGCACCACCTCCGACACGTTGCTATTTGTGCTTCATCGAGCTGATCATGTCGCCATGCTTCTTCTGTATGTTCATGACATCGTCATCATTGCCTCTCGCGCGGATCTACTTCGCGACATCATTGGTTGCCTCGGTTCCGAGTTTCGGCTGAAGGACTTGGGCGCATTGCACTTCTTCCTCGGCATTAATGTGTGACGTGATTCCTCCGGATTTTTTCTTCATCAAGGATAGTATGCTCTTGATCTCTTGGATCGTGCTGGCATGACCGATTGCAAACCTGCTGCTACTCCTGCCGAGGCCAAGCCGAAGCTCTACGCCATCTTTGGACAGCACCGACCGACGCTCTCTCTTTGCGGTATTGTTGGTGCTCTTCAGTACCTCACGCTCACCAGACCGGACATTCAGTTTGCCGTGCAGCAAGTCTGCTTGCATATGCACTCACCTCGTGACGTTCACTGGTCTCTGGTCAAGCGCATTCTCTGGTACATTCGCGGCACACCGACCTTTGGTCTCCGTCTTCGTGCCTCCACCTCCACTGAGTTGTATGCCTACACTGATGCGGATTGGGCCGGTTGTCCTGACACTCGTCGCTCTACGTCGGGTTATTGTGTCTTCTTCGGTGATCCGCTCGTCTCATGGTCCTCTAAGCGGCAGCCCACCCTCTCCCGCTCGAGTGTTGAGGCCGAGTATCGTGCCGTCGCCAATGTCGTTGCCGAGACTTGTTGGCTCCGTCAACTACTTGGCGAACTTCGGGTTTCAATCCCGAAAGCTACGGTGGTTTTTTGTGATAATGTTTCGGCCACCTACCTCGCGGCCAACCCGGTGCAGCATAAGCGCACCAAGCACATTGAACTTGATGTTCACTTTGTTCGCGAGAAGGTTCAGTTGGGTCAGCTCCGGGTTCTTCATGTACCGACCACCCAACAGTTCGCCGACATTATGACTAAAGGGCTCTCAACCGCTGCATTCCAGGAGTTCCGTTCCAGTCTTTGCATCGCCTACGCCGAAGCTTCGACTGCGGGGAAGAGGGGGGAGGTGTTGAACGTGACATATTGTACTTCTAATCCTATCTTCTCTAGCCTTGTATAGTTGACTCCTAAAGATATGGTAGGGTTAGTTTTCTTGTCACGCAAGACATTTCTTGTATATATTGTGACCTACTTTATGGAATACAATTGTGTTGCACCGCATAATCTCTCTACACATGTTGTCAAACTGTACCCTTATAATTTGTATACGCGTCTCTGCTCATTGTATCGTTGTCCTTGTTAACCACATCGTCGTCAGCTGCATCAGTATCATCATCGACCGCAACGGGTAGAAAGATGCAACCAAAACATGATACCCGTGCAGTAAAATAACACAAACGCTAAACTGCTTACTCGAATTTTACGTGGTCTAACTCTATTTGCAATCAATCAGACAATCACCTGTTCAAATGAATGAAATACGCAAAACCAGGAGATTCTAGAGACCTCCAAACGGACGGCCGCAGGTGGAAATAAGAAATGTCCTGTTGCGGATCTCGTACGTGAAGCGCATTTCCGTCACGTTGCCTAGCTCGACGACGGCGACCCGGCCGGGGTCGACGTGGACGGCTTTTCCGGCCACCGGCGGCGTTTTGTCTGCGTGCAGGAAGGTTCTGGCGGGTCCAACCGTGTGCGACCTAGCACGTCCCCCTTCTGGCGCGCGGTGACAGTAACCCTCGCGTCTCCTAGCTAGCTTGGCCGGCCACGGTCCATGGCGCGCGGCCGCTCCGCCGTTGGACGCGTCGGACGGAGGAACCAGCGCCGTGCGTGATGCGCATGCGTGCAGCTAGCGGCACACGCACCGGTTGCTGGCCGGGCCGGGTGACGTGGACCGTTTCCACGTGGCCGTTTTGTCGTGCGCCGTGTGCACGCCCGCCCGCCCGTCCGTCCGTCCGCTGTGTTCACGGCCACGCCCGTTCTCCCTGCCGTGCCGTTGCACAACGCTGCGTTCACGGCGACTGTTCTGTTTTTTTTTTTTTTTTTGAGGACAAGACTGTTCTGTTTCTTCTGATGGTCATAGGCCAAGACTGATCGATGGGCGTACGCCGTCAAACCGAAACTCGGGTCTCGGGAGAGCAAACAGGAGCCTGCCTACGAACTTCCCGTGGTAAAATACCAATGAGTCCTATGTCTACGTATGTCGACGACGATGCCATTTTCCGGTGCAAAATGCTCTCGCGCACCTCGCACGCCGCGGTATATTCCAGGCGGCGACGGTGGGTGGCAACTCGCAACGCACGACGCAGCATATGCCGAAGGACAAACGATCGCCCGCCGGGAAGGAGCACAAGTAACGCCAGCTGAGCAAGTGTCACGTCTCTGTCGAGGATAACTAAACGAGATGCCTCGCAAGTTGCACTTGCGCCGCTTTCGGGCGGGCGGGGAGCTATTTGGAGTGCTGATCCAGGCCGGGCAAGCAATAATTGGTGAGGCTGTCGGGTCAATCTGGGCAAGGAGTTTTGACTTAGGCCGTGTTTGGTTCATAAGTCCTAGGATTTTTTTTAGTCCCAACTTATAAGTCACAAGTCCCTAAAAAGTCCCTACCTGTTTGGTTCCTGGGACTTATAAGTCCCTATAAGACCATATTACAACTATAAGTCCCTATAAGTCCCTCCTCGAGTCTTATTTCATAAGTCCCAAATGCCCACTTTAAGTCCCTATAAGTCCCTCCTGTTTGGTTTAGATGGGACTTATAGAGACTTTTTTAAGTCCCTAAGCCAATAAGTCCCTGGAAACAAACACCCTCTTAATGGTAATGGCGTGACACGACGGGGACGTTAAGATCACTGCAAAGAAAAGTCTGGGCCAGGTGTGAAGCATTCCAGCTACTTGGAACACGACACGAGAAGGCGGACGAACTGGCTTAAGGTTGCGAGCTGAGGAGGCAGCCCTGTCAGCCTTGCTCCTCTTTCCTTTTTTTTTGAACATACCTTGCTCCTCTTTCCTGAATGACTGTCGAAAGATTCAGCTAAGTTCAGGTTACTGTTGGTTTTCCGAGAAACGCTTCAGTCGAAATCTGATGGCCCGCCTCATTCCAGATCAAGTTACAGGGAACTGAACGGCCCTGATGCAAGGAGTACTACTGACTTTCATAACTCTAATGTTAGTTAAGTTTACCGCCCAACCACTTCGTTTACTGAAAACATAATATATACAGTTTATAAACTGCCGTCACGGTCAGACTTGAACGCATACTCATAACAGGCCCCTCTTGATTTGGCCAAATTCCCATAGACTTGACTACTCGAGTGAGTTCTCTGCTCAGATCTAACCACAGCCAATCGCTTTGACCTGATACAAGATCTGACCTCAGGGATGCTTTGAAAAAGAAACGCTCATATTCGGCGGAAATGTGCCAGAACTACACATGAATGAGAGTTTTGGTTCCTAGCAGAACATAAGGATTAGAAGGTCCTCCTTGCTCTAGTTTACTGAAAACTGGCGCATGTTGCACCCCCGGAGTCCGTGTCTCACCGCTCGCCTTCGCCGGGAGGGTTCTTCATGAGTTCCCTAACCTTCCTGCATGAATTCAACCGAAAGGAATGGAGACGTCAGCTAAAAAGGTCCTCAATATGCAGCCAATAACTACATGATTATCCGTTCCGACAAAAGAAAAAAGAAAAACTATTATATGATTCCTCTTTTTGGGGACAAATCATAGGTCCCTAAAAGTTACTGATGGCACTTTACAAAAGAGCTTCTCATCATCACCATTTTAAGAGATGGGAAGCAGAAGCAGTTTAGGTTAGTAAAAAAAACGTGGAAAGAATTGCACCACTGGCACATAACTGCTTCTCACAAAAGCGGAGTGAATTGCAAAAAATCACCACATTTGAAGTTGAAGCATCCAATTGCCACCACATTTCTAGCGCGTCCCAAAAATCCACCACTTTACTTGTAAATTTTCTCAATAAAAACAAATGACCGGTTTGCCGCGATTAACACGATTTCGACAGGCTGGCCCACCCGTGCCACGTGGCGAGGCAGACGGCGAGTGGGTTGACCGTTAAAAGGCAGCGTGGTCGAGCGCTCGCGGCTCGATCGCTGGCCCATTCTCCCCTCTTTCCCGTCTCTCTGTCTACATCTCCGCGATGGCGGCGGCGGCTAAACCTAGCGGCGGCGGCGGCGAAGTCGGCGGCGGAGGGACCGGAGGCGATGGTGATGGATTCTACGAGGTGGACAACTGGTTCGGCAGCAGTAGCTTGCCGACGCAGCGGCTCCTTCACCGGAGCGATCCCTTCGCCTCGCCGCGGAGTGGGACATTGGCGTGTCTGGCGGCGCGGCCCTAGCACGCAAGATCGGGGCTTGAGCGTTGGAGAAGGCCATCGGTGGGCTTCGAGGTTCGGCGTGTGGTAAGATTTCTTCCTCCACCCCTCTCTTCATTGGATTCGGGTTGTTAGATTGCATATAAACCTATCATGTTACTGAGGGTTGTTAATGGGTTGTTAGATTTTAGGAAATTTTAGGGTTGTTAGATTTTAGGAGATTTTAGGGCAGTTTGATTTTAGGGTTTTGTTTACTGAAGATTATTGTTTGTTTACTCAAGTGTTCTAGCTGATATAGTTAATATCTTTTACGAATAACATGTTTCAGTAGGAAATATAGCTCTGGGTTTATAGTTTTATGCATGAATGCTTTGTTTACTCCTTATTGACAGTGAAGATAGTGCTAATATCTTGTCTGAATAACATGTTACATTATTGAAACAGAATCAATCAAGCACTAATTCTCCTCAATTTTGTGTAGTTTGGATGATGAGATATGGGAAATAAGGTACCATTTTCAAGGGAGAGACAACTTGGAGAGGACCATTTCTCTGTCGAAATTACTTATATTAACATGTTAGCACTTGCTAGAGGCGAAGAGGGATATCTTGAAGTGACTACATGTTCTATATGAAAGAAGAAGGAAAGGGGCAGCGAGGAATGCGAGGTTATTGACAATGAAGATAGTGTGGAAGAGATGCTAGACTATTATCTTTGAGCGAAGGTGCTCAACATAACTGTAATTAAGGCTAATGAGCCTAATCCGGGAGAGTTTAACAGGTCAAATATTGTGGAGGAACAAGTGCACCTGTAAGTAATGTGGGGATTCCAACATTATTTCTATAGATGAGGCGGGAGTATTGTTCCTATTGCTGTTGAAGACACAGTTGAAGAGCTCTATGTTGTGCCTATTGCTGTTGTAGAGCCAGGTCAAGAGTGCATATATTAACACACAACAGAGCATGAATTTGAAGAAAGCAAAGGGCAAAGAGAAATTACAGAAGGCGTTGGCCCCTCGATGATGAAGTGTTTGTTGATTTGAACTGCTATGAGGAGGAAGAGCATGACACGGGTAATGAGGAGGAAGATGAAATCATTGAGGAGGAAGAGCATGACACAGTAATGAGGAGGAAGATGAAATCATTGAGAAGTCAAGCGAGAAAAGGAAAGCAGAGAGGATCCTATGCATCACTTTGAAGGAGACACAGAAGTGGAAGAGATGTGTCCAGAGGCAGAGGACTCAGACACAGAACTTGAGACACCTCTTCCTCAAACATTCAAGAAAGTAGGCAAAGCAGGCCCCACTACAAGATCACACCATGATGCTGACATTGAGGTAATTCCTGATTTCATTCCATCTGATGATTCTGCTTGTTTCCACAGGGGACTATGGCATTAGTGATTCAAATGATGAGTCAGGTCTACCACTCCCTTGTGGAAGGAAGAGTCAAGCCAAGAGGGCCGGGACTAGGATCTGGTATGATGAGAGCAAGCCGGATGCTCATGAACAACTTTGCATCGATATGTGCTTCAGCGATGTGTATCGGTTTAGAAGAGCACTTAGGAATTATCACATCAGAATCCTTAGAAATTTGCAGTACAATAGGAACTGCAAGTATATGATCATTGTGCATTGCACAGAAAGGGACAATGGGTGTCCTTTTTCATGACTGCAACAACAATAGCTCATGAGAAGACATTACGCATCAAGAAGATGAAGTTGTTGCACACTTGTAGTGCACATGGAGAAAAAACCAAAGTGACGGTTGATTTGGATGGCGAGAACATGTGAGCGACAAGCGAGAGATAATCCAAGGGTTGGTGTTGATGCAATTTTAAAAAGAACAAAGACTAAGTATGGGCTAGAAGTGCCAAAGACCAAGGCCTACAAGGCAAGGTCATTGGCCATTGAAGTGGTGGAAGGTGACATGAAGGGACAATACACAAGGTGTAGGGATTATCTTCAAGGTGCTTGATACCAACCACAGGAGCAGATGCATTGTGACTACCAGAGAGCTTCAGCTCCATCCTAGCCCAAATCCTAGGTTCCACTACATGTTCTCTTGTCTGAATGCTTCAAAAGAAGGTTTCTTGAATGGGTGTAGGCCCTTTATAGGTATTATATGTATTCTAAATTACTCCAATTCATTGCCCATATCTTGTACTTAATAATGCAATCGATTTCACTACCCAATGCTTTAATACAGGTTTAGATGGTTGCTTTATCAAGCTTTCTCTTGGGCAGCAGATACTTACGCCCTTTGGTAGGGATGGGAATAACAACATATTCCCTATTGCAATTGGTATTGTTGATAAGGAGGACAAGGAAAGTTGGACTTGGTTTCTTAGCAAATTAAGAGCTTGCATTGGAGAGGGAACAAGTGGGGCACATACACAATCATCTCGATAGACAGAAGGTATATTTTTCATTTCACAATTTAATGAGCAATTTCTAGAAATAATAATTTGTTATACTTGCCATTATGAAGTTATATGATTAATACTTGCTGCCATTATGAAGTTATATGATTAATACTTTACGCCATTATGATCTATATAATGACTTAAGCGAAATTTGTTGAATGCAATTCAAGCTATGTTCCCACACTCACCTCAAAGATATTGTCTTAGACATATCTATGCAAATTTCAGTCGGTGGCTTGTAAGTGAGGAGTTGAAGAAGCATATGGACAATGCTGCATATTCATACACCAAGAATGGTTTTGAGATTGCAATGAATGAACTGAGAAAGGAGGATGAAGATGCTTGGAAGTGGCTTTGTGATATCCCTAAAGAGACTTGGGCAAGGCATGCTATGGATCACACATGCAAGACAGACCTAGTAGTCAACAATCTTAGTGAAGTATTTAACAAGATGATACTAGATGTGAGGAACAAGCCAATAAGGAGCTGTGTAGATGGATTCAGAACTAAGTTGATGGTTAAGTACCAAGCAGTCAGAGAGAAGACAGAGAAGAGTAAGTGGGAGATAACACCCACTTATATGGAGAAGTTGGAGGAGTCAAAGAAGTACTCAAGGCAATGCACTGCATACATGGCAGGTCCTGGTATTTGGCAAGTCACTAGTGGGGAGTCTACCTACTGTGTGAACCTTGATAAGTGGACATGTGACTGCAAGAAATGGGACCTATGTGGTTGGCCATGTAACCATGCAGTTTCTGCCATTACAAGAGTGAAGGGACAGCCGTAAGACTATGTGCATGAGTTCTTCAAAAACCATTGTATAAGGAAACATACAGCACATCATCTACCACTGTACCAGGTGGCCCGACTGTTGGCCTAGGACACCAACTGTTGACATAGATCCACCAGTGTTCAAAGAGAAGAAGGGCAGGAAGCAAACAGCTAGGAGGAAGGGGCAATTTGAGGTCCCAACAAAGAAGGATACATCAAGGATGGCAACTATCGCATGTAGCAACTGCAATATGCAGAAACATAGGTACACCTACTGCCCTAAGCCCCTGAAGCCTCATCTTCAGGCAAGAAAGGACAAGCACAAGGTATGGAATATGCACACTTTTGATTATTGTCATTGTTTTAATCATTTGATTCATCCTAATTGTTGGTCTATGATGTGTGCTTTCTTAGACAACCGTAACTCACTACCATGGAGCTGGGGAAGTTCTCACGCTACTACAGTTAGAACAACAAGCATCTTGGTCATTCAACCTTTGCTTCTCTGGTCACCTTGACTGCTGCTTCTACAAGGCCAAGAAAAACAACTGCTGCTTCTAGAAGGGCAAGCATCACCAGTGATGCTTGTACTACTCCTTCCCAGGCTGCCACAGGAGCTTCAGGTTCAAGCAATGCAGCCAGCAGGAGAGGTGGAAGGCCCTACATGGCACCTAGGGCTGCAAGTACAACAGAGGGAGCAACAACAGGGTCTAAAAGGAAGAGGTTCCAGAGCAGCAGGCTGAGGGGTTATTTTTATGCCAGTGGCAACTAGTCAGTGCACAATTTGGCTGTTGTCTTTTGAACTGCCTGCCTTAAGTATTTCTAAATTTCAGAAACTATGTCTGAGAACTGCTATGTGTGAACTGCTTTGTGTAATCAATATTTAGCTTGAGAACTTGTTTGTGTTACCATGCTAAGTTTGAGAACTGCTATGGATGAGAACTATTATGGTTGAGAAAATGTTTGTGTCATCAACAATTTACTTGTTTTGATTTTATGATTTTTCTATTCTAAAATATATTGACATTTGATGGTTAGTTTGGGTTGTTATTTTTGTCGAGCCCGAGCCACCGTAAAGCCTAAATGATAGTTGTAGGTGGTTTTGTCGAGCCCAAGCCACCGTAAAGCCTAAATGATAGTTGTAGGTGGTTTTGTCGAGCCCAAGCCACCGTAAAGCTTAAATGATAGTTGTAGGTGGTTTTGTCGAGCCCAAGCCACCGTAAAGCCTAAATGATAGTTGTAGGTGGTTTTGTCGAGCCCAAGCCACCGTAAAGCCTAAATGATAGTTGTAGGTGGTTTTGTCGAGCCCAAGCCACCGTAAAGCCTAAATGATAGTTGTAGGTGGTTTTGTCGAGCCCAAGCCACCGTAAAGCCTAAATGATAGTTGTAGGTGGTTTTGTTTGAGCCCAAGCCACCCTAAAGCCTAAATGATTGTTGTAGGTGGGTTTGTCGAGCCCGAGCCACTCAAAAGCATAAATGATATTTCTAGGTGGCTTTTTCGTGCCGCAGCCACCTTCAAGATTAAATGGTGGTTTGGGTGGTTTTGTGACCCCAAGCCACCCTAAAGCCTAAATGATTGTTTTAGTTGGATTGGGTTAAAATTCAGTTTAGTTAAAATTCTAAGGCAATTAAGGAGGACAAGGAAAGTTGGTCTTTGTGCTTTATGTGATCAATTATGTAAGCATTTGCCCAATTTGGCCATGCCTAGTTGGTCTTCACCATTCACCATTTAGTCCAAACAAGCAGATTAATAAATTGCAGATTCATAATAGCATAGCTCTTACTATAGAAAGCTAACAACATTACATAACTAGGGGAAGTTTTGCAGCTAGTCATTACATACATTACATAACTAGGGGAAGTTTTGCAGCTAGTCATTACATACATTACATAACTAGGGGATTCCCAAAATATATTGTTCCAAGGACACATATTAGCTTAACATAACTGAGGTGTTGAACAGCATTGTTCACTCATCAAGGATTGACTTGATCTTGGCAAGCTTGTCCTTGTTGCCATGACCAGCTTTCATAAGATCACCCACCAGAAACTCGACTTCTTCTTCTCCTCTATCACCAGTCCCTCTCTTTCTTTATCTCATCCCTCTCCTTCCTTGTGTTCCTAATGATCTCACCCCGAGACCTATAAATGCACTTAATCTCCTTGACTCATGAGCCGACTTGTCCATCTCCTTCATCTTGCCAAAGTCAGCACTCTCCTTCTCCTTGCCGATAGCTAGCTTCTCCATGTCCTTGTCCACATCCATCCGCTTCGCTTGAACTCTTCATCGCTCATGACCCTGTTGTTACGATTCGCCCAATCAAACATCTTGGTGACATCCTCAACCACCGATCAGATCGATCCCCAAGTGTATCCAATTTCTTGTTCACCTTGTCCAAATCTTTCTTATACTTCTCATGGTCAATCATTCTGTCATGATTCTCCTCATGAAACATCTCTCATATCTTCTCCAAACATCTTTGCAGAATAGAAGGCCATGGGGCATCAACCCACCGAGCAACTCCACAGTCAATACCATCTGCATCAATTATTAGAAAATAAATATGCTAACTTCAAAAAGAAAATATATGAGATATCCATTGATTCAGTCATACTTGCAGATACAATAGACATTCAGGAAACTTCAAGTTCAAATCAATGTCCTAAACATGTTTCATTTACTTAATTTATCGATGTAAACCGATGCTTGCAAAATCACTGTTAAAACACATGTTTCATCAACTACAGACAGTCCAAATTGAATGAATTTACTGCAGACTAACACAATTCACTGAATTTACTGACAACAACTACAGACAGTCCAAATTTCCTTCAATAACACAAACCCTCGTTGGATAACACTGACCTGAGGAACAACACATCCATAGAACCTCCTCAAGTATCCTTTCCTTTAAATGCAACATATTTCATGCATGGGGCCAAGTGCAGATCTACATGTGATGCTTGCATCTGCAGCTCTACCACGAAGGATGCATCTATAGTGGTGCCGAGGTTACGCTGCATTGTAGCACACTAGTGAACCGCAGAAAAGATAGCAAGTGCTCGAAACATGGTCTCAAATCGTAGAACACTTGAATCACTAACCCTAACCCTAGGTGCAAAGAAGATATCTTGCTCAGTGCTGCTCCAGATCCATGCCGACCAGCTCCTCCTCCTCGCTGCTCTCCTCTCCATCCTTCCACGACGGCATCTTCTACGACGGGGAGGGAACCGTGCCTCGTGGCGGCGAAGAACTCCGCGGCAAAGCAACCCGGGACAGAGCAGAGGAGTGAGAGTGAGAGAGTGAGCGAGTGGAGTGGAGTGTGAGCGGGGAGTGGGGGCTCTGTTTTCTATCGACAGCCCTAACGGCCGTCAACCCACTCGCCGTCTGCCTCGCCCACATGGCACTGACGGTGGGCCAGCCCTGTCGAATCGTGTTAACTGCGGCAAACCGGTCATTTGTTTTTATTGAGAAAATTTACAAGTAAAGTGGTGGATTTTTGGGACGCGCTAGAAATGTGGTGGCAATTGGATGCTTCAACTTCAAATGTGGTGGTTTTTTGCAATTCACTCCACAAAAGCGAGAAGCATGTAAGAGAGTAGGCTTACCGTAGTTCACCCTCGATTTCGGCATTCCCGGGATCTAAATTTTGTGCGTCCAAGAGAGCATCACAGGCTTGTTTATACTCCTGGGTGCAGAGCAAATCAAAGAGTGTGACCAAACTGCAATATCAATATGAATTATGAAATAGGTCATAATTGAACACACTGGCTAGCTAGACGCACCTTGAGTAGCATGTGAGCTGCAGCTCGACGGTAGCAAGCTTTTGCCCAATCAGGTCGCAGCATTCTGCACATGAGAGCATCTGTCAAAGCACCTTCACCATCACCCATGAGCAGTTTACAAACACTCCTGTTTGCATACAGTGTTGCACTCTCTCCATGAGCTATTGCCTACGGTCAAACATAGGAGGTCATGCAGATATTAATCTCAACTTAGAATGTCATCATACAGAAGTTTCATTTTAATTAATGCTCATTCATGGGATTCAGGCAAGCTAGCAGGTAGAGTGGTGACATACAAAAGTTCTATTTTAATGGCTCACACACTGTCTAAATTACTACTGTACTTAGTAAGACAGTGATACTGCAGAATATGGAGCACATTCTCTTGCTACACAGATTGGCTTGTTGTACGATCAATCTGGATAAAGCTAAATAATTTGATGCACTGTCATGAACTTCTTATGGGTTCTGGGGATGTAAGACAACAACCAAGTTTGATAATAGAATCTTCATTCATTCTGCCCCAAATAGTAATGCATGAATGTTAGCACATTCTTAATGTATACTGGCTTCAGATCATATACATTTTGGATGACCCTTGGTCAGATCTAAATCATCTAATCATAATTTTAGTTTGATCTATAGTCAATTAGATGGTTTCCATGGAATCATTGTATCCTAGTCGCACTGATCATTACTCCTTCCAGTACACAAAAAAGAGACGTCCCAAGTTAAACTTAGACCAACAATACCATTTAAAATGTTCAAATTGGGTTGAAAATCATACGCATAGATTTGTGTAGAGAAGTACTATCAGAAAAAAAATTGGTGGTCAAAATTATATTTCCAACACCATGTAAATGTCCAAAACGTCATTTTTTGTGAATTAGAGGGAATATTAATTATTTTTCCAATCGAACCTTCATATTTTACATTACAAAAAGAGTTACATATGTTCAACCAGTTCCCAGTATCATAGATATAATGCAAGAGGTGTACCAATTCATAAATCTTTGTTGCTATCTTATACTCCTTCTGCTTGAATGCCGTATCGGCCTTTGACTTGATCAAACCTTTTCTTCTTTGAAGGTGTCGTTGCTCCTAGATAACAAATAAATGAAACATGAATTGAATATTTGAATTTTGGAAAAATCATCATTTACTATGATTTTTTCTTACCAAAAAAGACATCCAAGAACTTTGGGTTCAACATTCTTCATAGTTTGGTATCTAGGTGGTATGTAACTTACCGTCGAATGTTGTCCCTAAAGTTAACAATTGCAGTCTAACTAGATGGCAAGCATACCATAGGAAACATGGGAACATCGGCAAAGATCAAGTGTTTCTTCTTTCACGAAACAACCAAGGAGAACACATTACATAGCCCTTGCAAAAAAAAGAACACATTACATAGTATGCCACTTAATTAAAATACACTACTCTTGTGACATTATTACTGGATACTAATGAATAGCACACTCTCTACTTGATGATGGTGTACTTCACAACCGTGGCATGAGATCCATGATTATGAGCCATGTTTCAAGAATTATTGTTCCAGCGAGCATCTAACTATACACAACATTACACGGTTTGCTTAATAGCAGACTCAAAGATAAGTTTAAGTCAGTTAATAGAAATATGACTAGACTACAATCTACATGTAAATATCCGCACAACAATTGCCTTATCTTAGGAGTCGATCTTATCAGGTGTAAGGTGTTCACACTTTTCAACGTTGGAATCAAAAGGACTTTTTTACTCAACGATATGTACTAATTATCCATCACGAATACCAAATTTTGTTAGGAGTTTCTACACATTACCTTCCACGGCTTCTTCATATTATGTTCTGTTACCAAATATGGGTTTATCATGCCTATTGGTGGGCAGACATGTTGTGACTACATAATAAAATCGAGGTCTGCTTGGGTACCCCCCCCCCCCACCCCGCTTAACGTATAAGAGCATTTAGGTCATGCGATGCTTAACGTATACCCGGGTCGTATGGGGCGTCCGCATACACATAGAGTCGAGCGGACAGCTCGAGCCGATACGGCGGACTGGCATCTACCCCGCACCCCTCGCGCGAAAAAAAACAAATCCACGACCTAGCAGCACGCGGCCCGTTCCAACGTCGCCCCATCCGGCCGATCGCCGCCCTTACCCGCCGTCGCCCCGCCCGACCATCTCAGTTTCCTCCCCGTCTTCACCCCGGATTTGGCCGCCGTGGACGTCGTTGGAGTCGCCGCCGTACGCGATTTGGCCTCCGTGCATGTCGTCGCCGTGACATGGCCTACGCGGACGTCGTCGCCGTCCGCAACGGCGTGATCGACCTCCGGCACGGCCTCGCCGTCGGCAATGGCGTGATCTGCCTCGGGGCACGTCCTCGCCATCCACAAGCAGGCCGGAGTGCACGTACCTGAACGCCTTGCCGCTGGACATTTGGACCCGCCAGAGCTCATTTCTTCCTTGTACATCCGAGCGTGTTTGGACATCAAATGGAGGTCTGGACAGTCTGGCACCCATATATCCAGATCAAGGGGATTGTGGTTGTCCGAACTATCCTTCATGTTATCTGCAACACGCAGGCCCAACACAAAAATCCCTTCCCTTTTTGTGCAGGACCCTCCCGCTCAGTTTCACGCCGTAGTGGGACATTCCTCGCTGGACCCTTCTCCTTTAAAACCAGATGACACCCACCTCACCTTCGCCAAGGCACCTTCTCTCCTTCACACCACTAGTAATAATGTACGTGCAATGCACGTCTATATTAAGTAGTATATTAGTTGCACGTTATATTAAGTAAGATATATCTGTTGCACGTTGGTATTTGGTAAGATATCAATTACTTTTTTCGCGGAAATGATAGGATATTAATTACATGACAGATTTCATGGGATAGCGTTGAGTCAAAACATGTTTATAACCAATGGCAGTGGTGGGTAATTAGAGCGTTAAACGTGTTTGGTGCTCAACATTGGAGAGATTTGAACCGCTAGATAACATGATTTGACGGTTGAGATGGTTTGGATGCCCCTTTGGGTCTTTTTATATTGGTATAGATACTTCCCCACAGACTGCCAAGGAGGAGTCCCCTGCCAACCGCTGCCTATCCGCCTTGATCCCCTCCCCACGTGTTTGTGTCGATCCTCCATCGCCATCAAGGGGGAGGGGGGATGAGGCGTGCGCCGCCCATGACGCCCCCCCCCCCAGCTAAGTGAAGGAAATATGCCCTAGAGGCAATAATAAAGTTGTTATTTATATTTCCTTATATCATGATAAATATTTATTATTCATGCTAGAATTGTATTAACCGGAAACTTAGTACATGTGTGAATACATACATGCAAAGGTCAGTGTCCTTTGGTATGCCTCTACTTGACTAGCTCGTTAATCAAAGATGGTTACGTTTCCTAGCCATAGACATGAGTTGTCATTTGATTAACGGGATCACATCATTAGAGAATGATGTGGTAGACAATACCAATCCGTTAGCTTAGAACGACGATCGTTTAGTTTGTTGCTATTGCTTTCTTCATGACTTATACATGTTCCTATGACTATTAGATTATGCAACTCCCGAATACCGGAGGAACACTTAGTGTGCTATCAAACATCACAATGTAACTGGGTGATTATAGATGCTCTACAGGTGTCTTCGATGGTGTTTGTTGAGTTGGCATAGATCAAGATTAGGATTTGTCACTCCGATTGTCGGAGAGGTATCTCTGGGCCCTCTCGGTAATGCACATCACTATAAGACTTGCAAGCAATGTGATTAATGAGTTAGTTACGAGATGATGCATTACGGAACGAGTAAAGAGACTTGCCAGTAACGAGATTGAACTAGGTATTGAGATACCGACGATCGAATCTCGGGCAAGTAACATACCAATGACAAAGGGAACAACATATGTTTTTTTGCGGTTTGACCGATAAAGATCTTCGTAGAATATGTGGGAGCTAATATGATCAATCCAGGTTCCGCTATTGCTTATTGACCGGAGATGAGTCTCGGTCATGTCTACATAGTTCTCGAACCCGTAGGGTCCGCACGCTTAACGTTTGATAATGATCAGTATTATGAGTTTATGTGTTTTGATATACCGAAGGTTGTTCGGAGTCCCGGATGTGATCACGGACATAACGAGGAGTCTCGAAATGGTCGAGACATAAAGATTGATATATTGGAAGGCTATGTTTGGACACCGGAATGGTTCCGGATGAGTTCGGACATTTTCCGGAGTACCGGGAGGTTACCGGAACCCCCCGGGGAGTAAATGGGTCTTATTGGGCCTTAGTGGAAGAGAGGAGGAGGCGGCCAAATGGAGGGCACCCCCCCCCAAGCCCAATCCGAATTGGGGTTGGGGGCCGGCCCTCCTTTCCTTCTCTCCTTCTCCCTCTTCCTTCTTCTCCTACTCCAACTAGGGAAGGGGGGGAACCTACTCCTACTAGGAGTAGGAACCCCCTTGGGGCGCGCCATAGAGAGGGCCGGCCCTCCCCTCCTCCACTCCTTTATATACGAGGGAGGGGGCACCCCATAGACACACAAGTTGACACTTGTCTTAGCCGTGTGCGGTGCCCCCCTCCACAGATTTCCACCTCGGTCATATCGTTGTAGTGCTTAGGCGAAGCCCTGCGCGGGTAACTTAATCATCACCTTCACCACGCCGTCATGCTGACGAAACTCTTCCTCGGCCTCAGCTGGATCAAGAGTACGAGGGACGTCACCAATCTGAACGTGTGCAGATCACGGAGGTGCCGTGTGTTTGGTACTTGATCGGTCGGATCGCGAAGACGTTCGACTACATCAACCGCGTTACTTAACGCTTTCGCTTTCGGTCTACGAGGGTACGTGGACACACTCTCCCCACTCGTTGCTATGCATCTCCTAGATAGATCTTGCGTGATTGTAGGACATTTTTTGAAATATTGTGTTCCCCAACAGTGGCATCCGAGCCAGGTCTATGCGTAGATGTTATATGCACGATTAGAACACAAAGAGTTGTGGGCGATAATAGTCATACTGCTTATCAGCATGTCATACTTTGATTCGGCGGGATTGTTGGATGAAGCGACTCAGACCGACATTAGCGTACGCTTACACGAGACCGGTTCTATCGACGTGCTTCGCACACAGCTGGCTAGTGGGTGTCTGTTTCTCCAACTTTAGTTGAATTGAGTGTGACTACGCCTGGTCCTTGTTGAAGGTTAAAACATCACACTTGACGAAAAATCGTTGTGGTCTGATGCGTAGGTAAGAATGGTTCTTGCTAAGCCCGTAGTAGCCACGTAAAACTTGCAACAACAAAGTAGAGGACGTCTAACTTGTTTTTGCAGGGCATGTTGTGATGCGATATGGTCAAGACGCGATGATATAAATTGTTGTATGAGATGATCATATTTTGTAACAGAGTTATCGGCAACTGGCAGGAGCCATATGGTTGTCGCTTTATTGTATGCAATGCAATCGCCATGTAATTGTTTTACTTTATCACTAAGCGGTAGCGATAGTCGTGATAGCAATAGTTGGCGAGACAACAATGATACTTCGATGGAGATCAAGGTGTCAAGCCAGTAACGATGGTGATCATGACGGTGCTTTGGAGATGGAGATCAAAGGCACAAGATGATGATGGCCATATCATATCACTTATATTGATTGCATGTGATGTTTATCCTTTATGCATCTTATTTTGCTTAGTTCTGCGGTAGCATTTAAGATGATCTCTCACTAAATTTTAAGGTACAAGTGTTCTCCCTGAGTATGCACCGTTGCGACAGTTCGTCGTGCCAAGACACCACGTAATGATCGGGTGTGATAAGCTCTACGTTCACATACAACGGGTGCAAGCCAGTTTTGCACACGTAGAATACTCGGGGTAAAATTGATGAGCCTAGCATATGCAGATATGGCCTCGGAACACTGAGACCGAAAGGTCGAGCGTGAATCATATAGTAGATATGATCAACATAGTGATGTTCAGCATTGAAAACTACTCCATCTCACGTGATGATCAGACATGGTTTATTTGCTTTGGATCACGTGATCACTTAGATGATTAGAGGGATGTCTATCTAAGTGCCAGTTCTTAAGTAATATGATTAATTGAACTTTAATTTAACATGAACTTAGTACCTGATAGTATTTTTGAAGGAAATATGCGCTAGAGGCAATAATAAAGTTATTATTTATTTCCTTATATCATGATAAATGTTTATTATTCATGCTAGAATTGTATTAACCGGAAACATAATACATGTGTGAATACATAGACAAACATAGTGTCACTAGTATGCCTCTACTTGACTAGCTTGTTTATCAAAGATGGTTATATTTACTAGCCATGGACAAAAGAGTTGTCATTTGATTAACGGGATCACATCATTAGAGAATGATGTGATTGACTTGACCCATTCCGTTAGCTTAGCACTTGATCGTTTGGTGTGTTGCTATTGCTTTCTTCATGACTTATACATGTTCCTACAACTATGAGATTATGCAACTCCCGTTTACCGGAGGAACACTTTGTGTGCTACCAAACGTCACAACGTAACTGGGTGATTATAAAGGTGCTCTACAGGTGTCTTCGAAGGTACATGTTGGGTTGGCGTATTTCGAGATTAGGATTTGTCACTCCGATTGTCGGAGAGGTATCTCTGGGCCCTCTCGGTAATGCACATCACTATAAGCCTTGCAAGCAATGTGACTAATGAGTTAGTTGCGGGATGATGCATTATGTAACGAGTAAAGAGACTTGCCGGTAACGAGATTGAACTAGGTATTGGATACCGACGATCGAATCTCGGGCAAGTAACATACCGATGACAAAGGGAACAACGTATGTTGTTATGCGGTTTGACCGATAAAGATCTTCGTAGAATATGTAGGAGCCACTATGAGCATCCAGGTTCCGCTATTGGTTATTGACTGAAAATGTGTCTTGTTCATGTCTACATAGTTCTCGAACCCGTAGGGTCCGCACGCTTAAGGTTTCGATGACAGTTATATTATGAGTTTATGAGTTTTGATGTACCGAAGGAGTTCGGAGTCCCGGATGAGATCGAAGACATGACGAGGAGTCTCGAAATGGTCGAGACATAAAGATCGATATATTGGACGACTATATTCGGACATCGGAAAGGTTCCGAGTGATTCGGGTATTTTCGGGAGTACCGGGGAGTTACGGGAATTCGTATTGGGCCTTAATGGGCCATACGGGAAAGGAGAGAAAGGCCTCAAAGGGTGGCCGCACCCCTCCCAATGAGCTGGTACGAATTGGAGTAGGGAGGGGGGCGCCCCCTTCCTTCCTTCTCCTTTTCCCTTCCCTTTCCTTCCCTCCTACTCCTACTACTTGGAAGGGCTCCTAGTTCTACTAGGAAAGGGGGAATCCTACTCTCGGTGGGAGTAGGACTCCCATAGGGCGCGCCATAGAGAGGGCCGGCCCTCCCCCACCTCCACTCCTTTATATACGGGGGCAGGGGGCACCCCATAGACACACAAGTTGATCTTCGTGATCGTTCTCTTAGCCGTGTGCGGTGCCCCCCTCCACCATAATCCTCGATAATATTGTAGCGGTGCTTAGGCGAAGCCCTGCGGCGGTAGAACATCAAGATCGTCACCACACCGTCGTGCTGACGGAACTCATCCTCGACACTTTGCTGGATCGGAGTCCGGGGATCGTCATCGAGCTAAACGTGTGCTAGAACTCGGAGGTGCCGTAGTTTCGGTGCTTGATCGATCGGGCCATGAAGACGTACGACTACATCAACCGCGTTGTCATAACGCTTCCGCTGTCGGTCTACGAGGGTATGTAGACAACACTCTCCCCTCTCGTTGCTATGCATCACCATGATCTTGCGTGTGCGTAGGAAATTTTTTGAAATTACTACGTTACCCAACAGTGGCATCAAAGCCAGGTTTTATGCGCAGATATTATATGCACGAGTAGAACACAAGTGAGTTATGGGCGATACAAGTCATACTGCTTACCAGCATGTCATACTTTGGTTCGGCGGTATTGTTGGATGAAGCGGCCCGGACCGACATTACGCCAGACGCTTACGCGAGACTGGTTCTACCGGCGTGCTTTGCACACGGTGGCTGGCGCAGTGTCGGTTTCTCCAACTTTAGTTGAACCGAGTGGCTACGCCCGGTCCTTGCGAAGGTTAAAACAACACTAACTTGACGAACTATCGTTGTGGTTTTGATGCGAGGTAAGAACGGTTCTTGCTAAGCCCGTAGCAGCCATGTAAAACTTGCAACAACAAAGTAGAGGACGTCTAACTTGTTTTTGCAGGGCAGGTTGTGATGTGATATGGTCAAGACGTGATGCTATATTTTATTGTATGAGATGATCATGTTTTGTAACCGAAGTTATCGACTATTGTATGTGATATGGTTGTCGCTTTATTGTATGAAATGCAAACGCCCTGTAATTGCCTTACTTTATCACTAAGCGGTAGCGATAGTCGTAGAAGCATAAGATTGGCGAGACGACAACGATGCTACGATGGAGATCAAGGTGTCGCGCTGGTGACGATGGTGATCATGTGATTGCTTGAAGATGGAGATCACAAGCACAAGATGATGATGGCCATATCATATCACTTATATTGATTGCATGTGATGTTTATCCTTTATGCATCTTATCTTGCTTTGATTGACGGTAGCATTATAAGATGATCTCTCACTAAATTTCAAGATAAAAGTGTTCTCCTGAGTATGCACCGTTGCCAAAGTTCGTCGTGCCTGCAGACACCACGCGTGATGATCGGGTGTGATAAGCTCTACGTCCATTTACAACTGGTGCAAGCCAGTTTTGCACACGCAGAATACTCAGGTTAAACTTGACGAGCCTAGCATATGCATATATGGCCTCGGAACAATGAGACCGAAAGGTCGAGCGTGAATCATATAGTAGATATGATCAACATAGTGATGTTCACCATTGAAAACTACTCCATTTCACGTGATGATCGGTTATGGTTTAGTTGATTTGGATCACGTGATCACTTAGAAGATTAGATGGATGTCTTTCTAAGTGGGAGTTCTTAAGTAATATGATTAATTGAACTTAAATTTATCATGAACTTAGTCCTGGTAGTATTTTGCAAATTATGTTGTAGATCAATAGCTCGTGTTGTTGCTTTCATATGTTTATTTTGATATGTTCCTAGAGAAAAATTATGTTGAAAATGTTAGTAGCAATGATGCGGGTTGGATTCGTGATCTGAGGTTTATCCTCATTGCTGCACAGAAGAATTATGTCCTTGATGCACCGCTAGGTGACAGACCTATTGCAGGAGAAGATGCAGACGTTATGAACGTTTGGCTAGCTCAATATGATGACTACTTGATAGTTTAGTGCACCATGCTTAACGGCTTAGAATCGGGACTTCAAAGACGTTTTGAACGTCATGGACCATATGAGATGTTCCAGGAATTGAAGTTAATATTTCAAGCAAATACCCGAGTTGAGAGATAGGAAATCTCCAACAAGTTCTATAGCTAAAAGATGGAGGAGAATCGCTCAACTAGTGAGCAAGTACTTAGATTGTCTGAGTACTACAATCGCTTGAATCAAGTGGGAGTTAATCTTCCATATAATATAGTGATTGGCAGAGTTCTCTAGTCACCATCACCAAGTTACTGGAACTTCGTGATGAACTATTATGCAAGGGATGACGAAAACGATTCCCTAGCTCTTCGTGATGCTGAAATCGACGAAGGTAGAAATCAAGAAAAGAGCATCAAGTGTTGATGATTGACAAGACCACTAGTTTCAAGAAAAGGGCAAAGGGAAAGAAAGGGAACTTAATGTAGAATGACAAGCAAGTTGTCACTCCCGCGAAGAAGCCCAAAGCTGGACCAAAGCCTGAAACTAAGTGCTTACACTGCAAAGGAAATGGTCACTGGAAGCAGAAATACCACGAATATTTGGTGGATAAGAAGGATGGCAAAGTGAACAAGGGTATATTTGATATATGAGTTATTGATGTGTGCCTTACTAGTGTTTATAGTAGCCCTGAGTATTTGATACTTGTTCGGTTGCTAAGATTAGTAATTCGAAACAGGAGTTACGGAATAAACAGAGACTAGTTGAAGGGGAAGTGACGATGAGTGTTGGAAGTAGCTCCAAGATTGATCTGATCATCATCGCACACTCCCTATACCTTCGGGATTAGTGTTAAACCTAAATAAATGTTATTTGGCGTTTGCGTTGAACATGAATATGATTTGATCATGTTTATTGCGATACGGTTATTCATTTAAAGTCAAAGAATAATTGTTGTTCTGTTTACATGAATAAAACCTTTGTAACATCCCAAAATTCTAAAATTTGGAATGTTATAAACAAATAGATAGTTTTGATTGATTGTTTGATTGATTGACTGAAAGTGAGTGAATTCGAAATCTTTTTGAAAGTTAAATGAGAGGGAATAAAAGGACTTTTCCAAACTTTCATTTTTGCTTTTATGATCTTGAGAATTCAAATTTTTTCATCACAAAACCACGGAGAGAAGATGACATGACTTCTTCCATTTATTTAAATGACAAGGGTGTTGAAAATATTTGAATTTCATTTGAGAATATTTCCAATTCTAAAACTTTATGCAACTCAATGATTTTTCACGAGAGAAGATAAAATGACTTCTTCAAATTATATGAAATATGAGTTGGGAGTTTTAAAAGAATTAAATTCAAAGTTCTATTGAATTTATTTTCAATTTGGAGTTATTTGAGTTTTATTCAAATTATTTTTCTTCAAAAATAAAATATATGGAAAATAGGGTAACATGATTCTCTGCATCAGAAAATTGGAGAGAAATAAATTTGAATTAATTTTGGTATTTAAAAAATGATTTTTATTGGATTTTATTGGACGAGTAGGATTGTTTGAATTATTAGAATTTGTGTGTATTTTATTTGACTCTAGAATAAAGTTCATCTTGTAGGAAATCTTTTTCTAAAAATTTTGATATATTACATGCCTATATAATATTTCTATTTATTGTTGTTATTATTTTGGTTTGACTATTTAAAAAATTCTTTTGGACCCGTGGGACTGACCAGCCCGACTTGCTGTGCCACGGCCCAGTAGGCCCATGTCGCTTCGCCACAGCGTTCGAGCTCGCTCGAGTCCGCCACCACTGCCCGGCCACCACGCTGGACCTCGGCGTCCGTGCCGCCCGGTCTCCCTCGCCTCCCCGCACGCAAGCCGACCCCTCCTCCTATAAAGGGCGCCGCCCGGCCTATTTTCCCCTCTCTCTCTCTCTCTTTTCACTCGCCGCAAGCCACCGCCACGGCGAGATCTGCCATTGTCGCTTGCCCTGCCGTTCCGTCGCCCTCGAAAGCCGCCTCGCCTCGTCTCGCCTCGTCGCCCGCTCCTTAGGTGGTGGCCTTTGAGCCGGAGAGCCACCGGCCGCCTCCCGTTCAACCGGAGTCGCCGCCATCTTCCTCGCCGCCGACGCCGCCCGCCGCCGCGGTACTCCTCCCCGCCCCTCGTCCGTTGGATTTAGATCTAACGGATTAGATCCGATCGGTTTTTTTTCAATCTAGCGAACGGTTCGTTCGTTAGCGTTCGTTAAATAGCCTTTTTGTTTTATTTTATTTCTGCCAGGGACCCTTCTGTGATTAAAGATTTTACAGATTAGTCCCTAATCTTCAATCCCTCACTACTTTTTACTCGTTAGTAGGAATCCAACGAAACCAACGCCCACTTCTTCGTTATGATCCCCCCCTATCCGGATAAACAACTTAAATATGTTTTTGACAATTTAAAATTCTAGTTTAGTTTTGATTAGTATTTGAACTTCGTTTGATCATAACTTGAGTTCCGTAGCTCCGTTTGAGTTGATTCTTTTTGCATATCGAAGCTCTTGACCTAAACTTTCTGATAGGGCCAAATTCATATAGTTTTGGTACTGTTAGAAATTGTTTTATGTTGCAAGAGTTATTTGCTTGGTTTTGATGTTTTACGAATTGTTTTCTTCGTTCTTTCCGATGCTTTTGAGTGATTGATTATGTGTGGTTACTACTGCTTGCTTATGATAGATTGACCGGAGTGTGACGAGTAGATCTATCAAGAGTTTTGAGTGTGAATCGTCTTCATCAACTTTGCAGGCAAGTAACACTTGATCATACCCTTTTTCATACCCAGTTTTTATGCATTAGCTCAATCCTCAAACATTGCATGGTTAGGATGTCATTAATTTGTGGGTTGGGAAGTAGTTGTTGAGGTAGAACCTATTGCCCTGTTACTATCAAACCCTTGGGAGTTACTTCTACGCGTTGCTTATATTGCCATGCTATGCTCGTAGACGTGGTTTGGTTTGAGAGAATTTATGAAAGATGTGAGAGATTATTGTTAACTAAGGTTTAACTTAAGGTGGCTACTTTAATACACATCTGGGTGGATTGGTTGGGGCACCCTGGGGATATACCAGTGGACTTGCCCGGACACCTGGGGTTATACCAGTGTTGTCCTAGGAGATCCCGGGGTTATATCGTGTGATCATCCTATGGTTCGCCACCCAGGCTCAAAGGGAACTGAGATTATTCATGCTAGAAACTTCCGTGTGCAGCCACAAGCTATTATGGGCTCTAGCATAGTTGAGTAAGTTACGTGAAGCTCTTGAAGAGGTAGATCAGCAGGTAGTGGGTTTGTAGGTTTGGTATGGTCTGCTCGGAGTAAAGAGTTAATGTTTCTGAAAGACTGTGTCTCGGTCATCCATTTCTCAAACATCATGTAGTGAAAGTGCACAAACCTCTGCAGAGTGTACAATCTAATCATGGTTAGCCGTGTCCCCGGTTATGGACAATTTTGAGTATCTAGTACTTGGAGTATCTTAAGTATCTCATCATGTTACTTAAATTAATTTGTTGGGTTAATGATTACTTTTAATTGGGATCATTGAGTTTGGGGTACCTTCTCAATGATGTTTCAACCACCATGATAGTTAAATTAAAAATTTATTCCTTTGATGTAAGAAAAAATTGGCTTTATGCAAAACTGTAACCATAGAGCTTTCCACCAGTCATATATGCATGTAGTATAGGCTTATTCCTTCATTATTCTCTATGTGTTACTTTGCCAGCATATTCCATGTGCTGTCTGCTGGGCTGCAACGTTTCATGTTGAGACTTTTCAGAACGACAGTAAGTGATACGTTAGGGTTACGATTTCCTATACTCAACTTTGCCGTTGGTGTTGATGGGAATCCACAACCTTGTTGCTTCCGCTATACTTTGGATTGAGGTAATAGTATTTATGTTACTTTATACATGTGATTTACCTCTGTTATAAATCCTTCGAAAATCGTGTGTGTCAAAGATACCGATCCAGGGATGACACCTAAGCACAGAGACTTGATCCATTCGGGTCGGGTCGCTACAAGATGGTATCAGAGCACATGTTGACTATAGGACGTGACCCTAGAAACTGACAAGCCAATAGGAAAGATTTTTCTCTACTACTTCATTTTCAAAAAGATCTTTTACCTATCTTCTCTTCTGAGCTTATTCAAATATTCCCTTTTAGTGAGACCATACCCATTTTCACCTTTGACCACTTGAAGATTTGGTGATGAGACCACTCCAAGGAGACAAGATATCGGACAACTAAGACCATTTGGAATGAAGAAGATTTTCTTGTGTAAATGGAAACTACAACTGTTGAAGACTCAAGACTAGGAGAATTTGAAGGCTCAAGAATTCCTAGATCAAGGTGTATCGGAGAAAGACTGGAACATGGAGCATTAGAATTCAAAGTTACATCACAAGGAAAACCCTAAGGCAGGAGATATCAACTATGGAATGCTAGCTCATGGAAATGACAAGAGCATAAACACGCTATCCATGATGTTATCGCCCGCTGATGCTATTGTCACCGTGCGGAGTTAAGTATGCAGATACATGGAAGGATGGATGGTAGAAGGCTGATGGAGCATCTCATCGACAAAAGATGCAGTTTTAAATCTTAGCCGGTGTATCACCGGATCCGGAGTGTTACATCGGGAAGTTAAGATGGACCTACAAGAAGCAATATTTGACAAGAAGGCAATTGGTGAAGAACTCCTAACCGAAGCTGAAGTAACCAAACTGGAGAAACAAAACCTCGAGATACCGGAGATTCGTCAGGACTGAAGGACAGTAGGATCATGGTTCATGTCAAGGAAGTTGAAATCAGAAGTTTGGAATGCCAATCCAGAAATATTAAAGGACGTCGTGAGAGACTTCGCGTCAACATAGATGATTTGACAAAAAGAACTTGAGAAGGACAATCATGATCGGAAGAAGCCATCGGAGACATGAACAAGACTTGAAGAGTTTGACGACATTGACCTTTAGAAGACCAAACCCCAGTTATATACCTATGTTAGATGCGACGTTTGTGAGCTGTCATTTGTTTGATGTTTTTCCGACAGCAACAATAAAATCTGCCTTTTCAAAAACTTTTGTTTGTACTGTGTGCATCCCTCTCGATCTCTCCTATCCCACCCCAAAACCCATGGACCCAATAGAGGATGAATGGAGATGAAATCATATTTCCTGGACCGATGGGTCAATTGGAGACGGACCGATGGATTGAGAACATGGAAGAATCAAATGGAGAATAACCCTATAACCGGAAAGGATATGACCCAGCATGCCCTTCAGTGCTTTGAAAGAGGTGCTGCTACTTGGTGGAGGATGTACCAAACCATCAACGGATGGCAAGGAGTAACCACTTGGGGAGAAATTAAGTTGACTTTGCTAATGTCTCGGTTTGTGTCCCTAAATTGAAGCCTTCGAAAGGATATGAAGAAACCTTGTACATGCAAGCTACGTGGAGAAATAGGACACACCCATAAGGAACACAAGGATGAATGCCCTAATTGTGAAGGAAGTCACCCAACTGAAGAATGCCCAACTAGACAGATTACTTGTTTCTTGTGTGAAGGAACTACCCACTACCCTCGCCAAGTGTCACATTTACACTATGGTACAGAGAACCATCCAATGAGAAGAAAGAAGAAATGAAAGGAGCCCTCATGGAGATGTTAGAAGAACACATGTGACGAAGGAAGATGTTGAGGACACACACAAAGGAAACAAAATTAAAGCTCGCACCAAGTCATGCTATTCATGTGGAGAAGAGGGACACATCTCCCAAGATTGTGCGAATGGAGATCTAGTAGAATTCCCGATAGAGGAAGTAGAGTATGACCCACGTGAAATAGAAGCCTGATTGGAACAGAAAGGTCCAGGAAGAGGAATAGATTGGATTCTAGGAAGGACACGAGTCATGTCACCTGTTACAAATGCAAGGAGTCGGGCACTACATCAACGCTTGCCCAAAATGGAAGCCGAGGACCCAAGGAGGCTATGTGATCATGAGGAAACCTCGAAACCTGTCAGAAGTAATATGTTTCCGTTGTAATGTAGCAGGGCACTTTGCCAGAGATTGTCCGAAGGAGAAGGAGACTGGTGATATATAGTTGAATTTGTAACAGAATAAATGGAGTAGTAGAAGTGAGAGCTTTTTCTTTTATATTGAGGTGTTAAGTTGAGACATGTAATGGAAAAGCGAGATGATTGTAATAATTTAAGAATCAATAAAGTTAGTAGTGTTGGTACTGTTTTGGATTTTATGAGTTACCCTATGAGGAAAGATGTTGACCAATTTCGAGGATATGAGAAATATGGTCTATGGAATATTGGAACATTTTAAGGGTGGTAGTACCTGTAAGAACCGTTGACCCTGGAAAAGATAAGGATACCCATGAATGGATTTCGGACAAAATGAATATGAGTTTTGTCTTGATATGTTTGATACCCCAAGAGAGTGGGGATGACGTTGGAGACCGCTGCTTGTTTGGACCAAATGTGATCAAGGGTTCGGAAGAGAATGTTAAGTTGATTCGAGATAGACTGAAAGTAGCTCAGTCCAGGCAGAATAGTTATGCATACTCAAAAACGCAAGGAGGTAGTCTATAAAATTGGAGATAGAGCATGTCTTCGAGTGTCCCCTCTGTGAGGAGTTAAAATGATTTGAAGTTAAGGGAAAGTTAGTCCCGAGATTTGTAGGACCATACCGAGTTTTGGAACGTATGGGAGAATTGGCTAACAAGTTGAAGTCACCCGAAGGACTGTCAGGAGTTCATGATGTGGTTCACGTTTCCCAGTTGAAGAAGTGCCATGCAGAGATGGCCAAAATTACCCTGTAAGGACGCTTAACCCTGGAAAGGATAATGATGTTCCACGAAGTGGAGTATGGACTTCATAAGTATAAGTCTTCATCTCGGTAGGTGGGATATCCCATGAGGATGAAGAGATGAATTTACTATTGGATATAAAGGAGGTATGATGTTGGAAGTATGGATCAATGGAAATTCCATGAAGAGTCTGAGTAATCATGTCCCCGTTTGGTGCAAATATAAGGAAAAGAGACAGTACATTTGGATGGATTTCAAGTATGCCAGGAAGTTGGATGTTGGGATAATGATCAGTTGCCCAGATGATGTGTTCAAGGATTTTAAGTGATGAGATGGGCCATAACCCATGTGCTCCGTGACCTGCCAGGAAGCAAGCACACTCTTGAAGGAAAACCCTGTAAGAAGTTACGATTTTATCGACAGACGATCATATAGGAGTTTACGCAAAACCTGAGAGTTGTGAAGAAACGATAGATGTTTGTTTGGCTTGCAGAAATCAATGGATTTTCGAACTTGGTTCGTCGACAAGAGAAATTCTGCAATGCTTGTGAGGATGACCGAGTGTTAGAATGCGAGATTCGCTAAACCATGTACAAGGTAATGATTTGGGTGCGGGATGGATTGATCACCATACCTACTTACTCTTATTATTCGCGTTGCTATATGGGATGGTAAATCTGAGTGACTTACCTATAGTAGAGAGACGCCGATCAAAACCTTGTTTAAACCATAAAATGGTATAGGTATTTCTTTCCCCTTGTACAAGGCAGTTGTTGCCAATCATAGGTCATACGGTGAGGTTCAGCCCAGACCCTTTCCTGCAGGACAAACCATAAATTGTTGACCACCATGAGATATCGATAGCTGATTAGTATTGGCGCCAGACCCGTCAGCTATGAAGACCCAATCTTGGAACAACCTTACCAAGAAGTAAAGGACAAAAGAATTGAGGAAAAGGTTATGCCACTACCAGAAGAGCCCAGAGAAGGAATTATCCTTACGATTTGAGAAGACCGACATCACAACGATAAGGATGGAGTATATGAGTTTTGATGGAACCGTAACCATGTTTCTAAGGGTAGTAGCACCTGCACTTTGTGATGATCGATGGATTTTGAGAAGACCCCCAAACCCTAACCTATTTCTTTCTAGCCTCTCCGAATCTCGAGGACGAGATTCATTTTAAGGGTGGTAGTTTGTAACATCCCAAAATTCTAAATTTTGGAATGTTATAAACAAATAGATAGTTTTGATTGATTGTTTGATTGATTGACCGAAAGTGGGTGAATTGAAATCTTTTGAAAGTTAAATGAGAGGGAATAAAAGGACTTTCCCAAACTTTCATTTTGCTTTTATGATCTTGGGAATTCAAATTCTTTTCATCACAAAACCCTGGAGAGAAGATGACATGACTTCTTCCATTTATTTAAATGACAAGGGGTGTTGAAAATATTTGAATTTCATTTGAGAATATTTCCGATTCTAGAACTTTATGCAACTCAATGATTTTCACGAGAGAAGATAAAATGACTTCTTCAAATTATATGAAATATGAGTTGGGAGTTTTAAAAGAATTAAATTCAAAGTTCTCTTGAATTTATTTCCAATTTGGAGTTATTTGAGTTTTATTCAAATTATTTTTCTTCAAAAATAAAATATATGGAAAATACGGTAACATGATTCCCTACATCGTAAAATTGGAGAGAAATAAATTTGAATTAATTTTGGTATTTTAAAAATGATTTTATTGGATTTTATTGGACCAGAGGGACTGTTTGAATTATTAGAATTTGTGTGTATTTTATTTGACTCTAGAATAAAGTTCATCTTGTAGGAAATCTTTTTGTGAAAATTTTGATATATTATATACCTATATAATATTTCTATTTATTGTTGTTATTATTTTGGTTTGACTATTTAAAAAATTCTTTTGGACCGACCGACCGAGCAGCCCGGCTTGTTGTGCCACGGCCCAGCCGCCCATGTCGCCGTCACAGGATCGAAAGGCTCGCCGAGTCCGCTGCCACCACGGCGCCATCACATGTGGACCTCGGCGTCTGCCTGCCTCCTCTCGCCCCCTCCGCACGCAAGCCGACCCTCCTCCTATAAAGGCGCCGCCCCGCCCTTCGCTCTCTCTCTCTCTTCTCGACCGCCGACGCCAAGAAGCTGCCGCCGGCGAGATTCGGCTGCCGTCGACCGGCCCTGCCGCTCGAGCCGCCTCGCTCGTCTCGCCTTGCCGCCCGCTCCTTCCGGTGGTGACGCTTTGAGCAGAGCCACCGGCCTCCCGTTTAACGCGAGCCGCCGCCGTCTTCCTCGCCGACGCCGCCAGCAGATTCTCCCCGCCTCGTCCGTTGGATTTAGATCTAACGGATTAGATCCGTTTTGGTTTTTTTTTTCAATCTAGCGAACGGTTCGTTCGTTAGCGTTCGTTAGCGAACATTCGTTAAATAGCCTTTTCGTTTTATTTTATTTCTGCCAGGGACCCTTCTGTGATTAAAGATTTTACAGATTAGTCCCTAATCTTCAAACCCTCACTACTTTTTACTCGTTAGTCGGAATCCAACGAAACCAACGCCCACTTCTTCGTTATGATCCCTCCTATCCGGATAAACAACTTAAATATGTTTTTGACAATTTAAAAGTTTAGTTTAGTTCAGATTAGTATTTGAACTTCGTTTGATCAGAACTTGAGTTCCGCAGCTCCGTTTGAGTTGATTCTTTTTGCATATCGAAGCTCTTGACCTAAACTTTCTGATAGGGCCAAATTCATATAGTTTTGGTACTGTTAGAAATTGTTTTATGTTGCAAGAGTTATTTGCTTGGTTTTGATGTTTTACGAATTGTTTTCTTCGTTCTTTCCGATGCTTTTGAGTGATTGCTTATGTGTGGTTACTACTGCTTGCTTACGATAGATTGACCGGAGTGTGACGAGTAGATCTATCAAGAGTTTTGAGTGCGGATCGTCTTCATCAACTTTGCAGGCAAGTAACAGTTGATCATACCCTTTTTCATACCTAGTTTTCATGCATTAGCTCAATCCTCAAACATTGCATGGTTAGGATGTCATTAATTTGTGGGTTGGGAAGTAGTTGTTGAGGTAGAACCTATTGCCCTGTTACTATCAAACCCTTGGGAGTTACTTCTCTGGCGTTGCTTATATTGCCATGCTATGCTCAGAGACGTGGTTTGGTTTGAGAGAATTCATGAAAGATGTGAGAGATTATTGTTAACTAAGGTTTAACTTAAGGTGGCTACTTTAATACACATCTGGGTGGATTGGTTGGGGCACCACAGGGATATCGATGGACTTTCCGGACACCGGGTTATACCAGTGTTGTCCTAGGAGATCCCGGGGTTATACCGTGTGATCATCCTATGGTTCGCCACCCAGGCTCAAAGGGAACTGAGATTATTCATGCTAGAAACTTCCGTGTGCAGCCACAAGCTATTTGGGCTCTGGCATAGTTGAGTAAGTTACGTGAAGCTCTTGAAGAGGTAGATCAGCAGGTAGTGGGTTTGTAGGTTTTGTATGGTCTCGCGGAGTAAAGAGTTAATGTTTCTGAAAGACTGTGTCTCGGTTATCCGTCTCTCAAACACCCTGTAGTGCGAGAAATCCAACGGAGGCGATCGAGTCTTGTGGGGAAAAGTGCACAAACCTCTGCAGAGTGTACAATCTAATCATGGTTAGCCGTGTCCCCGGTTATGGACAATTTTGAGTATCTAGTACTTGGAGTATCTTAAGTATCTCATTATGTTACTTAAATTAATTTGTTGGGTTAATGATTACTTTTAATTGGGATCATTGAGTTGGGGGTACCTTCTCAATGATGTTTCAACCACCATGATAGTTAAATTAAAAATTTATTCCTTTGATGTAAGAAAAAATTGGCTTTATGCAAAGCGTAACCATAGAGCTTTCCACCACCATATATGCATTTAGTATAGGCTTATTCCTTCATTATTCTCTATGTGTTACTTTGCCAGCATATTCCATGTGCTGACCCGTTTTCGGGCTGCAACGTTTCATGTTGCAGACTTTTCAGACGAAGAGTAAGTGATACGTTAGGGTTACGATTTCCTATACTCAACTTTGCCGTTGGTGTTGATGGGAATCCACAACCTTGTTGCTTCCGCTATACTTTGGATTGAGGTAATAGTATTTATGTTACTTTATACATGTGATTTACCTCTGTTATAAATCCTTCGAGTACTGTGTGTGTCAGCATACCGATCCAGGGATGACACCTAAGCACAGAGACTTGATCCATTCGGGTCGGGTCGCTACAACCTTCGATGGTCATACACCCAATGAAAATAGTTTGTTGGATCTCGATCGTAGTGATACACATATTCATAATATTGATGCCAAAAGATGCAAAGTTAATAATGATAGTGCAACTTATTTGTGGTAATCGCCGTTCGGGTCATATCGATTGTAAAGCGCATGAAGAAACTCCATAAAGATGGATTTTCAGAATCACTTGGTTATGAATCATTTGATGCTTGCGAACCGTGCCTTTTGGGCAAGATGACTAAAACTCCGTTCTTCGGAACAATGGAACGAGCTACCGACTTATTGGAAATAATACATACCGATGTATGCGATCCGATGAGTGTTAAGGCTCGTGGCATGTATCGTTATTTTCTGACCTTCACAGATGATTTGAGCAGATATGGGTATATCTACTTGATGAAACATAAGTCTGAAATAGTTGAAAGGTTCAAAGAATTTCAGAGTGAAGTGGAAAATCATCATAACAAGAAAATAAAGTTTCTGCGATCTAATCGTGGAGATGAATATTTGAGTTACAAGTCTAGTCTTCATTTGAAACAATGTGAAATAGTTTCGCAACTCACGCCACCTGGAACATCACAATGTAATGGTGTGTCCGAACGTCGTAATCGTACTTTACTAGATATGGTGCGATCTATGATGTCTCTTATCGGTTTACCACTATCGCTTTTGGGGTTATGCATTAGAGACAAATGCATTCACGCTTAAAAGGCACCATCTAAATCCGTTGAGATGACACCGTATGAACTATGGTTTAGCAAAGAAACCTAAGTCATCGTTTCTTAAAGCTTGGAGTTGTGATGCTTATATGAAAAGGTTTCAACCTGATAAGCTCGAACCCAAATTGGAAAAGTGCGTCTTCATAGAATACCCAAAGGTAACTATTGGGTACACCTTCTATCACAGATTCGAAGGCAAGTTATTCGTTGCTAAGATGGATCCTTTCTAGAGAAGAAGTTTCTTTCGAAAGAAGTGAGTGGGAGGAAAGTAGAACTTGATGAGGTAACTCTACCTGCTCCCTTATTGGAAAGTAGTTCATCACAAGAACCGGTTCCTGTGACAACTACACCAATCAGTGAGGAAGCCAATGATACTAATCATGAAACTTCAGATCAAGTTACTACCGAACTTCGTAGGTCTACCAGAGTAAGATCCGCACCAAAGTGGTACGGTAATCCTATTCTAGAAGTCATGTTATTTGACCATGGTGAACCCGCGAACTATGAGGAAGCGATGATGAGCCCAGATTCCGCGAAATGGCTTGAGGCCATGAAATCTGATATAGGATCCATGTATGAGAACAAAGTATGGACTTTAATTGACTTGCTCGATGATCAGCAAGCCATGTTAAATAAATGGATCTTCAAGAGGAAGACGGACAATCGATAGTAGTGTTACTATATACAAAGCTCGACTTGTCACAAAAGGTTTTCGACAAGTTCAAGGTGTTGACTACAATGAGATTTTTCTCAAGCTGTAGCGATGCTTAAGTTTGTCCGAATCATGTTAGCAATTGCCACATTTTATGAAATCGGCAAATGGATGTCAAAACTACATTCTTTAATGGATTTATTAAAGAAGAGTTGTATATGATGCAACGAGAAGGTTTTGTCGATCCTAATGGAGCTAACAAAATGTGCAAGCTCCAATGATCCATCTATGGACCGGTGCAAGCATCTCAGAGTTGGAATACACGCTTTGATAAGTTGATCAAAGCATATAGTTTTATACAGACTTGCGGTGAAGCTTGTATTTACAATAAAGTGAGTGGGAGCACTAACGCCTTTCTGATAAATATATGTGAGTAACATATTGTTGATCAGAAATGATGTAGAATTTTTCTGGAAAGCATAAAGGAGTATTTGAAAGGAGTTCTTTAAAAGAAAGACCTCAAAGAATATACTTACATATTGAGCATCAAGATCTATTGAGATAGATCAAGACGCTTGATAAGTTTTTCAATAAGTACATACCTTGTCAAGATTTTGAAGTAGTTCAAAATGGAACAGTCAAAAAAAAGTTCTTGCCTGTGTTGCAAAGGTGTGAAATTGAGTAAGACTCAAATCCCGACCACGGCAGAAAATAGAAAAGAGAATGAGAGTCATTCCCTATGCCTCAGTCATAGGTTCTATAAAGTATGCTATGCTATGTACCAGACCTATTGTATATACCTTGCTCTGAATTTGGCAAGGGAGTACAATAGTGATCTAGGAGTAGATCCTTTGGACATTGGTCAATAACATCCTTAGTGAGGACTAAGGAAATATTTCTCGATTATGAAGGTGATAAAAGAGCCCGTCAGAAAGAGTTACGCCGATGCAAGCTTTTTACACCGATCCAGATGACTCTAAGTCTCAATCTGGATACATATTGAAAGTGGGAGCAATTAGCTAGAGTAGCTCCGCAAGAGCATTGTAGACATGGAATATTTGCAAAATACATACGGCTCTAAATGTGATGCACTGCTGACTAAGCTTCTCTCACGAGCAAAACATGATCATACCTTAGTACTCTTGGGTGTTAATCACATAGTGATGTGAACTAGATTATTGACTCTAGTAAACCCTTTGGGTGTTGGTCACATGACGATGTCAACTATGGGTGTTAATCACATCCAGATGTGAATATTGGTGTTGAATCACATGATGATGTGAACTAGATTATTGACTCTAGTGCAAGTGGGAGACTGAAGGAAATATGCCCTAGAGGCAATAATAAAGTTATTATTTATTTCCTTATATCATGATAAATGTTTATTATTCATGCTAGAATTGTATTAACCGAAAACATAATACATGTGTGAATACATAGACAAACATAGTGTCACTAGTATGCCTCTACTTGACTAGCTCGTTTATCAAAGATGGTTATGTTTCCTAGCCATGGACAAAAGAGTTGTCATTTGATTAATGGGATCACATCATTAGGAGAATGATGTGATTGACTTGACCCATTCCGTTAGCTTAGCACTTGATCGCTTAGTATGTTGCTATTGCTTTCTTCATGACTTATACATGTTCCTACACCTATGAGATTATGCAACTCCCGTTATCGGAGGAACACTTTGTGTGCTACCAAACGTCACAACGTGAATCGGGTGATTATAAAGGAGCTCTACAAGTGTCTCCGAAGGTACATGTTGGGTTGGCGTATTTTGAGATTAGGATTTGTCACTCGATTGCTCGGGAGAGGTATCTCTAGGCCCTCTCGGTAATGCACATCACTATAAGCCTTGAAAGCAATGTGACTAATGAGTTAGTTGTGGGATGATGCATTACGTAACGAGTAAAGAGACTTGCCGGTAACGAGATTGAACTAGGTATTGGATACCGGCGATCGAATCTCGGGCAAGTAACATACCGATGACAAAGGGAACAACGTATGTTGTTATGCGGTTTGACCGATAAAGATCTTCGTAGAATATGTAGGAGCCACTATGAGCATCTAGGTTCTGCTATTGGTTATTGACCGGAAACTTGTCTTGGTCATGTCTACATAGTTCTCGAACCCGTAGGGTCCACACGCTTAAGGTTTCGATGACAGTTATACTATGAGTTTATGAGTTTTGATGTACCTAAGGAGTTCGGAGTCCCGGATGAGATCGGGGACATGACGAGGAGTCTCGAAATGGTCGAGACGTAAAGATTGATATATTGGACGACTATATTCGTACATCGGAAAGGTTCCGAGTGATTCGGGTATTTTCGGAGTCTGGGGAGTTACGGGAATTCGTATTGGGCCTTAATGGGCCATACGGGAAAGGAGAAAGGCCTCAAAGGGTGGCCGCACCCATCCCCATGAGCTGGTCCGAATTGGACTAGGAGGGGGCGCCTCTTCCTTCCTTCTCCTTTTCCCTTCCCTTTCCTTCCCTCCTACTCCTACTACTTGGAAGGGCTCCTAGTTCTACTAGGAAGGGGAATCCTACTCCCGGTGGGAGTAGGACTCCTAGGGCGCGCCATAGAGAGGGCCGCCCTCCCCTCCTCCACTTCTTTATATACGGGGCAGGGGGCACCCCATAGACACACAAGTTGATCTTCGTGATCGTTCTCTTAGCTGCAGCGGTGTGCCCCCTCCACCATAATCCTCGATAATATTGTAGCGGTACTTAGGCGAAGCCCTGCGACGGTAGAACATCAAGATCGTTACCACATCGTCGTGCTGACGGAACTCATCCTCGACACTTTGCTGGATCGGAGTCCGGGGATCGTCATCGAGCTGAATGTGTGCAAGAACTCGGAGGTGCCGTAGTTTCGGTGCTTGATCGGTCGGGCCGTGAAGACGTACGACTACATCAACCGCGTTGTCATAACGCTCATTGCCGGTTCACGAGGGTACGTAGACAACACTCTCCCCTCTCGTTGCTATGCATCACCATGATCTTGCGTGTGCGTAGGAATTTTTTTGAAATTACTACGTTACCCAACAATTTTGCATGTCTATGTTATTGTAGATCAATGGCATGTGCTACTGTTCCTTTGAATTTTAATGTGTTCCTAGAGAAAGATAAGTTAAAAGATGATGGTAGCAACTACACAGACTGGGTCCGTAATTTGAGGATTATCCTCATTGCTGCACAGAAGAATTACGTCCTAGAAGCACCGCTAGGTGCAAGACCCGCTGCAAGAGCAACGCCGGATGTTGTGAACGCC
Organism: Aegilops bicornis; assembly: GCA_021605145.1. NCBI lineage: Eukaryota > Viridiplantae > Streptophyta > Magnoliopsida > Poales > Poaceae > Aegilops > Aegilops bicornis. The sequence continues at coordinate 149,365,333 of CM038671.1, read as the reverse complement.
TGGCAGAGCAAAGTTGATGACTACTAGACAGTTCAGTATGCCCTGCTTTACGGCTTAGAACCGGTACTTCAACGATGTTTTGAACGTCATGGAGCATATGAGATGTTCCAGGAGTTGAAGTTAATATTTCAAGCAAATGCCCAGATTGAGAGATATGAAGTCTCCAATAAGTTCTACAGCTGTAAAATGGAGGAGAATATTTACAAGGAACATATACTCAAAATGTCTGGGTATCATAATCACTTGACTCAGCTGGGAGTTAATCTTCCGGTTGATAGTGTCATTGACAGAGTTCTTCAATCACTGCTAGCAAGCTACAAAAGCTTTGTGATGAACTATAATATGCAAGGGATGGATAAGACAATTCTCGAGCTCTTCGCAATGCTAAAGGCTGCGGAGGTAGAAATCAAGAAGGGGCATGAAGTGTTGATGGTCAACAAGACCACCAGTTTCAAGAAAAAGGGTAAAGGGAAGAAGGGTAAATTCAAGAAGAACGGCAATCAAGTTGCTGCTCAAGTGAAGAAGCCCAAGTCTGGACCTAAGCCTGAGACTGAGTGCTTCTACTGCAAAGGGATTGGTCACTGAAAGCGGAACGGCCCCAAATATTTGGCGGATAAGAAGGATGGCAAAGTGAAAGTTATATTTGATATACATGTTACTGATGTGTACTTAACTAATGCTCGCAGCAGCGCCTGGGTATTTGATACTGGTTCTGTTGCTCATATTTGCAACTCGAAATAGAGGCTACGGATTAAGCGAAGATTGGCTAAGGACGAGGTGACGATGCGGGTGGGAAATGGTTCCAAAGTCGATGTGATCGTCGTCGGCACGCTACCTCTACATCTACCTTCAGGATTAGTTTTAGACCTGAATAATTGTTATTTGGTGCGAGCGTTAAGCATGAACATTATATTTCTATCTTGTTTGATGCGAGACGGTTATTCATTTAAATCTGAGAATAATGGTTGTTCTATTTATATGAGTAATATATTTTATGGTCATGCACCCTTAAAGCACTACTAGGGAAAACCCTAGCAGTAGCGCGGGTATAATGCCTATCAGTAGCGCTGGGTACAGCGGTACTAGTAAGGCGCTACAGCTAGCGTCTGTTAACCCACGTTACTCCTATATCGACTTAGTAGTAGCGCTTTCATCAAAGAGCGCTACTGGTAATTACTAATAGCGCTTCTCTCAGCCCGCGCTACTACTATTATTCCGTATTTTACTTTTATTTCATGTTGTATTCATACACCTTTATACAAGTTTTCATACAGCAGCAATTTAGAGATTGTTTTTACATCATAATGAGTTATTACATCGCATGATGAAAGAACCGTGGACTAGTTTCAAGTGGATGGACATCCACTTGAAACTAATATGTTGTTCTTTCACCCAATAATATAATAAATATCATCATCATATCATTAACAACTTATCATCATAATACATCATTGTCATATAAAACCTCCTCATGATCATCGTTTTCATCAATGAGACATCACGTAGCAAGTTGGTCACTAGTCATAATCACAACTACTCCTCATCATCAATTCTAACACAATGTACCACATAATAAACATATTGTACCTCATAGGACCTACTACATTCTCTTAGGACCTACTATATTCTCTAAGGTAAAATAGCAAAAAAACAAGATAGTCCCTGACTCTCCATTATGGAGAATGGAGATTATCCTGTCTCCAATTCTTGCCTTTCGCTTAATGTTGCTTCCAAGAACCTCCTTTCGACTGTCCAAATATTTTTTTCCATTGTTTGATTAGCATGTGTTCACCGGTTTTAGAAATCCGATATGCACAGGTGAGATCTGTAGGATGACCTAGCTGTATGTTCAGAACATCAAGGCAACCATTCTGATACATCAGATGAGGCACACAATCCATCGGGATTTTCTGTTGAAAAACATAGTAATAACTTCGTACTCCCTCCGTCCCATAATATAAGAACATTTTTAACACTAGTGTAGTGACAAAAACGTTCTTATATTATGGGACAGAGGGAGTAGTTAGCAATGATGTACTAGTTTTAGAAGTATGCAAAAGATGCACGGATGTCGTAATAGTAAATAATCTTACCAGGGTATCTCCATAGAAGTTACCGTGGTTCAACACGTGCACTAGTGGCACGTATTCACCATAATTTGGAGGAGTTCGATAATAGGTATTGTAATTCTCAAGATCAGTAAAAAATGCAATCAGATGATTTTTCTCCTTATAAGTTAATTCGGAGCCATCGGTGTAGTGGGTTTTGTCTACCATGTTCCGCACATTCTTTGAAGAATGAAAATAAGCTGCCAATGGAAATAAGCTGTCAACTATTTTGAAATAAACAATATAAATTAGTTAATAACTATGTTTGAGAAACTCACATAGCGGTAGAATCGGAAGCGTATCAACAAGGACCCAAATGTCCATATTGTCTTGCTCGATGTCAGGATCACCAAGATCCATGGTGACAATCATATCCACATAAAAACCATACATCTTGCAAAGTGCTTCCCAATTTTGGCAACTAAAATGGGTTACGCTATGTGAATTGTACATATTTACTTCAAAATCCATATCATGATGGGTCCTTAGGTGTATTTTCTTTTTTTCAAATTTTTCATGGTCTTCAAACCCATCCTCTCCAAGACATAGCGTCTTGCATGGCATGGGATAAGCTAGTCGAATTGTAAAATATGAAAATTAGACCTTGAAATAGTTGAAGTCGTGCTTAATTACGAAAAAACACTTGTCGTCGTTGCGTACCGTTTCAACATCGAACATCTCCTCGAGCTTAATGTTGAAGCGACGATCTTCATCCCGATGAGGCCTGTCGCACAGACCTCGATCGTCGTGGCACCAGCTGCACTCCTCCGGGAGACTTTCGTCGTCCGAGTACGACATTTCCTACGTTCATAATTCAAAGATTAAATTAGTACAATTAAATATATGTACTAAAAAACCTAAATTTTGTTTAATTATTTTTTGAGAAAATCCATGCCACTCGGTATTTCCTACATATTCTAGCACTAGTCATGCTAGAATTTACGGAAAAATCCGGCACGACCTTTGCTAAAAAAGAACATATCGAGCGCCTGAAATTTACCGGAACGGAAATTAATCAACACTCCAACAAAACATAGGCCACTTGGAGGTGTAACCTGAACATGACCGGCCACTTGGGCAACCACATATCCTATTTGAGCAACACAAGATATACATGTTTTTATCTACATCATATCTTATAGGACTCATATTGGCATGGAGATTTGGCTGGTCTCACCTCGAGGTCGGAGGGGGACAGTGACGGGGACGACGGCGGGGATGATGGAGGGGCTCCTTGATTTCTGCAAAAACAAAAACTCTATAAGTTATCACTAATACATCCCGAATAATTGCTTAAACTAAAAAAATAACAACAAATATGACATATTCAACTAGTTATTACTAAATATAAACTTACTATAAATAGAAAAAAACTAGTTCTTTCTAAAAATAAACTAGTTCAACTAGTTATATTAATTTTCTTACTAAAAATACATTAGTTCTATTAATTCAACTAGTTCAACTAGTTTATTAATTTAATTACTAATTATTATAAAAACTTACTAAAAATAGTAAAAAACTACATTATACAATAGTAAAAAACATCCACTATTAACCATACTGCCCTAGTTAACTAGTACCATCACTACTACTAATTAACATCTACTACTACTAAAAATCATTATCTATGAACCCTAAATTAACATCTACTATTACTAAAAAACATCTACTAACTAAGCAGAGAGAGAGGGGGTGGAGGAGGGGTGGGGGCTCACAGAGAGGGGAGAGACGGTGGCGGGGAGGTGCTCGGCGACGTAGGTAGGGGCGGCGAGGATGGGCTCGGGATCGGGAGGCGGCGGTCCTGGGCGGGCTCGGGTGGCGGCTGTGAGGTCTAGGGCGGCGACGGTGAGGTCGAGAGCGGCGGTGAGGTTGAGGGCGGCCTCGGACGGCGGCGGTGAGGGCAGGCTCGGGCTCGGGCGGCGGCGACAGAGGAGTTAGGGGAACAGGGGGAAAGGAGGACTTAGCAAAATTTTGAACCCACGGGTGGTTAAGTCGAACTAGCAGTAGCGCTCTTAAGGAAACGCACTATAGCTAAGTTAGTTATAGCGTGTTTTAGGAAAAACGCTACTGCTATAGGAAGCAGTTATTTCTTTTGTTTATCCTTACATTTTCTTTCTTTCATTTCTCTGTTTCCTACTTTTTTCATTTTCATTTACTTTTCTATTTTTTTCATTTTTCTTTTCTTCCTTAGCAGTAGCGCTCTACGCAGAAAACGCCCTGCAACAACGACCATAGTGGTAGCACGCTTCGTGCGGAACCGCTACTACTTTTCCTAGCCTACGGCCAACACGGTGGGATTTATAGTGGTAGCGCTTTTTGGTGCACACGCGCTACTGCTATAGTTGTAGCTATAGCGCGCTTTCCTGGAATGCGGTACTACAAAGTGGCAGTAGCGCCCTATTTTAACCAGCGCTACTGTTATACCTCTGTGTATAGGCTTTTCCCTAGTAGTGAAGAGTTGTCTATTTTTTTTGAATCTCGATAGTAGTGATACACATATTCGTAATATTGAAGCCAAACGTTCCAGAGTTGATAATGATAGTGCAACTTATTTGTGGCACTGCCGTTTGGGTCATATTGGTGTAAAGCGCATGAAGAAACTCCATATTGATAGACTTTTGGAATCACTTGATTATGAATCACTTGATACTTGTGAACCATGCCTCATGAGCAAGATGACTAAAACTCCGTTCTCTGGAACAATGGAGCGAGCAATAGATTTATTAAAAATAATACATACTGATGTATGCGGTCCAATGAATGTTGAGTCTCGAGGCGGGTATCGTTATTTTCTGACCTTCACAGATGATTTGAGCAGATATGGGTATATCTACTTGATGAAACATAAGTCTGAAACATTTGTAAAGTTCAAAGAATTTCAGAGTGAAGTGGAAAATCATCATTACAAGAAAATAAAGTTTCTGCGATCTGATCATGCAGGAGAATATTTGAGTTGCGAGTTTGGTCTTCATTTGAAACAATGCGGAATAGTTTCGCAACTCACGCCACCCGGAACACCACAGCATAATGGTGTGTTCGAACGTCGTAACTGCACTTTATTAGATATGGTCGATCTATGATGTCTCCTACTGATTTACCGCTATCGTTTTGGGGTTATGCTTTAGAGACGGCTGCATTCACGTTAAATAGGGCACCATCTAAATCCGTTGAGACGACACCTTATGAACTGTGGTTTGGCAAGAAACCCAAGTTGTCGTTTCTTAAAGTTTGGGGTTGTGATGCTTATGTGAAAAAGCTTCAACCTGATAAGCTCGAACCCAAATCGGAGAAATGTGTCTTCATAGGATACCCAAAAGAGACTGTTGGGTACACCTGAAGGAAATATGCCCTATAGGCAATAATAAAGTTATTATTTATTTCCTTATTTGATGATAAATGTTTATTATTCATGCTAGAATTGTATTAACCGGAAACATAATACATGTGTGAGTACATAGACAAATAGAGTGTCAAGAGTATGCCTCTACTTGACTAGCTTGTTGATCAAAGATGGTTATGTTTCCTAGCCATATACATGAGTTGTCATTTGATTAATAGGGTCACATCATTAGGAGAATTAGGTGATTGACTTGACCCATTTCGTTAGCTTAGCACTTGATCGTTTAGTATGTTGCTATTGCTTTCTTCATGACTTATACATGTTCCTATGACTATGAGATTATGCAACTCCCTTTTACCGGAGGAACACTTTGTGTGCTACCAAACGTCACAACGTAACTGGGTGATTATAAAGGTGCTCTACAGGTGTCTCCGAAGGTACTTGTTGGGTTGGCGATTTCGATATTAGGATTTGTCACTCCGATTGTCGGAGAGGTATCTCTGGCCCTCTCGGTAATGCACATCACTTAAGCCTTGCAAGCATTGCAACTAATGAGTTAGTTGCGGGATGATGTATTCTGAGCGAGTAAAGAGACTTGCCGGTAACGAGATTGAACTAGGTATTGAGATACCGACGATCGAATCTCGGGCAAGTAACATACCGATGACAAAGGGAACAACGTATGTTGTTATGCGGTTTGACCGGTAAAGATCTTCGTAAAATATGTGGGAGCCAATATGAGCATCCAGGTTCCACTATTGGTTATTGGCCCGAGACGTGTATCGGTCATGTCTACATAGTTCTCAAACCTGTAGGGTCCGCACGCTTAAAGTTTCGATGATAGTTATATTATGAGTTTATATGTTTTGATGTACCGAAGGTAGTTCGGAGTCCTGGATGTGATCACGGACATGACGAGGAGTCTCAAAATGGTAGAGACATGAAGATTGATATATTGGACGACTGTATTCGGACACCGGAATGGTTCCGGGGGTTATCGGATATATACCGGAGTACCAGGAGGTTACCGGAACCCCCCGGGGGTTTAATGGGCCTACATGGGCCTTAGTGGAGAAGAGGAGAGGCGGCTAGGTCAGGCCGCGCGCCCCCTCCCCCTCTAGTCCGAATTGGACAAGGACGGGGGGGCCCTTTCCTTCCTCTCTCTCTCTCTCCTCTTTGCCCCTTCTCCTAATCCAACAAGGAAGGGAGGGAGTCCTACTCCCGGTGGGAGTAGGACTCCTCCTGGTGGGCCCCTCTCTTGGCCGGCCGCCTCTCCCCCCTTGCTCCTTTATATACGGGGGCAGGGGAGCACCCCAAAGACACAACAATTGATCATTGATCTTTTAGCCGTGTGCGGTGCCCCCCTCCACCGTAGTCCACCTTGATAATATCGTAGCAGTGCTTAGGCGAAGCCCTGCGTCGGTAGAACATCATCATCGTCACCACGCCGTCGTGCTGACGAAACTCTCCCTCAACACTCGGCTGGATTGGAGTTTGAGGGACGTCATCGGGCTGAACGTGTGCTGGACTCGGAGCTGCCGTGCGTTCGGTACTTGATCGATCCGATCGTGAAGACGTACGACTACATCAACCGCGTTGTGCTAACGCTTCCACTTTCGGTCTACGAGGGTACGTGGACACACTCTCCCCTCCTGTTGCTATGCATCACCATGATCTTGCGGATGTGTAGGAATTTTTTTGAAATTACTACGTTCCCCAACAGTGGCATCCGAGCCAGGTTTTATGCGTAGATGTCATATGCACGAGTAGAACACAAGTGAGTTGTGGCCGATATAAGTCATACTGCTTACCAGCATGTCATAATTTGGTTCGACGGTATTGTTGGATGAAGCGGCCCGGACCGACATTACGTGTACGCTTACGCGAGACTGGTTCTACCGACGTGCTTTGCACACAGGTGGCTGGCGGGTGTCAGTTTCTTCAACTTTAGTTGAACCGAGTGTGGCTACGCCCGATCCTTGCGAAGGTTAAAACAGCACCAACTTGACAAACTATCGTTGTGGTTTTGATGCGTAGGTAAGAACGGTTCTTGCTCAGCCCGTAGCAGCCACGTAAAATTTGCAACAACAAAGTAGAAGACGTCTAACTTGTTTTTGCAGGGCATGTTGTGATGTGATATGGTCAAGGCATGATGCTAAATTGTATTGTATGAGATGATCATGTTTTGTAACCGAGTTATCGGCAACTGGCAGGTACCATATGGTTGTCGCTTTATTGTATGCAATGCAATCGCCCTGTAATGCTTTACTTTATCACTAAGCGGTAGCGATAGTCGTAGAAGCATAAGATTGGCGAGACGACGACGATGCTACGATGGAGATCAAGGTGTCACGCTGGTGACGATGGTGATAATGATGGTGCTTCGGAGATGGAGATCACAAGCACAAGATGATGATGGCCATATCATATCACTTATATTGATTGCATGTGATGTTTATCTTTTATGCATCTTATCTTGCTTTGATTGACGGTAGCATTATAAGATGATCTCTCACTAAATTATCAAAGTATAAGTGTTCTCCCGAGTATGCACCGCTATGAAAGTTCTTCGTCTTTGAGACACCACGTGATGATCGGGTGTGATAGGCTCTACGTTCAAATACAACAGGTGCAAAACAGTTGCACACGCGGAATACTCAGGTTAAACTTGACGAGCCTAGCATATAAAAGATATGGCCTCGGAACACGAAGACCGAAAGGTGGAGCGTGAATCATATAGTAGATATGATCAACATAGTGATGTTCACCATTGAAACTACTACATCTCACATGATGATCGGACATGGATTAGTTGATTTGGATCACGTGATCACTTAGAGGATTAGAGGGATGTCTATCTAAGTGGGAGTTCTGAAGTAATATGATTAATTAAACTTAAATTTATCATGAACTTAGTCTTGGTGGTATTAGCATATCTATGTTGTAGATCAATAGCTCGCGTTTAGCTCCCCCGTTTTATTTTTGATATGTTCCTAGAGAAAACTAAGTTGAAAGATGTTAGTAGCAATAATGCGGACTGGATCCGTGATCTAAGGATTATCCTCATTGCTGCACAGAAGAATTATGTCCTTGGTGCACCGCTAGGTGACAGACCTATTGCAGGAGCAGATGCAGACGTTATGAATGTTTGGCTAGCTCAATATGATGACTACTCGATAGTTTAGTGCACCATGCTTAACGGCTTAGATTCGGGACTTCAAAGACGTTTTGAACGTCATGGACCATATGAGATGTTCCAGGAGTTGAAGTTAATATTTCAAGCAAATACCCGAGTTGAGAGATATGAATTCTCCAACAAGTTCTATAGCTAAAAGATGGAGGAGAATAGCTCAAGCAGTGAGCATGTGCTCAGATTCTCTGGGTACTACAATCGCTTGAATCAAGTGGGAGTTAATCTTCCAGATAAGATAGTGATTGGCAGAATTCTCTAGTCACCATCACCAAGTTAGTAGAACTTCGTGATGAACTATAGTATGCAAGGGATGACGAAAACAATTCCCGAGCTTTTCATGATGATGAAATCGATGAAGGTAGAAATCAAGAAAGAGCACCAAGTGTTGATGATTAACAAGACCACTAGTTTCAAGAAAAGGGCAAAGGGAAAGAAAGGGAACTTCATGTAGAATGGCAAGCAAGTTGTCACTTCCGTGAAGAAGCCCAAAGCTAGAATAAAGCCTGAAACTGAGTGATTCTATTGCAAAGGAAATGGTCACTGGAAGCAGAAATGCCCTGAATATTTGGTGAATAAGAAGGATGGCAAAGTGAACAAGGGTATATTTGATATGCAGGTTATTGATGTGTACCTTACTAGTGTTTATAGTAGCCCCTGGGTATTTGATACTTGTTCGGTTGCTAAAAATTAGTAACTCGAAACAAGAGTTACAGAATAAACAAAGACTAGTTGAGGATGAAGTGACGATGTGTGTTGGAAGTGGTTCCAAGATTGATGTAATCATCATCGCACACTCCCTATACTTTCGGGATTAGTGTTAAACCTAAATAAATGTTATTTGGCATTTGCATGATTCGATCATGTTTATTGCAATATGGTTATTCATTTAAAGTCAGAGAATAATTGTTGTTCTGTTTACATGAATAAAACCTTCGATGGTCATACACCCAATGAAAATAGTTTGTTGGATCTCGACCGTAGTGATACACATATTCATAATATTGATGCCAAAAGATGCAAAGTTGATAATGATAGTGCAACTTATTTGTGGCACAGCCGTTTGGGTCATATCGATGTAAAGCGCATGAAGAAACTCCATAAAGATGGACTTTTTGAATCACTTGGTTATGAATCATTTGATGCTTGCGAACCGTGCCTTTTGGGCAAGATGACTAAAACTCCGTTCTCTAGAACAATGGAACGAGCTACTAACTTGTTGGAAATAATACGTACCGATGTATCCGGTCCAATGAGTGTTGATGCTCGTGGCGGGTATCGTTATTTACTGACCTTCACAGATGATTTGAGCAGATATGGGTATATCTACTTGATGAAACATAAAGTCTGAAACATTTGAGAAGTTCATATAATTTCAGAGTGAAGTGGAAAATCATCGTAACAAGAAAATAAAGTTTCTACGATCTGATCGTGGAGGAGAATATTTGAGTTACGAGTTTGGTCTTCATTTGAAACAATGCGGAATAGTTTCGCAACTGACGCCACCTGGAACACCACACCGTAATGGTGTGTCCGGACGTCATAACCGTACTTTATTAGGTATGGTGCGATCTATGATGTTTCTTACCAATCTACCACTATCATTTTGGGGTTATACATTAGAGACAGCTACATTCACGTTAAAAAGGGCACCATTTAAATCCGTTGAGATGACACCTTATGAACTGTGGTTTGGCAAGAAAACAAAGTTGTCGTTTCTTAAAGTTTGAGGTTGCGATGCTTATGTGGAAAAGTTTCATCCTGACAAGCTCAAACCCAAATCGGAAAAATATGTCTTCATAGGATACCCAAAGGAGACTGTTGGGTACACCTTCTATCACAGATCCGAAGGCAAGACATTCGTTGCTAAGAATGGATCCTTTCTAGAGAAGGAGTTTCTCTCGAAAGAAGTGAGTGGGAGGAAAGTAGAACTTGATAAGGTAATTGTACCTTCTCCCGAATTGGAAAGTAGTTCATCACTGAAATCAGTTCCAGTGATACTTACACCAATTAGTGAGGAAGTTAATGATAATGATCATGAAGCTTCAGATCAAGTTACTACCAAACCTCGTAGGTCAACCAGAGTGAGATCCGCACCAGAGTGGTATGGTAATCCTGTTCTGGAAGTCATATTACTTGACCATGACGAACCTATGACTATGAGGAAGCGATGATGAGCCCAGATTCCGCAAAATGGTTTAAGGCCATGAAATCTGAGATGGGATCCATGTATGAGAACAAAGTATGGACTTTGGTTGACTTGCCCGATGACCGTAAGCCATTGAGAATAAATGGATCTTCAAGAGGAAGACGGACGCTGATAGTAGTGTTACTATCTACAAAGCTAGACTTGTCGAAAAAGGTTTTTGACAAAGTTCAAGGTGTTGACTACGTTGAGATTTTCTCACTCGTAGCGATGCTTAAGTCTGTCCAAATCATGTTAGCAAATTGCCACATTTTATGAAATCTGACAAATGGATGTCAAAACTACATTCCTTAATAGATTTCTTAAAGAAGATTTGTATATGATGCAACCAGAAGGTTTTGCCGATCCTAAAGGTGCTAACAAAATGTGCAAGCTCCAGCGATCCATCTATGGAATGGTTCAAGCATCTCGGAGTTGGAATATACGCTTTGATGAGTTGATTAAAGCATATAGTTTTATACAGACTTGTGGTGATGCCTGTATTTACAAGAAAGTGAGTGGGAGCACTACAACATTTCTGATAAATATATGTGAATGACATATTGTTGATCAGAAATAATGTAGAATTTTCTAGAAATCATAAAGGAGTATTTGAAAGGAGTTTTTCCAAAGAAAGACCTCGGTGAAGCTGCTTACATATTGAGCATCAAGAGATAGATCAAGACGCTTGATAAATTTTTTGAATTAGTACATACCTTGACAAGATTTTGAAGTAGTTCAAAATAGAACAGTCAAAGAAATAGTTCTTGCATGTGTTACAAGGTGTGAAACTGAGTAAGACTCAAAGCCCGACCACGGCAGAAGATAGAAAGAGAATGAAAGTCATTCTGTATGCCTCAGCCATATGTTCTACAAAGTATGCCATGATGTGTACCAGATCTATTGTATACCCTACCACTGAGTTTGGCAAGGGAGTACAATAGTGATCTAGGAGTAGATCCTTTGGACAGGGTCAAAATTATCCTTAGTGGAATAAGTATATGTTTCTTGATTATGGAGGTGACAAAAGGTTCATCGTAAAGGGTTACGTCGATGCAAGTTTTTGACACTGATCCAGATGACTCTAAGTCTCAATCTGGATACATATTGAAAGTGGGAGCTATTAGTTAGAGTAGCTCTGTGCAAAGCATTGTAGACACAGAATTTGCAAAATACTTACAGATCTGAATGTGACAGACCCGTTGACTAAAATTATCTCACAAGCAAAACATGATCACACCTTAGTACTCTTTGGATGTTAATCACATAGCGATGTGAACTAGATTATTGACTCTAGTAAACCCTTTCGGTGTTGGTCACATGACGATGTGAACTATGGGTGTTAATCACATGGTGATGTGAATTATTGGTGTTAAATCACATGGCGATGTGAACTAGATTATTGACTCTAGTGCAAGTGGGAGACTGAAGGAAACTTGCTAGCTGACAGATGGACTGAAGTCCTTGTGGCCGAAGAGTATGAACTCGAGCGCCCCTCCAAGAGCTACCCAAAACGCAGGCTGCTACCCCGATTAGAGGAGGAAGCACCCAAACCTACATCACCAGTCCATGATACGGCTGACCGGCCCCCTCGTGGCCGCGACAGAGAGGCCTCTCGGCCCTCAACTCAAGCCGCACCCCGGTGCCGCTCAAAAAATACAAAGGTGCGGGGAAATGCACCAGACCTGCGAGATATATTGGAGGACAAGGAAGGCAGACAAGATCAATCTATGGATCGCGTGGGCGCCCCACGACACGTGACGATAACCGTCACGCCAGATATGGCAACTCCGGCCGGGCCGAACACAGTAGACAAAGCTCATTTGAGCTGCGTCGTGATATAGCCCAATCTGAGGCGCCAAGACACCCACTATGCTTCACAGATGAATTGATGGATCTTCAAATCCCTGAGGGTTTCAAACCCGTAAACATTGAATCATATGATGGCACAACAGATCCTGCGGTTTGGATCGAGGACTATCTCCTTCACATCCACATGGCCCGCGGTGATGATCTACATGCCATCAAATACCTCCCACTCAAGCTTAAAGGACTAGCCCGACATTGTCTTAACAGCTTGCCAGCAGAGTCAATTGGTTGTTGGGAAGACCTGGAAGCCGCATTCCTCGACAATTTCAGTGGCACATATGTGCGACCACGACGCCGATGACCTAAGCCACATAATTCAGCAGCGGAGGAATCGGCGGACAATTACGGACATGGTTCCTAACCAAGAAAAATCAAATCGTCGACCGTCCGGATGCAGAGGCCCTTGCAGCCTTCAAACACAACATCCATGACGAGTGGCTTGCGGCACCTAGGACAGGAAAAGCCGAAATCCATGGCAGCCCTCACAACACTCATGACCCGCTTATGCGTGGGAGAGGACAGCTGGCTAGCTCGTAGTAACAACATGACCAAGAGCCACGTAATTCGGATACCAAGGGCGAAGTGGCGGTCGGCGTCGCAACAAGCACAAAGCGCCACATTAACGGCGATAATGCCGAGGATACGGCAGCCAATGCCGGATTCAGAGGCTCTAAACCCGTCGTGAAAAAGCCATTTAAAAGAAATACTCGGGCCCGTCCAATTTGGACCGAATACCGATCGCCGTGCCAAATACATGGCACCCGAAAAACCAGCCAATCACACCAACAGGATTGTTGGGTGTTCAAGACGAGCAAGTTAAATGCTGAAAACAATGACAAGGGGCTGCATAGCGATGACGAGGAGGAGCCCCGGCCGCCTAACAATAGAGGACAGAAGGGCTTCCCCCCGCAAGTGCGGACGGTGAACATGATATACGCAACCCACATACCCAAAAGGGAGCGGAAGCGTGCACTAAGGGACGTATATGCGATGGAGCATGTCGCCCCAAAGTTCAACCCGTGGTCTTCCTGCCCGATCACTTTTGATCGAAGGGACCACCCCACTAGCATCCGCCATGGCAGATTCGCCGCATTGGTTCTAGACCCAATCATTGACGGATTTCACCTCACTAGAGTCCTAATGGACGGCGGCAGCTGAACCTGTTTTATCAGGATACGATGTGCAAAATGGGCATAGACCCATCAAGGATTAAACCCACGAAGACGACATTTAAAGGCGTCATACCGGTATAGAGGCCAACTGCGCAGGCTCGATTACACTTGAAGTGGTCTTCGGATCCCGGATAACTTCCGGCGAGGATTTAATCTTCGACATAGTCCCGCTCATGGCGGCTATCACGCCTGCTCGCCGGACGAACCGCATTCGCAAAAGTTCAATGCGGTGCCACACTACGCATATCTCAAGCTCAAGATGCCAGTCCTCGAGGAGTCATTACGGTCAATGGAAACACCGAGCGCTCTCTGCGGACGGAGGAGCATCTGTGGCGCTTCATGGCGGAAGTACAAAGCAGCCTCTTAAGGCAATTCTCGAGTCTGGCTATTAAACGTCCGGACACCGTCAAGCGCGCCCGGAGTAACCTACAACAAGACCGCCTGGCACGTTCCAAGCACGCATAGCAATGCGGCCTAAAGCCCCAGCCCTCGCAAAATTGCAAAACCAGTACTACGCGTACATAATTACGCTCTGGAAATACCATGGGCATAGGGGAAGGGGCACGACCACGGCATGCCCAGAATGCGGCTCAACCGCACCAGGGGCTCCTGATTGTGTCATTCTTTTCTTTTCTTCTTCCTTTTTTTCAGGACTCCATTCTCACGAAGCCCTGTCCGGCAGTAGAATCGCCGGACACACGATGCAACAGCCAGGGAAGTAGAATGCTACGTCGAGTGTCCAGGTGGTCTCTATTACGAGCAGTATACCTGTTTTACATACCATCCCGCAGCTTACCCCTGGAGGGGGACATGTTAAAAAGTCCCGTCCCTTGCTTATCACACTATTTGTATCGTTCTGCTCTTACTGCAGCCCTTTTGAATAAACAATACATAGCTTCTGCCTATTATTGAATTCCTTTTTTCTATATATATATATATATATATATATATATATATATATATATATATATGTTCATTTATGACATTGTGCAATCGTACACTTTGGTACGGGCAATATACCAGGGGCTCAAGTACCCCACAATATGGTATGATAAGTCCGAACACTTTCACAAGTGCGGCACCCCGAACTTATAGCATTATATGTATCAGCTCCGAATCACGTCTTGGGTCAATAGTTGGGTTTGCCTGGCTCCCATGTTTTGGTACCTTATGTTCCGTTATATCGGCTAAGGTAGCGCTGGGAGAACCACTGCGATTGTGCCCCGGTTGAGCTGGGTTAAGCACCTCGTGAGAAAGCTAAACTGACCGTCATGATAGGGCGAGAGTCGGTCGCTGTTCGAGAGGTTTTCGAGTCCCTAAAGACTTATGCCGCTTAGAGCGAGGAGTCGGCATTGTCCGGCCTAGGCGTGGATAGCGCCCCGAAATCGGTCTTCCAAATACCAGGGGCTTCACCGTAATTTAAAATTATAGAATTCTATGGCTAAGTGAGAGTGTTCAAGCATTATAGCCCAGTTGCCTTGTTCGTTGCGTTGAGCGCCTCCCTCGAAGGACCCAAGAATGGGAACAAGAGCGCTCAAGTTTATCCAACACCCCAAAGACTCGTGGCATGGGGGTTGAAGCCGACGACTCGCCATCTCTCAAATTTAATAAACGGCCGCACAGAAGGTAATATTTTAAATTCAACAGTGTTGCTCAGCGCATATGAACAAGTTTTCAGAGTACAGGATA
Source organism: Aegilops bicornis (assembly GCA_021605145.1). Lineage (NCBI taxonomy): Eukaryota > Viridiplantae > Streptophyta > Magnoliopsida > Poales > Poaceae > Aegilops > Aegilops bicornis. Next base: position 149,349,780 of record CM038671.1, on the reverse strand, counting down.
ACAAATGCGGGTCTACTCAAAAATTACATCTTTGGAGCATTCAGCCGCTATAAGGCGGGCACCCTTCAGGACGCCCTCATAATACATTTCAGGCTTGCGATGCTCCTTGCCCGGTGGTGGTCCGTCCGTCACAAGCTTCTCAGCGTCCATCTTGCCCCAAAGTGCACCTTAGCACGGGCAAGGCCCCACGGCACCTTCGATGCAGACGGAGCGCTTGACGACTTCAACCCATGGACAGGCGTCCACCAGCCGCCTCACTAGCCCGAAAGTAGCTCCCAGGCATGGCTTCCTTAGGCCACAGCCGAACTATGAGGCCCTTCATGGCCTGTTCGGCCGCCTTATGGAGCTCGACCAGCTACTTCAACTGGTCGCTTAAGGGCACCGGGTGTCCGGCCTCGACATCTTGAGAGACGAACACCTTCTCCGTCGAGCTTCCCTCCTCGGCTCGGTAGAATGCGGCAACATAGGACACATCTTGAGGGGCAGATCTGCAAATGCTCTGGAGAGCTCGGTTTGGGTAAGTGAGATAATTCACCTTCACATGCTTGCTTTGCATAAAGAATGCCTTACCCGCCGCTATCTTCTTCATTGCCTCAATTTCATGGAGGGCTTTTTGGGCTTCGGCCTTAGCGGCTTTGGCGCTCTCAAGAGCCGAGGCGAGCTCGGACTCTCGAGTCTTTGAGTCACGCTCCAAACTCTCGTGTTTTTCCACGAGAGCCTGGAGCTCTTGCCGCACCTCCGCCACCCGCGCCTCCTGCTTCTCTCGCTCGGTGCGTTTCGCGACCGCATTGCGTTCGGCCTTGGACACCGCTTCCTTCAGGGTCGCCACCTCCTTCGTGGCCCCTGCAATATTCACGTTATTCCTGACATCTTTTGCAACCACATCTTTTAAATACTCCCATAAGGTATTACTTACCTTCCTTATCCTCGAGCTGCTTTTTGGCAAGTCCGAGCTCGTTCTCGGACTGCTCGAGGCTCTACTTCAATGCATCAACCTCCGCAGTCAGTGCGGCAGAGGTCAGCAACGCAGCCTGCATTCCCATATTGACATACTTATGTTAGACTCCTGCGTATATCTTTTAGATCCTCAGTTCGGCTTTTCCTTTCTGAACACCAAACTGAGCATTAGGGGCTACTGTCTATGTGGTAATATTTTTACATATCTTAAATACATACCTCAAAGCCTGTTAGAAGGCTGGCGCAGGCTTCGGTCAGCCCGCTCTTGGCGGACTGAACTTTCTGGATCACCACACTCATAACAGTGTGGTGCTCCTCGTCGATGGAAGCACCGTTAGGCGCCTCCATCAAATCATCCGGTGCCTCTGGTTGGACGGAGGTCACCGGCGTCGTAGTCTTGCCCTTCTTACGAAGGGGTCGCCTGCTGGACTCCGGAGCCACTGAAGGTTCCGGTACGGAGTCCGGCACAGGGCCGGACTTGAAGCCCTTTGGGGTTTTATCCCCTTTGCACCCGGAGTCCGGGAGGTCGCCTTGCGGCGCCTCCAGGGCCACCTCCTCCTGGCTAGGCCCCTTTTGGGACTCCACCTCGGCGTCATCCGCGGCGGGAGGAGACGAGGCGGTCGGAAGTGCGGTGCTATTCACATCCGATGAATCCAGGGAGCCGCTCGTCTCCACGTCGAGCCCGTCCTTGGGCGGGCTGCATGGTTATATTCGGCGTTATAAGATGATGTGCGACAAATGGAACGCCATGAGTTATTCTTGTGTTCGGACACTTACGATTTCGCCAGGGGCTTCGTCCTCGGTGACCACCCCTCTTTGCCATCGTCGGCGTTGGTGGTGTAGTCCGGAGGAAGGGTCCTTCCCTTCTTGGACCCTCCGGCCTCCCCAGTTGGGGCGGCCTTCCTTTTCTTCTCTCCCCCCGTTGGGGGAGAAGCCTCTTTTTCCTCCTCCTCGTCTTCACGGAAGGAGTCCGCCTTGGAGTCATCGGACAATGAGTCCGACAACACCTGGCGCCGGGAACTCCTTCGAGTTCCCGTGGCCTTCTTCTTGGCCTTCTTCTCCGGTACCACGTAAGGTGCCGGAACCAGCAGCCCCGTCAATCGGGCGTCCGCTGGGTCTTCTGGCAAGGGAGCCGGACAGTCGATCTGTCCGGACGTCTTCTGCCAATCCTGTCAAAGATGAGGGAGTTTTAGATCCCGCATAGAGTCAAACTATGAAAAAAGAATCCCGTGAAGGGTAAAATAGCTTACCTCGTTGGCTTGATGCCGCGAGCTGAATCTGCGATCTTCGGTAGCGGATGTGGGAGCCTCGGCGCCCTTGAACAGCACCTTCCAGGCATCTTCGTACGTAGTGTCGAAGATCCGGCTCAAGGTTCGGTGCTTTGCCGGATCAAACTCCCACAAGTTGAAGGCCCGTTGCTGGCATGGGAGGATCTGGCGGATGAGCATAACCTGGACTACGTTGACAAGCTTGAGCTTATTGTCCACCAGGTTTCGGACGCAGGTTTGGAGTCCGGTCAGCTCTTCCGAATTACCCCACGTCAGGCCCATCTCTTTCCATGAGGTGATCCATGTAGGGAAGCCAGATTGGAATTCGGGGGCCGCCGCCCATTTAGAGTCGCGCGGCTCGGTGATGTAGAACCACCCCGATTGCCACCCCTTTATGGTCTCCACAAAGGAGCCCTCGAGCCATAGAATGTTGGCCATATTGCCCACCATGGCACCTCCGCACTCCGCTTGGCGGTCGCCCACTACCTTCGGCTTGACATTGAAGGTCTTCAGCCATAAGCCGAAGTGGGGCTGGATGCGGAGGAAGGCCTCGCACACGACGATGAACGCCGAGATGTTGAGGATAAAATTCGGGGCCAGATCGTGGAAATCTAGGCCGTAGTAGAACATGAGCCCCCGGGCAAATGGGTGAAGTGGAAACCCTAGTCCACGGAGGAAGTGGGGGAGGAACACCACCCTCTCATGGGGCCTGGGGGTGGGGATGAGCTTCCCCTTGTCGGGGAGCCGATGCGCGATGTCGTCGGACAAGTATCCGGCCTTCCGCAGCTTTTTGATGTGCCCCTCCGTGACGGAGGAGGCCATCCACTTGCCTCCGCTCCGGACATAGTTGGAGAAGGTTGAGGTGGGCTGTGCGGACTTGGGCGCCGGAGCTCCAGTGCGCGGAAATGGATAAGCAAAGGAGGAAGAAGGCGTGTGTGAAAAAGTGGATCCTTATCCCCTTATATGGAGGGACAAAGCTATGCGTCCCCACCGGCCTGATAAAACTCGCTTATCTCCCAAGCGCCATAATCAATGGCGCGGTTGGGTTACCCATGTCCGTATTGATGAGAATCCCGGAATAAGGGGACACGATCTCTGCTTTGACAAGACGTGCCAAGGAAACCGCCTCGCTAAACACGCTGAGGTGGGACAGTGAAAATGATTCGAATAAAGGCTTGGCCTTGGTGTGATGTCACACTGCGGAATACGTCAGCAGATTGAGCTTGTGTAAATATTATTCTCTCTACGGTGGTATGTGGAACTTATTTTGCAGAGCCGGACACTATCCTTGTGTTCAAAATCTTCTATGAAGTATTCGGAGGAGGAACCCGCCTTGCAATGCCGAAGACAATATGCGCGCCGAACTCGTCGTCATTGAAGCCTGGGTCAGGGGCTACTGAGGGAGTCCTGGATTAGGGGGTGTCCGGATGGCCGGACTATAGCCATTGGCCGGACTCCTGGACTATGAAGATACAAGATTGAAGACTTCATCCCGTGTCCGGATGGGACTTTCCTTGGTGTGGAAGGCAAGCTTGGCGATACGGATATGTAGATCTCCTACCATTGTAACCGACTCTGTGTAACCCTAACCCTCTTTGGTGCCTATATAAACCGGAGGGTCTTAGTTCGTAGGACGAACAACAATCATACCATAGGCTAGCTTCTAGGGTTTAGCCTCTTTGATCTCGTGGTAGATCTACTCTTGTACTACCCATATCATCAATATTAATCAAGCGTGAGTAGGGTTTTACCTCCATCGAGAGGGCCCGAACCTGGGTAAAAACATCGTGGCCCTTGTCTCCTGTTACCATCCGCCTAGATGCACAGTTCGGGACCCCCTACCCGAGATCCGCCGGTTTTGACACCGACAGTGACAAAGAGCTCGTCGTAAATGGTTACGTCGATGCAAGCTTTGACACTGATCCGGATGACTCTAAGCCACAAACCGGATACATGATTATATTGAACGGTGGAGCTGTCAGTTGGTGCAGTTCTAAGCAAAGCGTCGTGATGGGATCTACGTGCGAAGCAGAGTACATAGCTGCAGCAGCAAATGAAGGAGTCTGGATGAAGGAGTTCATATCCGATCTAGGTGTAATACCTAGTGCATCGGGTCCAATGAAAATCTTTTGTGACAATACCGGTGCAATTGCCTTCGCAAAGGAATCCAGATTTCACAAGAGAACCAAGCACATCAAGAGATGCTTCAATTCCATCCGCGATCAAGTCAAGGAGGGAGACATAGAGATTTGCAAGATACATACGGATCTAAATGTTGCAGACCCGTTGACTAAGCCTCTCTCTAGAGCAAAACATGATCAGCACCAAGACTCCATGGGTGTTAGAATCATTACTATGTAATCTAGATTATTGACTCTAGTGCAAGTGGGAGACTGAAGGAAATATGCTCTAGAGGCAATAATAAAGTTGTTATTTATATTTCCTTGTATCATGATAAATGTTTATTATTCATGCTAGAATTGTATTAACCAGAAACTTAGTACATGTGTGAAAACATAGACAAACAGAGTGTCACTGGTATGCCTCTACTTGACTAGCTTGTTAATCAAAGATGGTTACGTTTCCTAGCCATAGACATGAGTTGTCATTTGATTAACTGGATCACATCATTAGAGAATGATGTGATTGACAAGACCCATTCGTTAGCTTAGCACGATGATCGTTTAGTTTGTTGTTGTTGCTTTCTTCATGACTTATACATGTTCCTATGACTATGAGATTATGCAACTCCCGAATACCGGAGGAACACTTAGTGTGCTAACAAACGTCACAACGAATCGGGTGATTATAAAGATGCTCTACCGGTGTCTCCGATGGTGTTTGTTGAGTTGGCATAGATCGAGATTAGGATTTGTCACTCCGATTGTCGGAGAGGTATCTCTGGGCCCTCTCGGTAATGCACATCACTATAAGCCTTGCAAGCAATGTGACTAATGAGTTAGTTACGAGATGATGCATTACGGAACAAGTAAAGAGACTTGCCGGTAACGATATTGAACTAGGTATTGAGATACTGATGATCGAATCTCGGGAAAATAACATACCAATGACAAAGGGAACAACATATGTTGTTATGCGGTTTTACCGATAAAGATCTTCGTAGAATATGTGGGAGCCAATATGAGCATCCAGGTTCCGCTATTGGTTATTGACCGGAGATGAGTCTCGGTCATGTCTACATAGTTCTCGAACCCGTAGGGTCCGCACGCTTAACGTTCGATGACGATCGGTATTATGAGTTTATGTGTTTTGATGTAACGAAGGTTGTTCTGAGTCTCGGATGTGGTCACTGACATGACGAGGAGTCTCAAAATGGTCGAGACATAAAGATTTATATATTGGAAGGCTATGTTTGGACACCGGGATGGTTCCGGGTGAGTTCGGGTATTTTCTAGAGTACCGGGAGGTTACCGGAACCCCCCGGGGAGTCAATGGGCCTTATTGGGCCTTAGTGGAAGAGAGGAGGAGGCGGCCAGGTGGAGGGCGCGGGCCCCCAAGCCCAATCCGAATTGGGGTGGGGGTCGGCCCCCCTTTCCTTCTCTCCTTCTCCCTCTTCCTTCTTCTCCTACTCCAACTAGGGAAGGGGGAAACCTACTCCTACTAGGAGTGGGAATGCCCCTTGGGGCGCGCCATAGAGAGGGTCGGCCCTCCCCTCCTCCACTCCTTTATATATGGGGGAGGGGGCACCCCATAGACACACAAGTTGACAGTTGTCTTAGCCGTGTGCGGTGCCCCCCTCCACAGATTTCCACCTCGGTCATATTGTTGGAGTGCTTAGGCGAAGCCCTGCGCTGGTAACTTCATCATCACCGTCACCATGCCGTCGTGTTGACAAAACTCTCCCTCAGCCTCAGCTGGATCAAGAGTACGAGGGACGTCATCGAGCTGAACGTGTGCAAATCGCGGAGGTGTGATGACCCACAAGTATAGGGGATCTATCGTAGTCCTTTCAATAAGTAAGAGTGTCGAACCCAACGAGGAGCAGAAGGAAATGATAAGCGGTTTTCAGCAAGGTATTCTCTGCAAGTACTGAAACAAGTGGTAACAGATAGTTTTGTGATACGATAATTTTTAACGAGCAACAAGTAACAAAAGTAAATAAAGTGCAGAAAGGTGGCCCAATCCTTTTTGTAGCAAAGGACAAGCCTGGACAACTCTTATAATAGGAAAAGCGCTCCCGAGGACACATGGGAATTTCGTCAAGCTAGTTTTCATCACGTTCATATGATTCGCGTTCGGTACTTTGATAATTTGATATCTGGGTGGACCGGTGCTTGGGTGTTGTTCTTACTTGAACAAGCATCCCACTTATGATTAACCTCTATTGCAAGCATCTGCAACTACAACAAAAGTATTATGGTAAACCTAACCATAGCATGAAACATATGGATCCAAATCAGCCCCTTACGAAGCAATGCATAAACTAGGGTTTAAGCTTCATCACTCTAGCAACCCATCATCTACTTATTACTTCCCAATGCCTTCCTCTGGGCCCAAATAATGGTGAAGTGTTATGTACTCGACGTTCACATAACACCACTAGAGGCTAGACAACATACATCTCATCAAAATATCGAACGAATACCAAATTCACATGACTACTAATAGCAAGAATTCTCCCATGTCCTCAGGAACAAACGTAACTACTCACAAAGCATATTCATGTTCATAATCAGACGGGTATTAATATGCATATAGGATCTGAACATATGATCTTCCACCAAATAAACCAACTAGCATCAACTACAAGGAGTAATCAACACTACTAGCAACCTACTAGTACCAATCCCGGACTTAGAGACAAGAATTGGATACAAGAGATGAACTAGGATTTTGAGATGAGATGGTGCTGGTGAAGATGTTGATGGAGATTGCCCTCTCCTGATGAGAGGAGCGTTGGTGATGACAATGATGATGATTTCCCCCTCCCAGAGGGAAGTGCACCACAGGAATCAGCTACTTTGCCGTCCGCCATGGCGGACGACAAAGGCATGAATGCCGCCACGGACGGCAAAAGTGGACGGCAAAGAAAGGTCCGGTAAAGAGCTACTTTGCCGTCTGCTTTCTGAAGCGGACGGCAAGGGCCTTTGCCATCAGCGGTGACGGCAAGGGCATGGCTCTTTGCCATCTGGCGAGGCAAGCAAAGGGCATGGCTCTTTGCCATCTGGTGACGACAAAGGCTCAAGAGGCTCTTTGCCATCTGTGGCGAGATGGCAAAGAGACCAAATTGGCATTAATTCTGTTTCTTCTTATATCCATTCATTTTCATAGAAAATCAAACACACACACACACACATACATATATATATGACCAATATAGGATATCCAACACATGTTACCAATAGTAGCAAGTTTCATCCATACATATACATAGTTTCATCAATATTACACAGTTTCATCCATAGGTAGAAAGTTTCACAAAGTAAAAAACAAAAACTAAAGACAAGCACTCCATATCTGAAATTACAAGAAATGACCTAAAACTAAATACCTATTTTCCTAGGCAGCACACACTTGACCACCATAGCAGCTTGTCGGACCGTTGTATCTGTGGAGCACAAAACAACAGTCAGCCTGATTAGAAATTTTAAGTAGAGCAGTGCTAGTTTAAGAGTTATGGACAAATATAAATGGTGCATAAATTCCTATTATTCAACAAACATAAGTTATTTCCAAGTGAAACACGGGGCAATGTTATCCACTTCAAAACAGAACAGAACACATAGGTACACACATCGTCAAGTTTTTTCCACAAATGAGTTACTGATTGAGTTCAAGAAATGACCAAGGGCCTAATTGGTTCACAGGACCTAAAAACTCATAAATAGGGAAATCACTGGGTTGCAATGTCATGCCCTCTCTTGATACAATATGTTCGACAGGATGTTTGAGTGCATCATAGAAAACCATAGGAGTTTTTCAAGGCCGCATATTACAATCATATGGAATAATTTGAAGCAGAGAGGCCCCAAAAGGGGAAATCATGTTGTGTGGGAAAAGAGAATACCATTCACCGCAATGAAAAATATAGCATGCCAGAATCACTATTCTAGAGCACATATCCGTACCAAAACATTTATAGTGTTTCCAACTCTTCTAAGCATGTTAGAACACTATGAGGACAATCAAATTGAGTTATCTAAGCAATTTGACAATCAAATGGAGTTAACACGGGCCCCAGGGTTAGGGATTTAGTGACGACAACAGTCTGCCAGCCGGCTTCCTCAATAGAAGGGACAGACCCAGTGCTAGAAGCAAAACAAGAATGTTGATACACAAGATAAGCACAAGCCCTTGAGAGCAGTCTGCTTGGCAGAACAATTAATTAACCTCTAGAAGCAGAAGAAGCACGTTGATAGACAAGTTATTATGAAGAACCAACCTTGAGAGCGGTTCGCTTATGCAAGATATCATTGGACTTGAACATGACTGCGGCAATCCAGATCATGACGAAGAAACCTACACAATATAAACTCAATTGGAATGAGGAACTCGCCATCATCTTCTAGACCAAGAGGCATCAAGTACCTAGACAAAAAAGTAAGAGCACAATAAGATACAATGTATGCCGGTGGACATGTTTAACAGCAAGAAAACTACCCTATGAATAGCATAGTTAAATGTGATTCCTCCTAGTAGTATGTGTTCTATTATTCATAGTGATGAGAGCCCGAGACTATGCCAATAATGTCTAGAAAGAAAAGGCCTCCAAAATGTAGCATTATTTTAGTAGCAAGATTTTCTTTTTGGAAATAGGTTTATCCGAGGAGCGTTGACCTACGTCACATACTGTAATACAGGCACTTCATTTGTTTTTAAGAAACTTGAGATTACTGCTGGTGCTAAAACAAAGCCCACCAAAATCCTCTTTCAGCTAAAATACCAATTCACGTACTAGCTAGCATCACTAGTTAAGCAAACAGATTTATCACTTGTAGCAGCGCTGACCAAATTGCCACGGCAGCAGAACCCCAGCCATATGAGTACCCTGTCTTAAATCTAGACTATACCAATTGTGCAACTGACATTGAGATTTCAGAGGGCGGGCGCAGCAGAACGGCAAGTGCTATACCTTCACATTGGGGTCCCTGAGGTTGGCGTGCAGCCACTCGGCGGACACAACATGTTCGGTCCGCGGCACCGCGTGGACGACGCCCGACGCGGCGTTGGTGGCGGCGGCCTTCTAGACGGCTGACGACATGGCGTTGAAGCACGCGGTGATCCTGAACCGCGTCATCGACGGCGACAGCGACACCCCGCACCCGACCTCCGTCGCGCGCGCCCATCCGACCCTGCCCTACAAGTTTCCAAGAAAATTATGACAGCCTCAACAAGTACTGAACGAAAAGAATATATGACAACTACTCCCTCTGTCTCATAATATACAGAAACATCAGAAACTTGTGTACCTTCCAAATGGACCAAACACTTTGTTGATCGCTTGGAGAAAATATATGCTTTGAGGAAGAAGAATTGTTGTCACGCTGCCTACGTAAGAAGGTTGCCGCATAAGTAATCAGGTTGATCATGAGCTTAACACTAAGCAGCTACAGAAAATAGTAGAGATGAAGCAAGCAACAATATTTACTTCCGGGATATTATCAGCGGATCCATGAGACGGTCAGGCTTTGAACCCTCTGCTGCCCACAAGTATCAGTATCAAAATGACCTTGCCCAGGTAGTGTACCAACCACATATTAGCATGAGCTCGTCCAAATACAAGACACGGTGGGGACTGAAGAACAACGAGACTGCAAACAGAATTAGCATAGCAGGAACCGCGGAGCACAGGCAACGCAATCGACAGTACTGAGCCACAGACAGAGCAAGCGAGCAGGCACGGAAAAAACAGCGCGAAGCAGCGGGACTCACGCGCGCTCGAGCTCGTCGGGATCGGGATCTTCGGCTGCGGCCGCGGCGAGCCAGAGCAGCGCCACCGCGCAGATCCCCGGGGCCCATCGGCGCCCCATCCCCGCCTCCCGGCCGACCTCAGATCTCCCATGGCGGGCAGGGCGCAGAGGAGCTTAGTGCTCGGCTCCCATGGCGGCAGCGGATCTCGAGGTCGGGGCGACCGGCGACGAGGCTTCCGCGGCGGGGCGGCGAGCTTGTGGAGGTGGCGGCGCGGCGAACGGCGCAGCGGCAGCGCGAGGCGGCGGGGCTCTGGGGTCCGTGAGGTGGCAGCATGCACCGCAAGGCGAGTGGTAGCGGCGCTGGGTCGGGAGGCTCTCGGTACAGGGCGGCGTCGTCGAATCCCGCCGGAGCTCGCCAGAATCGGCCGGCGTAGCTTCTCGCGGGAGGGAGAGGGAGAGACGAGCGGGAGAGAGAGAGGTGGGGCAGAGAGATAGGGGTGGGAGAGAGGGGATAGAGATAGAGGAGGTGGGGCAACGGTTTTTTTTACCGCAAAAAAAAGATAGCCCCCTCTTTGCCGTCCGCCAACAGATGGCAAAGAATCTTTGCCGTCCGCCAGCAGATGGCAAAGAGTGGGGTTGGACCGTTGCAGTATATTGGCATCCGGTGGCACCTCTTTGCCGTTCACGACAGATGGCAAAGATTCTTTGCCATCTGCCACAGACAAAGAAAGAAATGACAGATGGCAAAGACCTTCTTTGTCGCCGCTTCTTTGCCGTTCGCTGTTTGGTAGCTGATGGCAAAGACCTTCTTTGCCGTCCGCAAGCTGACGACAAAGAACTGGCAGACGGCAAAATCCCTGATTCCAGTAGTGGTGTCCCCGGCAGAACAGCTCTGCCGGAGCCCTAGATTGGTTCCGCCAAGGTTCCGCCTCGTGGCGGCGGAGTTTCGTCCCGAAAGGTTGCTTCTGATTTTTTTCTCGATGAAAGACCTCATATAGCAGAAGATGGGCATCGGAGGGCCACCAGGGGGCCCACGAGGTAGGGGGCGCGCCCTAGGAGGGGGGCACGCCCCCCACCCTCGTGGAGTGGGTGTGGGCTCCCTGGCCTTCATCTTTGGCGAGGACTTTTTATTATTTATTATAAGATATTCCGTGGAGTTTCATGACTTTTGGAGTTGTGCAGAATAGGTCTCTAATATTTGCTCCTTTTCCGCTGTAATTCCAGCTTGCCGCATTCTCTCTCCTTATGTAAACCTTGTAAAATAAAAGAGAATAGGCATAAGTATTGTGACATAACGTGTAATAACAGCCCATAATGCAATAAATATCGATATAAAAGCATGATGCAAAATGGACGTATCAAGGTGCCGTGCGTTCGGTACTTGATCGGTTGGATCGCAAAGACGTTCGACTACATCAACCGCGTTACTTAACACTTTCGCTTTCGGTCTACGAGGGTATGTGGACACACTCTCCCCGCTCGTTGATATGCTTCTCCTAAATAGATCTTGTGTGATCGTAGGATTTTTTTTGAAATACTGCATTCCCCAACACTAAGAAGGCAAATCCGATGTCTCCTAAGTCATTGTCACGTTGTAACACTATTGAATGTCGTGCATTACCACATAACAAAAATATGATGTTAGTTGTTAGGCATGCAACTGATAGGCCACTGTGTTCATTATTAACTCTTAAAGCAACCACTGTGTCTGTTGTTGGAAATTCCTCATGTTTTTGAAGTACTGGTATGTACAAACAGTTGAACCATTTTAAGGGATAGTAGAAATCAAGTGGACCTCCATAACCTAGAATCATCACACTAAGCATGCAAAATCACCAAAAGGAAATGGCACAACAAGAAGGCACACCTCAAATTTCCCAACATTAATCAATGTGATCTATGCATGAGTTATGCTCATTTCCCATTATCATTGTCGTGCAGAAGCATGTTGGGCACATCACCTCAGAAAGCATGTACATGCATGAATTAAGATACAACCACTCTCAACTTGAGTACAATAGATCATCTGCTTGCTTTCCTATCTAATCTTCCAAAAAATAAACTGTCTTGTGAATATAAAATAAGATTAGACCACTTATTTGTTTCAAGTTTGATTGTTTCCTTCAAATGAAAAAAATATAATTTATGTGATGAAAAAATTCTAGAGTATATTAGTCATTGACAAAGCAAAGTTAGATCGTATGCATCATAACAATTATACAATATGTAGATAATCGAATTGTTACTGTTGTGCTTATGAAGATACTAAGCACCAATTTACCTTCAAATGAGTTCCATAGGCCATTGAAGAGGTCGTCCCTGGTCGGGATGATAACCACGTTGGCCCCCTCCAGCGCCTCCCCCGCACGAGGTCTTGTGTGAGACGTAGGCTGTGAAGCTGAGAATGGCCAGCATGAGGATTCGACATCAGCAACGAGGCCTTTGGTAGAGGATCCAGCGATAACGAGGTCGATGATAGAAGGATGGGGCACATGGTGGCCCGGCGAGAATAACCAGGGTGTGGCTTCCACGAGAGATCATGAGCTCTTTCCCACACCCTCCTCGACTCTAGTTGGAAAAATTATCTCCGTCTCAGAGGACTCTTCTTTTTCCTTTTTCTTCTGCCTCTATAAATTTTCTGACTGCGAGATTCAAGCACGCCAAACATGAATCATTGGATCGAACTGCAATACATATTCTAGTGATTCAGCACAAATCATCTCTAACATGTACGTTTAGAGCACATTAGGTGACATTGCTGATTTTTTTCACGTCAAATGACTCTTCCTTTTCTTTTTATTCTTCCTCTATGAATTATCTCCGTCTCTGAGATCCAAGCTTGACAAACATAAATCATTGGATCGAACTACCTAGTGCAGTATCAAAACTATGTTGGCAACACTTTCCACAACATGGAGCGAAAAATAAAAATTGTGGATGATGGTGATTTGGCAGAAATATTACCTCTAAATAAGTCACATGTTTTCATTCTGTCCGTTTTTTATTATCAAAAAGACATGTCTAACATCTGAACCTACTTACTTAAATACCCTTGAATTACTACGGAATTACATTATGATTTTCAACCATGTTTAACAAACATCCAATTGTTCCTCATGGAGATGAATATAAGAATTGTCGAAAATTGCATTTTTGGGGCATACAAGGTGTTGCTCTTGCTTTATCCCACTCTAGCAGCCACCATGTACCCTTCTAGCTCCCTTTGGAAGATAGTAACAAATTGTCCAGACATAAAAAATAGTAAAAGAAGAGGGAGAGCAAATGCTTGATTGTTGGCAAAAATGTATATCCTTTTTTTACTAATAATAGGATATTCAACAGTTTCATGTAAACTATAATTACACTATTCTCCTAATTGCATACATGACAGTTGCGCTTAAAGTATTATAACATAAAAAATAGAAAAGTGCCCGACAATTGGCGAGGGAAGTCACACAGAAGATATGGTGCACAACATATCCTACATCCTTTAAAATTATTCGGTGACCTTCTAGCAAAGTATCCATATCCATGCCTGGTTGCTCTGGTGTAGACCACAACCTAATAGAAGAAGAGGCAAATGTTAATAGACATGCTCAAACAAAAGCCAAGTGCAACATATATTTCTCATTATGTTATATATTGCATACAAAGCGATGAATATAAAGAAGACGCCAAGGATAAATAGAGGCGTATTCTTTGCAGCAGCAGCTGAAACCAAAAAAATCTCGAGGGCAAAAGCTTCTACAAATTGACAACCTCATGCATGATAGTACTTGCGCAAAATTTAAAGATATAAATGCACAATGGAGTTGGCTTGTACTGTGACAACAACCATTATGTGTTATCCCCTTTCTCAAGTGATAAAAAAATTCTGTGAAGTACACGGGAAAAACATATGTGTGCTAGCTGAATATCCACTACTAAATATATACCAATCTTCCAAAAAAAATAATTATTTTTTCTAGAGGAATATTGCATTCCCAATGAATACCTATCCTGCAGATAAGCTACATGTATCGATGGATTATGAAGCTTGTAAAGCACACTAAATTTTTTGAAGATGTAAGAGCAGTAACGACGCACCACTTACTAACTCTAGTTCGGCAAATAAGTACTTAGCACCCTTTTGTGACGAAGAGTCATTGGAGATCAAGTGCCAACTCCACAGTCCACTTTACTAAAATAATTCTCAAGTACCATCTCCAAAATACCTATTGTCAGTCGAGTACTGAAACTGAGTTATAGAGATAAATAACGAAAAACAAAATATACATTTCTATATTTGGACAACTGAACAGTCTGTGCACACAGTAAACTTTTCTGCTAAATGTGAATTCGGCACATCAAACACATTAACGTGCGCATAAAGGGCGCCCCCTCACGCTGTCCACGTAGGATCAACTACGAGACAAAACAAACACGATGAGGGATTGGTCAAGTCGTCTCGCTCGCGCACACAGGATTGGCCAGAGCGTAGAAATCCTAACCTAACCCGGGTCTCCCCTACTCCCTCTCTTCGTTGCTGCCGCCGCCTCCTCTCCTATTCTCGAGAGAATTCCTTATTTGGCCCTTTCTTAAATTTTGGTTCCTTTTTTGGCCCTGAAAATTTATTTTTTCCTTCTTTGACACCATAACTTTATTTTCTTCCTTCCACGACACTTCCGTCGTTTCTTGGCCGCTACCACCGCCAACTATGACAGGAAAGGTCGTATTTATCCCTGGTTTATAGCACGCTAAAAAAAAAGAAAATCGAACCCTCCCTTCTGCCCCCGATTCCCCCATCTCCCCCCGATTCCCCGTCTCCTCCCGAGACCTAAACCTAGCGCTGGCACTCATGGGCGGGCGCTGGCGAGGCACCCAGCGGCGAATGGAGGTGGGCGAGGTGGACGAGGCCATGGGCGAGGCGGCCATGGTGGGGAGGCGGTTGGCGGCCAACCCGAGGAGGACAAAGTGAGGCGGCCATGGTGGGAGGCGGGTGGTGGCCAACCCGAGGAGGACGGGCGAGGCGGCCATGGTGGGAGGCGGGGTGGCCAACCCAAGGAGGACGGGCGAGGCGGCCATGGTGGGAGGCGGGGTGGTCAACCCGAGGAGGACGGGCGAGGCGGCCATGGTGGGAGGCGGGGGGCGGCCAACCTGTTGACGACGGGCAAAGCGGCCATGGTGGGGAGGCGGAGGGCGGCCATGGTGGGGAGGCCTGCTGTGCGGTGGTCTCAGCCTTGCGTGGTAAAGGCGCAACACCGGAGCAAGGCCAAGTATCACCGAAGGATGCGGCTACATCGGCTTCTCTAGATGGGTGAGTGATCTCTTCTTTAAATTTGACAGATTACTTAGAGATGGCCTTGAAGATTACTTAGAGATGGATCCCAAATGCAACATATTTGCTGCACCTCTCTTCTAGATTTGTCGAAATGCAACAGATTACTTAGGAGTTTCATTTAGAGATGGATATTTGCTGCAAAATCTGAATTTAGAGATGGATCCCAAATGCAACTGATGATTAAGTTTATTTGGTTTTTACAGGATGGATCAAAATTCAACTTATGTGCTGAAAATCAGTTTGCTTGGCAACCCAAAAAAGGCTAGAAAGGATATCAAATGCTTCTGTTTTGATAAGGTTATTGATTCCGACTTAACAAATTATAAGGACTTGGTTGAATCAACCGTAGAGCAGTACTCGCCTCGTTATTTGGAAGTTGCACATGTTCAGTACTATGATGATTTTCTTAAAATCTACCCTGAAGTAACATCTGACCAAGAATTGATGTTGATGTTTGAGAAACACTCTAAGACAAAGGTTGTGCACATGTTTGTTGCATATTGTGATCCATCGGAACCATATGAGCCTATAATAGAGTGGCATAGTGATGCGCATAGCCAACCTAACAACATAGGACAAGATGATGATGATTATCTTCGCAACCCAGTACCTGAGAATGAGCATGTTGGTGTTGATGAGGAAAATATTTATTTAGAGGATGAACCTGTACCTCTTATCATGGTTCCTTGTTCCAATAAAGAAAAGGACAAAGACTATGTTCCTGATCATGAGAGCGAGGCTGAGAGCGAGGTTGAGAGCGAGGATGAGAGCATGTCAGAGGTTGAAGTAGAGGAAGATGAGGAATATCACGAGGCAGATCATGCACCACACATTGAATATAATAAATTAGATCCTCCAATGAACGAAGGAAGAAAATATCCCAATATGGCAGAGTTTAAATTGGTGCTTTCTCAACATGCAATCAAACATGAATTTTGGCTGAAACCATGCTCACTGACGTATAGATTAATTTTGCTTTCATTGCAGAGGGCACACTGGCTGCAGGCATCGGGTGCCGGAAAATCGAAAGCAGAGAGCCTTCTTTCATGCAAGAGAAGGTTAGCACAACTTTCAGAAACTTGATATGCCAGCTCTTTGTAACCCAGTTAACCCTTTCATTCAGGCTCCCTAACTTGTGTCTCTCTAAATCATCATTTGTGCATTTGTTTCCTGCAAAATCGATTAAACATGCAGCATAGTAAGTTCATCAAAATGGAGCTGACGCTGTTTTCTGAAAAAATAAATATGATGTAACTATTGGCTTGAGTTTGCTTCAGATACTTTTGTAATGCCAATTATATGATTGCCTCGATCATCTTCCTAGGCGCAACTCTTGATTGGTCTGGATCCATATGGTATTGTTAAATCGGCTGGCAAGGTTGCCTTTATCATTGACAATGACAAATATGTGAATGGCATCGAATGCTCCATTCCAGTTTTGATCAAAAGTGTAAGCAATCTCTATCTTCTGGCACCAGAGACTAGATCTATTTTCTGTAATGTTCATTAAGAGAAGAGTAGATTATTTCAGGGAAACTGGATTGGCATTGCTCAAGAAATTGATGAGTTGTTCCTAGGCGACGCAGAAGTGTGCAGCTCATCAATCTTTTAATAAATTCTAAAATTTCCTTCTCTTAGCAGCTACTAGATCTCTGAATATGAACATTAAATTGCACTTCCCGACCCCAGAAAATTAAAACCAGTCCGTTGATCTCGTTATGTGATACCTGAAAGTTTGAAGGAGGCCCTCCATTGAACAGCTGGTCCATCGGGAGGCGACTTCCCATTGGCCAAGGAGGGCCATCGCATGCTTGATGTCATCTTCACAACCCCCATCCAGGATCTTGGTATGCATGTAAATGGAACCCTGTTACTTCTCAAGGATCTAAATTTGACGTGATAATTCAGTAACTATTTCTCCAATGGAGGTTTAGCTGGTTTGCCTTCGTCACCCCAACGCTACACCATGTTTATTTGGTTTCTGATGACCTCCCGTGCGACATTGCTGGTATGTTTTGCCTTCCTGCTGTGCTTGCAAGCATTTGGCATCTACTGCAATCTTGAGATGATCCATGTGCTGCCTAATTTTCTACTCCCTCCGTTCCGATTTACTCGTCGTGGTTTTAGTTCAACGACGAGTAAATCGGAACGGAGGGAGTACTACTAAATCACAAAGCCATGTTCCGATTACTGGCAACAAGAATCAACACGACAACTCATTCTGTTACATGCTCTAAACTATTTTATTGGAGTTTGCTAATACCATGTACTGGAAGCAATAGCCTACAAATTTGATCACTATGCGTAGCGTTTTTCCTCCCAATGGATTATCATGTTCCAACAATTTTCTACAAAAGCCAGTATGTTTGTTCGCTCTACCAGCGGTTCTTTGCATAGTTGCATGCTTAGAGAATATTATAGTGGATTGTTAGACAAGTCTTATTTGTGACAAGGTGTTAAGCCGCCGAGGTAATTGTACACCTAAACTGATTCTGCATATTAATTACATATATGCAAAAGAAAAAAAATTACTTTTCCTTTTCAAATTCACTAACTGGGAACATGATAGTGACCTGGTTGTAGGGGCCGGGTGTGTGCTTAATCTCCTCACCCACCTCAGTTGAGGTCTAGGAACTGTTTGGGTGCACCCTTATTCAGTATATACTGAATTTTACTTGCTATTTTTTTAATCCTATTAAACCAAGATGCCTTTTCTGCATTGTCACACATTGATACTCCTATTTGAAGGACCCAAGAAAATTCAGCGTTTGTACTACTCCGTTTCATAGTAGTTATGCTCTTTTTCTGAAATCGAAATAGTCAAGTACAAAAATAGTGTTGATTCTTCTCCTTTTGTTAATGATTTGTTCTAACGATAACATTAAAGTGAATCATATTTATGAAATTGTCCCAATTGCAGAACAAGTTGGCATGGAGCAATCTGTTCTAAAATTAATGTATCCATGTGTTATTGCCAATCAGGTGTTTTCCTTCCTTTCTTTTGCTGAAGCTCTATATGAATTGTTCTCTGTATGCAAGTGGTCCATGTGGATTTTTAATATATTATGCTATGTACAAGTGATCGTTCTCTGTTTGCAGGTTAGGTATGATGGATAGTGTCAGATTATGGATAGTGGTCCATAAGGATTTTTAATTTATTACGATGTTGTGTTATATACGAAAACAATTATTGTGATGTTGATGCAGGCAATTATAGAAGGGAAATAATTGTTTTTGTCGAAGGTCTTGATTTCTGTGGTGGGCGCTATGATACTCCTAGGCATCCTCTATATTGAACGCTTCAAACTCTGTGCAAGGAGGGTTATTAAATCCAAACTTTGTTGTAAGTGTCTGATTCCGTTGTCATATACTCCATTTGTGTTTTAAAGAAGATTGTATATATACTTATGCCTTACTTCAGTTTCTCATGTAATGTTTACCATAGTGTGCCTGGTACAGTTTCAACGATTATTACCTAAGCAAATTGGTTTTTATAATTCTCACTTGATGATGCCAACAGTTCATCAATTCCACCTGAATTTATCTGACTGATCTTGTAGCTATCACTAAGCTTTGATTGCTTGCAATTTTAGGATCCGTAGCAAGCTGATGATGCAGAGCCATTACTGGGTCTCGACTATTTGGTACTAATTCGAGTTTTATTTACTGAGAAGTATTCTCCATTATGCACAATGCATTTGGTTCTTATAGTAGATTTAATACTATGGAGTTGCTATATGGGATTATGAACAAAGTAGATTTGGGAATTTCTCATAGATTATAGTGATGTTACATAAAGCTGTGCAATTTATAAATCAGACCAATTACTTAGTTAGAAATGCAAATGCTGGCTTCTTCAGTGTATCTATATTGTACTATATAACCTCCTCCTACTACTACTCGTAATGTGGTAGATAGTCAAAATGCAAATACATTGTTTGTGCTTCCACACAACTATCTGCTCATTTATTACCACCTACACTACTATAGATGGGGTACATGCCAGAGAACACATCGTTTATACCATAGTGTGGGACACCATTCTCATGTTCTTTGGAAGTTCGTTCAGAGTATTCATGATTTGGGTTTATGTAAAGGTATCTGGAAGAGAACATATTATTGATAAATGATGTGTGATGCATCGTTCGACGCCCCACCTGGCAGCCTATTTAAAAAAGGAATTAGAATTAACTTCATTTGTCTGTACTTAGAAGAATAGATGGCAGAATAGTTGCAGGCTTGCTTTCTACTAATCAGTTTTATTTACACTTTAGGTAGCTCATCTATAAGTACTCTGATGACAACATGTTGATATTACGATGATACTAGTACATTGAATTTTTTGAAAAGAACACAAAGTCAGGATCTTTGACAGAACATAATTTTGTGGGCAGGGAGTTTGAGGCTATTAATGATAAGGTATCCTGGAGAGTGGAAAGATTATTGTCTTGTTTTGAATCATGTTCCTATTGGTTTCTTCCCGCTGAGAGCGTATTATGTGGGCAATGTAATAATCATGCTCTACAGCTCTGTTTTCTTGAAAATTGACCCTGTAAATTCATGTTTTCCTAGAACCGAACCTGTAAATTCTTCCTTTATTTTAATGAAGTTTGGCGCCATTATCTTTGAGATAACAGCACATTACAAACTATTATTAGGTTCTACTTGGTTGTCTTAGTTTCATCAATTTTGTTGAAGCGCCAAGGTAATGTGCCAAACACAATGCGAAAAAGAAATTAAAATGGGCGCCACCTATCTGACACCGCAAAGCTTCTGCCCAGGCGGCGCACCAGGGGTGCGCCCCAACCACTAGTTTACCTTATAAAGCCTGGAGAACCGCTAGGCAGGCGGAAGGTGGCCACGTCGCCTTTAAATCGTGAATGCCACCGCGTGTAAATTCCATGCCCCGCAGGGGGCATTTTAGTCATTTCACCTTTGGGTATAAATCCCAGCAGCTCCCGTGCAATGTAGAACCCTAGCCGCCTCCCCATCCGCCGCTCCGCCCGTCCCGCTCACCCCGCCGCTCCGCCCGTCCCGCTCGCCCCCTTCCCAGCCGTTCGCCTGTCAATGCCCGTCCCGCTCGCCATGGGGCCGCCGCCTCCCGTCCCACTCGTCGCCCCCTCCTTCTTCTCCCATCACCGCCCCTCCTCCTTCTCCCACCGACGTCCCCTCCTCCGCCCCTCCCCCACCCCCTCCCCCGCTCCCCAGCATCTCGTTCGCCCCGGGTGCGGAGGCGAGCTGCTGCACCCACTCCCCTCCTCCAACTCCCCCACCCCTCCTCCAATGGCGCTCCCTCCCCGGCTCGAGCCCTAGGGAGCGCCAAGCGCCGCCAAGCACGGCGAACGGCAGCGGCCAGGACGTTTGCCCTCAATGCTTCGACGTTCGAGTCAAGGTAAGAAGCCCTGTGGTGTTTCTCCTCCAACCTCAAGATCCCATCTTGCTCGTGCGCCTCCTCCCGCATCGATCTACCCCGCTAGGTTATTCTCACCCCTTACGCCCTCATGGCCCTGCGAGCAGTGGTTGCGCAAGAACGAAAACGTTGCACGGGATTGAACCAGAGGGATGGCCCGATGTGATCTACCCTGTCCATAGGATAATTTCTACATGTGATTTGGGTAAGGATCTGGGTGCTCTTCCACCAGATCAATTTTGTGCCTCCATTGCTTGCATTATCTACTCATTTGTTCATGCTTGCCTCTTCTTTTTTTTGTTTCGTTTATAGGATCACAGGTGCTGATTTGCTGCCTCGTCTTCTGCTATGCGTTTGCTCACTATGTTTGTTCCTAGGTGAGCCTCTCTCTTTTTCCCATGCTCTTGACCTGCTCGATAAAATGCTTGTGTGGCTGCAAGCTATTTTCTGCCTTGGGTTAGATTCCTTTTGGTTTTTTGACAAACATGTGAATTTCTCCTGAGTGAAAAATGGAGGAGAAGAGGAGAGGAGGTATTACTTCGTATGTTTACGCAACATGAGATTTCTAAAGTTAGTTTACAACTTGTTAGCCAATTTTGGTTGTCTTGCAAAGTAAAAAAAATCAAGTAAATAATTTGCTTATTCGCTAAGTAAATTGGTATTCTGTTCGTTGGGTCCATCTAATCACTTTCTCGTGCATCCAGGTCGGCACTGCTGTTGTCACCGGGCAGAATGGCCTACTGGCCATGGGCAGGCTCGGAGCCCTCTGCGAGCAGGTAACTGAATTTTCTGACCAAGGAGCTTTCTAAACCTGTAAAAAATCATTCTGACAGTTGCTGACCGGTAAATATGTGGAACTGTTTCAGGTGAAGAAGCTTAATTTCCAGGGGTATGAGGAGATTCTGTTCGCCTCCGGCGCCGTTGGCATCGGGAGGCAGAGGCTCAAGTTCCGAAAGCTCATCAACAGCCAGGTTGCAGAGAGTTTTTTCTCACAACAGTTTACTGACGGTCATTGCCTCTGGTTATCGTCACTGCTTGTGTGCTGATAATTCTCCTTGCTTGAAGTTTTGCCGATCTGCAGAACCCACAGTTGGACCTGGATGGGAAGGCCTGTGCTACCGTCGGCCAGAGTGGCATCATGGCTATCTACGATACACTGTTTAGCCAAGTGGGTTTGCTAACTGTTGTTCTTTCTTTCTGCTGTTGTTGTTGTTGTTGAGGTTAACGGTTTCTGACATCGAACTTACCTTACCGCAGCTTGATGTGACATTGTCTCAGCTTCTTGTTATGGATCGTGATTTCCGGGATCCAAGTTTTGGGCTCCAGCTTCATGAGACTGAATTTTGTTCAAGGTAAAACCAGCCAAGCCGGAGATTGCTACAATCCTAATTTCTTTTGCAATATATAGTTGAGAGGACTCGCCCCTGCTACTGTCACTATGGTTGCTATTGCCAATTATAAAAATTATATTCTTCTATGCTTTAGTGAAGTTGGGAGGAAAGTGTTGTGGAAAGGCAGAAACTTTTGTAGTTGTGTTGTTCTTAATAATGGCATTGAAGGCCCAAAAACATAGATTTGGACAGGTTTTATCTATGTAAAAAACACAAAAGAAGTGCTGCATGATATTTGTTTCTCCTAGAGTTCCTTCTTATCAAATAATTCAAATCTAATTTACACTTCATAAAATATTACATGTCAGACTCTGAAACTTGTTAAAAACAATGTTTGTTTGGTTGTAGAAAAACAAGGCAGTTTTCTGAACCCTGCTACTATCACTATGGTTGCTATTTTCATTTTTGTTACAGAACAGTTCTCTCATGGTGTTTCTATTAGCTGCGAGGAACGTTGGGCTAGCTTTTGTCTTGAATCTCTTAGGTGTTATTGAGAGGTTGTACTTGCCAGTGAGCTAAATGGCCCGTTGGAACAATGCGACTGCTTGTTTGACCTGTTAAAATGGCTTGGTGGTGCAGATAAGTTTGGTCACAGCCCATTGGATTTAGATTTTAGGAGCTGTGTGAAACAATTTCTTAGGTAGGCTTTCTTTTTCTTAGGCAGGGCATATAGGTAGCATGGGAAACAATTTCTCGAGTAGGTTTATTTGTTTGTTACTATATTTGGGTACTTATTTTCTGATGTTTTTTAGGTTCTCTGTATAACATGGTAAAGTTGCTGGTATGATTTTGGAAGCAACACTGATTTTTTTCTGTCGACTTTGTGGACAGGCTAACAGTGAAAATTTTATTTGTAAAATATGGCCGTGCTGCAGAACAACATCTTGTGGTTCTACCCAAGGGTTGACGCCGAGCACCGGGGCGTACTGCAGGAGTAGCGCCCTACGTCCTTTGTCAACGTCCATAGCATCAAGGACCTCCTCACGCCCCTGTGCAGACGGCACTCGCTCGTGATCACAGGAAACCGGACGACGCATGTGCCCGTTGTCTGTCAGCGCCGACAAGGTTGGTTCTATGTTAAGGCCCTGCGTCCTCACGTAAGAGGGCATGATTCATAAGGTAGGTACTGATTGCATCTTCATCTCTATTTTTCATTTGGTCTGATTCTTTCACTTGGTGCTACACAAGGTCAGGTCAGCTTGGAATATCTGCCTCCCAAATTCAGGTTAAGGAGGTCATAATCTCCTTCTAGATATCTTAGGGTTTAGATTTAAACGAACAGATGTAGCCATATCAATGTGCAAAGTAGAGGAAGTCGTAGTGAACATTCATAGGCTTGCTCTTGTGCTAGATAAGGAAGATTCAGAAAACTATTATGCAACGGTCACCAGAGCTTTACTGCTCTTTGTATGCACTGCAAGAATTATTCTGCAAGGGTAGCCGGCTGCACATTTGTTGTTTTCCCAGTCATTTAAGAATATTAGTTAAAGTGGATGGTGATACGATGTTTATACCATTTGAGGTATCTATTCTTTTACAAAGCATGTGAAAATACTTAAGGTACTTTTAAAGAAGAGAGATAGGGAGGGAGGGAGGAAAACTCAATTTGTGCATTTAAAACTGATGATTCTAATCCAAACTGGAAGTGTTGCCCACGGAAATTCAGAACCTTCGTAGTTGTCCTTGACTTGGACCTTAGTTATTTCAGATTTCAGAATTGCATTTGTGCAGTAATTCTCTAGAAGTCGTGTAATACAGACATATTAATAAGATTTTTCTTGAATATGCAGCAAACAAATACTTCAGGCATGATGGATATTGATGTAGACTACATCAAAGTGCTGCAGGACCAAATTGAGGTATGCTCCACACAGACACAGCGTCTTAAAAAATTATCATTTTCCACTGCATATTAACATGTTCTGTTATTTTTTAGACAAGTACAAAGTGACTAAGTGATAATACAGATAAAAAACCATACATTCTCATTTTTCTTCTCTGTATTTTTTCTTGTTCATACCTGCAGAAAAATTGTGGTGGTGATGATTGACCTGTATTTTTTGAAGGGGGTCATTGGTCATGCTCCACTGTAGCGTAGGTGATAATTCCTCACCCTATGTTTGTGTGTAGTAGCCTCAAACATCAACTTTCTTATGATTTTTCTCTAGCATGTTGCTCGCTGGTTTTGACTATTGATTTTGGTAGACGGTGCCCAGTTTAGGACATGATCCAACTCTCAGTTACATACATGGACCTTCTCTTTCTACATCTCTATGGTAGTAAACTTTCTTACTTTAGAGACGGATCAGAAGGCGTTTCTTTTGCTTTTCATGTTGAGGATGCACCAAACTATGCACAAAATGAAGGTACTAGACAATAATGCACTTTTAGATGGTACACTGGTGCTGATGAATCAATTTTTTTGTTACTGCTTTATGCTTTTGACAGTGTGCGCTAGCTTATCTATTATATCAGATAATACTATCTCACACATGTAGTGCATATTGGTTATTTTCACTTGATTTGGATAAGTAAAGTGCGCCTATATTTTTCTTAACTGTTCCTATTCTTTGACAATCTTCTGCTTCGGTTTCTGTTTCTTTCTTGTTTCAGGTTCTTCATACCGAATGCCTATTAATTAGTCACATGTCCATAGATACTTTATTATGCCCTTTAATGATCTCATCCCATGCGACTCACATATGAGTTATACATATGCATGGTTGTGAGAATTAGAGGGACAGTTAGTGTTCCCTTGAAGAAAAGTGCAAGCATGATCTACTTTAAATTGGAACACTTATGTTAGAAAACATGGTCAATGGACTGTACAACAAAATCATTTTTTCAGTAATTTGTGATGCCTCATAGACATGTTTTCACTTAGATTAGAACGACTTAAGAAATATCTTATGTAAGATAGATTGTAAAGTAGCAGTTGTATATACATAGCTACAGTGTGTTTCCTGAACATCACAACTTCATCTT
This sequence comes from Aegilops bicornis, assembly GCA_021605145.1. Classification (NCBI taxonomy): domain Eukaryota; kingdom Viridiplantae; phylum Streptophyta; class Magnoliopsida; order Poales; family Poaceae; genus Aegilops; species Aegilops bicornis. The sequence goes on along the minus strand of CM038671.1, from coordinate 149,324,578 downwards.
ATGATGTGCTCACTGTAATCATATTTTTTTTGTTTCATGTAAAGTAGTAGTAGGTTCTTTTGATGCCAATGATTCATTATCTGATCCCATGAGGCACTAATGTCATGCTAGCTCTGTATTTTGTTGGTGGTATTCCCACTGTAATTCACTCTCAACATGCCGGTAATTTCGAGTTTTATTTCTTTTATTCTAACATGTAATTTCTTTGTTCCATCTTTGCTATGAGCCAGTGCTGATGTTCTGTTTTCCTGCGGTTGTCGCCACTGTACTTTGTCCCTTGCATGAACAAAAGAGGATTAATGAAACAACATTCGCGCTGAAGAAGAAAAAGGATATGTTGCCCATCAATTCTATCATACTCAAGAATCGCCATTCATTTTGTGAGGTTAAAAGGATTGTCCGCTTCCTTCCTTGCATGATAACCACATCAATGGATTGGTGTTGAACATAACAAGGTATAAGTCCATCCATACTCATTTTTCTTATCTGCATTTTAATTGTTCATATCTGGAAAAAAATTGTGCTGGTCATGATTGATTTGAGTATCATGATTTTGTAAATTAGATTCAAATGTTAGAACCAACGCTGATTTTGTAGTCAATTGGTTGTGTTGTAGTGAGCTGAGTGTATTATACATCTCATGTTGCACTCTCAAAATTTGATTAATAATTTTGTCAAATAATAAATAGAAGCATTGTTATCATAAGTGTTGATTGGTCATGCAATCACTGCAGACCTTAAAAAGAAGGGCTTGTGAAATATTGCTCGAGTTGCATCGACATATGCTAGCTAAATATAAGAATGCAGAACATATCGAACCTCATCTGTCCTTACTCATATTATAAGTAAAATATGAACGTTTCATGTCTCCAGTCGGTTCGCTATCCAAGGAAGATGCATGCACACTTCGTGTCTCCAACCGGTTTAGATCATAGGAAACTATGGCACAATTCACAGCAGAATTTTCTTGTTACAGCTCACTGAAATTTTTTGTTCTTGCCTACAGTAATGCCTTTTGGTTAAGCTAGGAATTGTTTCATTATTGAAAGCTTTCATCTGCATATATGGTTGTAAGGGGCTGTGTATTTATTTTGCTTAATTCATTATTTTGGTCTATTTATTTTGCACAGAAAACCATCTTTGGTATGCTTTGATGGGGCTTATTTAATATAGTTCAAGGAAAATTGGAAGTAGTAGCAAACCAGCCATGAAAAGTTTGAGAGGGCTATGCAACCACAAGAAATGATGTGCTCCTGTCATTTTGCCATGATCTTGTGGCCCCATTCCACAGGTGGCACGTCAGTTCCTTAAGTGGATCCTCAACAGATCGAGCCGCCTCACCCCCTTGCAAGCAAACCTTGACCATGTCTGCTGGCACATGCAGCGATCACTCACTCTATCTGAGTTCCATGACTGCATATCTTAGTCACAATAAGCTAAATGACCAGAGCTATTTATATGATGCATCTCTATCTATGTATCCTGCTTTTTCAAAGCAATGTAAATGGTTTGAATTGATCTTATCATGAACTGATCTCATGCCTTTGTTTTGGCCTATAAACGTAACATGCAATGTAATATATAATGCTATGTATCGACAACATGCTGAAATATCTATTTTTGCTTCAAGATTTTATAGTCTCTAAATATTCTTACTATTCTTGGCTCCCTCTCGCCCTTTGCGCCATTGCCGCAACGGGTCATCTAGTTTACCTTATAAAGGATGAAGGAGTCCGTAGTCACAACCACGGCGTCCACGTGGCATGAATAGTGCAGTGGATTTACCTTATAAAGGATGAAGGAGTCCGTAGTCACAACCACGGCGTCCACGTGGCATGAATAGTGCAGTGGATTGGGCGAGTGCGTGCGATGGAACCAGAAATATCTATCTCCCTCGTCGTCCGCTCTCCCATCCCGCTGCCTCCGCTTCCCCCCTTTGTCTCACTCGCCTCCGTCTCCACCTCCTTCCCTGCCCCCGCACCGGAGCAGCACCCCCTCTCCCATCCCGCTCCGCCGCCTCCGCTTCCCCCCTCCTCGCTCGCCTCTGTCTCCACCACCTCCTCCTTCCCTGCCCCCGCACCGGAGCAGCAGCCCCCTTCTAGATGGCGCCCCGAACTGGCAGATCTCGCGAGGTTAGTCCGCTCCCCTGCTTGATGCGACCTCGAAGGCATTGATTTGATTCGATTTTTTGGTTCGTGCAGCCAGCGGCGAGCGGTGTGGTTCATGGCGTTGGTGGAGTCCAAGGCCGAGGCCTTGTGGTCAGGAGGACGTCGGGTCGTCCGTGCATCGTGTTCGTCCCACCCTGAAGGGCGGCAGCGCGGGCGGCGACAAGCGTCAGCTCTGCATCAGGAGCAGCGACGCCGACACAGGCTTCAGTTCATTGCTAATCTTGGCCGGTGGTTTCATTTTGTCTACAAAATCGGGTCGCTTTCTGCTCCGTTGTGTGGTTGAGGTTAGCTCTTCTTCCATCCTCTTTCTTGTTCTATTCTATAGTATAGAGGATTAGAGGCATGGGGATGATGCTTCAAAGGGGGAGGCTACAGAGAGCATCGTTGGCTTCTTGGTAATCTGCAGGACTCTACTGCTGTCATGGCTTTTCTTAGAAAACCAAATCTGCACCATGCCAATATGATTCTTGATGAGCATGCTTTCGACATGCCTCACCCTCTCAGGTTTTTATATTTCGGCTCGAGCCAGCTTGTGGGTTTGCATATCCTATATTCAGAGCTTGTGCATGGCGATTCACTTAATAAATTTCTTTGATTTTTTTTTGCTGGGTTTAATGTAGTATCTACCACGTGTTTACATGATGACTCCTTTAACCCTTGAAGGCATTGGGAGTTCTTGAAGGGAAATGATGAAAATGATGTATGAAAAGGTAATGCAAAAGTGTGTGGTTCTGGACATTATTAACTTTGACTGAAGTTTTCTTGTGTTGTCATATTCAAAACTATAGTGCTTTGCTTGCAGTATCTTAAAGGGAGCAATGTTTTGGTACTTTTTTTCTGATGATTTAAAAAGTTCTTTGCAATGCCAACCTGAATTTGAGAGCACTGTTTTCTTATGTTGGAATTATATTTCTTTGCCTAGAACCTGTGATTTATTATGGCTGATGTAAATTTTGCCTTTGTACGTCCTTGTCAAGTTTAGGTGGACAGCTTGATATGGGGGAAGGCACATAGGTTTGCTAATTCTGTTTCTGAGCTGGCCTATGAGATGGAGACCAAGCAAACTTCAGCAGGTTTCAGGTGCACATCCTCTTTCCCGTGTATTTGTCTCCCTAGCTAATCTGTACCATTGTACATATTGATAAATATAGTTAGTTATTATTTTCTAGTCAGAGCACATAAATGCTTACTTCATTTAGTAGCTGACATTCTAATTTATGAAATTACGCCTGAAGGAAATGTGTCTCCTTGTTTTGTGCAGGTACCAAATTAAGTTAAGTAGGCTTATGCACATAAGCTTCTTCATTGTTTCCCTTCTGGAAACAAAATTGTTCTCGTGTTAATTGGTTGGTTCGCATGCATGTGCAATAACTGCGTGCCGAAGCACTGGTCCTAATTTTTCAGTGGCGCTCCACATAAGCAGGATCTACCCTAATTGTTCCGTTGACCGCTCTCCGGTGAGGTTTTACTCATTTCCCTCTGATGCTTTTGTGTCCATATGTCTAACTTGGTCTTCTTTCAAAATTTCTCTTGGTTTATGTGATAGTGTGGTTGGCTGACGGCTTATAACTTTCTGTATCCTCTATCTATGATATTCTGTAAGGCTAGGCACATTTCTTCCCTTCATAATTCAGTGTTGTATTAATTATCTTAGCTACATGGTGAATCTCGATAATCCCTTTAGGACCAGACCATAGCTTATGGTCACTGTTTGGGTTTTTTTTTGCAAAATGTATTTTTGAAAAACTATTGTTCATGATGCTAGCTACACTGCTTTTGTATATAAAATTCTAACTATAAAATAAAGGCCATTATATGAAAAATATCTTTTGGTTTAGGTCCAATTATTCACCCATGTTACCTGAATAACATAACAAATTATGCATGCTGGAGTATATATTTTGAAAGATAAATCTTTTTATTTTTCCATATAAAAAGGGTTACATCGTGTACCATATTTGCTTGCTCAAACCTAAAGTTACTAACAAATACAATATGGGCATTTAAAAATATCTTTCGAATTAGATCAGGTGTGAGAAAAATGTCGAAGATGGTGATGTTCTCTATTGTGGCTAAGGGTGCCAAATAGCTATGTATATCACTTGATAAAAAGCAAGATTAGTGTTTTCTTTTTTAGTCCATTTCTTCTCCCTTTTCCAGATCTTTGTGTTTAGATTCCATTGCCACACCACATGCTAATGTAAAGTTCTCATGCTACAGAGCTTTCCAAGCAAGGAGATCCTCGCAGAACTGCAGCATTTACTATGGCCAAATTCAGACTATCATGTTCCCGAGTTTAGCCCAAGTAAATTCATGGCGCAACTGTTGTGGACTATCTCGAACTGGTCAAGCCAATTAATGCCGCAATTCTCCAGCACGCACGGCTCAGTTCATGTGCCTGGTGGGTCAAGAACAACATCTGTCAAGAGAATTCCCCAAATGAGAGTGGTTCTTCTACACCCACTCTCGGTGCACCCACACAAAAAAACATATCAAAACATTTCGAAAAAATCTGAAACTTCGTGGAAATGATCATCAACAAATGTTATGTGGGCTTGCAAAATTTGATGGTCAAATAACATTCGAGGAGCTCTCTACAAAAAAGACAAAATCACTGAAAATTAGTCAAAATGTACGTGCACTGTTTGAGCAGATTTTGCAATTTTGTCTTTTTGTAGAGCGCTTCTCGAATGCTATTTGACCACCAAACTTTGCAAGTCCTCATAACATTTGTTGACGATCATTTCCATGAAGTTTCAGATTTTTACTAAATGTTTTGATATGTTTTCTTGCGTGGGTACACTGAAAGTGGGTGCAGCCATTACTTTTTCTTCCCCAAATTTTCACGAAATTAAGCGGCAAAACAGTATTTTTCAGAGCAAAGACGCATAATTCAGGCAAATAAACCCAAGAAATCGGAACAGGTGCGCATAATTCTGGCCAAGACCCAAAATTTAGAGTACTGCTTAGATCTGTTGCTGGTGCACATGAAACCAATTTTAGGCCTTCTTTGGTTTAGAGGAATTTTGTAGGAATTTCATAGGATAGGATTTCTATAGAAAAAATTTCTACAGAGCCCTTTGTTTTATAGGAATGGAATCATATTCCTATAGAGGAATTATTTCTATCCTCCACATTTCATAGGAAATAAACATTAGCCTAGACTCAATGAAAAAAATCCTATGATGTGCATCAAAGGGCATCTCCTTTCATATTCATACTCATAGGATTTAAGATACATGTTATCTCATTTCATATGACTTTCCTATTGCTACGATTTTTCTATCCTATGAACCAAATGAGGCCTTAGCAGCTAAAAGAGAAATCAGCAGCAAAGTTCCTTGAAGTCTCTTCCAAGCCGAACAGTACCAAGCCGAACGGGGACGCCGGCGCCTGGAAAACCACATACCAACGACAACGTAACCACATGCGCGCGACAGGGCGAACACATTCACGATGTGCTCGGCCACGAACGAACCATTATATCCTTGCTAGGGCAGAGCCGTTAGGTTTTACGACCCTGCAGCCGCAGAAAGCAACGGCCGATGCCGACGCGTGGCTGTGCTCTCGGACGCGGCTGCTTTGGTGGTGTCATCACACGTGGCCGGCGAGCCCATCGAGGCCGTGCCGCTCACCGTCTCCGCTCCAAAGGACAAGGAGAGAGCTGACCCGCGGTGGATACGCGCGTACCTGCTCCTCTACCCGAGGCTCCGCTTCGACTTGCCCTTCGTCGACGAGACAAAGCAGGTGCTCACGCGTTAGATTTGGCACGTCGTGGAGCAGGTTCTCGACGAGGTACGCGACCCCGGCGCGGCGGTCACCGGCGAGCGCGGCGAGGCGGGAGGTCGAGAAGAGCTCGACGGCGAGAAATCGACGCAGGCCGCGCCAGTGGCCCCCGTGGGAGGCCCACACGACGGTGGTCCACCCGTAAATGACCATAGGTGCTCCGCAGGGAGCATCCGCAGCCGGCCCGCCAGCGCGGCGTCGTGCGCCGTGAAGCCTCCTCGGCCGCAGCGTATGTGGACACGACCGGCGCCGCGCCCGCCGAACGCAGCCGGCGGCGGCACCTCGGCGAGCAGACGGCGAAATATCTGGCTTCTTGAGCGAGTGCGATCGTGCAGTGCGGCGGAAGGCGCCCGGCGGGCTCGGCCTTCTTGGTCCGTCCCGCCGTCGCCTCAGCCGAACAAAGACGGCGACGACACCGGCGACGAGGAGGAGAGGCGCGAAGCGAGACACTGCATCGACGGGCGCATCATGAACCTTGGCGGCCGCGGCGGCCGCGGCGCCCATGTCGACGTCCTCGTCGTCGACAGGAATCTCCTGGCCGTGCACCTCCTCCATGGCTGCCTCGTGCTGAGCTCGAATCTTCTCGCCTCGGCCAACCTAATTCCCGGCCAGATCAGCTCCCGGTGGCGCTTCTCCATGGGCTCGCCTTCTACCTCTCCCTCCTCTGATCCTCTCTTCATCTCGCCCTCCCCTCCCCTTCTCTCTGCTGCGGACGACGCCGCGGACGGCCATTCCGTGGCCAACCCGCTCCTGCCGCTCTGCCTCCTCCTCGGCGCCATCGAGCTTAGGCCCCTTCCAGCCACCTCCGCGGAACTGGATTCATAGATGGGGGGCGGCGGCGGCAACCCTAGCTGGGAGTGGGAGGAAAAGAAGAAAGAGGATGCAGCAGGAAGAGAGAGGAATGGCCGCGTGAGGAAGAGGAGAAGGTGGGCGCAGGGGACGGCGGCATCTGGGGAGCTCTCTCTTTCTTTCCCGCCCATCCCTTTCTCTGTTAGTTTCTCTTTCTCCTCCCAAAACGAATATTTTGTCGCATAATTAATCCTACATGGACAGCACGAGGGCACGCCCATGAAGCACACCTTATTGTTTTGGATGCCTAATGGTGGTTTGTAGCCACCTTGACTCTGAAGTTATCATTGCAGTTTTCTTTTTGTTGCAACCTTCAGGCCGATGGCTGCACCATCGATGTTAACATGGTGTCTTTTGTTTAGTCATGTGATTGCTTGAATTATTTTCTGTATGCTCAGTCCTTATTTACGATTTTTATTTTGAAGACCAGTTCAACCAGGAGACAATGGATTTTAATCACTGAAGTGAAGTTACCAACATGGCATACAAGGTGACACAAGACCTGTGAAAATGGTATGCTTGACATAATAAAGAAGGTACAACACATTCTACATTATTTTTCATCACGATAGATAGTTCTATTGTTCACATGTTTGTTTAGGCCTCCAGGGCAGTGGATAACACCATCAATAAGTCTGAAGACATTTTCGGATGAGGGAGTGGGTATCATTGACCATTATTATCCCTTATTTATTTTGATAGATTAATCGAGTCTGCTAATGCTGTTGATATTGTAGATATGTTTCAAATTCTCTCGGCGTGATGTTAGAAATTTAGAATCCCAGGTTAGTTTGGTGGCATCGGTTTCCGTCTTCATCATGTGTTAATCTTGGCCATGAATGCCAGTTTGTAGCAGTCTTCGCATAAAATCTCAATCGGAATTATGGCTAGCAGAGCTTCTATCCCACCTCAAACATGCACTTATGTAAAAAGGGCGACAACAACATGCTACCATCAATGGAAAAAGACACACAAGAACATGCAACCATTACACAACTTCTATTTCATAAATATTTTACATTATACATACATCAATCAAATATTATTTTTCTACTTCATCAAAACATATATCAAACTATTTCCGCAACAACGTACAGGGTATTATCTAGTTTTCATAATCAATTGTGACTCAAACAATTCTCAGCCATGGCCACCTTAGAATTGAACACGGGTACGAGGATGATCGTCGGCCCGTGGATTATGACCTGCGGCATTACTGGCATCAAGAATACTGGCGCCGCCTGGCACACCGGATTACTCAACTCTGCCTGCCGGAACGCCGCGGCATGGTTTTGTGTATGTTGGGTAGCTCTGGCTGCTGATGTCGACGTAGTGGTGATCAAAGAAGCCGTGTCATTTATTGAGTCTGCCATCAACAAAGGCGACGACGCTATCCGCCGTCCGAGAGCAGGGGCGAGCGGCGGCTTGGAGGGCGCCGTGCCAGCCGTCGACGTCTTGCACAACGGATTACTCAGCTCTGCCGGCCGGAATGCCGCAGCGTGGGGTTGTGTATGTTGGGTAGCTCTGGCTGCTGTTGTCGACGCAGTGGTGATCAAAGAAGCCGTGTCATTTATCGAGTCTGCCATCAACAAAGGCGACGACGCTATCCGCCGTCCGAGAGCAGGGGCGAGCGGCGGCTTGGAGGGCGCCGTGCCAGCCGTCGACGTCTCGCACAACGGATTCGGCGAAGTCATGATCCGCGGCACGTGACAGGGAGCGGGAGCGGCCAGGCCCTGGGAGGGCCGCCGGTCGACGTCGGCCGGCTTCGCCGGCAACAGAGCTGGCGACGTCACGCTACGCCGCATGGGAGCTGGTTTTCCGAGGGCCTGGGAGGTCGGCGACGGGGCGGCGGCGGCAGCAGCGTCGCGGAACAGGTAGACCCGGAACCGACGCGTGTTCTGGTCGTTGAACAGCCGGACCCGCAGATCACGGTAGAGCAGCATGTCCAGCATGTCCCGCAGGTCCTCGTCCGTGTCCACGCCGCGGAGCGAGTCCAGCCCCTCGCCGGAGTAGCAGTACTTGATGGAGAAGTCGGAGAAGCCCGCGCGCGCCGCCAGCAGGTCGCGGAAGCCCCTCGTCTCGACGTTGAGGAGCAGGTGCTCGCCGTCGACGTACCTCGGCGGCTGATCCTGGGCTCGCTCGATCCTCCCGCCGTAGCTAACCATCAGCTTCACGCGGCGCTGCTGGTCGACTGCCATGCTCTGTGCGCGGCGTCGCCCTTCTTCTCGCGAACGGGATTCCAATGATCCGCTGGGTACTGGAGGGGGGCGCGCGTTGCCGTCTGACTTTATATTGATTGGTTCACCTTTGCCCCTTGGAACGAGAGACGGACCCGGACTCATGACCGAACGAGAGACGGACCCGGACTCAGGACTTGGATCGTGCTCCCACATCGCACTTGGCGGCGCGACACCGATCCCCTTCTTCCTCTCTTCTCCGCCCTCCTCCCCTGTTTCCTTTTGGTTCTTCCACTCTCCGTTCCAGTCTCTGCTCTGATCTACGTATCTCCCTGGCCATCTGCTGCTGTTCCATCTCTGTCAACCATCTCCATCCCTAATCCAAATCTGCTCAATTCAAATCCATGATCCGCTCAAGCCTTTCATTGATACGGATAAGGAGATCATCGCTTTGTTTCTGCGGGCAGAGACCATGGATTTGTCCTGTTCATGGATGATACGGCCACTTCTCTTGTCTCTCAATAAGGAGGGTCCGTGGATATCACCTCATCGGCATCCTTTGTCTCGTGAGTTAGAGGTTGGTGCTATGGATCCAAGCTGATGGAGTTCGCCCTGATTTCCCCATCGCCCCAACTAATGACCTCGTCCTCGCTACAGCCGGGAAGATGCAGCTCCGCGTTCAGGCTCCTGCTTTTAATCCCCACCATGTTCAACAACAGGGTGAGTCGGGCTCCACTTGCAGCAGTGATAATCTCTATCAGTTGGAAGAGGCTATGATTATAAATTGGGCGCCATGAGGGCCATTGCTTGGAATTGCCGAGGTATGGGCCGGGGCCTCGGCAATGATCGTATGCTCTTCTTGGCCAACTTGATCCGTTCCACTAAAGCGCAGGTAACTTTTGTCTTAGAAATTAAGTCTTCCAAAGTCTGTTCTGTTGATCTTGTTAATATGTTTGATGTTACTAATGCCTTTGTAGTTCCCTCTAGAGGTGCTTCGGGAGGTCTCTGGCTTATGTGGACTGATGATCTGAATATTACTGTTCATAGTGCTACTTTCCACTATATATTAGCTAATGTAGTTCATCCGGCTGCTGGGGTCCAATTTTGTTTGATTTGTACTAGCAAACATGCCCGTGCGTTACAACGGTAGATTTTTTTCTTTTAACAGACCCCTATCTCAATAAGCATTGCTCAAGAATGAAAAATAGAAGACAATAATGAAGGTATGTTCGTCTGTTCACTCTTGGCTGAGGACATAATGATTTTTGACATGATGTCACTATTAATTGTCATAGATTGTGGACACAAAAACAGTAAAGACATTTTAATTCACTTCTAGAAATATAATAGTTAAATTGTTGGCATGAACATGATCAAACAAATTTATGAGAGTGGATTTTGTTGTAAAAAAATTGAAAAGACGCTATCAAACAACTTCCATTTTTTTTGAAATTTTGAGGCATCAAACACCATCAAATGTTTGAGGATCTTACAAATTTCATCCAAAAATAACATCTGAGGAACTCTCACCAAAAATAACAAAATCGCTTCTCAAAAAGTGTAGAAAACTTTAAGCAGCGATTTTTTTTTGTGAGAGCTCCTCGGATGTTATTTTTGGCTGAAATTTTGTAAGTACCACAAACATTTTATAGAGTTTGATGTCACAAATTTCTGATTTTCTGGATGTTGTTTGATAATGTTTTTTCAAATTTTTTTAACCAACTCGGGTGTAGTACATAGGTAAGAAAGTCAAGCTTCAAACAAACTGAGCCTTCCCATTGAGTTGTGCAATTAAATTTAAGAAAACAGGTACCAAGTTTGGTCACAAATGACGCCAACTAACTTTTAATTTGTAGTCTTTGATCTGGTGTACATTATTGATTGTTCCAGTGAAGTGAAGGACAAAGGCAAACTCACACCAGATTTGGTAATCCAGTGCATCTAGGAACATGCAGTGTCCCTTCAATAATGATTAGAGCAACGAAAAAGGAACACTAAGGATCAATAAATATGTTGATCGCATGGCCTTGGGAGGATTATGGAGGGTGAGAGGACACAAAGGGGCGCCTTTCAAAGAACAAATGCCAAGTGTACGTGAGCTAAATATACTTATACTGATGTAGGGGATACAATGAAACTATGCTTCCTAGCAAAGGAAGAAGTGTTAGGATGATCTCCACCGTGTGGGCCCAACGGCCCACCGGGCCCTTAGATCTGCGCCCTGATCGGGGGCGCTCAACCCACTATGGTTGACGGGCCCCTGTCACCTGCACATATATATAGAGGTGGGGGCTAGCGGTTCGCAACACGAGGTTCGTCGCGACGCCATACCCCACCTACACCCCCTACCGATCTAGGGTTAGTGCAGTGCTGATGGGAAGCACTGCCACCACTACTCTGTGCCATCACCGTCACCATGGCCGGCACCGAGACCTCCTCGAGCCACAAGTGAAGGTAGGATCACCGATTGATCTAGCCTACCCGATCCAATGGATTTAACGATGGTACCAGCCAGATTGGGTTTAGACCTTTTGGTAGAAAAGAAATTCAAAGATAATTTTCCCCTCCCAAGAACCCTAATCAGAGGGCAAAGGAAAGATTACTGGCAGAGGGCCTCGGGCGTTGCAGGCAAAGTGCGCCGCCACTCCGGCCGCGCCTGTTCCTCTCGATCCGGACGGGCACCGGCAAGTCGAGCCGTTCGGAAGAAGAACTCACCCCACAGGGGCAAAGGGCACCACCATAGAGCCATTTGACGGCATCGCGTTCACCCTCGAGGTGCTCACGCACGCCGACAAAGGGGTCAACGGGGGTGCCGCATCGGAAAGCCGCCGGATCACTCTCTCTTTTGCTGTAAGCGGTGGTGGATAAGAAGAAAAAGAAGGGGAAGAAAATAAGGCTCGCGCGATGCGGTGACGTTCTTCGCCGTCGTCGTCTTCAAAAGGAGCAGAGGAGGGCTCGACCGCGCGTCTCCCTCTCTCTCTATCGCTGGACGCGGATGGTGAAATGGAGAAGGGGAAAGGAAAGGAGGACCCTCCCTGCTCCAGGGAGCTGTTGGAATTTGCTAGTGGGCTTTTGGCCCAAAGCCCAACTAAAATTCTGAAATTCTCTTGGCCCATTCATGCACACATGTGAGTGGAGTGAGTGAGGCTAAAGTTTAGTCCCACCTCATAAGTTGAGAGAGAGTTGCACCTCTTTATAAGGTGAGCTCTCCTACCACTTGTATGAGCATGAGAAGAGGAGACCTACACGCGCGCTCCTCCTCCTCGCTCACCTCGCCACGCCACGCCACGCCACGACGCGCCGCGGGTTGCGGGATTGAGCCGAGCTAAGGACAGAGCTATGCACGTTGTCTATATTTTTGCTGCTCGGGAAAAATTAATGAGTCATTAATTAATAATTAACGTATGCGTTAATTCAAGCGTTCCGATTCTTTTGGATCGTGGCGACTTCGGACGTGGGGTTTACTCCCACGACCTACCCTACCCGCACTATATAGTCGGCAGACATCTACCCTAGCCGCCGCCGCTTCGTATGGTTTCTCACCACCGCCTGCATCATTGCGCCGCCAAGCAAGTCTTCTCCATCCCTCCTTTCGGCGTGCACCGGGAGAAGGGACAATGAGCCTCTAACCCCGCCTCTCATGATCCTGCACGGAGAGGCGATCGTGTTTTGGGGAGCGACTCGCTGATCGGCCGGCAATGACGACTTCGTGAACGACGACTTCTTCCCCGACCTCGGCAACCTCATCCTCGGCGACATGGGCGATAACGTTGATCGCCGGGCGCAGCCGCTTCCCGCCGCACCGTATGTGATTCTATCTTTCTGCTCGAGATCGTGGTAGAATTCATGTTTCTAGTATGTGCCCTAGATGTGATCTGTTCATATGCTATGCTAGTTTGCATGATTAGTTCAATCTGCCATCGTAGTCATGATTCATCTTACATTTTATTCGGATTAAATCTCATAGTAATTTGCTCATATTTCCAACAATCTAAAACCCGATTATAGGCAATTTACTCCGATTGCTTTTCTTTGCAAGATCCGCCTTTGCCTTTAAGGGGTGCAATATAAGAGGTGGCACGAGAGCGATCTCTTGGTTTCGCACCATGGGCTGCTATGACGCTACTAAGGGCAAGCCCGAGGCGATCTTAATCTAGCACAATTTGGAAGCTTTTGAGAAGATCGATACTCTCTTTAAAGGCGCTCTTCCGGGTGTTCTTGATGATTCCATTGTGGATTCATATATGTCGTTTGACAACGGCAAGGACATGTGGGTCGCACTCGAGGCCAAGTTTGGTGCCTCGGGGCCTTGATCCGAAGTTGTACGTCATGAAGCAATTCTATGACTACAAGATGACTGATGAGCGTTACTATGCAATGAGGCTCATGAGATCTGATCGCTTCATAAAAGAACTTGAGCACTTCATGTGTGTGTTGGGACAAATTTGTGGTCGGAGGCATTATTGCCAAGCTTCCACCTTCGTGGAACAATTTTGCTACTTCCACGAAACACAAGAGACAGGGGGTTTTCCGCTATGGATCTCATTGGTACTCTTGATGTTGAAGAAAAGGCGAGAGCAAAGGACACACGTGCTCGAGTTGCCGAGGGAGCTTCTAGTGCCCACATTGTACGTAAGAAGAACTTCCACCCCAATAAGTTCAAAAACAACAAGAACAAAACTCGTGGAAAAGGCAAGTTTGATACAAAGAACAAGCCATCACATTCTACCAACTTCAAGAAGAATTCTCATAAGAAGGGAAGGGACTTTGCCACGTCTGCGGTGATCCTAATCACTTTGGGCTCTGGCGTCCTAACCGCTTTGAGGAGCGTGAACATGAGAAGGGCGTAAGTCCGCTAATGTTGTCATCGGTGATATCGATATGAAGGAATCGTGGTACGGTATTTTTCCTACCATCCTTTCAAAGATTTCAATCCTCGATTGGTTAATTGACACCGGTGCCAATGTACATGTTTGTGCCGACGCCTCCATGTTTTCTTCTTACCATGCCACGTGGACTTCTCCGTCGCGATGGGGAACGGGTCACATGCCATCGCTCGAGGTGTTGGTTGGTCGATCCAAGTTTACTTCGGGGAAGACCGTGCGTCTCAAGAACGTTCATCATGTGCCGCCCATCAATAAAAATCTCGTTAGCGGTTCCGTTTATGTCGAGATGGTTTTAAGTTGGTTTTGAGTCCAATAAAGTTGTAATTTCCAAGTGTGGACAATTTGTTGGAAAAGGCTATGAGTGCGGAGGCTTGTTCCGCCTATCTTTGTCAGATATTTGCACTAAAGTTATTAATAATGTTTGCCACAATAATGAGTAGGATATTTGGCATTCACGACTTTGTCATATTAACTTTGGTTGCATGACGCGGCTAGCCAATATGAATTTAATTACGAAAATCTCTACTGTCAAAGGCTCTAAGTGCCAAGTATGTGTGCAAGCTAAACAACCTCGCAAGTCCCATAAGACTGCAGAGGCAAGAGACTTGGCGCCACTAGAGCTTATACATTTTGATCTTCGTGAGATGAATGGCGTGTTGACAAAAGATGGAAAGAGATATTTCATGACGTTGATTGATGACTCCACTAGATATTGTTATGTGTATCTTCTGAAATCAAAAGATGAGGCTTTAACTTTCTTCAAAAACTATAAAGCTGAGGCAGAGAACCAACTTGATCGAAAAATTAAACGGCTTAGGTCTGATCATGGTGGAGAGTATTTTTCCAATGAATTTGATATGTTTTGTGCGGAACATGGTATAATCCATGAGAGGACGCCTCCCTACTCACCTCATTCTAATGGGGTGGCCGAAAGAAAGAACCGAACTCTAACTGATTTGGTTAACGCCATGTTAGACACATGGGGTCTTTCCAAGGAATGGTGGGGGGAGGCGCTAATGACCGCATGTCATGTCCTAAACCGAGTTCTCACAAAGCATAAGACCATGACTCCATTTGAGGAATGGGAAAGGAAAAGGTTGAAACTCTCTTACCTACGTTCTTGGGGTTGTTTGGTGAAAGTCAATATACCAATTCCCAAGAAGCGCAAGCTTGGACCAAAAACCGTGGATTGTGTTCTTCTGGGCTATGCTTTTCATAGCATTGGCTATAGATTTTTGATAATAAAATCCGAGGTATCCGACATGCATGTTGGTACGATCATGGAGTCTAATGATGCAACTTTCTTTGAGGACATATTTCCTATGAAGGATATGTCAAGTTCATCAAATCAGGAGATACCTACTTCATCTAGTGAAGAACTCAACGTAATTCCTGAACCCACCATCGCGATGGAACACGTTGAGAATCCTATTGAGGGTGACAATGAAACTCCTGTAAGGAGTAAGAGACAGAGGACTGCGAAGTCCTTTGGTGATGATTTCATTGTGTACCTTGTGGATGACACACCCATGACTATTTCAGAAGCCTATGCATCTCCACGATCTCGACTCTGGAAGGAAGTCGCTTTGAAGCGAGATGGATTCCATCTTAGCTAACGGGACTCGGGAGATCACCGTCCTTATGGGTGCAAAGCGTAGGATGTAAGTGGGTGTTCAAGAAGAAGCTTAGACACGATGGTACGATTGAAAACTACAAGGCACGACTTGTGGCTAAGGGTTATACCCGTAAAGAAGGTGAAGACTTCTTTTATACTTACTCACCCGTGGCTAGAATGACCACAATTGGGTGCTACTATCCTTGGTGCCTCACATGGTCTTCTCGTTCATCAAATGGACGTTAAGATGGCTTTCCTCAATGGAGAGTCAAGGAGGAAATTTACATGGATCACCAGATGGTTTTGTAGTACAGTCGGGGAAGGAAAGGTGTGCAAGTTGCTAAAGTCTTTATATATCCTTAAACAAGCTCCCAAGGAGTGGCATGAGAAGTTCGAAGAACATTAAGCTGTCACGGCTTTGTAGTAAATGATGGTGACAAGTGTGTGTACTATCGCCATGGTTGGGGCGAAGGAGTTATTCTTTATGTCCGTATGTCGACATATTGATCTTTGGAACCAAACTTGATTTAATCAAGGAGGTTAAGGATTTCTTATCTCATTGCTTTTGAGATGAAGGATCTAGGAGTAGCTGATGTTATCTTAAACATCAAGTTGTTGAGAGATGAGAATGGTGGGATCACACCGCTTCAGCCTCACTATGTGGAAAAGGTCTTGAGTCGCTTTGGGTATACCGACCGCACGCCTTCTCCAACTCCATATGATGCTAGTGTGTTGCTTCAAAAGAATCGACGGATTGCTAGAGATCAACCGAGGTATTCTCGGATTATTGGCTCGCTTATGTACTGGCGAGTGCCACAAGGCCCGACATCTCTTTTCTTTGTGAGCAGTGAGTCGGTTTGTGTCAAAACCGAGATGATCATTGGCGTGCGCTTGAGAGAGTTATGCGCCACTTGAAGGGCATCATGAGCTATGAGATTCACTACCGGGTATCCAAGGGTACCGGAGGGTTATAGTGACTCGAATCGGATATCTCGATCTTGATGAGATTAAGGCCACAAG
Source organism: Aegilops bicornis (assembly GCA_021605145.1). Taxonomy (NCBI): domain Eukaryota; kingdom Viridiplantae; phylum Streptophyta; class Magnoliopsida; order Poales; family Poaceae; genus Aegilops; species Aegilops bicornis. The sequence continues at coordinate 149,308,077 of CM038671.1, read as the reverse complement.
TGGTTATGTTTTTACACTTGGTGGTGGCGCTGTTTCTGGAAGTCTTGCAAGCGGACCATCTTAACGAGGTCAACCATGGAAGCAGAGCTCACAACATTAGACATCGCCCTTGTTGAAGCGAGTGGCTTCGTGAGCTATTGATGGACTTACCTATGGTTGAAAAACCAATACCCCTATCCTCGATGAACTGTGATAATCAAACTGTGATCGTCAAGATAAACAGTTCTAAGGACAATATGAAGTCCTCAAGGCATGTGAAGAGGAGATTAAAATCGTTAGGAAAACCGAGGAACTCCGAGTTATTACGTTGGATTATATCCAAACGTCGAAAAACTTGGCGAGATCCCTTCACAAAGGGTCTATCACGTAATGTGATAGATAATGCATCGGTGGAGATGGGTTTGAGACCCACCGCATGAGTTGTCCATAGTGGTAACCCACTCTATGTGATCGGAGATCCCGTGAAGTAGAAGTGGGAGACAAGCTGTTGGTCACCGAGAGGAGAGTATCCTTATTTTAATTATCCCACTCCGTGAAGATGCAATACTCTCGATCTGCATGGCAGGTTGATATCTATCTTAATGTGTTCCAAGTGGCTTATTTGAGTAAGAAGAGATGTTGTCTGCAGAGCATCTCTGAGGAACACACCTATATGAATTTATTTATTAACGCCGCGATCTGTGAGAAGTGGGTGCTCTCTAATAAATTCATGAAAGGCCCCGAGTACGACGATACGCTCCACCATGGGAAGCCTTGCAGCGACCAAGTATCGGTCAACAAATTATGTGAAACTAGTCTCTCAGAAAACTTGTAGTTCAAGGCATAGTCCACTATTCAAGTTGTGATCTAGTGTAGCATAAATCTCTAAGTGGAAGTTCAACTTCACAGTCTCCACTAAGCACCGGTATATAAACAATGTTTTGGAAACAAATGGTGAAATGTGCCAATGAGACTTTGTGGGGATTGTTGGAATTTGCTAGTGGGCTTTTGGCCCAAAGCCCAACTAAAATTCTGAAATTCTCTTGGCCCATTCATGCACACATGTGAGTGGAGTGAGTGAGGCTAAAGTTTAGTCCCACCTCATAAGTTGAGAGAGAGTTGCACCTCTTTATAAGGTGAGCTCTCCTACCACTTGTATGAGCATGAGAAGAGGAGACCTACACGCGCGCTCCTCCTCGCTCGCCTCGCCACGCCACGCCTCGTCACGACGCCTTGGGTTGCGGGATTGAGCCGAGCCGAGGATGAGCTATGCACGTTGTCTATATTTTCTTTGCCGCCGGGAACAATTAATGAGTCATTAATTAATAATTAGCAGACGCGTTAATTCTTGAAGCGTTCGATTCTTTTGGATCGTGTGACTCGGACGTGGGGTTTACTCCCACGACCTACCCGACCCGCACTATATAGTCAGCAGACGTCTACCCTAGCCGCCGCCGCCAGTATGGTTCTCACCACCGCTCAGATCATTGCGCCGCCAAGCAAGTCTTCTCCATCCTCCTTTCGGCGTGCATTGGGAGAAGGGACACGAGCCTCGGAACCCCGCCTCTCATGATCTGTCACGGAGAGAGGCGATCGAGGTTTTTGGGAGCGACTGCGCGATTCTTTGGCGGCAAATGACGACTTCGCGAATGGCGACTTCTTCCCGACCTCGGCAACCTCATCCTCGGCGACATGGGCGACAACATCAATGCACGTGGTCTTTGCTCCCCATTGACCGCACGTGATTCTATCTTTCCTATTCGAGATCGTGGTAGAATTCATATTTCTAGTATGTGCCTTAGATGTGATCTGTTCATCTGCTATGCTAGTTTGCATGATTAGTTCAATCTCTGCTACTGTAGTCATGATTCATCTTCTGTTTATTCGGATTAAATCTCGTAGTAATTTGCTCATATTTCCAACAGGAGCCTCGCCGTCGTCGGCTGGCCGGCGGTCAGAGAGAACCACAGGCGAGAAGGGGAGCAGAGGACCGCTGCGCCGCGTCATTTTTTCTCTGTGGTTGGAGGATAGGACAAAGGGGAAGGGGAAAGGGAAGAAGAGGTGGCGCACGGCGCAGTGACGGCCGACGCCATTGCCGGGCTCACGCGGCTGACCGATCATTGGAGCAGCTCACGCCGCATGGAGCAAGAGAGAAAGGAGAGGCGCGCGGGGGGAGGAGAGAATGAGGCTAGGGTTGGGAGTGGCAGCGATGGTCAGTTTTGTTCGACCTAGATGCCCGCGTGGCCGTTGGAGCGGGCCGCTGGGCCGGAAAGGGTGGCCAGGCCACAGCCGCGCGCTGGGCGATGCCGCATCCGCACGCCGGGCCAACTGCATTTTTTGTCGAGTTTCTGGGCAAATTTCATACCTTTTTTCTATGCAAAATTATCAAAAGAAAATTCTGTCTAGAAAAGTAAAAGTAATGTTTCAGAAAAGAAAAAGTTCACGAATTTTTAATTCATGTTTTTCTGCTGCAAATAAAAATAAAAGTGCTCTTTTAAAAGTGAATAGAACTAAAGTAAAGATTAAACTGTTGCTTCTCTAATGCATTTTTGAACCAACCGCTTAAAATTGCTTAGAGAGTAAAAGATTACAAAATTATTTCTGAATAGAATATTGTAAAGTTTCCGCTGCAAAGTAAAAGTTTTATCCCTCGATTAAATTGGAACCAACGGGAAAATTTAATTGGAAGAACTGTTCTTAGCAATGTTTTTACCCTTTGGGTGAAAAAAGATGCAGATAGTTTCCGCTATGACAAAAGAAAGATATTTGTTTTGAAGTTAAAATTTGGTATTGTTATTTTCTGACCAATGTTGATGATAACATTACTATAATTCTATGAGTCTCATGTTCAAAGATTAAATCTCTGATGAATTTTGTATCAAAGTGATAATTTTTCAGCAGATAAAGATCAAGAAATGCTCTTGAACTAGAGAAATGTATATTTCTTGTTCCCTCTGCAATAAAGTTGATGATGATTATTATTTCTTAGCAAAGTTGTTTAGTAAACATACACATTGTTTATGAGTTATATGCATTATTTCCGTTTCCGCCCAACGGTGATACGGAACTAATGTAGAAGGATGATGTTTTATTATAATTCTGCCCAACGGTGATTTAGAATATAAAAGAAAGTTTTAAAAGTTCAATGTGCATATTTTTTAGCCAGACAAACATGGGGTTATTTTTATGCTCATTATTGTTGATTATTGGCTAATTTTTCTCAGACTGGAAGTTTTCCATGCTTTCATTCGTGAAAGCGAATGGCTGGGTACTTGTGACCCGAAAGATGACCAACAAAGCACATAACATGAGGGAGTATGTTCTCTCTAAAGAATGGCTTCAAGAGGAAAGGATTCTTGGATATTAATCCAAGAAAAGAAAAGAGATAGATCGTTGAGAGTCTTGGTTGACGAATGTCTTTCATGTACTCTCTATGAAAAAGATTATTCAGTCAAAATATTGAGTTGAAACAAGCAACATGTGTGCTTAATTTGACCAACGTCGGATCAAGCATGTGTGTCAAAGAGCATTCAGATTTATTTCTGAATTTGATGATTGAATATGCAGTCAAAAGAGCCAATTCTGGCATTTATGCCCCTTACAGGGAATTACCCGCATAGCGGGAAATGATGATTATAATAAAACCCGCATGGCGGGAAAAGTCTGGAAAAATACCTGCGTAACGGGGTAAGGTTGACATAGTATTATGTAAAAAATCCTGTATGGCGGGAGAAATTTTGGCAAAGGATTATCATGTATGACGGGAGAAAGATATGATGACTCTTGTGCGTTTAATGTGTTCCACTCTGGGAGAAAAGCATGGAGTAGCTATTATGCTTTCCTAGTATCGACCGTACACCTTATGTGTAACGGCCATTAAGCACTCAATAAATCCAAAGAGAATAAAAGGTACAGACGAACCTAAAGATAAGAATGATATGCCAGGGTGACTAGCAAAAGTACTAATGATAAAGAACTCTGTTGAGTTTCTGAAATGGAATGAGGAAAAAGTACTCCCATACCAGTTAACAGATAACTCCATTTCGCATGAAGTAATCAGATGAATGAAGTAGATAATTGAAGTTTCCTCAATTCACAAGAGTTATGAATGGTTTTCGAAATTGTGACAGAAAAGTTCTTGCCACATTTCGAGGGGGGAAAGAAATATGAGATAAATTAAGAATGATGAAACTAAGATGGTGCTTAAAGAAAATGTGATCATCTGGGGGAGTACGAAGGTCATAATAATACCCCTAAAGAAAAGAAATAGTTGTATTCCTAGATCATTTACAGTTCCGAAAGCAGACTAAGGAATACTAAGACGGTGCGTAAAGTGCCATAAAGAAGAAAGTTTTTAACAGAATAAACCCAAATAATAAAGTTTAAAGATACCCCAATTTTAGTGAAGACGGAGTAATCTGGGGGAGCATGGTATAAAAATACCTAAGACTCGAATAGATTGTATCTGGGGGAGCATGTGGTATGACCTATACAACACCTGTTGTTAGCTCTATAAAGGAGGAATGAGTAAACATGGATCTTGTGATAAAGGTCCCTGTAAAACCTATTGCCTCTTGGAAATGAAAGAATACACAATTAATTTGCCTCTTGGCAATGACAGAGCAACAGCAACCCCATATGAAAGAAGTGCCAGTACCTGAGACACAGATGGTCTCAAGGAATGAGAAAATCAGATGGAGGTTGATCCCACCTCATTTAAAGCACTCAATCGAGCTTTGAGAAGTGTCCGTTTGTCTAAATTATAAGATACTATGTGAGATGAAATAAAATTGGTGAATCCCGACGATGTTTGGGACTCATAAGTAATTTCCAATGGAGCCAAAACAGTAAGATGTAAAGGGTCTACAAGGTCAATGTGACTCCAAAGGAAATATGTAAAGGTGTAAAGCGCAACTTAAATCAAAAGATTTTGTGCAAAGAGAATGAATAGATTACAATGAGTGTTAGTGGCACATCATGATCTGAGTTACATCAGATGAAAGTAAAGAACATAATGGATACAGCTTCAAGAAGTTTTTTTATGGTCTAGAGCAAGTCTCTAGACAATGGCATTTAAAGTTAAAAGAATCAGATGTTATTTTGGGTTAAAGAAAATGAGAGGACAATTGTATTCATGCAAAGTTATAGAATGGGAAATTCATTTCCTAATCCTGTGCATCTGGATGACATCGTACTTGCTAGTGGTGATGTCAATCTACTGCAGGAGGAGAAAAGAAGTTCTTGTCCTCAAAGTTCAAAAGAATGTTCTCGGTAGAGTGTCTCTCGTTATAAGTATGATTCACCAAGAAAAGAATAAAAGGGGGTATTAGGAATGTCACATGGACATGCTAAGAAAGGTCTCTAAAGTATGCATGCGAGAAAACATACGCCTGTTCTTATAGTCAAGGGTAATGGAACTGGAAACTATGGTGTTTCAAAAGTTGATGAGAAAAGATTGAAAATGGATATGGTACCATATGCTTCAGCTGTTGGAAGTTTAATGAATGCAAAAGTATGATTTTACCCTAACATAGTTCACGTATCCAGGTTGTTTTGGCAATGTCCAGTCCATATATAGATCACATGAATGGAGTCAAAGATATCAGCCTCATGCTGAAACAAATAAGTGCTCTCAAGAGATTGTGAGTACAAAGACAGGACTTGTGAAATGTATAGCGAAATCCAAAATTGTCGCTAAATTTCACACTTGGAGTTTTGGTGTGGAAAAGCTCCAAAGAGTAACACAATTATCATCAACGTGATGCAAAAACATGTTATAGCTTGATATGAGGCTGACGGACAGGCAAAATGGTTAAGGAGACCTGTACCGGGAGTTGATAATGGTTGGCAACAACGATAACCATTTTAAGTTTTTCGCTCCTATGACAACGAGTCAAGTGTTCATGCCAAACACACTGACACAGAGTTATGCGTTGTAAAGGAGAAAGTCCAGAATTATGTAGAAATGCTTGAAGCATAAAAGCAACAGACAAGTGTTTGCAGATCTGCTTATTAAAGGCTTACCGTCCAGTGTGTTCGGAGAAGACACAGTCGACATGGGTTTATGGTATAGTCTAAGATTTCCGGCCAATAAAGGGCCCAAGGTTAAAGAATTTGTTTCAAAACAAAGAGGTATGTTGTGGCTGTCTGATTCTATCGGCAATTGAGCTGTGAAGATGAAACATGTTCTATGTATTGATCTGTTATGAAACGAGTAAAGTAAAAGCATAAGGTCAAAAATAAAAGTTGAGATCAAGGGGGAGAATGTTAGGATGATCTCCACCGTGTGGGCCCAACGGCCCATCGGGCCCTTAGATCTGCGCTCTGATCGGGGGCACTCAACCCACTATGGTTGACGGGCCCCTATCACCTGCACATATTTATATAGAGGTTGGGGGCGGCGGTTCGCAACACGAGGTTCGTCGCGACGCTATACCCTACCTACATCCCCTACCGATCTAGGGTTAGTGGAGTGCTGACGGGAAGCACCGCCACCACTACTCTCTACCATCACCGTCACCATGGCCATCACCGAGACCTCCTCGAGCCACAAGTGAAGGTAGGACCACCGATTGATCTAGCCTACCCGATCCAATGGATTTAACAAGAAGTACATGATCGACAATGGCAAAAGCAAACCTGCACATAGTAAATAACCTGATGCAGTATATATAGACTGTCTACTAAGGGAAACTACAACAAAACGATTCACATAATGTAACAAACTTTACTGTACTGACCACAACATATATACTCAGGTGTAGGTTCTTCAAAGTAACTTCAAATGGTTGCACCTCTACTCAAATCAAATACAAAGTAGTAGCTGCATTTGTTCAGAACAAAGAATGAAGCATTCATAGCTTAGCTGCCCTTTGCTTGATAAAATAATAGGTGCTAGCTTGCTTGGTGGTCGTGCCCAAAAAATACGATGAACAACTCTGAACTGACTTTGGCTAAAAGCACAAAATCATTGGCTTATATGTTCTGCATTATGGACACTGTGAAATGAGTAGCAACTTGAGTAAAGATAACCTGAAAGAATAACATCTCAGAGGCCTCTCACCAAGGGCCTCCAACTCATTCTCTCGTCCGTGCAAAATTTTCCAATTAGAGCAACATCCAAAACTTTGATGGTTTGAACCTGAAGGAAGTGGTACTGATTTGGTCTGAAGCAAGAAGAGCAGTGGGATTAAAAGTTGGGAACACATCTTGACACAACTTGGTCCACGCTTTCAAATCAATTTAATTAGGACATACGACGAAAGATAAAATTCAGTGTGAAAGGATCGATATGGTTGACTAGAGGGGGGGGGGGTGAATAGGCAACTAACAATTTTTAGCTTTTCTTTACCAAATTAAACTTTGCATCAAAGTAGGTGGTCTAGATATGCAACTAGGTGGACAACCTACATGATGCAACAACCAAAAGCACACAAGCAAGCAATGGATATAACACAAACAAGCTTGCACAAGTAAAGGGATGAGATAACCAAGAGTGGAGCCGGTGGAGACGAGGATGTGTTGCCGAAGTTCCTTCCTTTTGAGGGGAAGTACGTCTCCGTTAGAGCGGTGTGGAGGCACAATGCTCCCCAAGAAGCCACTAGGGCCACCGTATTCTCCTCACGCCCTCACACAATGCGAGATGCCGTGATTCCACTATTGGTGCCCTTGCAGGCGCCGACCGGACCTTTACAAACAAGGTTGGGGCAATCTCCACAACTTAATTGGAGGCTCCAAACGACACCACAAAGCTTCACCACAATGGACTATGGCTCCACGGTGACCTCAACTGTCTAGGGTGCTCAAACACCCAAGAGTAACGAGATCCTCTAGGGATTAGTGGGGGGAATCAAATTTCTCTTAGTGGAAGTGTAGATCGGGGCCTTCTCAACCAATCCCGAGCAAATCAACAAGTTTGATTGGCTAGGGAGAGAGATCGGGCGAAAATGGAGCTTGGAGCAATAATGGAGCTTTTGGGGGAAGAGGTGAGTCAACTTTGGAGAAAAAGACCCACTTATATAGTGGGGAAAACAATCCAACCGTTACTCCCCTTGCAGCCCCGCAGAGAGCGGTACTACCGCTAGGCCAGCGGTACTACCGCTTAACAACCTAAGCGGTACTACCGCTCCCCCTCGCGGTACTGCCGCTGGACCAGAGCGGTACTACCGCGGTGGTAAGGGCGGTACTACCGCACGAGCGGTACTACCGCCTCTACTGCCGCAGCAAGTACCGTAAAACTCGACACGAAAAAAGAGCGCCCGAGTCGAGGCGGTAGAAGCATCGAGTTAAGATTATCGTTGGGGCTCCAAGCGGTACTACCGCCAGAGCGATCGCCGCTTGTGGCTCCCAAGCGGTGCTACCGCTCCAACACGTAGTACTACCGCTAGGACAAGAACAAGCACAAAGAGGACAGGAACGAGCTCTCCATTGAAGCGGAAAGGCTCGGAGGGTGAGCAAAGGATGTGTACGTGATGATTCCACCCAAGCCTTTCCAAAGCGGACCCCCTCTTGATAGTACGGTGAACCCTATGAAACTAGTCAACCAAACTGAAACGAAAGGACTATACTGTCTTTGCTTCAAACTCCGAGGGGAGGGAATCGTCTCATGCCAAAGGATGAATCTCTGAAAAACTCAATGCACATGATTAGTCCGCAAAAGCATTGTCATCAATCACCAAAACACCTTAGGGATAAGTATGTCATTACAATCTCCCCCTTTTTGGTGGATTGATGACAATACGGGATTTGCATAGACGGAAAAAGACATAGGACATAAGCAAACCCCACATCTCTAAAATATAGACGGGCTCCCCCTAGATGTGTGTCATCAAGATAAGTGCTTTGGACTGCACGACACACATACTAGGTCAACACTCCCCCTGTATTTTAGAGACCAACACCCTAAGCGCTAACCATGAGAGCAGGGTATAAAACATAGTAAGCATGTAACTCATAAGATACCAAATGACTAGATACAAAGATAATGATAAGGTAGCATATGTCTCACACCATATGACTGGAACTTAGGTCTCACTGACACAAAACCAAACAAAGCAAATGGCGAGCAAACACAACGAAACCGCAAAGACCACAAGGACAACCTCGCAACCACAAAGACACACTCACAGCTCAACGACACAAATCCCTAGACTCTCTCCCCCTTTGGCATCGAGACACCAAAAGGGGCAAAGAGCGACCCTATGGCTCCAGGTGAGAGCAAACTGAAGATCTTGAGCATCAGACGGCTGCGCCACCATCCTCGGTCGGAAACTGCTCGACATCTGAATCGGTCCATGGACAGTGCTGCTGGACCCACTCCTCCTCCTCAGTGATCTGACCCTCAGAGCCGTGTAAGCTGTCGCACCTAATCGACGATAAGCTCCTTGTGACGTCCCCTTGCCTTCTTCTCGGCCACGTGAGTCATGTACTGACCATGAGACTCCATGCAGAACAACTTCTTCATCTTGTGCTTGAACTTCTTTGCCCAAGAGGGCTCTGCCTCAGAAGGCTCAGCGTCATGGTTATCACCAACATCAGCCTCGCCCTCGTTCTCCATGGCAGCCGAAGAAGATGGAACCCCAGTTTGAGGAATGGAGGTACCCCAATTATCCTTCTTCCTCAGACGCTTGATCTCATGAGAAACCAACTCTCCGGTTCCAGCGACTCCTCGGGATAGGTGCGTCTGTGCCTTCTCAATGAGCAACATGATGAACGGAGCATAGATCGGGCACTTGCGCCGAACACAGTGAAAAGAAGTTCAGACCACATCACATGAGAGATATCCAGGGACTCGCCAGTGTTTGCCTCCTTCTCATGCTGGCAGAAGAGAAGCATGTCCACAAGATAGGAATGGACCTGGTCCAGATTCCCAATACGAGGGAAGAGAGTCTCGCGGAACACACGGTGAAGGATGTCCAGAAAGGGAGGCAGCTCATAAGTTGTCTTCTTAGTCTCATGATTGACCTTCATAGTGCAGTAGGGCTAGAGAGCTTGCTTGTGAGTGGAGGTAACATTGTGGTGAGGACGGAACCCGACTGGAGTCTCAAGCCCTTGATCTTCCACCTCAAGCAACTCCATGAAAGCCTTCCACTTGACAACTAGCAGCTTCCCATTCGTCATCCAAGTCAGAGTCCTGGTTTCATCAGTTCCTAGATGGACAGTGGCATAGAATTGAGCCACCAAATCTGCATCAAAGTCCTTGTTGAACTGCATGATCCTGAGAATGTTCAACTGAGAGCACATCTGAAGGGCTTCACCAAAGTACTCAGGGTCATTTTCCATAGCATCCGTGTTGATGGAGTGAACATTGACAAAGAGGTTCTTCTTAGACTTGATCACCTCAAAGTAGGTGGCATACTGAAAGCGGTTCCAGAATGGGTGTCGGTGTCAAAACTGGCGGATCTCGGGTAGGGGGTCCCGAACTGTGCGTCTAGGCGGATGGTAACAGGAGACAAGGGACACGATGTTTTTACCCAGGTTCGGGCCCTGTCGATGGAGGTAAAACCCTACTCCTGCTTGATTGATATTGATGATATGGGTAGTACAAGAGTAGATTTACCACGAGATCAGAGAGGCTAAACCCTAGAAGCTAGCCTGTGGTATGATTGTTGTTCGTCCTACGGACTAAAACCCTCCGGTTTATATAGACACCGAAGAGGGTTAGGGTTACACAGAGTCGGTTACAATGGGAGGAGATCTACATATCCGTATCGCCGAGCTTGCCTTCCACCCCAAGGAAAGTCCCATCCGGACACAGGACGAAGTCTTCAATCTTGTATCTTCAAGGTCCAGGAGTCCGGCCAAAGGTTATAGTTCGGCTATCCGAACACCCCCTAATCCGGGACTCCCTCAGTAGCCCCCGAACCAGGCTTCAATGACGATGAGTCCGGCGCGCAGATTGTCTTCGGCATTGCAAGGCGGGTTCTTCTCCAAATTCTGTGTACCTATTGAATAGTGTCCGGCTTCTCATGAATATTGTGCTCCTTGACTTCCATGCCCAATAATGGTCGTCTTCCACGTGTCAAACGAATGTGAAAAGCCAGGGTGTTTTTATATTTACCCCCCTGGCTGTGCAAATAAGCTGCCCTATAAAAGAGACGAGGATTTAGATCCGAATCACACCATCTTCCCTTTGCGAGCATTCATCGGAGCGCATCCGACAGAGATCCATTCCATCATGGCCAGTCGACGCAACTCCTCCTCTCGCCCTCCGGTCCTCGGCACGGAGGTTGGGAGAGATGTTCCGTCCCGCACAGCGAGCTAGTGACGCTCCAAACCAAGGGATTCCTTCCCCCGGCCTTCATGGTCCCGGTTCGAGCCGGACTCGCCACCTACAATGGCGGAAAGCAGGCGGAGAGCGTCCCCAATCCCTCCAAAGGAGAGCGGGTATGCCTTGTCCCTTATTTGATAAGGGGGCTCGGATTCCCAATTCATCCGTTTCTCCGGGGGCTCCTGGAGTTCTACGGCCTCCAGTTGCACAACCTTACGCCTGCCTCCATTTTGCATATTGCGGGCTTCGTAGCCCTTTGCGAGCTGTTCTTGGGCGTTGAGGCTCATTTCGTGCTGTGGAAGAAGCTGTTCTACCTTGTGCCCCGTTCTTAGGAGGGGTCGATATATCAAGTGGGCGGAGCCGAACTATGGCGCATCGCCGGGACCGAATATCTATCCGGAACCCCAAGGAAGGCGTCCGAAGACTGGCCTTCAGAATGGTTTTATATAGAAGATGCCCCCCTGCCGGACCCTGTTCGGATAGGCCTCCCTGAGTTCAATAATGCTCCCTTGAAGAAGCGCCTAAGCTAGCGCCCACGGAGCCCTCAAAAGGAAAATGACAAGGACGTCCTTTACCTGATGAGCCGGATAAGGTTGTTAGCTCATTCCAGACTGACCATGATCGGGGTCATGGCCACATGCATTATGCGGGGTGCAGCTTCAGTATAGAGGCCACCCCATGTGGGATTTCAACGGGAGGATGATGCCACCCGGCCGCGGCCGTAAGGGGCCGGATCGATTCTTGCTCGACGAAGGCCTTGTCCGCATTATACAAGGGAGAAGAGGAGGAGTTCCTCCGCGTCAATCCACATGACGGATTTTCTATGTACAATCCTCCAAGCTGGGTAAGCGGACACTTCTTTTTGCCCATCCGTTCCATATTCCTATAGTTAAGTAACTTATCTTGTGATTTCGATGCAGGAATTGCGCCGGGCCGTGAAGGATATAAACAACCCTCCTCCACAACCCGAGGATCCGGAACGGTCCTCGATCCGGCCTCCCAAGAGGATCCGGACATAGCCGTGGAGCTGATTGATGGGGTATTTTACCAACTGAGCATCGACAATGCCTTGGTCGCCATTACGGCTGATTACCCCAGAATACTTCCAGCCTCGCAGTAACTGAGACAGAAGTCCCAATACTTCGAAAATGGTCCATCCGTGCTTATTTTTATCACCGTATACCAATGGTGTTTAGCAGGGGGAGCCCGTGAGGCGGGAGGCCGAGCCTGCGGTGGCTAGCCAACAAGGGGCAGCAAGGCCCAACAGGTTGAAAAGAAGTGCGGTCCGGATTGAGACGCCGGCGCAACGGTATGGCGTGCCATCTTATTCCCAGGTTTTATTCCCGGAAGGCATACTAACGCTCGTGCTCTCTTCAGGAAAAAGAGCGCTCGCCGGACTATATCCGGAGAGGTTGCCAATCGAGCCTCCACCAGCCAGGCTCCAAAGCCAGGTCTGGAAGCGGAGGCAAACACGAGGCGTGCGTCGGACGCTCCTCTGACAGAGGATGCCGACAGACTGTCTGCCACCAATTCCGAGGTGGAGAGTGCCATGAACCACAGGCGTCGCCGGACAGTTCTTAGTGATGCATGTTTCTCCCAAGAGGCACTAGATGCCTTCAATTCGGGCGATGCGCACCTCCGTGACGCTCAAAATGGTCTAGCCAGAGCCACAGAGCAGTATGTGAAAGACATACGGGTGAGACAATTTGATGGTTATATATGCCAGTAGCCCCCGAGACTTGAAACAGTTATAATAACTGATTTAAGGATCATTTGTTGTGCAGGATCTTACAAAAAAGAATACCCAACTGTCCTGTGAGGCTGGAAGAGTGCAAAGCCCAACTTGAGGCCGCACTAGTCAGCTGCAGGGGAGGCCAAGGAGACCCCCTCTGGTAATATACGCTTCGAAAGATAAGTATGTTGTGAAGTGCGGCGTGTGTGTAAATCTGACAATATCATTGCCGATGGTGCCAGAGTGGATCCGGACAAGCAACAACTCTTGCGCCGGTTAAAGGCCGGCGAGAGCGTGCTTACGAGGGTGAGGCAGGAGAAGAATAATCTCCAAGATGCCAACACCCAGCTGGGCGAGTTACTAAAGGATGTTCGTGCTCAAATTGCCGGACTCCGTGAAGGAGAATCGACGGCTTCGACGCGGCATTTTAGTAAGTGCTTGAACGAACTTTGAAAAAGAGTTCGGCGAGGAAGTTGACTAAGCCGTTATATGTCTCAGAGGGTATGCTCTGTGTCGCCCCGCAGAGGAAATGCCCGGTTCTATGGGTGACCTTCTTCCGAGTTTATAACAGCATTTAACGAGTTCTAGTGATGAAAGGCGTCGCCCAGGCCTTGTGGCCATCTGTCTCCCTGCCCGAAGGCCTTGAAGAGCTTGAAGAGAGGCTTAAGGGAGCGCGGCGGCGCTTCCGATTATGGAAGATATCGGCCTGCCATCAAGGCGCCAGGGAGGCCTGGGCCATGGTGAAGACGCGGTACTCGAAGGCTGGCCCAAACCACATGGCCGAGGTCGGACCTGTGGGGCCCGATGGGAAGGAGATCCCTGTGAGTTTAGTGTACGACCAAGTAGAATTGGCCGCAAAGTATTCCCAATAGGACTGTAAACTAGACAACCTATTAGATGGTATTGAGGAGGAATACACCTACCAAATTGACTATGTAATTTAGGATGACATGTAAAAATGCCTTCTAGCCGGATTGTAGATCGCTTGTCATGGCGGACCTTTTCGCTTCAACCTCGGGACCCTATAGTGCAGGTGTGTTGAATACCATCACAGTTATGTAAGAACCGGGGCATGCGTGGAGACCAAAGCGAGGGGTCATTAGTGCTTTAACAGACAAGTGCCCAACTAGTTATGTTATATTACATGGTTAGTAAGAAACATCTTCCAGGAGAATAGTTCCGTTAGGGGTTCCTTTCTGGGAGGCATGCCTTAAAGTGCATGCCCGGATCATGAAAAAGGTAAAAGCATCTGGGGCAGATAAATAAATAAGTGAGAAATCATCTTTAGTTCACCGACCGAATATTCCCTTAAGAACGCTTAGCTTCGGCTTCACCCGGTCGAGGTACACATCCGATCGACCCGACATAACAATCGCATAGGTGCTCCTTTACCACCTAGCCGAACAATCGGGAACGAGGGGTAAGCACAGAGCCAGCAACCCAAAGTTGGCCAAAACTTGAGTCATATCGATGCATATAATGGTGAATAAAAGGTACATGCGGAAGCGTGACACATGTGTTAGGCATGAAGCCCATACAAATAGGCTTATGTTAAAGAAGCCCCCAGGTATAATGAGCGTGGATAGCGCGTCAGGTGTGTGCGAACAATGCACGAACGAGCCTTTAAAGGCTGTAAGAGAAAAAGAGGGAGAATGAGAGAAATATAAGACAGATAATGTGTAAAAAATAGACAGAGGAAGGAGACGAACTCAGAATCCGGCGCTAGGCGTAGAATCTTTGGAGACAGGCTGCGTTCCATGGGTTCGGCTCGAGTCGGTTATCCGATGCATCTCACAGACGGTACGCTCCACCGGTTAGGACTTGGTCTATAATAAAGGGACCTTCCCATTTGGGCTTGAGTTTTTCCTTTTTCTTGTCCGGCAGCGAGAACTAACTCGCCAACATTGTAAGTTTTGGCCCGTACTTCTCGCTTTGATATCTTCGAGCTTGTCGTTGATGGAATGCGGAACGGGCTTTTGCCACGCCACGCTCCTCCTCCAAGGCGTCCAAACTATCCTGCCGATCGAGCTCGGCTTCTCTTTCTTCGTACATGCGCACGCCGAGGTGAGTCATGAATTATGTCGCAGGCGTAATCGCCTCTGCGCCGTATACCATAAAGAATGGTGTGAATCCGGTGGTGCGATTCAGCGTGGTCCGCAGCCCCCAGAGTACGGAGTCGAGCTCCTCTACCCAGTGCGTGTTAGATTCCTTGAGGGACCGCACTGATTTGGGTTTGATGCCGCTCATTATTAGACCATTTGCTCGCTCGACTTGACCGTTAGTTTGAGGGTGATAGATCAAGCATAGTCGAGCTTGATGCCCATGTTTTTGCACTGAGTTTGACCTCGTCGGTCGTGAAGTTCGTGCCGTTATCGATGATGATCTTGTGAGGGACGCCAGAACGGTGTACGACCTCGATATGAAGTCTATCATCGGTCCGGATTCGCCGCCTTAACAGCTTGGCCTCTATCCATTTGGTGAATTTATCCACCATGACCAGAGGTATTTTTGCTTGTGGGTTCCTCCTTTAAGGGGTCCAACCATGTCAAGCCCTGCAGAAAAAAAAGGCCGTGTGATGGGTATAGTTTGGAGGGCGATGGGTGGCATGTGGCTTTATTAGCAAAGAGCTGGCAACCGACGCATCGTTGGACTAAGTCCTGAGCATCTGCCCGGGCCATGGGCCAATAAAATCCTATACGGAAGGCCTTGCTTACAAGGGCCCGGGCTGCAGCGTGGTGCCCGCCGAGTCCGGCATGAATTTCAGCCAGAAGATTCCGCCCTTCCTCTTCGGAGACACACCTTTGAAGGACTCCGGTGGTGCTTTTCTTATAAAGCTCTCCCTCATGGACTTTATAGGCTTTAGATCGCCGCACTATGTTGCGTGCCTCGTTTTGGTCCTCGGGAAGTTCCTGCCTGGTAGGTAGGCTAGGAATGGTTCCGTCCACGGGGCAATGACTGTCATTATTACGTGGGCTGAAGATGTTACTTCGTTGGCAGAGCCTCCAATTGTTTCAGAATTTTCGGTGTCAGGCAGTGCGGTTGGGTCCGGGCTGTTATTTCCGGACTCCCCTTCCCATAATACGGATGGCTTGACCAACCACTCTAAGAAGATATTGGGGACAGCATCGCGCTTATGCGCCAATGCGTGCCAAGACATCCGCTGCCCGATTGTTTTCCCGAGCTATATGGTGAAATTCGAGCCCTTCTAACCGAGCTGACATTTTTAGGACGGCGTTGCGATAAGCTGCCATTTTCGGATCCTTGGCATCAAAGTCTCCATTTATTTTGGATATCGCGAGGTTCGAATCCCCACGCACCTCTAGGCGTTGAATGCCCATGGATACTGCCATCTGGAGACCATGTAGAAGGGCCTTGTATTCGGCTGCGTTGTTGGAGTCCGTATACATTATCTGGAGTACGTATTGAACTGCATCTCCTGTTGGGGACGTCAGAACGACACCAGCCCCCAGACCAGCCAACATTTTGGAGCCGTCAAAGTGCATGATCCAGTTGGAATATGTGTCGTACTCTTTAGGGATTTCGACTTCAGTCCATTTGGCGACGAAGTCGGCCAAAACTTGCGACTTAATGGCTCGCCGTGGCTTATAGGTTATGTCGAACTGGAGGAGCTCAATGGCCCATTTGGCAATCCGGCCTGTCGCATCGCGGTTGTTTATAATGTCGTTAAGAGGTACTTGAGGCTACCGTTATTGAACACTCTTGAAAGTAGTGTCGCAGCTTCCGGATGCCATAAACACCGCTGCGCGCTTATCTTTTGATAATGCGGATACCGTGACTTGCATGGAGTGAGGACGGTGGACACGTAGTAAACTGGTTTTGAAGGGGAACTTGTGTCCGTCCGTTCTCGCTCGACAACGAGCACCGCGCTTACAACTTGATGAGTTGCCGCGATGTATAATAGCATTGGTTCGTCCATGTTGGGCGCGGCCAGGACCGGGTTTGTTGCCAATATGGCTTTTATTTCTTCGAGTCTGTTCGTGGCGGCATCCGTCCATTCGAAGTGTTCGGTGCGCCGGAGGAGGCGATAAAGGGGTAATGCCTTTTCTCCCAAACGGGAGATAAAGCGGCTTAGAGCCGCGACACATCCAGTCAATTTTTGTATTTGTTTGAGGTCCTTTGGGATATCCAATTGTGGCAAAGCTCGGATCTTGGCTGGGTTTGCTTCAATTCCTCTACCGGATACAATGAAGCCCAAGAGCTTTCCGGCTGGTACGCCGAAAACGCATTTTTCTGGGTTAAGCTTGATGTCATATGTTTGGAGATTATCGAATGTGAGCCTCAAGTCGTCTACTAGAGTTTCGACATGCTTGGTTTTGACGACCACATCATCTACGTATGCCTCCACTATTTTGCCGATCTGGTTTGCCAGACATGTCTGAATCATGCACTGATATGTTGCGCCGGCGTTTTTGAGCCCGAAGGGCATTGTGTTGAAGCAGAATGGGCCGTATGGGGTGATAAATGCTGTTGCGGCTTGATCAGGATCTGCCATCTTAATTTGATGGTAGCCGGAGTATGCGTCGAGGAAACACAATGAATCGTGTCCTGCGGTAGCATCGATAATTTGATCGATGTGGGGGAGGGGGAAGGGATCCTTTGGGCAAGCCTTGTTGAGGTCCTTGAAATCGACGCATATGCGCCAGGATTTGTCCTTCTTTGGTACCATCACCAGGTTTGCTAGCCAGTCCGGATGTTTTATATCTCTGATGAATCCGGCCTCCAGTAGTTTGGCTAGCTCCTCTCCCATGGCTTGTCTCTTAGGTTCGAGAAACGCCAAGAGCCTGTTTGATCGCTTGAATCCTTTTAGGATGTTTAGGCTGTGCTCGGCCACGGCGTGGGATTCCTGGCATGTCTGAAGGGTGCCAGGCAAAAGTGTCCCAATTTTTGCGTAGGAACTCTCGTAGTGCGGCGTCTACATCAGGGTTTAATTGTGCCCCGATGGAGGACGTTTTTGTAGTGTCCGTTGGATGGACTTGGAATTTGACTATTTCGTCCGCTGGTTTAAACAAGGCGGACTTGGATCTTTTATCGAGTATCACATCGTCCCTGTTCACCATGGAGCGCAGCGCAGCCAGTTCCTCGGCCGCTAGGGGCCTCAAGGGCTAGTGCGGCTGTCTTGTTTTCGGCGCGGAGTGCTATGTCCGGGTCACTAGCAAGAGTGATGATTCCGTTGGGCCCGGGCATTTTGAGCTTCATGTACCCGTAATGGGGTATAGCTTGGAAAATTGTGAATGCCTCTCGCCCTAATAGAGCATGGTATCCGCTGGCTGAACAGGGGCCACTTGGGCGTGACCTCCTCGGACTGTAATTATCCGGCGTGCCGAACACCACATCCAGTGTGATTTTTCCTGTGCAGCATGCTTCCCGACTGGGTATTATTCCTCTAAAGGTTGCGCTGCTTCGCTCAATGCGGCTCCAGTCCATTTCCATTTTTCGAAGGGTTTCCTCATAAATTAGGTTCAATCCGCTGCCACCGTCCATGAGTATCTTGGTAAGGCGAAAGCCATCCACTATTGGACTGAGGACCAATGCTGCTGGTGCTCGGGCTGTTCGGAGTTTAGGTTCATCACTGGCATTAAAGGTAATAGCCGTGTCACTCCTTGGATTTATTGTTGCTACTTGGTAGACTTTGGCAAGGCTGCGGAGTGTTTGTTTTCGCATATTGTTTGATGCGAAAGTCTCAAGACTATTAATACCGTCTTGGTATCCTCGGGCTGGTGCTCTGTGGATCTTTGGGGTTAGAAGCTCTTCGCCACTTTTGGTCACCGCCGGAGTATCCAACATGCTCTAAGGCTATGAGTTGGTGTGGCGCCCTCTGTACTATGAATTTTACAGGGTCCGTTGAGCCATCCCTCCAGTACGGTTCCATGCCCCGTAGGGGTTTTTTGTTTTTTGGTGTTTAACCCGGGTGATTGGCGATAATGCACCCTTTTATTTTGGACTGGGTTTGTATTCGGGGCCGGATTGTCCCAAAATCTTACTTGATTTTCAGCGCTTTCCATCGTGACAAAGTACTTTTGTACTATGGACGCCAAGTCAGCAAAGCGTGTAATTTCACGGCGACCTATGGCGTTGAGGATTCCTTGTCCGTGCAATTATTGCGAGAAGAATGAAATTGCGTCTTCCTTGCGGCGATCCTTTATCCTGTTCATAACGGGAGGAATCGCCCGATAATGATGTATTGTTTCTTGGGCTCTTGCCTAATATTGGATAGATCGCCTATGTTCGGGTGGGTGGGTGGAATTAGATCCGAAACCTCACCCAATCGAGGCTCAAGGGCCAAGGAGTTTCGAACTCGAAAGCTTGGATTCTTGGATGTTGTCCACTTTGAATCTAGCCCGTTGAGTGACTCTAAGTTCAGGTCTTGAGTGACGCCCTCCCTCATGGGTATCCGGCTTGGAGGGATTGGGAATCCGGACATAGTTAGTCCTTAAGATAGATGAAGGGTCGCCGCATTGTTCCTCCACCACATCAACGTGATGGGTGACACGGGAGAGTTAATCTCTCTCGAGATCGGGTTTAGGCCCAATCTGATCGTAGTCTGTAGCGACTCAGAGGCGGCGATGCGATCCAAGAGCTCGTTTAAAGAAGAGAGCTCCATCGGATCTAACCGCTCGGCGAGTTCCGGAGTTGACGTGAAGATTGCTTTTGATGACCCGAGAAGACATCGGTAGCGGGCGGCCGAACAGGCGGTCATAAGAAAACCGCCTAGCCGGAGAGTTTGGCCCATAGCCAAAGCTCCTTTAGCAACAGTGCCGTCTTTAAAGACGGGATGAGGCATCCTTCCTGATGGCGACAACACAGCGGAACTCTCAATGAAAGCACCAATGTCGGTGTCAAAACCGGCGAATCCCGGGTAGGGGGTCGCGAACTGTGCGGCGGATGGTAATAGGAGACAAGGGACACTATGTTTTTACCCAGGTTCGTGCCCTCTCGATGGAGGTAAAACCCTACTCCTGCTTGATTGATATTGATGATATGGGTAGTACAAGAGTAGATCTACCACGAGATCGGAGAGGCTAAACCCTAGAAGCTAGCCTGTGGTATGATTGTTGTTCGTCCTACAGACTAAAACCCTCCGGTTTATATAGACACCGGAGAGGGTTAGGGTTACACAGAGTCGGTTACAATGGGAGGAGATCTACATATCCGTATCGCCGAGCTTTCCTTCCACCCCAAGGAAAGTCCCATCCGGAGATAGGACGAAGTCTTCAATCTTGTATCTTCAAGGTCCAGGAGTCCGGCCAAAGGTTATAGTTCGGCTATCCGGACACCCCCTAATCCGGGACTCCCTCAACGGGCGATTGACAAAGTTGGGCTCTTGGTCTTCATCATAAGGGTTGCGGCGACGCCTGTCCCAGAATTCTTGGAAGACATCTCAGTCACCTTCTTCCCACTAGGCTTTGGTCTGTTGGCTGGCATCTTCTTGGGAGGAGGATTAGCTCTTGAAGAAGCACCCATTGGTGGCGGTGGAGCACTGGAGGAACCACCAGCAGACTCAGAAGTGCGGTAGCGCTTTGACGTGGAACGCCCGGGGTTGACACGGCGGGCTTGCTGCTTAGGATGTTCATCACCTGGAACCAAACACACAGACACACGAAGCAGCCAGAAAGAATGATAAAAAACAACAAACAAACCAAACAAAGATCAATATGTGGTAGGATATGATGGAAACGTGCATCAGGCGGTAGTACCGCGACCCTTCCGCGGCAGTACCGCTTGAGCGGTAGTACCGCTCTAGTGCCGCTCACGTGGTAGTACCGCTCGGAATGGGCGGTAGTACCGCTCGAGACGAGGAACAACATTTCCCTACTGCCGTGGACAGATCCGGCACTATCGGAGATGCCAAATTCAAAAATAAACCTACCAAATATCAATCCAAAGAGTCTAGTTGCCTTCTCCAACCTACTCAAGCCTAGTTTTAGCCAAAAAACTAGAGATGCATCCACCATTGCCCCTAAACACTAGATCTGAAATCTAGACAAGAAGAGAAGAGGAACGAGGGCAATACCGGCATCCATGGCAAGAGGACGAGGTGGGGATCGACTCCACCGAAGGAAATGGAGAGGGACGGCCCGGAGACGGAGGGCCGCCGGAGCCCTCCCGCGGTGAGATGGTGCTGGAGAGATGAAGAGGAACGAGGGGACGAAGCAAATGGGTATGGGGGGAGGAAACCACCCCAGGCCACGACTTAACCCCTGGTCCCGCCCTCGGTAGTAATCAGTGGCGGGCGGTAGTACCGCTTATCAACATAAGCGGTAGTACCGCGTCACCAGCGGTAGTACCGCCCAGCACAACTCAGAACTAGACAAAAAAACTCTAAGCTCAAAAAGAAAAGAAAAACCGACAACAAGCAGAGAAAACCAAGATTCAACCAAGGAACACTAGCAAGAGGACAGAAGACGCACCCCTTCAAGAGAGGGGCGATGGACGAGGCCACCTATGTTTGAGTCAAGAGGTATGGCACATGAAGATTTTAACCTTGGGCCCATGACCAAAACTTCGTCTTGAAGCACAAGTACCATAAAAATGGCTAATGTGAAAGAGTTGATCGATTTATGCATAATGGGGGGATGGAGAGTTCATTGAGAGAACAACACACCCCCTATGTCCAAGCCTACACCTAAACAAGACAACAAGTTGAGTAAGGAGGGGTGTGCACGGGCTCAAGCAACATTGCTCGAATCAATGATATTTAGCTCATGCCTTAACTTCATGAAATCTTGCTTCATCCAAAGGCTTCGTGAAGATATCTGCAAGGTTATCATGAGTGTTGACATAGTTGAGCTTGATCTCCCCTCGCCTAATGTGATCCCGGATGAAGTGATCCCGAATCTCAATATGCTTCGTCTTGAAGTGTTAGACTGGGTTGAGAGAAATCTTGATGGCACTTTCATTGTCACATCAAAGAGGCACTTTGTCATAAATGACACCGCAATCCTTTAAAGTTTGCCTCATCCATAAGTGTTGTGCACAACAACTACCGGCCGCCACATACTCCGCTTCGGTGGACGAGAGAGACACACAACTTTGCTTTTTAGAAGACCAACTTACCAAAGAGCAACCAAGGAATAGGCACCTCCTAAGTGGACTTCCTATCCACTTTGTCTCCCGCCCAATCGGAATCCGAATATCCTACAAGCTTGAAGTTTTCTCCTCTTGGGTACCACAAGCCAAAGTTTGGGGTATGAGCCAAATATCAAAAGATTCGCTTGACCGCCACAAAGTGGCTTTCCTTAGGTGCGGCTTGAAACCGTGCACAAATTCCCACACTCAACATGATATCTGGTCTAGATGCACAAAGGTAAAGCAAGGATCCAATCATGGAACGATATACCTTTGATCCACCGCTTTACCATTGGGATCAACGTCAAGTTGGCACTTGGTGGGCATTGGAGTGGAAGCCGGCTTGACATCACTTAGCTTGAATCTCTTGAGCATGTCTTGGGTGTATTTAGCTTGGTTGATGAAGGTACCTTCTCTTCTTTGCTTCACTTCGAAACCGAGAAAGAACTTCAACTCTCCCATGGAAGACATCTTGAACTTTGAGGTCATTAGTGCGGCAAATTCCTCATTGAAAGCTTTGTTAGGGGAACCAAAGATAATGTCATCTACATATAGTTGGCACACAAACAACTCCCCTTTGACCTTCTTAGTAAAAAGAGTGGGATCGATTAGCCCAACTTCAAACCCGCGATCTTGTAACAACTCGGTAAGGTGGTCATACCACGCACATGGGGCTTGTTTAAGGCCATAGAGTGCCTTATCGAGTTGATACACATGATCGGGAAAGTAGGGATCCTCGAACCCGGGGGGTTGTTTGACGTAAACCAACTCATTAATAGGACCATCAACAAAAGCACTCTTCACATCCATTTGTTGCAACTTAAAGTTGTGATGAGAAGCATAAGCAATCAACAACCGAATGGATTCAAGACGAGCAACGGGAGCAAAGGTTTCACCTTAGTCGATACCCTCGACTTGGGAGTAGCCTTGTGCCACTAATCTTGCCTTGTTGCGAATGATGGTCCCATGAGCATCTTGCTTGTTCTTGAAAATCCACTTGGTCCCAATGACATTGTGGTTCCCCGTTGGCCTTGGCACCAATCTCCACACCTTGTTGTACTCGAAGTTGTTGAGTTCTTCATGCATGGCATTAAGCCAATCCGGATCTTCGAGTGCCTCATATACCTTTTGGGGTTCAACACAAGAGACAAACGCATGATGTTCACAATAGTTTGCCAATTGTCTACGAGTGCTTACCCCCTTTTGAATGCTTCCAAGTACATTCTTCATGAGATGAACCTTGGTGGAGAGCTTGGAAGCAATCTTGGCGGCATGACGCTTTAATTCCTCCTCGGTGGTGAGTTGAGGAGCGGTCACTTGATTATCTTGAGCGCCGTCTTGAGCTTGTTCTTGATCTTGAACTTGCTCGGGGGACAGAACTTGACCTCGGGCATCACTTGGTGTGTCAACACCGTCTTGAGCATGATCTTGCCCTTGGTCTTGTTAATGAGGTTGAGGGCCTTCACTTTGTTCTTCGTAAGCGTGTGGGCCTTGGGTTAGTGATGGCTCCACTTGAGTGGAGCACTGTTCTTCTCCTTCGGCCACAAGGGGTTCCTTAATGGGTAGGATAAAACCAACACCCATTCTTCTTATGGCTCGAGGAGGAATTTCATCACCTACATCACAAGTGCCACTTTTCTCCACTTGGGAGCCGTTATTCTCATCAAACTCCACGTTACACGTCTCCTCAATAAGTCCCGTGGATTTATTGAGGACACGATAAGCATGAGAGTTTGTAGCATAACCAACAAATATGCCCTCATAAGCTCTAGCCTCAAATTTAGACAACCGAACACCTTTCTTGAGAATGAAACACTTACACCCGAACACCCGAAAGTACTTGAGATTGGGCTTGTTACCGGTGAGTATCTCATAGGGATTCTTGTTCAAGCCCTTGCGGAGGTAGAGCCGATTGGATGCATGACATGCGGTGTTGATGGCTTCGGCCCAAAAGTTGTATGGAGACTTGTACTCCGCCATCGTGGTCCTTGCCGCATCCATCAACGTCCGGTTCTTCCTCTCCGCGACACCGTTTTGTTGAGGGGTGTAGGGTGCGGAATATTGATGCTTGATCCCCTGATCACTAAGAAACTCATCCAAGGTGTAGTTCTTGAACTCGGTGCCATTGTCACTTCTTATTGTCAAGATCTTTGCATTGTGTTGACGTTGTGCTTCATTTGCAAAGTCAATGACGGTTTATTGGGTCTTGCTCTTCCTCTTGAAGAAATACACCCAAGTATACCTTGAGTAGTCATCCACAATCACCAAGCAATACTTCCTACCGCCAAGACTATCAAAGGATGGAGGCCCAAAGAGATCCAAGTGAAGGAGCTCCAAAGGCCTCTTCGAGTAAATGATAGTCGTGGGAGGGTGAGCCTTCTCATGAAGCTTTCCTTCGATACAAGCACTGCAAGCACGATCTTTAGCAAAACTAACATTCGTTAGTCCACGAACATGGTCCCCCTTGAGAAGACTTTGCAAAGATCTCATATTGACGTGGGCTAAACGGCGATGCCAAAGCCATCCCACGTCAACTTTAGCCATTAGGCATGTTGCGGTCTTAGTGGGTCGCTCCGAAAAATTAATCACTTATAGACCGTTCTCGACATGCCCAACAAAGGCTACTTTAAGAGTCTTGATCCACAAGAGGGCCACGGTATCAATATCAAAGAAAGTGGCAAAGCCCATGATTGCAAGTTGATGAACGGAAAGTAAATTGTATGCAAGGGACTCTACAAGCATGACCTTCTCGATCGTGAGATCATGAGAAATGACAACCTTGCCGAGTCCCAATACCTTTGAAGACGAGGCATCACCCCACTCGACATTGGTGGGCATAGATGGAATCTTGTGCACGTCCACCACCAAGTCCTTGCTTCTGGTCATATGATTTGTAGCTCCACTATCGAGCAACCATGATCCCCCACCGGAAGCAAACACCTTGTTGGTGGCTTTAGCCACGAGGCACTTGGCGGTGATGCTCTCATTGGGTGAGTCAAAGAGAGACACCCGTGGAGTCGTCGCAATGGCAACGGAGGCCATGGCAACCGACTCACCATCTTCATCATCGTCATCGTCCTCATTGTACTCTTCTTGTACCACCAAAGCCTTGGGAGGAGTCTTCTTGGTGAAGTTGCTCTTGTTGGGGAACGACTTGGCCTTGTCCTTACGGATGATCTTGCCACCGTTGTCTTCCCTCTTCTCATAAGGGCACTCCGCAACAAAGTGGCTCACATTTCCACAATTGAAGCAAGTCCTCACTCGTTGCTTGCCCTTAGCGCCACTTGAATTGTTCTTGTTGAAGTTGGGCCTTGAGTTCTTCTTGCTCCAAAATTGCCTTGAAGCAAGTGCCATGTGTTCATGATAAGCATACTTCGTATCTTTGAGGTTGCTCTCCTCTTCTTCCTCCTCTTCCTCTTCTTCGACATAGACCTTGGCCTTCAAAGCAAGGTTGGGCCATTTTTCTCTTTGAGAGCGAAGTACGGCATTGTCGGCGGACTTGTCCAATATGCTCATAGCCACAAACTCATCTAACACCTCACTTGAGGACAAGGTGTGGAAGTCCGGCCTTTAACGTATGACGGAGGACATGGCTTTGTGGTAGGGCATCATTGCCTTGAGGAATTTACGCTTGATCCAATTGTCATCCATGTCCTTACTGCCATGATCTCAGAAAGAGATCGCGAGCTTGCTTACTCTCTGGTAAAGCTCACGAGGTTCTTCATCTTCTTTCATTGCAAACTCATCGGCTTCATCTTGTACCACTTCATAGTTGGAACGTTGAATGCTTGCGCTTCCCCGATAGAGGGAAACCACTTGGAGCCAAGCATCTTTGGCCAATGAGTAGGGCCGTAGATGAGGAAGGTCTTCGGGAGGGATTGCTTCTTGGATGATGAAGAGGGCATTCTCATTGAGTTGATCATCCACGGCTTCTCTAGGAGTGAAATTTCTCCGTTCATGCGGATAAAAACCTTCTTCAATGATTCTCCAAAGGTTAGTGTTCACATGATTTAAATGACGCTTAAAACGATAGACCCAAGAATCAAAATCCTCCTTTTTATCAATCTTTGGGGGAGGACCGACATGATTCAAGTGAGTAGAAGGAATCGGTCCACCATAGACAAGTGGAGGTTCCACATTGGCAAAGATGCCGGTGCCACTTTTACCACTAGAAGGAAGGGCTTTCTCACTAGTAGCTTCCCCCTTGTCGGAGGTAGCATCCGTCACCTTGTTGGCGGGATCACACACTTTCAACGGTGCAGTGGAAAGTTTAAGCCCTTCTAAGAATTCATGAAACATGCCTTTGACCTCGGTCATCATGGAGGTTTTCAATGTTTCCAATGCCACATTGAACTCCTCACGAGAGACCGCGGTTCCCCCATATCCCATAGAAGAGACCGGATTTACACCGAAGTGCTCCTCCGCACCTTCTACGACGTCAACCATACTCTTCGGACGGTAAAGTCCTTAGTCAAGAGACGAGGCTCTGATACCAATTGAAAGGATCGATATGGTTGACTAGAGGGGGGATGAATAGGCAACTAACAATTTTTAGCTTTTCTTTACCAAATTAAACTTTGCATCAAAGTAGGTGGTCTAGATATGCAACTAGGTGGACAACCTATATAATGCAACAACCAAAAGCACACAAGCAAGCAATGGATATAACACAAATAATCTTGCACAATTAAAGGGATGAGATAACCAAGAGTGGAGCCGGTGTAGACGAGGATGTGTTACCAAAGTTCCTTCCTTTTGAGGGGAAGTACGTCTCCGTTAGAGCGGCGTGGAGGCACAATGCTCCCCAAGAAGTCATTAGGTCCACCGTATTCTCCTCACGCCCTCACACAATGCGAGATGCCGTGATTATACTATTGGTGCCCTTGAAGGCGGCGACCGGACCTTTACAAACAAGGTTGGGCAATCTCCACAACTTAATTGGAGGCTCCCAACGACACCACGAAGCTTCACCAAAATGGACTATGGCTCCATGGTGACCTCAACCGTCTAGGGTGCTCAAACACCCAAGAGTAACAAGATCCGCTAGGGATTAGTGGGGGGGAATCAAATTTCTCTTTGTGGAAGTGTAGATCGGGGCCTTCTCAACCAATTTCGAGCAAATCAACAAGTTTGATTGGCTAGGGAGAGAGATCGTGTGAAAATGGAGCTTGGAGCAACAATGGAGCTTTGGGGGGAAGAGGTGAGTCAACTTTGGAGAAGAAGACCCACTTATATAGTGGGGAAAACAATCGAACCGTTACTCCCCTTGCAGCCCCACAGAGAGCGGTACTACCGCTAGGCCAGCGGTACTACCTCTTAACAACCTAAGAGGTACTACCACTCCCCTCATGATCTTGCTGGACCAGAGCGGTACTACCGCGGTGGTAAGGGCGGTACTACCGCACGAGCGGTACTACCGCCTCTACTGCCGCAGCAAGTACCATAAAACTCGACACAAAAAAAGAGCGCCCGAGTCGAGGCGGTAGAAGCACGTAGCCGCAGCGGTACTACTGCTGGGGGCTCCAAGCGGTACTGCCGCTTGTGGCTCCCAAGCGGTGCTACCGCTCCCACACGCGGTACTACCGCTAGGACAAGAACAAGCACAAAGAGGATAGGAACGAGCTCTCCATTGAAGCGGAAAGGCTCGGAGGGTGAGCAAAGGATGTGTACGTGATGATTCCACCCAAGCCTTTCCAAAGCGGACCCCCTCTTGATAGTACGGTGAACCCTATGAAACTAGTCCACCAAACTGAAACGAAAGGACTACACCGTCTTTGCTTCAAACTCCGAGGGGAGGGAATCGTCTCATGCCAAAGGATGAATCTCTGAAAAACTCAATGCACACGATTAGTCCGCAAAAGCATTGTCATCAATCACCAAAACACCTTAGGGATAAATATGCCCTTACATAGTGTGACGCCCATAGAAGAATCACATTAAGTTAAGTGTGGCAACTGATTCAGAGTCTCCCATCATAGTATGATTTTGGAATAATGCAAGCTAAAGACGTCTTAATGAATTCATGACTTGTTCTCACTTTGGAGCATCTGCTTCGACCAGGGAGATGAGAAAGGATAGTCATGGAAAGAGCCAGAGGAATTTGCTCGTGGCCGTGCTCTTGTGGTCAGGCCACAACCCGGCCACTGTCGCCGCCTTGCTCCCTGGCAATCGGGCTATGACACTCCGATGCTTCTTTTCCCTGTCCTTTGTATCCTTACCAGCAGAAGCTAGCCCACACGCGCTTGTATCAGCCAGATCAGATGCGTGTATGCCGGTGAACACTTCGGTAGCCTGGCTCCTCGCTTGCTTTCCTTCGCCATCTCGTCGTCACACGGGATCCGAATCTTAACCTTCATCATCTCATCGTCACAAGGAATCTGAATCCTCCGCTTGTTACTCGCAGCATTGGCGAGATCCAAATCCGGCCAGGGGCTAGGGTTTGGGAATTGAGAAGAGAAAGCGTTGCGGGGATCAAGCAAGCATCTTCCTCCCTTTTTTGAGAAAAGCAGCGCATCGTCCTCATGTATAGATAGAGGAAGGAGATTGTGGGTTAGAGGAAATAGGACGACCAGACAAAGGAAGGAGATTGTGGGTTAGAGGAAATAGGATGACTAGACAGAGGAAGGAGATCGTGTGTTAGAGGAAACTAGTGGAATGCCCATGCGTTGCTACGGGCTACAATGCATATAAATGAATCAGAAAGATGATCAAGTTCATTTTCAAGGTTAAAACTCATTTCTCTCTCATATGTTCAGGCATGTTTTGGCATTGAGCATCCGTCCAGCGGGTCCCAAAATTCAACCGTATGGACTGTCCGGGCTTCCTTAAATCTAGCACAAATGTGGGAAAGAAATGTGGTTGTCCTGACTATCCGCGATTTTACCTCCAACACATAGTCCCAACAAAAAAATCCCACCCCATGAGGCACGCTTCATTTTTCCTGCTCGGTTTCCCACAGTAGCGGGACATTTATCACTGGAGCCCTCTCCTTTAAAATAGGACAACGCTCACTCACCTTCACCATGAAATATGCGCTATCACACAATACTTTCCCACGGACCGCCAATGAGGAGTCCCCCACCAGCTGCCCTACTCTCCACCTTGAACTCCTCCCCTGTGGTCGTGTCCATCCACCAGCGCCATCAAGTGGGAGGAGGCGTGTGCCACCCATGACGCCCCCTGAGCCATGAAGGTAGATCGTCTGATGTCTCCTGAGTCATTCACACGTTGTAATATATAGCTGAATGACGTGTGAGGGAGTTCCGGACTAGGGGGTGTCCGGATAGCCGAACTATCATCATCGGCCGGACTCCAAGACTATGTAGATAGAAGATTGAAGACTTCGTCCCGTGTCCGGATGGGACTTTCCTTGGCGTGGAAGGCAAGCTTGGCGATACAGATATGTAGATCTCCTACCATTGTAACCGACTCTGTGTAACCCTAACCCTATCCGGTGTCTATATAAATCGGAGGGTTTTAGTCCGTAGGACGAACGACAATCATACCATAGGCTAGCTTATAGGGTTTAGCCTCTTTGATCTCGTGGTAGATCCTCTCTTGTAACACACATCATCAATATTAATCTAGCAGGACATAGGGTTTTACCTCCATTAAGAGGGCCTGAACCTAGGTAAAACATCGTGTCCCTTGTCTCCTGTTACCATCCGCCTAGACGCACAGTTCGGGACCCCCTACCCGAGATCCGCCGGTTTTGACACCGACATTGGTGCTTTCATTGAGAGTTCCTCTATGTCGTCACCGATAGGCTCGATGGCTCCTTTGATCATCAACAACGACGCGGTCCAGGTGAGACTTTTCTCCCGGACAGATCTTCGTGTTCGGCGGCTTTACCGCGGGCCAATTCGCAGCCATCCGGAGCAGATCGAAAGTTACGCCCCGCCGTCGGTCAGATTTGGAAGTTTAAACTATACGGCCGATATCCGCGGAGACCGGATCTTCGACGGATTCGAGCCGCAGCTGCTGCTACCAGACCGCCTCGATGGGCATGATCTAGCTCTGCAGCCGAACAGTGCCCTGGAGGCCGCACCAGAATCCGCTCCGACCCTTAATCCGGAGCCGGATTTCCCGATCGAGGATGAGTGGTTGGACACCGCCTCAGGGGCTTCAATCTCTACGGCGATCGAGCCGAACTCCATCCCTGTCCTTTGCAAAGACCTTGACTCTGTGAAGCCGGACTCCTTCCGGGACTCAACCCTCCGCGCCTTGCCAATCGAATCCGATTGGGCGCCCGCTATGGAGTTCACGGGCGCGGACACCTTTCAGCACTCGCCCTTTGGCGACATCCTGAATACACTAAAGTCTCTCTCTTTATCCGGAGAACCCTGGCCGGACTGCGGTCAGGACGGTTGGGATGCGAACGACGAAGAAATTCAAAGCCCACCCACCACCCACTTCATAGCCACTGTCGAAAGCTTACACGACGTGCTCGATTTCGACTCCAAAGACATCGACGGTATGGACGACGATGTAGGAGACAAAAATGAACCAGCACCTATAGGATGCTGGACAAACTCACCCCATGATGTATACATGGTGGATACACCTAAAGCAAATGAAGACGAGGAGCAATGGGATGCTACGAAGGATAAATCCCTCGAAAAGCAGTCAAAGCGGCAACGTAAACGCCGAACAAAGTCCCGCCTCAACAAAGACCCAGCCATAGAGCAGGGCGAACCGGTGGACAACGAACAAGCTATCGAGCAATCGTCCGAACAAGGCAACTTGGATAAACAATCTGTCCCCGACGAAGACAATAGGCCGGACGACCTCACGCCGTACAAACCATTGGAGCAAAATGACCTCCGTAAAAGGCTCGCCGCCATGCGCGTAGCACAAAAAGCGTAAGCGGAAGCTCAAAACAGCGGAAGATGCACTCAGGATTAGATGGAGCAAAGTATTCAGCACCGCAGACAAGCAATGACGATCGCCGAACAAAGAGCTGCCCGAAAAGAAAGCTATCGCCTGAATTGACGAGGAGGCCTTAGAGCCCCACAATTAAAAAGCAAGAAGGCCACCCGGTCGGATGGACGACCTCATGGCAAAAAGAGAGCGGCGAATGGCGCCAAGACACAAGCCAATATGCGATCCGCATAAGGATTCACATCAAGAGGATGGCCCATTAGGTCCATCTATGGGCCAAGAAAGGTGCTCACAAAGCAATGCAATACGCCAAAATTCAAGATCATGGCACACCCAATAGAGGGCGCCAGACACCCCTATGTTTCACCGATGAGGTGCTGGATCATGAATTTCCAGCGGGATTCAAACCCGTAAACATAGAGGCATACGACAGAACAACAAACCCTGGGGTCTGGATCGAGGACTACATCCTCCACATACACATGGTTAGAGGAGACGATCACCACGCCATAAAATACTTACCCCTTAAACTCAAAGGGCCAGCTCGGCATTGGCTTAAAAGCCTCCCCGAAAATACCATTGGAAGCTGGGAAGAGCTTGAGGACGCATTCCAGGCAAATTTTTAGGGGACTTATGTCCGCCCTCCGGATGCGCATTTATCTAAGTCACATAACTCAACAGCCCGAGAGTCAGCCCGAAATTCTAGAACAGGTTCCTTACTAAAAGAACCAAATAGTCGACTGTCCGGACGCCGAAGCCTTAGCAGCTTTCAAACACAACGTCCGAGACGAATGGCTCGCCAGACACCTCGGCCAAGAAAAGACAAGAAAACAATGGCCGCATTAACAAGCCTCATGACCCGCTTTTGCACGGCAGAGGACAGCTGGCTGGCTAGATGCGATACCAATGACACCAGTACATCCGTAACTGAGGATGGAAATGGGAAATCACGACGCAGAAAAGATCAGCGCCGGAATAAAGAAAATGGCCCAAATAGTACGGCGGTTAACGCCGGATTCAAAAGCTCTCGGCCGAACAACAAAACACTGCCCCTAAAGGATAACAATGACGAGCTATCCAACCTAAACAAGATTCCGGACAGACTGTGTCAAATACATGGTACCTCCGGGAAGCCTGCAAACCATACCCACAGAGATTGTTGGGTCTTCAAGCAGTCCGACCGACTTAATGCCAAACACAAGGGGCTCGACACACCAAGGGAAAATGATGACGAGCACCACAAGCAGAGCCCCGGAAGACAAAAGAATTTCCCACAAAAGGTTAAAACAGTAAACTCACTTCACGTGATCAAAGGGAAAAATAGAGCGGCGCCCACTAAAAGGCGCGCCGCACATTGGTTGTCACAACCAATCACCTTCGACCATCAGGACTATTCAGATAATATCCGGAACGCAGGATGGACTGCCTTGATATTGGATCCTATAATCGACGGATTCCAATTTACACATGTCCTCATGGATGGCGGCAGTGACATAAACCTGATATATCGTGACACAATCCGCAGGATGGGGATAAACCGAACCAAAATTCGCCATAGCAACACCTCCTTTAAAGGAGTACTGCCAGGCCCATACGCCCTTTGCACGGGCTCCATACTGCTAGAAGTTGTGTTTGGTTCATCCGACAACTTCCGTCGTGAAAGGTTACTCTTCCATGTCGCCCCGTTTAAAAGTAGCCATCAATCACTATTGGGACGCGAAGCTTTCGCCCGCTTTAACGCAATACCGCATTATGCATCTCTAACACTTAAAATGCCCGGTCCACGAGGCATCATCTCATTGAAAGGAAGTATTAAGTGTTACTCGAGCGCAGACGAAGGGGAGACTGCATCGACGACTCCCACAGCCTATCCGGCTCCACTAGGCAAAGAACCTGTAATAGGTCATTCAAGTCCCGGATACGGCTAGACGAGTCCGGCGCCAACTAGCGTGCATACCCCCATACAAGGGGCTGCATGCATGTATAACAAGAGACAATAAAGCTCAAATTTTATTC
The DNA here is from genome assembly GCA_021605145.1 of Aegilops bicornis. Lineage (NCBI taxonomy): Eukaryota > Viridiplantae > Streptophyta > Magnoliopsida > Poales > Poaceae > Aegilops > Aegilops bicornis. Next base: position 149,275,114 of record CM038671.1, on the reverse strand, counting down.
ACTTCTTGAACTGCATTGCTTTGTTTATTTAAATATTAAGTACATCTTTCACATGATCCTTTTTCTTTTAAACTAAGTTCCTCTCTTTACAGATGAACAACGTGCACCTGGCCCGTGATACGGCACAACGGAGACACAGGCGCAGACGTGCAGTAGGGACCCGTTGCAAGGATTCTTTTCAGATTAAGACCCTGCGTAAACCTTCTTTCACTGTCTCTTGTTGATACACATCCCCTCGGTTCCTTAATATAACCGAGGAGGAGGCTGGTGCTTTGGCATTGGCCGCACCAGAATTTTTGCACGTACCTGGACACAAAGGGCTTAGGGCCTTCTTTTGCCCATTTTTCATAAAGACCGAATACCTTAGGGAGTATTCGGCGTCTCGAGTTAGGCCTTATATGCATTAGCTCCGAATCATGTCTTTGGTCAAATGTTGGGTTCCCGGCTCCTGTGTTTTGCTGCCTTACGTTCCGTTTTCACGGCTAACGCGGCACCGGAGAACTCATCGCGATTGTGCCCCGTTCGGGCAAGGCGCAAGATGAGAAATCCAAAACTGACCGGTCATGATATAGCGAGAGACTGGTCAACCACTCGATGACTCACAGTGAATGTTTAGAATTCCTCCGCATTAACGGCGACCGGTTTTCGGTCAGCACATACGCACTTCAATTCGGGAGAGTGCGGTGCCCCTGTGGGCTATATAGTAGCCCCACCCTTGAACTCCTATGGCTAAGTGAAAGTGATAAAGCACTATAGTCCGGTTGTTCGGTTTGCTACGCTATCACCTCCTTAACAGGACCAAGACGCTCGATTAAGCGTGAAAAGCGCTTTTTGCAAACACCCCGCACTATGTGCGTGGGGGCTGAAAGCCAAGGACTGCCATCTTTCAAAGTTATATACACATATACATAAACGGCCGCACAGGGAGTAGTTTACTACTTGAACGCACAAGTATAAAAAGCACTCTTATTACATTGAAACATTGTTTTCACAAATCATTCTAACATAATATCCTTCGAGCACTGCGTCTCTATTAAACGAGCGCCCGGCAGGACTTCTTCAAAGTAGTGCTCGGCAGGTACTCGGCTTCTGTCTGAGTCTTGGGATGCAACGTCAGTGGCTTTCATCTCTGCCCAGTATGTCTTGACACGGGCAAGAGCCATCCGCGCTCCCCCTCAATACATGCCGATCGCTTCATCGGCCGACACGCCGACACCGCCCAAGAAACTGCTGCACTACACCAAAATAGCTCTTAATTGGGGTCCGTCCGGCCACAAGTGAGTCAAGACGTGCTTCATGGCCAATCCGGACAATCGATTCAGCTCGGCCCACTCGGCCAACCGATCGGTCAGCGGCAGAGGACGCTCCGGACTATGGAATTGCAACCAGTATAGCTCTTCCCTTTTGTGCCCCTTTCCGGCCCGGAAGTGCTCAACCGTGTCCTGGGCTTCGCCGCCAAGTCCATATAAGCATCCTATGAACTCCATAATTTATCCAACGGAGCATACTTTGGATCTCAGATATTTCCTCCGCAGCAGAAACGGTTTTCCAGCCGCAATTGCCCTGGCCTGACTCAGCTCCTCCTTGGCAGCTCTCAAAGCCGATTGGGCATTCTTGGTTTCAGCGGCGGCCTTCTTTAGGCCCTCCTGTTCTGCTTGATGCTCTTTTTCAAGAACCTCGCAGCAATCGGTAGCATTCCTTAACCTTTTGGCCATCTCGGCCATCTCCTCTTTGCTTCTGCAGTGAGCAGCCCGTTCAGCTTCTAGCTCTTCGGCCGCCTTTAAAGCAGCCGCATTACTACTCCTGGCTTGATCTTTCGCTCGGGCAAGTTCTGCCCGCAGCTCCTCAACGGCAGCGGCACCATCTGCCTCGTCAAGTTGCCGCTTCAGTTCGGCATATTCATCAGTCCGGCTGGCCTCCGGACGCCCCGCCACCTGTTTAGGAGCGGCGATATGTTAAAACTGAGAATTTGATCCTCGCACGCGTCGTCAATTTTTGACAACATACCGAGTCTCAGGGGCTACTATCTATACATGGCGATTTTATATGCATAATCACAAGCAGTACATCATTTTTGCGTACCTCAAACTCCGTCAGAAATCATCAGACGGCTTCATGCAAAACGCACACCGAGCACGCAAATCTTTCAATCACCGTACCCATTAGACCACGGTGATCTTACGAGATAGCCGCCTCGAGCAAATCCCTCGGCCTCCTCGATCAAGACACCACTTGGCGCTGGACCTTCCGCCTCACGGACTTGGGGAACCTTCTGCGACAACACCTCCGTGTCGCCCGCTTCACATGAGGGTGCGACGGTGGAGGCGTTCGCTCTCCATCATCTCCGGAAGAAGATCCCCCGAAGACGAGCTCTGCTGAGAAGGGCTGAGGTCCGAACTACAAGGTACAATTTCGGTTATCTTCATAAATGATTACAGGGATGCTCCTTATTTAGAAGACCCCTTCTTTCTACTTACGGCTCGCTGGAGGGCTAATCCCCTTGGGGAAACAGTGCGGCTGGGTTACTTCCCAGCGCCGGACTCTCCGACGAAGATTCCCTTCCTTTCTTTGAGGCCTTGACCTCCAGATCTTCTGAAGCGGTCCTCTTCTCTCCTCGGAAGGTGGGACTCTTAATCCCTCCTTCCTTGATAGCCTCCTTCGCAGAGGCAGTTGCTCCCCCGCTCCTCCCTTCGCCTTCTCCAAAAGGTGCGACCTTCAACATCTTGGTCAACATGGGATCCGACGTGGTCTCTGGGAGGGGAGCCGGACACCTTATCAACTTTGCCTTGGCTATCCACTCCTGTTCAAGAAACGGCTCCTTTAAAGGGCATATATGTATAATAAATGAATGAACAGCTTGTCCGGTTCTGTGACTACTTACTTGAGCATCTGGGCGATTGCAGCTTAGTCCTGCGTCCTCGGTCAAGTCCGGACACTTCTCTTGTGATCCGAAGAACAATTTATACATCTCCGCGGGCGTCGTGCCCATAAAATTTTGGAGAGCTCGTGGTCCCTCCGGATTGAATTCCCACAAGCGGAGGGGGCGACGTTTGCAGGGCTGAAGACGCCGGATCAAAATAACCTGCGCCACTGCAACCAGATTGATCCCTCTTTCCTGGAGATCTCGAATACGGCCCTGCAGCAGGGGAACGTCCTTGGACGACCCCACCGAGCCCCTTGTTGACCCATGACGCCAGCCGCTGTGGTGGACCTGAGCGGAAGGCAGGGAGCGCCGCCCATTTGGTGCCCCTGGGAGCGGTGATATAAAACCACTCCCGTTGCCACAAACCAAGCTCCTCTTGAAAGGAGCCCTCGGGCCACGGAGCATCAACACATTTGCTTATGACCGCCCCTCCGCACTCTAGTTGCTGCCCCTTGATCGTCTTTGGCTCCACCTTGAAGGTTTTGAGCCACAATCCAAAGTGGGGGTAATATGGAGGAAGGCCTCACATACAACAATGAATGACGAGATATGGAGGATGGACTCTGGATTCAAGTCATGGAAATCAAGCCCATAATAAAACATGAGCCCCCGCACGAAGGGGTCCATCGGGAAGCCTAAACCCCGACGGAAGTGAGACACGAACACCACGTTCTCACCGGGCTCAGGAGTGGGAATAACCTGCCCTGGAGCAGGTTATTTATGCGAGATCTCGCCGGTTAGATATCTGGCGTCTCGCAGCTTTAGCACGTCTTCTTCTGTGACGGAGGAAGACATCCATCGGCCATGCTGGTCGGAGCCGGACATCGTCGAAAGTCCAAAGCGCCTGAATCTGAAGCTTTGGGTGTTGGAACTCGAAGCACGAGGCGAACTCGATAGAGGGTGTAAAAAGGAGAGGGCCTTGGTCTCGTTATAAAGAGGTTGAATACAAAGAGCCCACCCCGTGGTCGACTAGGACTCGCCTTTGATAGAGAAGGCAGGCCAACGGGCACGGTTGGGTTACCCACGTCCGTATTGATGAGAATCCCGGAATAAGGGGGCACGATCTACGCTTCGATAAGACGTGCCAAGGAAACCGCCTCGCTAAACACGCTGAGGTGGAACAATAAAAAACGATTCATATAAAAGTCTGGCCGTGGTGTGATGTCACGCCGCGGAATACGTCAGTAGATCTGTGCAAAAATTATTCTCTCTACGGTGTTATGTGGAACTTGTTTTGCAGAGCCGGACACTATCCAGGTGTTCACTATCTTTTATAAATTATTCGGAGGAAGAACCCGCCTTGCAATGCCGAAGACAATATGCGCGCCGAACTCGTCGTCATTGAAGCCTGATTCAGGGGCTACCGAGGGAGTTCCGGACTAGGGGGTGTCCGGATAGCCGAACTATCATCATCGGCCGGACTCCAAGACTATGAAGATAGAAGATTGAAGACTTCGTCCCGTGTCCGGATGGGACTTTCCTTGGCGTGGAAGGCAAGCTTGGCGATATGGATATGTAGATCTCCTACCATTGTAACCGACTACAGGTAACCCTAACCCTATCCGGTGTCTATATAAACCGGAGGGTTTTAGTCCGTAGGGATCTAACAACAATCATACCATAGGCTAGCTTCTAGGGTTTAGCCTCTTTGATCTCATGGTAGATCCACTCTTGTAACACACATCATCAATATTTATCTAGCGGACGAGGGTTTTACCTCCATTAAGAGGGCCTGAACCTGGGTAAAACATCGTGTCCCTTGTCTCCTGTTACCATCCGCCTAGACGCACAGTTCGGGACCCCCTACCCGAGATCCGCCGGTTTTGACACCGACAACGTGCATTACCACGGAAAAATATGATATTCGTTGTTGGGCATGCAACTGATACTGTGTTCGTTATTAACTCTTGAAGCAACCAACCAATGCATTTACCCTTCTTTCGTAACCAAAAAAATCGTATGACTTGTTGGAAAAAAATGAACCACTCACTCATACATGCTGCAAAGCCACCTCTAATGAAATACAATTTGCCATATTTCTAAAATAGAAAAACTATTCCGCTCAGATAGCCGTAACTATAGGACTCTAAACCGGCCCAACAACCTTTCAAATGGGGGCCATGTCAAATTAGTCGAGCAGAGCAGAAGCACAACAAATAGCTATTTCGAGCACCGACGTAACTCCTGAGTCGAGGCAGATAGTTGCTCAGCCCTGGCACCCATCAGTGCAAACATACAGACAAGACTGCTTGCATCCGTGCCTCCTATGTGCAAAGCTCTAAAGCCTAGTCCATGGCGACTCTACGTGGCCCGTCAGTGGTCCGTATGGAGCCTCCGGAAAAATCAAAGAACCCACAGGAACAACAAATCCACAAGTTTTGATTTCATTCCTATAAACAAAAGCAGAAAATTTGTCGCACTGCGGCCTACATTCATGCAATAGTCACAACAAATGATAACTATAGGCACGACAATGGCGAGGACTAATTGTGGCCATGCCCACGGCTACCCCCACTATGAGCACCCATGGGATGTCCATGGGCACCTTCGACGCCTCGGCCACCAGCATGGCCACGCCCACAGACATGGCCCTAGGCATCCCCATTGCCTCGGCAAGCACCATGTAAGAACACATCCATGGCGTGCTAATATTCGTCCTCCGACTCCGCTAACTACTGAGAAAGCTCCTCCACGGTCAACTGCATCTGCGCCTACCATGTTTGTCAGTCCTACACCTACAACCAATTAACAAAATTTTATTAATCCATTATGCATTGATGTAAAAATCTAAGTAACTACGAGCAAAATAACCCAAATCCAAATGAAGCAGTATTCATCGTTAGAAGGTAGGTTTTTTCTTCAGAAAACCTTTCAGGAGATGACCTATAAGGGTCAAGGTCAATTACAAAAATAAGAGGGTAACTTTCCGAAGGATGGAAACTCACACATGCAATGTTAAAAGTAATTAAACATAAGCACCACCTCTGATCTTGCCACTTTCTTGAAAGGAATACAATTCTAAGATATCTAAGTAGTAGATGTTTTATTCAGAAGACAATAAGTGAAATATCTGAACATTTCTTTAAGCCCATTTGTTTTCCAATTTGTATTGGTCTAGAATAGGAAGGCATGAAGAGAATGGTACTTATCAATGCCCAGCGGTATAAAGGCTCATGTTTTAGATTTGCATATTAACACAATGACAGACCAAGATATACATATATTCAATGAAAGAACAACAATGGATCCTGATGAATATCTATTTAAGATTTAGCCAATTCATCTTAACTGGAAAAAATACCACATATAGAGCCGAAGGATTGCCTAAAAGTTGAAAAATAATTAGGTTATGACTTTCACCAAAGGCATATCAGGAAGAGAAGCATGAATCGTAAATATCTTGAGATGAATCATTTCATTCATGAATAAACTTTAATATATTGTTATTGCTTGTATCTCGTACTTACAGATAGAAAAACAGGAAAGTATAATATGGTCTCCTAGGAAAAAAAATATGTGCAAACATTTCTCTACCGCTAATTACAATACCCTAGAAAATTAGAACCAGTAAGTAATCTAGATTCTACTGTGCATCCTTTCATTAAAAAAAGATCCAACAAACACATGCTGGTAATCTCTTCTTGTGAAGTTTTGTGCAGGTATGAAACCAACAAAATCAGTACATCAAACGAACCACGACTGAAGTTATGAGATTAAACTGGTGAGGCGAGACTACCAACTCCCCTTTAATAATATCAGATAGTAGGTACCTCCGAATTGTCAGCCAATTTACTGTTTTGGCTCTGAGAGGATGTGTCATCTTTCTTAAGGAGAACAAAAGCGCCCAGCCATTGAAATTCAAATAACATTCAGCCATGTATCAGTATAGCTATGATTAGTGCCAAGCTTAACATTCAGTTATGTGTCAGTATAGCTATGTTTCCATAGCAATGCATCAGTGCCCAGCATAACATTCTGCTATGTTGAGTATAGCTAAGATTTTTTGTTCTGCTTGATGAGTGGATTACTGCCACTTCCGATTTTAAGCATGCAGATTCAGTTTCGCATATATGTGAACTTGGTCTAGGATTGTCAACTGAATGTCCTGAAAGTGCGTTATATCGACTAGAGAGGGGGTGAATAGGCGATTTTTACAAATTAAATCCTTTGAGGAATTTTAGGAAGAGGAAATTACTAAGTCATGAACAAATAGCAATGAATAAGTACTCGAGATGCAGCATAATGTAAGCGAATACAGTCATCATGATGAATTGAAAACAAACAATGAGTACAGGAAGAGTAAACACAAGATAAGCAGGCTGAAGACAAACTGACTGAAGAAATTGAACTGAGAAAATTGAGAAAGTCTTCAGTCAAAGTCTTCAAACAATATCGATCAGGTACAACAACACAGTAATGAGGAAATGAAAGGGTTAAGGAAATAGAACTAGTTATCTCGGTGAAGACAGTGATTTGGTAGACCAGTTCCAACTGTTGTGACAGTCGTACGTCTGGTTGGAGCGGCTAGGTATTTAAAATGAGGACACACAGTCCTCACCGTATTCTCCTTGAGCTAAGGTCACATAGACCTCGCCCAATCACTCGTGGTAAGTCTTCAGGTGACTTCCAAACCTTCACAGACTCGGTCACTCGATGATCCACAATTTCCTCTTGGATGCTCTATACCATGACGCCTAACCGTCTGGAGGATGCACAGTCCTCAAAGGTAACAAGCATCGGTTCCACACAGGAACAATCTCTTTAGTGATGCTCAAGCACTTTGTGTTTGTAGGTGTTTGGGTGTGGGTTTTCCTCACTTGATGATTTCCGCTCAAAGTCCTGGGAGGATGGGACGCTCTCAATGACAAGTGTCAGTTTCTCTCGGAGCAGCCAACCGGCTAATGGTTGTAGGGGGCGGCTATTTATAGCCTAGGGAGCAGCCCGACATGATAAGACATAAATGCCCTTCAATGATATGACCGTTAGGTGGATAAGATATTTTAGGGACAGCTGGCGCATAGCACAACAACGGTTGAAAATTTGAGGTTCAAATTCCTCAGGGCTATCATGTTCATCATGTAAGTGCATCTAGTGCCCCTTGGTGATTTTGGTGTATTGAAGATTTATAGGTTAAGGGACTAATGAGTTTATGAGTGTACACAGGTCTATAAGTCTATGAGGAGTTTGATATTTACAGAGAAAGTCGACCCCTAAAAATGAAGTTCTTCACCTGAAGACTTTGTAATTTTGAAGACTTTCTGAAGATTTTGATAGTGAAGAAATTGGTGTGACCTTGAAGACTTGGTATTCATTCGAGGAACATGAAGCGTGAAGACTTTTGTTTTCGTAGTTTCATTTTCTCTTTTTTGAGTCATATGAAACACCGTACTGTTAAAGGGGGTCGAGGAAATACTAAGGAAAAAAATTTCCATGTAATGCTCAACTCAAAATCATACACCTACCAATCCCTTCTAGTGAAGCCATTGGAAATCTCATAGAGTTCGGTCAATTTCTTCAGTGACAGAGATGAAGTTGTTCTGGTCTCTGAGGAATTTTGTTCTGACTGAGGAGTTAGGAATTCGCCAGTGCGGATTACCTACACAGTGAGGAACATGATAGCCCTGAGGAATTTGATACTCAAAATTCCGACCGTTGTTGTGCTATGCGCCAGCTGTCCCAAAATATCTACCCACCTAACGGTCATATCATTGAAGGGCATTTATGGCTTATCATGTCAGGCTGCTCCCTAGGCTATAAATAGCCACCCCCTACAACCACTAGCTGGTTGGCTGCTCCGAGAGAAACTGGCACTTGTCATTTGAGAGCATCCCATCCTCAGAGGACTTTGAGCGAAAATCATCAAGTGAGGAAAACCCAAACCCAAACACCTACGAACCCAAAGTGATTGAGCATCACTGAAGAGATTGATCCTGCGTGGATCCGATGCTTGTTACCTTTGAAGATTGTGCTTCTTCCAGATGGTTAGGTGTCATGGTCTAGAGCATCCAAGAGGAAATTGTGGATCGCCGAGTGACCGAGTTTGTGAAGGTTTGGAAGTCACCTGAAGACTTACCACGAGTGATTGGGCGAAGTCTGTGTGACCTTAGCTCAAGAAGAATACAGTGAGGACTGTGTGTCCGGGACTGTGTATCCTCAAGTTTAAATACCTAGCCGCTCCAACCAGACGTACAACTGAGACAACAGTTGGAACTGGTCTACCAAATCATTGTCTTCACCAAGCTTACTGGTTCTATTTCCTCAACTCTTTCATTTCCTCATAACGGTGTTGTGTGCTTGTTCATATCTGTTTGAAGACTTTGACTAAAGACTTCCTCAATTTCCTCAGCTCAATTTCTTTAGTCTGTTTGTCTTTATCCTGTGTTATCCTGTGTTTACGCTTTCTTTACTCTATGCTTGTCTTCATTTCATCATGATGACCATGATTGTGTTTCATTATGTTTACATCTGAGTACTTATTCCGCTGCAAGTAGTTCTTCGCTTAGGAATTTCCTCATCCTGAAATTCCTCAGTGAAGAATTCACAAAAATCTCCTATTCACCCCCCTCTAGTCGATACAACGCACTTTCAATTGGTATCAGAGCAAGGTACTCCCTTGTTCTGTGTGATTTTGGTTTAACCGCCTGGAGTTTTAGTTATGTCGACCGCAGGTATGATCAAGGTCTCTGCTGGGTGTCCTATCTTTGATGGGACGGACTGCCCCTACTGGAAGAATAAGATGCGAATGCATCTTGAGGCAATTGATAATGATCTCTGGTATGTTGTGGAAAATTGTGTTCCCTCCGTCACACCTTCCGTGAATGCTGCTGATGTGAAGAGATTCAAACAACTTGATTCTCAAGAGCTTGAACATCATATGTGGCCACTTGAGCAAAGGGCAGTATGGAAGAGTGAGTGCTTTGGAAACTGCTAAGCTTGTGTGGGATAGGCTGTCCAAAGTGAATGAAGGAGTCTCAACTCAACGTGACTCTCGAGTTGATGCTCTTCGCAATCTCTTCAATCGCTTCAAAAGACTCGACAATGAAAATGTTCAACAAACCTTCGATCGCCTCACTGACATCTCAAATGAGCTTCAAGCACTTGGTGCCACTGACACCACTGACCATGAAGTGGTGAAGAAATTGCTGTGATCGCTTGATTCCTCATTTGATACTCTGGCACTAATGATACAAGAACGTGGAGATTACAAGTCACTTGATCCCGCTGATATCCTCGAGAGGCTAAACACTCATGAGTTCCAGCTTGCTGAGAAGAGAGATCTCTATGGTTCGAGCTATGGCATATCACGTGCCTTGAAGGCCAAGGTTGTCTCTGAATCTGAAGGTGAAGACTCTGGTACTAGCCTTGGTGATCCTGAAGAACTAGGCCAGGAGCTAGCACTGCTCGTGAAGAAATTCCAGAAGTTCTCTATACATGGTCGTTTTGGAAAATCCTCAAGAAGCAATGATTCCTCATCCAGTGACTATAAGAAGAGGCTATGCCACAAATGCAAGAATCCAGGTCACTACATTCAAGATTGTCCTCAGTGGGAAAAGGAATCAAAGAAGAAGAAATAGAAGGATTCCAGTTCTGATGATGCGAAGAAGAAGAAGAAATCTTCAAAGTCTTCATCATCAAAATCTTCAAAGTCTTCATCGCACAAAAAGAGCAGCTCCAAGAAGGCTCGGGCATTGATTGGCAAAGAAATGGACTCTGAGGCTGAATCTGAGGAACATGAGGAAGAGGAGGCATCTGCGGAGTCCGATTCCAGTTTGGCGAGCCTACTCTCGCTACTGCATTCGTCAGCAAATCCATCTTCAACTCTGAAGAAAATGGCCTCACCAACAAGGCTGATGAAGGCAATGATGACTACGCTCCCACCTATTGCTTCATGGCAAAGGGTGCCAAGGTACTCAAATATACCTCCTCTGAATCAAGTGAGGATGAATCTGATGAAAACCTAAAGCCCAACTATTCTAAACTTGCTAAGATTGCTGTGAAACAACAAAAGGCTTTTGAAAAGGTTCAAAACATGCTAGACAAAAGTGATGATATGTTGGGTGAAGAAATGGATCGCACTAAAACCTTGACTGAAAATCTTCAGAGACTTCAGTCTAGATTTGACAACCTTCAAGGTCATCATGAGAAGCTTTCTTATGAATTTCTTCAAAGAAAGCAAGATCTTGAAAAGCTAAGAGTGAGTTATGAAGATCTTCAGAAGGAGCGCGATTCATTACTTGCTCAACAAATCAGCGCTACTCAGGAAGAATTCATTCCTCCATGTTTGAAGTGCATTGAACGAGAATCTGCTAATTCTTCACACGAATGTTCAAATGCTTCCAATGTTACAAATTCTTCACCTGTCTCTGCTATCACTAATTCCTCATCTGAGGACATTGCTAGTATCACTGATGATGCAGAAATTTGAAGGAATTGTACATGACAAGCATGTACAAAAGCCTCAAAGGGCATCAGACTCTTTGTGATGTGCTTAAAAAGCAGATCCTCATCAGGAACCCTAGGAAAGAGGGTATTGCCTTTGAGAGAAAAATCAATGCTGATGGAACATATTGGAAGCCTCATCAGTACCCCAAAACCTCATGGGTTGCTGCAAAGGGACCTCCAGTAGATCCATCTACTTTATCTGGCTTTACATGTGAATCTCCTCATTCTTCTGATGAGTCATTTGACTCCAACTATAAACTGTTCAAAAATCAGAATGGTGAAGTATTTGCTAGATATGTTGGCACTAACTGCAGGAACGGTTCCCCTGTAAAGAAAATCTGGTTTCCCAAAAGGTGTCTTGAAAGTCTTCAGGTGAATGTCGTCATGACACCACCTATGAAGAATAGGAACCCCAGATCAAATTCTTCATATGGACCAAGTTCTTCATATGGATCCAAGTCCTCATACGGACCAAATTCCTCACGTGGATCAAATTCCTCAAAAGGATCAAAGTCCTCATATGAACATTATCGTGCTAACACCTCTGTTTTGCTGGGAAGAGCTAAGGGCTATGAATATGTGCATTATTCTTCAAACCATTATGTTCATAAGTCCTCGAAGAATTTCTCTGCTTATTCATATGCTTACCCTAACTCCTCTTATGTGAAACGAAGTGGACTGGCTTCTATGCCACCTTTATCATATGGAGCTCACAGAGTGATGAACTCTTTGTCACCCCTTCATATGTGGGTGGTGAAGAAAAAGAACTAATCTCTTATGCAGGGTGAGGTCTCGAGACATGCTTAAACGTCTGAAGAATTTGCTGGAGACCTAAAAATGCCTGAAAGGACGTAGGCTAATCATGAAGAAATGAATCCTCATTTCTCACGTCCTCATACTGCTTTATATGTTCTATTGCTTGATGAAATAGATCTAATGAAATTGATGTCAGATTCTTCACTTATGAAGTATATGAGTCCGTAAGCTGCACTAATTCATATGCAGGATGATCAACCCAAAGCCAATGAGTGGGTCCTCGATAGTGGATGTACAAATCACATGACTGGTGACAAGAATCTATTGATGGATGTTCCCTTATCTCCATCGCATCTGAAGCATATCATCTTCGCTGACAAAGGCAAAAGTCAGGTATTGGTCTAGGTAAGGTTGCAATCTCAAAGGATCGACACATGGACAAAGTCATGCTTGTCGAGTCCTTAGGATACAACCTCATGTCTGCCTCAATGCTTTGTGATCTTGATATGGTTGTTGTCTTTGGCAAGTATCTTGTGTTATGATCATGGAAGCTGACAATTCCAAAGTCTTCGAAGGCTTTAGGAGAGGAGACTTGTATATTGTTGATTTCTCTACAGGACCTCAACCAGCCGTATGTCTACTTGCAAAAGCTTCAGAAGGCTGGCTATGGTATCGACGACTTGGTCATGCAGGCATGAGGAATCTGCACATGCTCGCGAAGAAGAAGCATGTCATTGGCATTGAGAATGCCAAATTCCTCAAGGATCACCTATGCGGAGCCTGTGAAGCTGGAAAGATGACCAAGGCCAAACATCCAGTGAAGAATATCATGACTACCACTCGACCATTTGAATTGCTTCACATGGATCTCTTTGGTCCTAATCATTATTCAGCAGTTACAAATGATGCATCTTTGTATGGCTTTGTTATTGTTGATGATTACTCTCGTTACACATGGGTGCATATTGTCACTTACAAACATGAGGTGCAGGAAGTCTTCAAACGATTTTCCTCGAGGGCTTCAACCAACTTTGGTGTGAAGATCAAGCACATCGAAGTGACAATGGGCTGAGTTCAAGAATTCTGGTCTTGATGACTATCTTGATGAACTTGGTATTACTCATGAGTTATCTGCTCCTTATACTCCTCGTGAGAATGGCGTCGTGGAGCGCAAGAACAGGACTCTTGTTGAGATGGCTCGCACTATGCTTGATGAGTACAAGACGCCTCATCATTTCTGGATTGAGGCAATTGATACTGCGTGCCACATCATCAATAGGGTATATCTTCACAAATTCTTCAAGAAGATTGCTTATGAACTCCTCACTGACAAGAAACCCAATGTGAGTTATTTCAAAGTCTTCGATGCTAAATGTTGGATTAAAGATCCCCATCACAACTCTAAATTTGCACCGAAAGCACATGAGGGTTTTATGCTTGGTTACGGAAAGGACTCACACACCTACAGAGTCTTCAACAACGTCCACCACAAAGTTTATGAAACTGTAGATGTGCAGTTCGATGAAACTAATGGCTCGCAAAGAGAGCACCTACCTTCTATGTTAGATGAACAGTCACATGAGGAAACTATCAAGTTCAAGGCTACTGAGGATGTCATTCCTACCGAAGAATCTGTTGAAGAAATCATTTCAGAACGTGAAGAACGTCATGCTGATGCACCTGAAGAAAATGGTGCTGAAGAAAATGCTGGTCAAATTCCTCAACGACAACCCGCTCATCCTCGCGTTGCAAATGAAGTTCAGATTGAGAAAATCATCAGCGACATCAACATTCCAGGTCCTCATACACGCTCAAGAGCTTCACATTTGTCTAAATTTTGTGGGCGCTTTGCTTTCGTCTCTATCACAGAGCCCACTAAGGTAGATGAAGCATTTATGGAGCCTGAGTGGATTCAAGCTATGCAAGAAGAATTACATCAGTTCGAGCTCAACAACATCTAGGAACTGGTTAATCGTCCAGATCCTCGCAAGCACAATATCATTGGCACAAAGTGGATCTACCGCAACAAGCAAGATGAAAATGGCCTTATGGTGAGGAATAAGGCACGGCTTGTAGCTCAAGGCTACACACAGGTTGAAGGAATTGATTTTGATGAAACTTTTGCACCTGTTGCTAGACTTGAGACTATTCAAGATATTACTTGCTTATGATAACCATCATGATATCACTTTATATCAAATGGATGTGAAAAGTGCATTCCTCAATGGTAAGCTTGAGCAAGAAGTATATGTTGCTCAACCCCAGGTTTTGAAGATCCAAAGCATCCTGACAAAGTCTTCAGATCAATAAGGCCCTCTATGGCCTCAAGCAGGCCCCTCGGGCGTGGTATGATACTTTGAAGGAATTCCTCATGAATGATGAATTTGCCTATATGATGAGTGAAGAATATCAAATGTCTATGATGGGAGAATTGAAATTCTTCTTAGGTCTTCAAATTAAATCAACAAGAATGGCATATTCATATCTCAGGAGAAATACCTCAAGGATGTACTGAGGAAATTCGACATGCAAGATTGCAAAGGGGTCAAAATTCCTATACCCACAAATGGCCACCTATGCACTGATGAAAATGGTACTGACTTCGATCAAAAGGTATACCGCTCCATGATTGGCTCTTTATTGTATTTATGTGCATCTAGGCCAGATATTATGCTTAGTGTTTGCATGTGTGCCCGATTTCAAGCTACACCGAAGGAATCACACCATAAAGTTGTGAAACATATTCTTCGATATCTAGCTCACACACCAACACTTGGATTATGGTACCCCAAGGGCTCGGCTTTTGATCTCATGGGATATTCAGACTCTGACTATGCTGGTGATCGTGTGGACCACAAGTCAACATCAGGCACATGCCATTTCCTCGGACGATCTTTGGTATGTTAGTCCTCGAAGAAACATAACTGTGTATCACTGTCTACTGCTGAAGCTAAGTACATTGCTGCTGGTTCTTGTTGTGCTCAATGGTTGTGGATGAAGCAAACTCTCAAGTACTACGGCATCAACATGAAGAATGTGCCTCTCTAGTGTGACAATGAGAGTGCAATCAAGATTGCTCACAACCCAGTTTAGCACTCGAAGACAAAGCACATTCAAATTTGTCATCATTTTCTTCATGATCATCTGTGGAAGGGCGACATCTCTATTGAGCATGTACGGACTGAAGAAATATCTTCACAAAGCCCTTGGATGAGAAGAGATTTAGCAAGTTGCGGTGTGAGCTAAATATCCTAGAATCTTCGAATGTTCTTTGAAAAGGACACTCATCCTAACACTTATGCAAAATTGATGACTTAGATGTGCAACACATGAAGAAACGTTTTTCTTCAATCAATGAAGACTAACACTCTAAGTGTGAAGAAATTAACGAAGAATTTGATTCTCAGAACCCTACGACAATTGTACGCGGTGTCTGAAATCATCATTCTTATACGGTGGGTTACGCCACCACCAAAAGTTCAAAAATCTTCAATTTGAGTTTTTCCTTAGTTTTTGAAATTCCTCAGTTGTTCATTTTCTTCAACTTTGCATTGTCTTCATTGTTTCTGTCATTTTTCTTCATTGGCTATATACATATATATATATATATATATATATATATACATATATATATATATATATATATATATATATATATATATATATATTGCCTTTTCTACTAAGTGAATGTGATCGGACCCTTCCCCCTCTATGCTAAACTCAACCTAGTCTATTCACAAATGCTTCATGTGCGTTCTATTTGAAACTCGTTCAAAATCTTCACTGTGTCCTTGTCAGCTGAAGAATTTGCAAACGAAACTTTAAAACTTATCTTATCTCAATTTTCAGATGTTGCCGCCTAAACCGTTCCGCATCCCTCGATAATACTTATCTATTCACCCACGATCTCACACGATCGCCACCTCTCAGTACATGGGTGACACATGTCAAGCGAATGAGAAGGGTCAGGGGCACGTTCGGCCGATTCCTTCGGGTGAACAGTTTTTCACCTCGACTATATATACCCCTCCCCTTCCTCACTTTGTTTTTACTCCACTCGTTCTCTCCCCCGCTCGAGCTTCTCAAACCGTAGCGCCACCGCTACTTCTATCGTCGCCGATGAGTAAGAGCTTCACTGCCTCGACCTCATCGCCGTCGTACTCGCGCCGGCTGCGGATTTCTTCACTCCGCCGCCACCGTAGTTGTCTTCCTCTGCCAAGTTAGGGCGTGGAAGATCTGCACTGACGAGCTTCTCATCTACACTTCCCAGTTCATTGTGTTCTTCATCAAGGGTAATTAAAAGTTACTTTTACTGCCCTCTTTGATTCAAATGTTTCTACAAAATCTTCAAAGGTGTTTTATTCTTCAAATCTTCACACACTAAACACCTCACATGTCATCTGTTCTTGATCCGTTTCTCTAAGCAACATTTTTCTTCAAGATTCCCCAATTGTGTGGATTTTCGATCTGTACAACTCTGGAACCTAAGACCAAGAACGCGTAGTGAAATTCTTCAAGACACATCTGGTCAGATTCCTCAAACTTGTTCTTTTTGAAAAACTTCTGAGAACGCATATGACCTCTCCAAATTCCTCAATTGTGTGGATCCTCGATCTATACAACTCTGGAACCTAAGACAAAGAACGTTTAGTGAAATTCTTCAAGGCTCATCTGGTCAAATTTCTCAAACTTGTTCTTGTTTTGAAAAACCTTCTGAGAACGCATATGACCTCTCCAAATTCCTCGCAACTATACTGCTCACAGTACTCATGTCCGTCTGAATCACTAGGTTCTCATCAACTTAACTCATTTGCAGCGTTCCTCGAAGAAAAGTTGCATACCTCTTCAAAAAATTCTGTTGTTGATATTCCTCAACTGAAGAAAATGGCTGACGGTAAAAATCCACAGAAGGGAGGAAAGATGCCTGAGGTCAATACTGCTTTCGAGATCCCTGATGACATATACAAGGATTATTGCACTCCTGATGAGGCCAAATTTGGCAAGGAGGACAAAAATCAGTGCAAGGTGCGTATTCAAAGAATAGAGAGGAGATGGGCACGGGAATGGAGGGAGTACAAGTATGTTACTCCCAAGTATATGAAGAAATTCGCTCTAAATCCTCCATGCCCAATACCTCCATTGGCACCTGACAAAGAAGCAGATCCCACCAGCCTCAAGCGTGGTGAGGACTATCCTGATGAATGGGCCAAGCGCCAGGCCAAACTAGCCAAAATGGCTAAGGAAGCAGTGAGGAAATTTAATGAAGACTCTGTTGCTGCTGCTACCACTGCTGATGCCTCTGCAAGCAAGCCAAAGAAGGCCATGGCAACGAAGCCAGCTCATAAGCCAAGTGCTTCACTCCCAATGCCCTCACGGCCAAATTCCTCAGCAATGCCCTCACGGCCAGACTCTTCAAAGCCCTCACGGCCAACTCCTCAAGCTGCCTCAGCTCCTCCGACAAAATCCTCAGCACCTGTGCATCTCGCCACGTGCCAAAGGACCACAGGCATCTCTATTGCTGAGGGAGTCCTGGATTAGGGGGTATCCGGACAACCGGACTGTGTACAACGTCCGGACTATTGAAGCGTGAAGATACAAGACTCAAGACTTCGGCCGTGTCCGGATGGGACTTTCCTTGGCGTGGAAGGCACGCTTGGCGATCCGGATATTGTGTTTCCTTCCTTGTAACTGACTCCATGTAAACCCTAGCCCTCTCCGTGTCTATATAAACCGGAGAGGTTGGTCCTTAGAAGGCCGATCACAATTACAATCATACCATCATAGGCTAGCTCTTAGGGTTTAGCCTCTATGATCTCGTGGTAGATCTACTCTTGTACTACCCATATCATCAATATTAATCAAGCAGGAAGTAGGGTTTTACCTCCATCGAGAGGGCCCGAACCTGGGTAAACATCTGTGTCCCTTGCTTCCTATTACCATCAGCCTTGACACACATATCGGGACCCCCTACCCGAGATCTGCCGGTTTTGACACCGACATTGGTGCTTTCATTGAGAGTTCCTCTGTGTCGTCGCTACTGGGCTCGATGGCTCCTCCAACCATCGTTAACAACACGGTCCCGGGTGAGACTTTCCTCCCCGGACAGATCTTCGTGTTCGGCGGCTTCGTCCTGCGGGCCAACTCGCTTGGCCATCTGGAGCAGATCGATAGCTACGCCCCTGGCCAC
Organism: Aegilops bicornis; assembly: GCA_021605145.1. Lineage (NCBI taxonomy): Eukaryota > Viridiplantae > Streptophyta > Magnoliopsida > Poales > Poaceae > Aegilops > Aegilops bicornis. Next base: position 149,256,806 of record CM038671.1, on the reverse strand, counting down.
CAGATCAGGATCGGAAACCTGAATTACACGGCGGATATCCGCGGAGACCGGATCGCCGACGGATTCGTGACCATGCCAGGGGCACCGGACAGTCACGACAAGCACGGCTTAGACCTGTCGGACGAAGCTCGAGTATCACCCCGCAATAGCCTCAGACCTAAATCCGGAATAGGCCGCGTTGCCTATGGACGGAGGGCTGGACCCCGCCCCGCAGGTCGCACACTCATCGGTGGTGGAGCCGAACATGGGACTTACCTCTGCGGTGGCCTGTGATTCTGGACCACCGGATTCGTATCCGGATGTTGGTCCCGGTCCGCGCACTCCCGAGCCAGTCGAGCCAGGTTGGGCTCCGGTAATGGAGTTCACCGCTGCGGATATCTTTCAGCACTCGCCCTTCGGCGACATGCTGAACTTGTTAAAAACTCTCTCTTTGACAGAAAATTCTGGGCCAAACTATGTCCGGCTCGAGTGGGAAGCAGGCACCGAATAAATTCGTTGCCCACCCACCACCCACTTCATAGCCACAGTCGATGATTTAACCGACGTGCCTAACTTCGACTCCGAAGGTATCGACGGTATGGACAACGATGCAGGAAAAGATTCGAAATCTATGGGGCGCTGGACTTCTCCCTCGTCACACGACATATACATGGTGGATACGCCCAAAGATGACAAAGAAGACAATCCGGACGATAAAACCCCCGGACAAAAGACAAAGCGACGGTGCAGACGCCGTTCTAAGTCCAGCAACAGTAAAAATAGCAACAAGGGCGCTAGAGGGATCGATACTACAATCAACTCCGAAGGCAACAACGACCATACGGACCCAGTGATGGAGCAGGGCGAACTAGGTCACCCTGAACACAATTCGGAGCAGACACCCGAGGACAAGGTCATCAAACCGAGTCAGCACGGGAAACAGTCCGAATAATGATGCAATCCCGGAAAAACACGTGGAACGAGATAACCTCCAAAGAAAGCTTATGGCCACCGCAAAAAGTCTAAAGAAGCAGAAGCAACGGCTCAAAGCCGCACAGGAAACGCTCAACCGTAGATGGAACAAAGTGCTAGACACTGAAGAAAGATACAACGATGATCGCCATACAAAGAGCTATCCAAAATGCAAGCTACTGCTAGAATTCGATGACGGTTGCCACTTCATAACCGCAACAAAGCGGCTACCGACGCCAAGACGATCTACGTGAGCACTGGATAAGAAAGCTGGCTGTAAGGTACATTTATGGATCTAAAGGACACACCCGGCAAGGGACTACGGTCACCAAAACGATTATGCCAATCGAACACGGACACAACAATGCCGGCATGCCACAAAGACGCCCAGACATGAGGGGCTGCTCACCCCGTGCTTTTACATCAAGAGGTACTGGACCACGAATTCCCACAGGGCTTTAAACCTATGAACATAGAGGCATACGACGGAACACAGACCCAGGCGTCTGGATTGAGGATTTTATCCTGCATATACATATGGCTCGTGGGGTTGACCTCCACGCCATCAAATACCTTCCCCTCAAACTGAAGGGACCAGCCCGACACTGGTTGAAAAGTCTCCCTAAAAATTCAATTGGGAGTTGGGACGAACTCGAGGACGCTTTCAGGGCCAATTTTCAAGGACCTATGTCCGGCCTCCAGATGCTGACGATCTAAGTCACATTATCCAACAACCCGGAGAGTCCGCCCGCAAGCTTTGGAACAGATTGCTCACTAAGAAGAACCAAATTGTCGACTGTCCGGACGCTGAAGCCTTAGCGGCATTCAAACACAGCATCCGTGACGAGTGGCTCGCCAGACACCTCGGCCAAGAAAATCCGAGGACAATGGCAGCCTTAACAAGCCTCATGACCCGCTTTTGTGCTGGTGAAGATAGCTGGCTAGCCCTTAAAGGCACCAGCGACCCCAACACATCCGAAATAAGGGATGGCAACGGGAAGACACGGCGTAATAAAAACAAACGCCCATACAAGGAAGAGAGCCCGAATAACACAACGGTTAATGCCGGATTCAGGGGCTCTCGGCCTGATCAGCAAAAGAAGCCATTTAAAGGGTAAGAGAGGACCGTCCGTCGAATAGAGTCCTAGACAGACTATGCCAAATTCATGGCACTTCGACAAACTCAGTGAACCACACGCATACGAGAGAGTCTTTGGGTCTTCAAGCAGGCCGGCAAATTAAATGCCGAACACAAGGGAAGGGAAACACCAAGTGAAGACGAGGATGAACCTCGCCAGCCGAACACTGCGGGACAGTAAAAATTCCCGCCAGAGGTTAAAACAGTGAACATGATCCACGCGACTCACACATCCATGAGAAGGCACGAACGCGCGCATAGAGACACGCTCGATATAGAGCCCATCGTCCTCACAACTAACCATTGGATGTCTTATCCGATCACCTTCGATCACTCGGATGACCGAAATAGTATTCGACATGGAGAGTCAAAGGCCTTGGTGCTTGACCCGATAATCGACGGATACCGTCTCACCCATGTCTTCATGGACGGCGGCGGTAGTCTCAATTTAATATACGAAGATACTGTCCGCGGGATGGAGATAAACCCATCCAGAATCACCCAAAGTAACACCACCTTTGAAGGGGTGATACCAGGGGTTGTAGCCCACAGCATGGGCTCCATCGTACTGGAGGTAACATTCGGCTCTCCAGGCAACTCCAGAAGCGAGGAGCTACTCTTCATCATCACACCCTTCCAAAGCAACTACCATGCATTGCTCGGAAGAACGGCCTTCGCCCGCTTCAACGCATTGCCGCACTATGGCTACCTTACACTCAAGATGCCCGGTCCACGTGGCGCCATCACCGTTAAAGGAATCACAGAGCGCTCTTCACGCGCAGAGGAACTCGCGACGGCCTTAGTGGCCGGACTATAAGCGGCCTCCAACATCAGAAAACATGACTGGTCATTAAACACCACAGACTTGGCTAGACGAGTCCGGTCGCCCGGATAAAATTGAATCAGGGCACCGTATATGTAACCCCATAGTGGACACCAGGGGCTATAAATACTTAACACAGTCCCATAGTTGGCTCAACCTTATGGGCAGGCCAACATCTTACACTTTTATTATCCATCGCATACTTACGTTGTACTCTTCTACGAGTTTTCCTTTTTTCCACAGACAACGTTCGCGCGATACCCTTCCAGGATACGGCACGCGGAGACAAAAGCGCAGCGTGCAGCAGGCCTCGTTCAACATGTTTCTTTTAGATTAAGCCCATGTGTAAACCTTTTCTATTGCCTCTTGTTGTTTAACCATCCCATGGGTTCCATACCCACGAGGATCTGCCGTTTTGGCATTTCGCCACGACAGATTAACGCATCGCACTGGAAACGCAGGGTTTATAATGAATGGGCATTCTTGAGCCCATCATTCGTTATGAAGTCCGAATATCTTCGGAGTGTTCGGCGTCGGAGTTTGGCCTTATATGCATCAGCTCGAATCATGTCTTTGGTCAAATGTTGGGTTTGCCGGCTCACGGTTTGCCGCCTTACGCCCAGTTATTATCGGCTAAGGTGGTCAAAGGAGAACTCTGCGATTGTGCCTGGTTATTCCGGACGAGCACCTCGAGAGAAAGCCAAAACCGGATGTCATCATACTGAGAGACCTGCTCAACCACTCGAAGACTTATCGGAATCTTTAGAATCCTCCTCGCATTAACGAAGGACCGCTTTCCGGTGATGTACACACGCTACCGTATTCGGATACACGCTGAAGGTACCGAGGGCTACATAGTAGCCCCCAACATTGAACTCCCATGGCTAAGCGAAAGTGTTCTGACTATATAGTCCGGTTGCCTAGTTCGACGTGCGATCACCTCCTTAATGGACCAAGACGTTGGATCAAGTGTGATTAAGCATATTTTTCGCGAACACCCCCGCATTGTCTGCGTGGGGGATGAAGCCAACGACTGCTATCTTTCGTATATATATAGGGATTGACTATTCGTCCCCCTGGGTGAGGAATAGTTATTCTTCACCCCCCCCCCCTCTATTATAATAGCAATGCACCGTAATTTTACGTTGCGTAAATTTTGTCTTATTTTATACGTAAAAATAGATCGTAAGAAAATATATAGTCGCCGTAAAAAATATTTTATGTTAGGTAAAATTACAAACATAAAAACGTAGTGTAAAAAATACATAAAATGCATTTTTTCTGATCTTATGACATATATTTTTGTTTTCTTTTGCCAAATTTTACGTCGTGAATGAAGATGAATGTAACTATTTTTATTTCAAATATAATTTATTTTGTGAAACAATTGTAAATTACCTCGGGTGAAGAATAACTTATTCTGTACCCTGCGTGATGAATAGTAACTATATATATATATATATATATATATATATATATATATATATAGGGTGAGACTATTCTGCAACCCCACTAGAGTTCCTAAATAAGCTTATTTAGGAACCCCACCCCCTCCTACCTGTAGCTACCCGCGGAGCGAGCAGAGCCAGTGGCGTCCCGCACGCGCTCCCCACCCCCACACCCAACCATCTTCCTGTTGTCGGCGTGCGCCGCGCGACCCCAAACCCCGCCGCCGAGCTCCACCAACTCCAGCCGCCGCGGTGGGATAAACTGGGTCGAACCCCTGATCCCCTTGCACACCGTCCCCAATACGGCTCACCGGCGAGCTGCGTGCCTCCCCACCTCACCCCGGCGAGATGCGTGCCTCCCACATCCACCCGGTGAGCCACGCGCCTCCCCATATCCTCGGCAAGCCGTGCCCTCCTCAGACTCCGCATCGGTGGGCGGTAGCAACCCCACCACTACTGCGAGGCCATCACCTCCCGCGACCCGCGCCTCCCCTCCAGCATCGCATGGGGCCTGGTGACGGAGCTCGCCGGATCCGGTGGTTGAGCTCGTCCCTGAAGCTCGCCTGAACCGGTGGTAGAGCTGTATGGGCTCGGCCGAGCGCCTGCGCAGATCTGTCGATGGTTAACTGCCGATTGGCCAGCAGCAGGGAGTAGCAAGGGGTGCTGAGGAGGACGAGCTCGGAGGGATCCGCGAGAGGCAGAGGAAGTGAGTTAACTTCTTGCATCGTTGGGCTAACTGCAGTGACATCCATGGCCGATTTTGTTGTGAATCGAGGGAAGGGAGGAGGGAGCCGACGGGTCTGCGTTTCACGTGCTCCTCCATGGCCTCCTGCGCCGCATTTGCTACCCACCGCCAGATCGACCACGTGCGCCTCTCACCGCGGCTCTGCTGGCCGACCTCGGCCTCCTTGGCACATGAGAGAGTGGGCGGCCATGGATCCCCGGCCATTCCTCTGTGCACGTCGCTGCTGCCAGGTTCCCATTGCCACGCTGCTATGGTCAATCTCGGGCGTGAGAGACATTAGTTAATTTTGCAATTTTTGCAATTACATATGAAACATCTAGCAGTTAGCTTGTGTGAACTACATCATTTGACTTCTCCTTATTGGGTTCTAACAGCCGCTCCTCCCCCATGTGTGAGCACAGCCGGCGGGTATTTTTGCATGCATGTTCATCAGTTGGGTACATGTGTGTACTCTGTCAGTTAGCTAGCAGTATGTCTTCAGTTAGCTATTAACGTTCTTGCAGTTAGCTAGCAGGGAAAATATGTGTAATAAAAATGAAGTGAAAACAAAACAGTTAGCATTTCCATGGGGAAAAATTGTGCAGTTAAGTCCACCCTGGTTTCCTTCCCCGTCTCCTGATGTGGACTATGCTCCATCGATGGCAGTGCCCGCTCCATGCCGCCCCCACTGCAGTTAACTCCGAGCGCACTACGCTACCCATCCCAAGCTCCTGCTTCAACGAGACTGCAATTTGCAAATTCGCTGCCCAGTAATATACTTGGTGTGGATGCAGTTAGCTCGTCCCTCGTGTGGTAAGAGCAAAACATAGTGCATTCTGCAGTTATCTGTACTCAAACATAATAATTAACTTTTTGAGATGTGGCAGTTCTTTTGCACTTATTTATGAAAAAATACACATGAATTATGTTAGTTAACTCTGCAATTTGCAGCAGTTATCTGAAGCCGATGAGAACCCTGGTTCAATGGTGATCGATCACCTCCCTCAAGATTGAGTGAGGTTAAGCTAGTTAGCCCAGCTCGATTAACTTGGATCGATCCAGCCTAACATCTAGTGCATTCATGTTGGTTCTAGTACGTACCACCACTCCCTGGAAGATGGGTGAATGGATGGATGGCCAAAGCTAGCTTGTGTCTCACGGGAGCATACTATGATGGAATTTTTGTGAAGCATCAGTACTAGCTCGTGGATGTCTCCTCCTGTTTTATCTTTTGTCCTGTCTCATTTTAGTTTACGCTGCTAACTACATGCTGTCGACAGTGCTAGCTGCTTCTGCTTTTTTTAGAAACAACATGCTGCTGCTTTCATTTGTTGTCGTCAATGGTACTGCTTCCGCTTCTCTTTTGTTTCGTTGTCTTTTTTCTTTTGACTTCATTCTTTGCCTCACGAGAACATCAATTAGCATCTTTAGCCGGGCAGTTAACTTGTTCTTAAGTGCGGCAGTCCTAGAAGTTAGCTATTTTCGGCCCCGCAGTTAGCATGACCCAGGCGAAAAAAATTAAAAATTAAAAATTAGTACCTTCAGTCCTGCAGTTAGCTTGTTGTTAACTACCGCAGTCCCCAATAGTTAGCTATTCCAATACCGGTAGTTAGCTTGATCCGGAAAAAACCAGGAAAAATAAAAAATAAAGTGTCTTAAGTCACGGTAGTTACCTTGGTTGTCATACGTTAGTTAGCTATTCTGGTCGGGCAGTTAGCTTGTTCATAGCAGTTAACTAAGTGTAATTAACTTACGCGATCTGTGAGTTAACTTCGGAAAATTTGCGGCAGTTATTGTGACACGTGCTAAAAAACAATGATTTTTTTGCATATTTGGTCCGGCAGTTAACTTGGTGTACTGTCACAATCCCGACAGTTAGCAATTTCAATCCCGGCGGTTAGCTCAACCCTAAAAAAATGAAAAAAAACCTAGGTCCGACAGTTAACCTGGTGTCCAATCCCGATAGTTAGCCATTTCAGTCCTGGCCGTTAGCTCGACACGGAAAAAAGAATGATTTTTTTGTATTTTTGGTCCAGTAGTTAACTAGGTATTAACTGCCCTGATCTTTGGCAGTTAGCTACTTCAGTCCTAGCAGTTAACTTGAACCGGGAAGAAAAGAAAAAAAAATAGTTTATTCGGTACCGCAGTTAGCTTGCTCATTATGAGGTAGTTAGGTATTCTGCTCGAGCAATTAGCGTGTACTGTAGCAGTTCAGGCAAAAAATGTCGAAAAATGATGTTAGCTTTTAGAAAACTGCTCTTAAACCATAGCAAATCTGAGAATGTGTTATATATGCCAAAGTTCGGGATAATCGGCAGCTTTATAATGGTATATCGTACGCATCATTCTGATAAATTTTTTAAAAATTCCTATCACAAAAACATTGAAAACTCGTTTGATCAATTTTTAGTTTTTTAAATTTTGTTTAAAAACCGAATTGATTTGGGGAAAACGGTCAACATGAGTTTTTTGCTCCTTTTCAATAGCTATCCAACGGTATATCATATGCATCATTCCGATGAACGGTTCAATAATTACAACCAAAAAACAATGCAAAAAAACGGTGCCAGAAAAAGTCCGCCCGGCAGTTAACTAGTATAGGTCACAAAGTTAGCTGTCTGTTCTCGGCCAGTTAGGAAGGGTTTCTGAATAGCCTATTCAGGAATGGGTATATATATATATATATATATATATATATATATATATATATATATATATATATATATATATATATATATATATATATATATATATATATATATATATATAAACGGCCGCACAGGGGACACAATAATACTTTCGGGCAAAAAGTATAAATATAAGCCTTATAACCAAAATAACATTGTTCTTACAATGATTCGATTCATCACTCGAATACGACATTCTTGGCGCTATCGCCTTTATTAGGCGGGCACCTTCGTGACTGCGCCAAGTAGTGCTCGGCCGGATATTGGCCCCCCGCCGGATCTTGGGTCGTTATAATATTGGCCTCCATATCCGTCCAATAGGCTTTAACGCGGGCAAGAGCCATCCGTGCACCCTCTATGCACGCCGACCTCCTCATGGTGTCGATCCGAGGCACGGCCCCAAGGAATTGTTGCACCAAGCCAAAGTAACTGGCCCAAATTTAGGCCCTTTCGGCTAAAGATGGTCTATCACAGCATCGCATTGCAAGACCGGACAGCTCGTGAAGCTCGCTACAAAGACAACCATCTTGTCACTTAACGGCAATGGCGAGTGGGAGCATTGAATTGCGACTGTAAAAGCTTCTCCACCTCCTTATCACCACGACCCTCGAAGAACTTGGCGGCGTACCGTACATTTTCGCCAAATCCGATCTGGCGTCCGCAGGACTCCAGCGCCCATCTAGGGGAGCGTACTTCGGATCGAGAAACTTCGTCCGTAGCAAGTAGGAACCTCCAGCCACGATTTTACCGGCCTGTTGAAGCTCCTCCCGCGCACCCCTGAGCTCGTTCCGTATTTCCTTGGTGGCATTGTGTGCCTTGTCTAGCTCGACCAAGCTATCCTTATGCTCCTTTTTAAGGAGCTCATACCGGTCAGCGGCATTTTTTAACTCAACAGCCATTTCGGCTATCTTTTCCTCGCTTCGGTGATGAGAAGCCTATTCGGCTCTCAGTTCCTCGGCCGCCTTTAGGGCAGCCGTATTGCCAACCCGAGGTTGTTCCTTGGCTTGGACAAGTTCTGCCCTCAGGGCCTCCACGGCAGCAGCACCATCTGCAGTCCGAACATATTACATTAATACCATGCCGCCTCCATATTTTCCTATACAAAGGAAGGCAGAGCACATACCTTGCCATTTGTCCAGCCGCTCGTTCACCAACGTGATATCGGCATCAATCGATCCAATCTGCTGGTTAGTTCGGCAACTTCAACGGACTGGTCGTGGCCGGACCCGCAGTACCGCAAGTGTTTACAAGTAATCATTGATTTATGATCCCCGTTTGCCGCCTAGGGCGGCAACCAGAGTCTCGAGGGCTACTATCTATATGGAGCACACCTAACGCGTGCCTCACACCAAAAAGCGGTGTATTCTTCACTACATACCTCAAAGCCTCCGAGTAGACTTGTAAATGCTTCATTCAAACCGCTTGTAGCGGAGGAAATCTTCTGAGCACTGCGCTCATTAATGAGCGGTGCTCCTCCGAGCGCAGCTCGCCCAAGAGGCCCGTCAAGACGTCCGGCGGACATCGAATGCGGACCCTTCCCATCGCCCCTCGCGGGAGCCAAACGCTCCGAGCTCAGGGCGGCTGACGCATTGGCTTCCTGCTTCGGCAGATCCGGACTCCTTCGTGACGACACCTCGGTGCCGCCCGCTTCACGAGCCGGAGAGGTAGGTGGGGTCTCGCTCTCCATCATCTCCTGAGGAAGTTCCCCCGAAGACGAACTCTGTTGAGAAGGGCTGCTAGCCAGACTGCGAAAGACGAATCTTGGTTATTGATCTAGGAGGAACGCAACACCTTCGAATTAAAAATTAACTTACAGCTCGTTGGAGGGCTGGCCCATTGGTGGGCACGATGCGGTGAGGGTGCCCGTCGGGGCAGAGCCCCCAGGTGTTGTTTTTCTCCCTGGTTTGGGCATCTCCGCCTCCAAATCTTCGAAGGCGGCCCTCTTCTTCCTTGAGGGACGAGGCCTTAGCCTCTCCTCCCGACTATTCTCCTTGGGGAGGTAACGATTCCCCGGTTCGGATGCGTGTACGTGGGGTTCGATTTCTTCGTTCCTCCCTTGACTTTCCCCGAGGGCATTCTCCGAGTACCCGGCCGAGCATCTTGGCCATGGTGGGGGGCGAGCCTTGAAGTGGCGCCGTACATCTGATTCTCTCCGCCTTCTTTGAGCCATTCTCGGACACGGATGATTTTAGAACAAACAATCATGACAAATACAAAACAGGGTGTCCGATATCAAAGCTACTTACTTGAGTATCTAGGCGATTGCAGCTTAGGCTCGCATCCTCGGTGGTATCCGGACACACTACTTTCCGTCCGAAGAATAATTTGCACATCTCTTCAAGCTTCAAGCCGAAGAAGTGCTTGGCGATCCGGACCCTCGGATTGAACTCCCACATCCGGAGAGGCGCTGGCGTTAACGGTAACATCCTCGGATTAACATCACTTGCATTATGCTGACAAGGTTAATGTCCATCTCAAGAAGCTCTCGGATGCGGTTTTGCAGTACTGGAACATCACCAACGGGCCCCCAATTCCGTCCTACGTCGGTCCAAGACGCTAGTTAGGACGGAGGGCCCGAGCGGAACTCGGGGGGCGGCCACCCACTTTGTGCCTCTGGGAGCCGTGACATAAAACCACCTCCGTTGCCATACATCGGATACTTCTGGGAAAGAACCCTCTGGCCATGGGGCATCGGTGTTCCTGCTTATTACAGCACCTCCGCACTCCACATGTCACCCCTCGATCACCTTCGGCGTCACATTGATGGTCTTGAGCCATAAGCCGAAGTGTGGGGTGACGTGACAAAAAGCCTCGCACACGATAATAAACGACGAGATATGGAGGATAGCGTCTGGAGCCAGATCGTGAAAATCCAACCCATAATAGAACATGAGCCCCCTCACAAAGGGATCGAGGGTGAAGCCCAAGCCGCGGAGGAAGTGCGGGATAAAAACGACGCACTCATTAGGCTCCGGTGTTGGGATGACCTGCCCTGGAGCAGGAAGCCTGTGTTGGATGTCGGCAGTCAGGTATCCGACCTCCCTAAGCTTTGCAATGTCGTCCTCTTGAATCGAGGATGCCACCCACTGGCCTTGAGGGACGAATCCGGACATGCTTTGGAGGATGCAGGGTGTTGAAGCTTGGGTTTGGTGTTAGAACTCGAGGTGCGAGGAGGCTGAGGAAGGTGGAAAAGAGGCGTAGGCCTCGACCCTCTTTATAAAGGGGATGAATATCAAGAGTCCTTGATGTGGCCGTTTGAGGCTTATCTAAAAACACGCGGGGTAATACCAACGGCCGTCCTAGGGGCGCACGCGCCGGTATTAATGGAAAGTCCCGTAATAAGAGGAACACGATCTCTGCCTCGACGGGACATGCCAATAAAACCGCCTCATAACACGAGTCGTTGTGGGGTAAGAAACGCCGGTCCGCATCAGCAGATCGGGTTTATGCTATGTGGAGATCATCTTGCAGATCCGGACACGGTCTACGTGTCCAGTAATTACTTTGGAGTATTCGGAGAAGGAACCCGCCTTGCAATGCCTAAGACAATACTGCGCGCCGGACTCATCGTCATTGAAGCCTGGTTCAGGGGCTCTTGAGGAGTCTGGATTAGGGGGTATCTGGACAGCCGGACTGTGTACAACGTCCGGACTATTGAAGCGTGAAGATACAAGATTCAAGACTTCGGCCGTGTCCGGATGGGACTTTCCTTGGCGTGGAAGGCAAGCTTGGCGATCCAGATATTGTGTTTCCTTCCTTGTAACCGACTCCATGTAAACCCTAGCCCTCTCCGGTGTCTATATAAACCGGAGAGGTTGGTCCTTAGAAGGCCGATCACAATTACAATCATACCATCATAGGCTAGATCTTAGGGTTTAGCCTCTACGATCTCGTGGTAGATCTACTCTTGTACTACCCATATCATCAATATTAATCAAGCGAGAAGTAGGGTTTTACCTCCATCGAGAGGGCCCGAACCTGGGTAAACATCTGTGTCCCTTGCTTCCTGTTACCATCAGCCTTGACGCACAGATCGGGACCCCCTACCCGAGATCCGCCGGTTTTGACACCGACAATTGCCTTAGGAGCTTCTGCTAGTTCTTCAGTTGCACCAAATTCATCAACTGGCCCCTCTCTGCTGAAGAAAAAGGCCACTGCTGGACGAGGCTCTCGCCCAAGTCCTCACAAGAAGCAGGTCGCCTTCCAAGTGTCGTCTGATGAAGACGAAGCTGATGATGAAGAACTTGCCAAAATCATCAGAGACAGGCAGCTCAAGGCCGCTAGAGCCAAAGGCACAAATGTGCCCCTGCTTTTGGATCCAAAATTGATCCTTGATTACATTGATCGCTGGCACAAGGACCCCAACACTCCTATGCCTGATTTCAAATTGACTCCTGGCCAAAGTCATATGCTGACTGCCTTCATACAAGAAGAAAAATGGAAATTTAAAAAGGCCAGGCTGTTGAAGAAAGCGCAGTACAAGAAGGAGCGCTTCCTGAAGAAAAACGTTGTCTCTATGACAACTGAAGAACTTGTCACAATTCAATCTGAGATCAAGAAACTCAGTGATGAATTTGAAGTATATCGCGCTGACTGGCTTGGAGCCAAAGTCAGGTTTGTAAATTTGACCGAGAAGTTCACTTCCAATGTTGCAGCCCCAACGCAACAAGAAAATCCTCAGGCTGAGGCATCTGCTCGACCGATCGAAGAAAAATGCCGACCACTGGCGATGACAATCAGTAGCCGGAGAAACTCAGAGTACTGTGGCTGATGACCGCATTCCAAATTACCGAAGAAATTACCAGGCAACCACTAGTGTTGCGCTGAAGAAGCTGAAGAAGTCGTGGCAACCGCATCGATTGTGCTGAAGTTATTGAACCAAATTCCTCTGCTCCTCCTGCACCTACCTCAACTCCGATCCTTCCGTCTGCATCAGATGTGAAGAAAACGAAGGCTGCAAAGCATGCATCGGTGAAGAAAAGGAAAGCATCAACTTCATCAGATTCTTCGGCTCCGAAGAAGATAACGCCATTGACCAGCTCTTTTGCAAATCCAATTGATGCTATTCCTGTCTCATCCATGCCATCAAAGGACCTTGTTCCTTTTGATGAAGAATATGTGATTCCAAGTGAATCAGATGAAGAGATTCCTTCTGCTGCTTCGTCGGAGCAGTTGGATGAAGAAATTGAAGCGGATGCAATCCCTTCAACCCCATTTGCCTCATCGCCCAGGCCTCAGTTCACTGCTGAAGATGCCGGCGTTGAGGAAAAGAGTGAAGATGAAGATGTGGACATTGGATGTACGATACCAGTGCTGAATGATGACTTTTGGGAAAGTCAGCACCCCAATTCTCCTCTGTTCACACCTCTGCAAAAAATTCCTCAGTCCCCAGTGACTACAGTACAAATGGGATCTGAAGAACCTCGTGCAACCCATCTGTCCATGAAGAAATTCCAGCCACTAGTGCTGATGAAAATGTTAATGAAGAAGTGAAGACCCAGGCTGTCACTGAAGAAGAACCTGAAATTCCTCAGCCTGTGGATCCTGAGATTGCGATTCCTGAGGTGGTGATGCAATTGACTGATACTCCTCAGCCCAAGCCAAAGGATCCCTTCTCGAAGAAGCGGAAATTCGAGGCTGATGACTTCTTCGACGAGCATGTTTTCTTCACTGACTACAACCCATATGACTCTGCTCGTCTTAGAAGGAAGCGTTTCTGGACTGCCAGTCAAGCAAATTTTTATTCTTCACTGCTCTTCAACATGGACAAAGTCTTCGACCACAAGCATATTCCTCATGTGGACATGGAATCACTGCCTTGCTTTACCCCAGTCCTCAGTGTGCTTCATGATGCAGCTGCTCAACTTTTGCACGGATATTTGCGATTGGAATGAAGAGCTCATTCTTCAATTTTATGCAAGCCTGCACATCACAGGCGATGCTGATGATATCAACTCTTGGGTGTTGGACTGGATGACCGAAAATACGCATTACAAAGCACCGGCCTCTGAATTAGTTCATGCCCTGCCAATCAGTCCTCCCCTTGAAGGTGCTCGTTGTCTGTACCAAGAGCCTGAACTCACTCCTCATTACATGCAAGTGCTAATGAAGCCTCTGAAGCCCGGTCAAGCCCCAAGAACTAAATTCCTCATGAAGGAATTGCTATATGTGCCAAGAACTGTCTATCGCATTCTGACGAAGACTATGAGTCCAATCAAAGGCCACGACTCATCTGATGAGGAAATTGTTGGCATCATGAAGAATCTGCTATTCAACATCATACATGGCATTCCTGTCAATTATCACGATTTGTTCATGAGGACTCTGGCAAATGTTGCACTCTCTCCGTTTGAGTTGAAGCCTTACGCACCCTGGATTATGAGATTCCTCAGAATAAGGTCTTCACTCAACTACAAGGCTGATTTTCAGAATCACCTCAGCAACTTGCTCCCAATTGAAGTCCTCAAGCAGACGTTTTCCTCAGCTGATGAAAAGGGCAAGGCCGCTGCTATTATTGATGAAGGCAATCGTCCATTGGATGGTAAGTTTCGCAAAGCTGCATCTTACTCCACTAATGATGATTTTGCTACTCATGATTCCGCCGCTAATGCATCAAAGCAAAATCCTCAAGCCACTGCTCCAAGAGTGATGACTGACCGTGAGCTTCTCCTTAGTCTTCACTAGAAGGTGGATCGAAACCACAAATGGGTTAAGCGTCAGTTTAATTCTATTCTTCACCACATGTCTGCTACACATAATGCTGTGAAGAAAAACCATTTCTAGCTCCATGAAGCCTTCGGTCGCACCTGGGCTATTCTGTCACATCTGTATGGTGAAGAAGATCTAAAGCAAATGGGTCTCAAGGAAGATTTTGACTGGTCTGCTCCTCCACCGAAGAAATTCAAGAAGGTCAAGGTTCCTTCCTTGGTGGCCAGCTCATATTCTTCATCACACGAAACCGACGAGCATGAAGACTTGGACGACACTGCGGCAGACCCTACAACAACAACCGACCCCAACAACGCTGGTGCTCCTCCATCAACATGATATTCTTCAGGGGCGTTAGTCCTCATTTTTCGATCCTTTTGGTCATTCGATGACAAAGGGGGAGAAATTTGAGTTAGTCTTCAAGCGGGTCTATCTATATGGGCGTTTTTTGCTAAGTTACAACTCTCGTTCTTCTGAGACTTTATTCGATCGAGTTGTAAATTTAACTCTATGGTGGTCTGATACTTTTACTGAGATTTTCTGCATGCTTATTCCTCATTAATGTTAATGCACGCATGCTGAATTACATAAGTCACCATATTTCATCATGCATTTCAAATTCTTCATATTATATGTTCAAATGCGTGTATGAATTACAAGATATAGGGGGATATATCCATGATTCTACTCTTCAAGTGTGCATTGCTTCAAAAGCAAATTCCTCACTATGCACATCTTCAGGGGGAGTTCTTCTATATCTTGCAATCAAATTCCTCAGTATCAATATTTACACTTCATATGTTTATCCCCGTTGAAAACTTAACCTATATTGTCGTAAATAACCAAAAAGGGGGAGATTGTAAGTGCATCTAGTGCCCCTTAGTGATTTTGGTGTATTGAAGACTTATAGGTTAAGGGACTAATGAGTTTATGAGTGTATACAGGTCTATAAGTCTATGAGGAGTTTGATATTTACAGAGAAAGTCGACCCCTAAAAATGAAGTTCTTCACCTGAAGACTTTGTAATTCTGAAGACTTTCTGAAGATTTTGATAATGAAGAAATTGGTGTGACCTTGAAGACTTGGTATTCATTCGAGGAACATGAAGCGTGAAGACTTTTGTTTTCGTAGTTTCATTTTCTCTTTCTTGAGTCATAGGAAACACCGTACTGTTAAAGGGGGTCGAGGAAATAAGGAAAAAAATTCCATGTGATGCTCAACTCAAAATCCTACACCTACCAATCCCTTCTAGTGAAGCCATTGGAAATCTCATACAGTTCAGTCAATTTCTTCAGTGACAGAGACGAAGTTCTTCTGGTCTCTGAGGAATTTGTTCTAACTGAGGAGTTAGGAATTCTCCAGTGCGGATTGCCTACACAGTGAGGAGAATGATAGCCCTGAGAAATCTGATACTCAAAATTCCGACCGTTGCTGTGCTATGCGCCAGATGTCCCAAAATATCTACCCACCTAACGGTCATATCATTGAAGGGCATTTATGTCTTATCATGTCGGGCTGCTCCCTAGGCTACAAATAGCCGCCCCCTAAAACCACTAGCTGGTTGGCTGCTCCGAGAGAAACTGACACTTGTCATTTGAGAGCATCCCATCCTCCGAGGACTTTGAGAGAAAATCATCAAGTGAGGAAAACCCAAACCCAAACACCTACAAACCCAAAGTGATTGAGCATCACTGAAGAGATTGATCCTGCGTGGATCCGACGCTTGTTACCTTTGAAGACTGTGCTTCTTCCAGACAATTAGGTGTCATGGTCTAGAGCATCCAAGAGGAAATTATGGATCACCGAGTGACCGAGTTTGTGAAGGTTTGGAAGTCACCTGAAGACTTACCACGAGTGATTGGGCAAGGTCTGTGTGACCTTAGCTCAAGGAGAATACGGTGAGGACTATGTGTCCTCAGGTTTAAATACCTAGCCAGTCCAACCAGACGTACAACTGAGACAGCAGTTGGAACTGGTCTACCAAATCATTGTTTCACCAAGCTTACTGGTTCTATTTCCTCAACTCTTTCATTTCCTCATAACTGTGTTGTGTGCTTGTTCATATCTATTTGAAGAGTTTGACTGAAGACTTCTCAATTTCCTCAGCTCAATTTCTTCAGTCTGTTTATCTTTATCATGTGTTATCCTGTGTTTACGCTTTCTGTACTCTGTGCTTGTCTTCATTTCATCATGATGACCATGCTTGTGTTCCGTTATGTTTACATCTGAGTACTTATTCTGCTGCAAGTAGTTCTTCGCTTAGGAATTTCCTCACCCTGAAATTCCTCAGTGAAGAATTCATAAAAATCGCCTATCCATCCCCCTCTAGTCGATATAACGCATTTTCACCTCACTTGTAGGCAATCCGCACTGGCGAATACCTAACTACTCAGTCAGAATAAATTCCTCAGAGACCAGAAGAACTTCGTCTCTGTCACTGAAGAAATTGACTGAACTGTATGAGATTTCCAATGGCTTCACTCAAAGGGATTGGTAGGTGTAGGATTTTGAGTTGAGCATCACTTGGAAACTTTTCCTTTGTTTTACCTCGACCCCTTTAACAGTACGGTGTTTTCTATGACTCAAGAAAGAGAAAATGAAACTACGAAAAAAAAAGTCTTCACGCTTCATGTTCCTCGCATGAATATCAAGTCTTCATGGTCACACCAATTTCTTCACTTTCAAAGTCTTCGTAAAGCCAAAGTCTTGATTGAAAACATTCATTTTAGGGTCGACTTTCTCTCAGAAATATCAAACTCCTCATAGACTTATAGACCTATGTACACTCACAAATGCATTAGTCCCTTAACCTATAAGTCTTGAATACACCAACATCACTAAGGGGCACTAGATGCACTTACAATCTCCCCCTTTTTGGTGACTGATGACAATATAGGTTAAGTTTTCAACGGGAATAAACATATGAAGTGTAAATACTGATATTGAGGAATTTGGTTGCAAGATATAGAAGAACTCCCCCTGAAGATGTGCATATGTGAGGAATTTGCTTTGATAGCAAATGCACATTGAAGAATGGAATCATGGAGATCTCCCCCTATATCTTGTAATTCATACACACATTTGACATATGATATGAAGAATTTGAAATGCATGATGAAATATGGTGACTTATGTAATTCAGCATGCATGCATTAACATATATGAGGAAATAGCATGCAGAAAAAACATAGCAAAAGCATTAGACCGCCATCAGACTTAAGTTTACAACTCAATCCAACAAATCTTCAGAAGTACGAGAGTTGTAACTTAGCAAAAAAAAATGCCCATATATATAGAACCGCTTGAAGACTAACTCAAATTTCTCCCCCTTTATCATCAAATGACCAAAAGGGACGAAAAGTGAGGACTGACGCCCCTGAAGAATATCATCACAAAGTCGATGGAGGAGCACCAGTGTTGTTGGGGTCGTTTGTTGATGTAGGGCCTGCTGCAGTGTCGTCCAAGTCTTCATGTTCATCAGTCTCGCACAATGAGGAATACGAGCTGGCCCCCAAGTGAGGAACTTTGACCTTCTTGAATTTCTTCGAAGGTGGCTGAGACCAGTCAAAGTCCTGCTTGAAGCCCATCTGCTTGAGATCTTCTTCATCGTAGAGATGAGACAGAACAGCCCAGGTGCGATCAAATACTTCATGAAGATAGTAATGGTTCTTCTTTACAGAGTTCTGAGTGATTGTCATGTTCCAAAGAATTGAACCAAACTGTCGCTTGACCCATTTGTGGTTGCGATCGACCTTCTGATGAAGACTGAGGAGAAGCTCACGATCAGTCATCACCCTTGGAGCAGTGCCTTGAGGATTTGGCTTTGAAGCATTTGCGGCAGTGTCATGAGTGGCAGAGTCATCATTGGTGGAGTAGGATGCAGCTTTGCAAAACTGGCCATCCAATGGATGAGTGCCTTCATCAATAACAGCGGCCTTGCCCTTCTCATCAGTTGTGGAAATAGTCCGCTTGAGGACTTCAATTGGGGGCAAGAAGCTGCCATGATTGAGAGTGTCAGCCTTGTAGTTGATTGAAGACCTTGATCTGATGAATCTCATGATCCAAGGAGTGTAAGGCTTCAATTCAAATGGTGAAAGAACGACATTGGCCGAAGTCCTCATGAAGAAATCATGGTAGTTGATAGGCACACCATGTATGATATTGAAAAGCAGATTCTTCATGATGCCAACAACTTCTTCATTAGAGTCGTGGCCCTTGATTGGACTTAGGGTCTTGGTCAATATCCTGTAAACTGTCCTTGGCACATAGAGCAGTTCCTTGACACATAGAGCAGTTCCTTGACGAGGAATTTGGTCCTCGGAGCTTGGCCAGGCTTCAAAGGCTTCAGCAGCACTTGCTTGAAATGATCAGATAGTTTAGCGTCATGGTAGATGAGCCTTGCGCCTTCAAGGGGAGGACTGACTGGGATGGCATGAAGTAATTCAGAGGCCAGTGCTTTGTAGTGAGTGTTTTCAGTCATCCAGTCCAACACCCATGAATTCACATCTTCAACATTTCCAGTGATGTGCAACGTAGCATAGAACTGAAGAATGAGTTCTTCATTCCAGTCGCAGATGTAGGTGCAGAAGTTGAGCAGCCCAGCATCGTGAAGAACACTAAGGACTGAGGTGAAGCAGGGCAACGACTCCATATCCACATGAGGAATGTGCTCATGGTCAAAGATTTTGTCCTTATCGAACATCAGTGAAGAGTAGAAGTTCATCTCACTTGCTGTCCAGAAGAGCTTGCTTTGAAGACGAGCAGTGTCATAGGGATTGTAATCCGTGAAGAATATGTGTTCATTGAAGAAATCATCAGGTTTGAACTTCTATTTCTTGGATAAGGGATTCTTGGGCTTGGACTGAGGAGTGTCAGTTAAAGTCTTCACAGCCTCTGGAATCACAGTCTCAGAAGCCGCAAGCTGAGGAATTTCAGGTACAAAGTCATCAGCAGCAGCCTGGGTCTCCATCTCTTCAGCAACATTTTCATCGGCACTAGTGGCTGGAACTTCTTCAGGTACAGTGAGGAGAGATGCCTGGTGTTCTTCAGAACCCGTGTGAATTTCTTTGGTCTGAACAGGGGACTGAGGAATCTGTTGCAGAGGTGTGAACAGTGGTGAATTGGGGTGATGACTTTCCCAGTAGTCATCATTCAGAATACGAGTGGTGCACCCAATGTCCACGTCTTCATCTTCCTCATCAATTTCTTCAACGCCGACCTCTTCAACTGTGAACTAAGGCATGGGAGATGACACCAGAGGGGTTGAAGGGACATTGTCCACTTCAATTTCTTCATCCAACTGCTCTGACGAAGCAACATAAGGATCTTGTTCATCTGATTCATTGGGAATTTCATAATCCTAACCAAAAGGAACAATCTCCTTTGATGGCATGCTTAAAACAGGAACATAATCTATTGGATTTTCATACGATCTTGTCAAAGTCTTCATTTTCTTTGGAGCTGAAGACTCTGAGGAAGTAGATGCTTTCCTGTTCTTCACAACTGCTCGCTCCGCAGCTTTGGTCTTCTTTGCTTCTGATGCAAAAGGAAGGATAGAACTTGTCGTTGGTGCAGGAGGAGCAGAGGAATTTGGTTCATTTTCCTCGGGCGCAACAGATGCAGTTGCCCTGGCATTTTTAGTGTCTTCAGGCGCAGCAGCGGATGCTTAAGCTGGCCTGGATTGATCCTCAGGCGCAACACTAGAGGTTGCCCTGGCAGTTTCTTCAGCGGCTAGAATTTCTTCATCAGCCCTGGTGGTTTCAGAATCATCAGCTGCCTGATTTTCATCAGCGGTGCTGGCATGTTCTTCAGTTGGCTGTGCAAAAGCATCAGCCTGAGATTCATGTTGCATTGGGGTTGCACCATTTGAGGTGATTTTTTCTGCCATCTTTATGAATCTGACCTTGGCTCCCAGCCAATCTGCACGATAGGCGTCAAATTCATCACTGAGGGTTTTGATCTCAGCTTGCATGGTCACAAGTTCATCAGTTGTCATCTTGACAACATTCTTCTCAAGTAACGCTCCTTCTTGTACTGAGCTTTCTTCAGTTGCCTGGCCTTTTAAAATTTCCATTTTTCTTCGCCTATGAAGGCTATCAACATGTGACTTTGGCCAGGTGTGAGGTTGAAGTCAGGCATAGGAGTGTTGGGGTCCTTGTGCCAGAGATCAATGAAATCCAGGATCAACTTGGGATCCAACAAAAGAGGCACATCTGTGCCTTTGGCTCTAGCGGCCTGTTGCTGTCTGTCTCTGATGATTTCAACGAGCTCTTCATCATCAGCTTCGTCTTCACTGGATGACACATGTAAGGCAACCTGCTTCTTGTGAGGACTTGGTCTAGTGCCTCGTCCAGCAGTGGCCTTGGTCTTCAACAATGTTGGGCCTGTTGAGGACTGCGGAGGAGCTGAAGAACTTGCTGATGATCCTGAAGCAATTGAGATGCCTGTGGTCCTTTGGCAAGAGGCGAGATGCCCAGGTACCGAGGACTTTGTAGCAGCAGCTGAAGGTCTTGGAGCAGAGGGGACTGGTGCTGCTTGAGGAATTTGCCGTGAGGGCTTTGATGATCTTGGCCGTGAGGGCATATCTGAGGAACTGGGCTTGCGAGCTGGCTTCTTGGGCATAACCTTCTTAGGCTTGCTAGCAGAGGCCTCAGCAGCAGAGTCTTCGTTGAATTTCCTCACTGCTTCTCTGGTCATTTTGGCCAGTTTAGCTTGTTGTTTGGCTCATTCATCAAGATAGTCCTCTCCGCACTTGAGGCTAGTGGGATCAACAATTTGGCTAGGTGCCAATGGAGGTCTTGGCAAGGAGGGTGTAGAGCGAATTTCTTCATATACTTAGGAGTAACATATCTGTACTCCCTCCATTCCCATGCCCATCTTCTTTCGATCCTCTGAATGCGCACCTTGCGCCGATTCTTGTTCTCCTTGCCATGTTTGGCTTCATCAGGAGTGCAATATTCTGCATAGATGTCATCAGGGATCTCAAACGTTGTGTTAACCTCTAGTCTCTTGCCTCCCTTCTGAGGTTTATTTCCATCAGCCATTTTCTTCAGCTGAGGATTTTGAACAATGAAATTCTCTGAAGAGGTATGTAACTTGTCTTCGAGGAACGCTGCAAATAAGTTAAGTTGATGAGAACCTAGTGATTCAGCAGCGGACATGAGTACCTGTGAAAAGAGTATAGGTGCGAAGAATTTGGAGAGGTCATATGCGTTCTCAGAAGTTTTGCAAAATGAACAAGTTTAAGGAATTTGATCAGAGTTGTCTTGAGGAATTTCACTAAGCGTTCTTTGACTTAGGTTCCAGAGTTGTATAGATTGTAAAATCCACACAATTGAGGAATCTTGAAGAAAAACATTGCTTAGAGAAACAAATCAAGAACAGATGCTTGTGAGGTGTTTACTTGTGTGGAAGTTGAAGAATAAACACATTTTGAAGATTTTGTGGAAATCAACAGGATCAACAAGGGCAGTAAAAATAAATTTTATTTAACCTTGACGAAGAACACGACAAACTGGGAGTTGAAGATTGGAAGTTCGTCCGTTTAGATCTTCCATGCCCTAACTTGGCAGAGGAAGACAACTACGGCGACGGCGGAGTGAAGATTTCCGCGGCCGACGCGAGTATGACGGCGACGAGGTCGAGGCAGTGAAGCTCTTCCTCACCGGTAACGATGGACGTAGCGGCGGCGCTAGGTCAGAGAGCTCGAGCAAGAGGAGTGAGGTCGAGCGGGGTAAATGAAGTCTGAGGAGGGTGAGGGGGTATTTATAACCAAGGTGAAAAACCGCTCGCCCGGGGAAAATGGACGAACGTGCCCCGAGATGTGTCACCCACGTACAAAGAGATGGAGATCGTCTGAGATCGTGGGTGAATAGGATAATCATATAGTGGGATTTGGACGGTTTGAGCGACAAAAGCCAAAAATTCAGATAAGATTATTTTAAAGTTTCGTTCGCAAATTCTTCAGCTGACAAGGACACGGTGAAGATTTTGAACAGATTTCAAATAGAATGCGGATGAAGAATTTGTGAACAGACTGGGTTGAGTTTAGCATAGAGGGGGACGGGTTCGATCACATTCACTTAGCAGAAAAGTCAACTTGAAGAAATAGCAATAAATGAATGTTGTAGAGGACAGAAAACTCAAATATATATAGTCAATGAATAACAAAGACGGAAAGAGTGAAGACAATGCAAAGTTGAAGAAAAAGAACAACTAAGGAATTTCAAAACTGAGGAAAAACTCAAATTGAAGAATTTCCACTTTTGTTGGTGGCGTGACCCACCGTATAAGAATGATGATTTCAGACGCCGCGCACAATTGTCGTAGGGCTCTGAGAATCAAATTATTCATTAATTTCTTCACACTAAGAGGGTTAGTCTTCATTGATTGAAGAAAAATGTTACTTCATATGTTACACATCTAAGTCATCAATTTTGCATAAGTGTTATGTCACAACCCGGATTTGATAAAATCCAAGTCTCTGTGCTTACTATGCTATCCCTGGATCATAGCTAGCACATGCAGTAACAAGAATGAATATAAGTAAAACATACATCATCTTACTACAACAATAGATCCAGAAATAAGTAAATACATACCATAGGCACAGCTCAATGCTGGCACATAATACAGCGGAATCATACGTAGTTGCTAAGTTAGGCTCCATCAACGCCACTGGGCTCGTTGAGTGTAGATCATAACCCTAACGTCTCTTAATCTGTCGAGATCTGCACATGACAGGTGCAGATGAGTACGTGGAATGTATTCACAAGTTACAAAGGAAAATTTAACAGAATATATATATGCAAGGTAAGTATTGGTGAAGGTTTCCTTTGCATAAAGCCAATTTTCTCCTGTACTAAATTTTGTAAACTTCTTTTGAAATAGAAATAGTTTCTAGTATAAAAGGTAGGAGTGAGACACTTGGATATACGCACCAGTGCTCATTCTCCAAAATAGTTTTAAACCATACATAAGATTGAAGTGAAACACATTCACTATGCTCATCTCAACTTTAACCCTTAAAACAGATTTTTAGAAAAGAGAGGGGAGATTCTTCTTCAATCCAAGTCTTCAGTTGCTCAAAATTGCCCGTAACCGGAGGCACAGCTAATCGATTAGGTTATACCCTCTGCAGAGGTCGTACACGTTCCCCACATGACACAACCAACCCCGTTTATCGTTACACACTTGAGTGTACGACTAGGAGGAGATTGTGACGAAGCCTTTCCGTAACAGCCCCCTATATCCGACCAAGCCGCCCGCAACTTAGGCAATGAAAGCCCCTCTCTGATGGCGGTCCTGAGGTAAGGGTTTCCCTTTAGTACTAAGCTAAGCCAGAGCCCATAATAGCATGTGGCTGTACTGGAAGCTACATCAAACTGATCTCATTTTCCTGGACGGCAGTCCCCACCAAAAACCTGTGTGCAAGACCCCAGTCGGGCTCATTCACTGCAAGACCCCGATGGGCGCAATCACTTGTAGACGCTCCCGTCAATACCATTCCGCCCAGGGAGTAGAAGTAAAATAGTATATAATTTTGTTTAAAAATATTTTCTCAAAACTTTGCTCCAAAGAGAGCAAGTTTAAGGTTTAAAACATGTTTGGTTTTTTTGTCCTACCCACTTTGTGCAAGCGTGGCCAAGCATGGTGGTGAGTCTTGAACCTATAGCTCTAGATATAAATAATACTTTGCAAAACTTTTATAAAACATCAATAGTATTAAATTTTAAAAGATATGCATAATATAAAAATATAGGTCAGGGCATGATCAAATTGCAACTTGCCTTCGGTTTCGTAGTCACACGGTTCTACCTCCTCGTAGAATTCACCTTCCCACTCGTCGCGATCTAACGCGATAGATAACTTAAGTAAGACACTTCACACATCAACATTCACATAACAAGTACTCAAGCAAAACCATCCAGCACACAATTCTTGCCAAACAACCCTAGCAAGTTAACTACATATGACTCAAGTTTATGCAATTGGACCGGTTCGTATGAATGGCATATAGTTCATGTTAATAAACTAATTAATAATTTTCTAACTCTAAATTTTTATGATGATAACAACTAACCAGAGAGGTTTTCTATGAATCAATCTAATGGTTTTAACAATGAAACAAATTTTAGTTTAATTAGTTTATTAATGGATGATCAAAGAAGGTTAAAATTACGGTATTGTGCTAAAACCGTAACTAAACCATACTGAAAAATTATTCTATGAGTTCTAGAAGATTGGTATGGTTCCAAAGACCAATTTCTATATAATTGTTTTTTCATATGATTTACAGAATAAAAGATATAGCCGAAATACTCAAATTACCATTTAAATCAAAACTATATTTTAACTTGCCAAAAACTGAGATCTCAAATTTTTATAATAAACTAGAAGTTCTAAGCAACTCAGGGATATCTTATTTGTCAAATTTGGATAAGTAGATCAAAAGATATGAATTCCTAAAGACTGGGCATTTTTCTGGAAATGAATTACGGGATTTAACATCAGCTGCACGTGTCGCATTTCTGTTGGCAGATACCCATACGTTTTTTTTTAAGAAAAAGATGTGAAGAACAGAGGATAGCTCACCGGAGTTTAAGCGGCTAGGTCGCTGGAGTTGAGCGGTGCGGCTCGGGTGTGCACGGTGTCGGCGGTCAGACGGTCTCCGGCGACGTCGGGGTATGGGACGGCGTTCAGAGAGACACGGTGAATACGACGGAGGCACGCGCGAGGTCGCTCGCGTCCTATGGCATCGAGTAGGAGCGGCTGAGTCATGCAGTACGCCGGCGAGCTTCAACTTCATTGTTCGTGTGCTCTGGATAATAAATCGAGGGTGGAAAAAAGGGTCACCTAGGTGCGTGGAAGAGAGACAAAGATAAAGGAATAAGCGGGGGTCCTGGGACTCATCGACGGCGACGAAATCGTGTGCGGACAGGGGCTGCGGTTTGGAACTCCGGCGAGAAATTTCTCGTCGAATAGGGCGAATTTGAGAGGGAATTTGGGTGTGGGAATGGAGGGATATGTGGTGCTTATCGGGGTGATTTATATAGGTCCGAGGGAAGTCCATACGATGAGATCCACGGGGAGTTTAGTGTGGCCATCAATTGCTCTTCGTGCATATACGTTTGTTGGATCCATTCGACCAATTAAAGCTATAATGTTGGGTTCTAAATTCTAATTCCCTGAATGGATTCGTCATAATGTTCTCCGCATTTTTCGTGAAGACACCGGAGTGAAACGGGCAAGGAATTGAATGTGAGGAGGGGAGGAAGAGGAGGAGGCCATGGCTGTTTCTGTTCTGTTCCTGCTCCAGATGAACGTACAGAGGAGGAAGGAGTTACGTGGAGTTGGGTATGGCCCTTAGTGAAAGAATAGGCCCAAAGGAAAATGGGAGGAGAAAAATAAAAGTGAAGATTGGTGCTGGGCTTGCCTCATGGCTGTAGGTTTTCTTTTTGCTAATACCTTTATTGCGCAGAAAAACTTTTAATAGACAAAAATAAACATACACTTAATTATAATTTGGTGCCTACAAAATATAGTTTCAGATTTTAAAAAATTATTTGTGTGCACAATCTACAATACATTATTTATGGACATAATTAAATTACACAAACAAATCAATCTTGAGTTTTGCAAATTCACAAAAGGATAATTCTACCGTATTAAATATTTCCAAATATATTTTTGGAGAAGTCACATTATCTCCTCTCATTAATGTTTTTTTGAGTAATTTGGAAATATTTAAATGTCATTTAAGCTCCAAAGAAGACCCAATTCAAATGGAACTCCCAAAATTCAAAGAACTTCAAATGTAATATCCATCCACCACATTTGAGAAAGTCAATTTATTCTCACTCATATATTTGAACGTGGATTCAAAATATTTCACAAAGTAAATGGAATGCCATTGAATAAACTTTCCAACCATAGTTTTCTTTATTAGATAAAGAACATTATCCAACTTATATAACAAGGTCTCAAAAAGTTATAAATTCCCGTGAAAATTTAAGCAATTCACACAATATTACTCATTTATTAACATTCCAAAATTTGTAAATTTTTGGGATGTTACATGTTAGGATGTGTGTCATTTTCAAAGGACATTCGAAGATTCTAAGATATTTAGCTCACATCGCAACTTACTAAATCTCTTCTCATTCAAGGGGTTTGTGAAAATATCGGCTAGCTGTTCTTCAGTCTTCACGTGCTCGATAGAAATGTTGCCCTTCAACACATGATCACGAAAAAAATGATGACGAATCTGGATATGCTTTGTCTTTGAGTGTTAAACTGGGTTATGAGCAATCTTGATGGCACTCTCATTGTCACAGTAGAGTGGCACATTCTTCACATTGATGTTGTAGTCCTTGAGGTTTGCTTCATCCAAAGCAATTGAGCACAACACGAACCAGCAGCAAACATACTCAGCTTCAGCAGTAGAGAGTGATACGCAGTTCTGTTTCTTCGAGGACCAACATACCAAGGATCGCCGAGGAAATGACATGTGCCTGATGTTGACTTGCGGTCCACACGATCACCAGCATAGTCAGAGTCAGAATATCCATTGAGATCAAAAGCCGAGCCCTTGGAATACCATAATCCAAGTGTTGGAGTGTGAGCTAGATATCGAAGAATATGCTTCACAGCCTTATGGTGTGATTTCTTCGGTGTAGCTAGAAAACGGGCACACATGCAACCACTAAGCATAATATCTGGCCTAGATGCACATAGATACAATAAAGAGCCAATCATGGAGCGGTATACCTTTTGATCGAAGTCAATACCATTTTCATCAGTGCATAGATGGCCATTTGTGGGCATAGGGATTTTGACTCCTTTGCAATCTTGCATGCCGAATTTCCTCAACACATCCTTGAGGTATTTCTCTTGAGATATGAAGATGTCGTAGACGATTTTGAAGACCTAAGAAGAATTTCAATTCTCCCATCATAGACATTTGATATTCTTCACTCATCATATAGGCAAATTCATCACTATAACGTTGGTCAGTACAACCAAAGATAATATCATCAACATATATTTGGCACACGAATAATTCATCATCATAGGTTTTGGTGAAAAGAGTTGCGTCAAGTGAACCGGGTTTGAAGCCTTTCTTCATGAGGAATTCCTTCAAAGTATCATACCACGCCCGAGGGGCCTGCTTGAGGCCACAGAGGGCCTTATTGAGTCTGAAGACTTTGTCAGGATGCTTTGGATCTTCAAAACCTGGGGGTTGAGCAACATATACTTCTTCCTCAAGCTTACCATTGAGGAATGCACTTTTCACATCCATTTGATATAAGATGATATTATGATGGTTAGCATAAGCAAGCAATATGTGAATAGCCTCAAGTCTAGTAACAGGTGCAAAAGTTTCATCAAAATCAAGTCCTTCAACCTATGTGTAGCCTTGAGCTACAATCCGTGCCTTATTCCTCACCACAAGGCCATTTTCATCTTGCTTGTTGCGGTAGATCCATTTGCTGCCGATGATATTGTGCTTGTGTGGGTCTGGTCGCTTGACAAGTTCCCGACATTGTTGAGATCGAATTGATGTAATTCCTCTTGCATCACTTGAATCCACTCAGGCTCCAGAAATGCCTCATCTACTTTGGTGGGCTTCGTGATAGAGACAAAAGCAAAGTGCCCACAAAAGTTAGACAAATGTGAAGCCTTTGAGCATGTGAGAGGACCTGGTGCTTTGATGTCGTTGATGATTCTCTCAATCTGCACGTCATTTGTGATGCGAGGATGAGCGGGTTGACGACGTTGAGCAGGCTCAGCATTTTATTCAGAGCCATTTTCCTCAGGTGCACCAGCATGATGTTCTTCAAGTTCTGGAATGACTTCTTCAGCAGATTCTTTGGTAGGAATTATGTAGGATCGGAAGTATGTCTAGAGGGGGAGGGGGGGTGATTAGACTACTTGACCAAATAAAAACTTATCCTTTTCCCAATTTTAGTCTTTGGCAGATTTTAGCTATCTAAGCTCAAGTCAAGCAATCTTAACACAATTCAAGCAAGAATGCAAAGAGTATATGAGCAGCGGAAAGTAAAGCATGCAACTTGCAAGAATGTAAAGGGAAGGGTTTGGAGAATTCAAATACAATTGGAGACACGGATGTTTTTGTCATGGTTCCGATAGGTGGTGCTATCGTACATCCATGTTGATGGAGACTTCAACCCACGAAGGAGTAGCAGTTGCATGAGTCCACGGAGGCTCCACCCACGAAGGGTCCACGAAGAAGCAACCTTGTCTATCCCACCATGGCCGTCAGCCCACGAAGGACTTGCCTCACTAGTGGTAGATCTTCACGAAGTAGGCGATCTCCTTGCCCTTACAAACTCCTTGGTTCAACTCCACAATCTTGTCGGAGGCTCCCAAGTGACACCTAGCCAATCTAGGAGACACCACTCTCCAAGAAGTAACAAATGGTGTGTTGATGATGAACTCCTTGCTCTTGTGCTTCAAATGATAGTCTCCCCAACACTCAACTCTCTCTCACAGGATTTGGATTTGGTGGAATGAAGATTTGAGTGGAAAGCAACTTGGGGAAGGCTAGAGATCAAGATTCATATGGTAGGAATGGAATATCTTGGCCTCAACACAAGGGTAGGTGGTTCTCTCTCAGAAAATGTGTATTGGAAGTGTAGGTTCGTTCTGATGGCTCTCTCCACGAATGAAGAGGAGGTGGAGGGGTATATATAGCCTCCACACAAAAACTAACTGTTACACACAATTTACCAATCTCGGTGGGACGGAATTGAGAAACTCGGTCGGACCAATTCAGCAAATCTAGTGACCGTTAGGATTTTTGGTGGGACCGACATGCAACTCGGTAGGACCGATATGGTTAGGGTTAGGGCATAACGTAATCTCGGTGAGACTGATGACACAAACTTGGTGATACCGACTTTGGTAGTAAGCTAACCAGAGAGTTGGTCAGGTAAACTCGGCGGGACCGGTTCGCTCATTTTGGTGGGACCGAAATGTTATGAAAGGGAAACAGAGAGTTTACATTGCAATCTCGATGGGACCGATCGCTCATCTCGGTGGGACCGAAACGTTACGAAGGGAAACAGAGAGATTACAATCCCATCTCGGTGAGACCGAGATCCCTATCAGTGAGGCCAATTTTCCTAGGGTTTGTGGCAGTGGCTATGCCATCTGAACTCGGTGGCGCCGGATAAAATGAATCGGTGGGGCCGAGTTTGACTTTTGGTTTGGGTCATATGTGGATGTGAGAAAGTAGTTGAGGGCTTTGGAGCATATCACTAAGCACTATGGAGCAAGAAACTCATTAAGCAACACCTCAACCCTCCTTGATAGTATTGGCTTTTCCTATAGACTCAATGTGATCTTGGATCAGTAAAATATAAAATGTAGAGTTTTGAGCTTTTGAGCTTGAGCCAATCCTTTTATCCTTAGTATCTTGAGGGTCCACTTTCCTCATCCATGCCATGCCATTCATTGAGCTTTTCCTGAAATATTTATCTTGGAATAATGTTAGCTCAATGAGCTATATGTTGTTAGGAATTACCAAAACCACCTAGGGATAGTTGCACTTTCAATCTCCCCCTTTTTGGTAATTGATGAAAACATATAGATCAAAGCTTGGACAAATGATAATGAGAGAGAAAAACATTGTCGCTTTGAGTAGTATGTGAAAAGCAAGAGCTCCCCTTAAATTTGTGCATAGTTTAAGATTTGCTTTGGACTGCAAATGCACAAGAAGTTAGGCTCATGGTTTACTCTTCCATGTCACATACATCTTGGTGGAGCGCTCAAAATGATAATAATTGAATACATGCACTCATCACCAAGCAAAGTGAATGATCATATAGAGATAAAAGGATAATGTCATCCAACAAGCATATATGTAGCATATGATCAAACACATGATCATCCAAGTATCACACAGACATAATGTATCTCAAACAAGCAAATAAAGTTCAACTACCAAAGCAGGAGAGAATAAAGAGCAACACTCTCTCTCTCGAAGCCTATGATCTATACATTTTTCTCCCCCTTTGGCAACAAGTTACCAAAAAGTTCATAGAAAATGCATAGTACTAAATCGTCTCTCAGGCTTGATCTTCAGGTGGTGGTGTAGATAGAACGTCAAAGACGAAGGCATCGATTGATGTAGATGGAGCTGGTGGAGTAGGTCTTTGGAGCTGGTGCAGATGAAGTGGCTCACGGTGTGCATCGCAGCACTGCAGCTGATCTCTGAGCTCTAGGCACTCTGGCAAATGCCTTAGTGATTGTCTTGCCCTTCCTCTCCTGCATATCATCCTAAAGTTGCTCAACAACGGACTGGATCTCTGTGACCTTCACATCCATGTCATAGAAGTTCTGCTCCATGATCCTCTCCAAGCTCTCCTGGTTTCGAGTCAAGGTGGCCAGCCCCTTCTCAATCCTCAGAGTGGATGCAATCAAGTAGCCAAGTTGATCCTGTTTGCTCTTCAAAAAATCTTGAGATGCCTCTTCCATTGTTGGCATCTTGGCAGCCTTCTCGATCCTTGCCTTCTCCTTCTTAGCTTGTGCTTGCACTGAAGATGGTTCATCTTCATCCATAACCACTTGGTTGTCCTCAAAGTATGGATAGATAGGCATGTGCTCCTTGTCCAACAAGTATGTGCCTGTGCCCATCTTGGAGTTAATCGACTGGATCTGTGGGGCATACCCACAACTTCTCTTTGGTCGTGTTTGTCATCTTGATAGTCTCAACTATAAGGCTCATGACCTTGAACTTCTGTGGCACATCAAATAAGTGTAGCAAATTTATTGCATGGCCTCGGATCATGTTGTGGTCACCTGACTTGGGCAAGAGAGTGTGCCTGAGGATCCAGTTAATGGTTGGCAGTCCTGACAGAAGGTAATATACTGATCCAAACTTGTGTGATTCTATAGCAGCATCTGGGATCTCCTTGTACATATGTGCCATAGAGTTGTGATCCATTTAGATACATTATAACCGAGCATCTTTCCAGCCCTCTCAGACCATTAGCATTTGTATCCGTTGGATCGTCACTTGTATGCATTCTTGGTTGTCAGATTGGCTCTTAATCGCACCGCCCAGACTTCGTACCGCCCTCACGAACCTTATCGGGCCGCTTCTTTGGTGGTTTTCTTGGGCGTCTGAGATTCAATTGGGCCTATGGGCCTGTACAAGGCTCCTGTGGGACTGGGAAAACCTAAAACACACGACGCTCACGAGTCGTGACCCTGCTTTCATTCGCTCGCACCCTCGGGCGGCGGCGCCTCTCCATGATCGAGCGATGCAGGAGCTTGGACTCGCATGGGCACTGCGCTGGTTTTCCAGGACGAGACGAACAGCGCCTCCTCGGTCCGTTCGGTTGCAGTTGTAGTTTACGCGCTCCAAGCTCTCTAACGCTAATACTCCGCACAACGGCAATGGACACATGAAGAAATACTTGGGGAAGATGAATATCCTTCGCTGCCACATCTGTTGCTGTCCCGGCTGCCCATTGATTTGGAAGTGACGCGATGGTTGTTCAACGACCTAGCATCAGGAAGCGCCGCCACGGCCAGACCCCAACGTGGCAACTGCAAGGTCACCCTCCCTCCCACCTCCTCCTGACCCAACCCATTGTGTCGCTCGTCGGCGCGCTCCTGATCCGGTCATTTCCCATGGCCATGGATCGACCTCGACAGCGCTTAGCAATTGTGTTCCAGTCAGTATCCAGAGGTCACAACTTCCCCATGCCTCGTTCCCCTCATGCTCGTTTCGGATGATTTGAAATTGAGATCTGGTTAATCTGTGAGTAGTTGATTTGAAGGTCTGATTAACACTTGATAATCCCTAAAACAATTAGATTACAATGACGGCGGTGGCTCATGCCCTCTGTATCTCCGCTCCTCCACTGTCCGTTCGCACGGTTGATTCAAGATGGCTGCAGGCTGCAGCAAAGCACTCCAGAAACCATCCAATGGTGACGCAACCACCTCTTCTTTTTGCGATCTCTAATAATGTTGCCTGCCATGATGCTAACACATAACTTATATTCTATACATGATTACAATGAATTTATTTAGGAATATCCTTGCTATCTAGCAATTAGTTATTTTGTTTGTTCACTGAGAAGAACATGTGTCAATCTTTTCGTCTGTGAAGAACTAAGATGATTTTATCTATTTTTTTGTAGAGTCAATGCAGTATGCAAAGTCTTTTTTCAAACGCATTAACCACTAGAGGGAGTCTTCAGTTTGGCACTTGTCTAATCTGACTTATGCAACACAGTAGCAATAGTGTATTCATAACCGTAATGTTATTGAGGAACATTTCTTATAGGTAAGATTAAGATAAATGCATAGCCACACGGTCTGATATACTTTACTTTGGCTGATAACAAATTCCAATGCACAGAACATGTATATGCTAGGTCCCAACGCCCCAAAATATATCTTCTGCGAAAATTAAAATTTTGATGTAGCTCACAGCTTGGATCACCGTCACTTCAGATTGACATGTACTCAAATATTATGTTGATTTTTGATGTTTATTTGACTGATCACTATTATTGATATCTTTACTGTGGGGAATTTCATCTAACAAAAATCTTCCCTTCATATAAAGTAGTGGTGGAAAAGAAGCTCATGCGTGAGAGAAAACTTCGCAAAGCATGACATAGGACATGAGAAATTTCTATCTAAGGTAAGCACTTGATTTCTAATTCGCCCATTGCACACCAAAGTAATAAAGTCATTCAGGTTAACAGAGTGAATACTCATATTGATGAGTGAATTTTCTTAAATTCTATACAGTTATGCACAACCTATATATAGCCCATGAATGACATACTTTGTTTGAACATATAAATGTTGCTATCCCCTGGTTAATATAGTTTCAGAGTTACGATTTTACCATTGCTCTGCTTTTAGGCAGAGAATAGTTGGATAGCGTTTTCATGGTCCAAGATCTTTCTTTAATTATTTATTATCAGTTCATCTTCAAATTTATGAAAGTTCTTTATATAGTTCTGAAAGTGTGGATGTTTAGAGAATGAGACCGTCTCTCGATTCTAATCCATTTTTTTGGTTGATGAAGTTCTGAAAATATTTACTACAGGAAGATGACAATGCAAATACACTCTTCAAGCTAATTAGGTGCGAGCTCCATCTCTGTCTTATAGGGATTGGTTTCTCTGGTAAGGCCCGGATACTATGTAAGAATAGATAACTCTTCTTGGCATTGTTTTTCCCTGCGATATTGCTATTAACACTTTAAAATCATTTGAGCCAAGTAAAACTTCATTAGTCTATAATTGTTAAGTTGGAATGGACAAAATATATATGCCTGATCCATCAATCATGAGAAATGACATTTGTTGATCATGCATTCTGCTATTCGAGATCATCTGGAAATAAAGTGCCATAGCCAAATGATGATAATTTTCAAGCCTTATTTAATTCCTTCTGCCCATAAACCATTAGGATTTAAAGTGCATGGTCTTGCATCAGGATTGAATGACACATTTGTTCCATGGTTATGTCGAAGCGTCGGATCCTGAGGAAATTCTTGGACTATGGTTTTTGACTTCAAGTGTATTCATTCAGGAAAATTCTAGCCTAACAATTTATCCATGGATCCGCTCTTGCAGGTTGCAACTTCAATCCCAACTTAGGAATCATACATCCGCTTTCACATTTCTTTGATCGATCTACCTTTCATCCAATGCTAATCTGGTTGCTTGTCATGTATACATGGAAAGACAATATAACTGAATTGCTATTATTTGTACTGTATATTTGTGCATGGGACGAGTCATTAGGATTGTTGTGTGACTATGGCAATTGTGGATCTTTGTTTCCAACTCTCTTTGGCCGAAAATAATGTTCTCTAAACAATGTATGGTTTGGTTTCATGTATTCCCCAAGCAACCACATTGTTCACAAATTCCCGCTGAATGACGAGACATTAAAAAGAATACTCGTAAATTCAGGCTATAATCCAAAATTCCCCACTAAATATCACTTTATGCGAACACGACCTTCATGTTGTATGCCTTCATATATGTGTAGATGTGCCTACTATTCTATAGTCAAAATAGACGGGCGCGGCAACGCACGCCAATCATGATCTAGTCTTCTTCTCATAGACATCCAAGTCATCCTCTTCCTCCTTAGGTGCATTGATCAGATTAGCCCATTCTTCAATAGATGATTGATACCTAGTACCTTCAGACATCCATACTATCCTGCCATTTGGATAGAAGTGTGATGTGGAGTAGAATTGCATTATGAGCTCCTCATTCCACTTTGTGAGCTTCTACCCAACAAAGTCTGCCACTCCGCAAGCACTGAAGCTGTCATACACACCAGGATAGTGTTCTTCATTCTCCTTCATGTAGGTCCAGTCAACCCACCTCATGTCACACACTATTGGCTTCTTGTCCAACAACACTGTCTCATAGAAATCTTGTTGTTCCTTTGTGTGGAACCTGTAGTCAACAACAGTCCTTCTTCTGGTGGCATATGGATCTGACTCTCTCCATAGCCTTAACCCCGAGTCTCTTCTGATTTTCATGTTCTCAGCTACAGGATGAGCATCATTATGATCTAGAATTTTTGGCTTCAATTTTCTCAAGACATGTGTCTCATCATCTTCTTCTTCAACAACAATTTCAGGCACTGGGGCCTTGTTCTTCTCAATAGATGGAATGTTCCTGGTACTCCTCTTAGGTACAGTCTTGTGTTTGGAGGAAGCTTTGGGTGCTTCTTTGGGCTTTGATGATGCAGCCCCTGACCTGATAGCATCACCCATAAGCTTCTGAGCCTTGGGTGCTGGTGCAGCAACCTCTTCTTCTTCCTCCTCTTCCATCATGGAAGGCTTTCCAATAACTCTGGCCATGGTCTTCTTGACCCTTTCCTTCCTCTTCTTCCCTTCTGCAACAGCCTCTTTGGGTTCAGATTCCAAAGATGCTTGTGTGGAGGCTCTGGCTTTAGACACGGGAATCCTTTTGGCAGGTACTTTGGTCTTCATTCCAGGCTTAGTGGCAGCAGCTGTGCCATACTCCTTCTTGAGCACCTTTTCTTGGAAATGGCCTCATCCTCAACAGCCACATAGTCTTCATCCTCAGATTATGAGGTTCTCTTCTTTCTGGTCCTGGTGGCAGCTTTGGGTAAGTTGCTTGGAGTGCTCCTGCTACCCTCATCAGAGCTGCTAGAGGGACTAGTGCCCTCACTCATTTGAACCTGCTCCTCTTCCCTGATCCATTGTCACTGCGATCGGACATATTGCAATCACTGACAACAGACCCTGTGAATGGATATAGATGAGATAGAGTGGATGAGCATCACAAAATACATAGATTTTTGCAAAAGAATGAGTCAAAAACTTAGTTTTAGTTTTCCACAGAAAGCATTTCGGATCAACCGATTTGTAAACTCGGTGATACTGAAGCAACTTTTGGAACCTAAACTAGTGAACTCGGTCAGACCGAGTAACAGTTCGGTGGCACCGAGACTGCTAGGGTTTCACAAAGTCCTGAGCTCGGTCACACCGATTTGCAATTCTCGGTCAGACCGAGAATCACATGTGCAATGGCCTTAGCCGAATCGGTGGAACCGAGTTCTACAACTTGGTGGGTCCGAGATGGTTTTGGCGGAAACCTAACCCTAAATTTTCAATTCATCTCTAATCTACGGAGTGTTTTGACTGGATAGAATAGTTTCAATCGTGTCAAGATTCATGTTGAACACAATGTGCTAGGAATCGGACGGGGATAGCACAGTGATCGAGTCCATACCCTAGTTCGGCGATGAACTCGCTACGGCGGCAACGGTGGGGATGATTTCCGTTGACGGCGGCGGAGACCAGCGAGGCGGCTGGCGAGGAGGAGGACGATCCGCAGACCCTGGAGGCAGAGCGGGCTACGCGCGGGTGAAAGAGTTTGGAGAAAGTTTCCAAATTTTTGCCCGTGGGTATATATAGCCCGACCCTGTCGGTGTGACCGAGTGGAACAACTCGGTGGCACCGAGATGCATAACTGCAAGCAGTTACAGCCACTCGGTGTGACCGAAAAGTTCAAATCGGTTGTACCGAGATTGAAAACCTAGATCGACTTGGTGATCTCGGTATGACCGAAATGGAAGAATCGGTCAGACCGAAACGCATAAAGAAGTTTTGGAAGTATAAGTCTATGACGAATCGGGGACTCGAAAGTGCTCCTCACGCAGTGGTTCAAATCTAACTTGATCAAATTTTGTGATGCAGCATGAATAGAGTTTGGGACGAGAAGAGCATAGATAGCTAGAGAAGGTTCTTAGGCATTCTTGTCCATCCACTTGGCAAAAGAAAAAGAAACCAATCAATAAAACAACAAGTGGATGTCCTCGAATGAGGAAAATATGCAACTAACATGCTCACACAATAAAATGGCAAATGAAATATGTGGCAAAGCATGCACAACCAATTCTAGCATCTATCAAGCAATTGGCGATTACTAGGTCATCTATATATGAGTATATTGAGTTAGGAGTCAAATGAGAACATTTGATCATAGGTCATACTCATCGTTTAAGCACAAGTGGGGTTTCCACTTTTACATATTGCATTGATGTGTTCACACCATTAGAGTTGCTTTAGCTCAATTTTTAGAGTAAAGCTCCCCCTAGATGTGAGATCCCCCCTTAGAGGGATGAACTAACCTTGGGTTTTGTCACTGTTGACATCATGGAGGTGTTGAAGATGTGGATGCTCAATGTTGATGCGAGATCATTTGGAGCAATCCTTTTGGAGTGAGTTGCACTTTCAATACCTACACGGGTTAGTCCCACAAGGAACAAACAAGGATATCCATAGACATAGAGTGATGCACACACAAGATAATGTCTATGAGAGCATTAGGTTACCTTGTCCCTTGTCTTACAAACAAGAGGGTTTGTGACTCCTTGAACTAGTGCAAGATGTGAAAGTTGATTGCACTTGTAGTTGCCAAAATGATATGAGTGAAATATGTTGGCGGAGTCACCCTCAAGAACTCTCTAGTTCTTCTTCTTCGGGATTCACATCATCTTGATGGGAATCCTTAGAGTTGTAGTCGTACTTGATGAAGTAGAGCTTGACGTAGTCTTGGGAACCCACTTTACCAAGGCCTTTGGAGCTTCTTCAAACGCATCAATCTCCTCTTGAAGCTTATCCTTGCCTTTTTGCTTGTGGTCTTGTGGTGGAAGATCATCTTGAGCTTGTGTCCCCTTGAAGGAAGTAGGATCATACTTCTCTTGTTGAGGAACAAACTTCATCTTGGGGTATTGATCTTCTTCCCACTCAACTCCATTGGCATTGAACTTTCGTTCAAAACCAACACCTTGGTTCTTCCGGTGCCTTCCTTGCTTGCGTACAATTTCCTCAAATTCCTTACTCCCGGCAAGGCTCTTGTAAACACTTTTCTCTATAATTCCCTTCAATAAGCAATTTTCTTGCTCAAGTGTAACTTTGCTAAGAGAATCATTAGTGGAATCAAGATAACTACTAGAAGCAACAACATTGGATTTAGCATGAATATTGTTACTACTAGAGGAAGAATCCTTCTTGTTCTTGTTACTAGACTTGACTTGAGACATGTAAGTAGATAAGAGTAAACGCTTGGCAATGTAAGAAGAACTTTTCTTACGAAGATCATCATTGCTTGCCTTTAAGAACTCATGCTCTTGCTCAAGGTTGAGCTTTTCAAAGCGTAACTTCTCATGAGTCCTTAAAAGTTCTTGATGATCTTCTAAGATAGTTTCATGAGCTAACTTAAGAGTGTTTAGTTCTTTAGTTAGAATCTCAATCTTCTCCTTATCATTGTCATACGTTTTATCTTGATTAGCATAACTAATTGACGTTTAATCATAGTATTCATCACTAGAGTTGTCGACAAGTAAATCATCATCACCTAACAAGTCATCTTCATCACTATTGAAATCAACATACTCGGGATGTGTTACCTTTGGACCTTTGGCCATGAAGCATCTTCCAATTCCTTCATTTGGTGAATCAAATATGTCGTAGGAGTTGGTTGACACAAGTGCTAGACTGGCAACACCTTTATCTTGAGTATATTCGGAGTAGGAGTGATAACTTCTCTCGGAGTGATTGTCGGAGTCGGAGCCGGATACCCATTCACCAACATGAGATTGATGTCTTTGTTTTGTGTAGCTCCTTGATGACTTGTCCTTCCTTTCTGAATCTTTTCTTCTCCGTGAGGGTCTTCGTTCATAACGATCATCCCTACTCCTCCTCTCTCTTGGTGGTGATTCTTCTCTTCTACTTCTTCTCTTGGGTGATTCTTCTCTTCTTTTGTAGGGTGCCGTACACTCATCGGAATAGTGTCCGGGTCTCCCACAATTGTAGCAATTGCGCTCTCGACTAGAAGATCTTTTGTCATTGTAGGACCTTGACTTGGAGCTTCTCTCTTTGCTTCTATTCTTGTAGAACTTGTTGAAGTTCTTCACCATTAAGATCAATTATTCATTGAAGGTTTGTTTCTCACTTGATGATGTGGGGGCTTCACATGAGGCTTTGTAAGCACCACTTGACTTGTTGTGAAGTTCCTCCTTATCCTTGAGTGACATCTCATGAGCAACAATTCTTCCAATGACTTCCGTTGGCTTGAGATCTTTGTAATTGGGCATCATTTGGATCAATGTGCACACGGTATCATATTTTCCATCCAAAGCTCTTAGGATCTTCTTGATGATGAATTTGTGTCACATCCCTAGATTTTGGTTGTAGATAGTGGCATTGCATCCATGCATCATGTTAAATTTCAAATGAAGTTGAAATGGGGATTGATCCAAACCCTAGCACCAAGTGAATTCAAATAGGATCAAATAAAATCCTTTTCAATAAATCCAAAATGTCCTCTGGAAAAGTTCATGATTTTTGATAAAGGTGAAAACCTCTGGCAAAAATGATGCACATAATTCTAGGCCATTTCTGGACTTTCGAATTAAATCGCTATGTATTTGAATTTGGGCATTTAATTGCTATAACAATTATAAATGCTCAAACAATTCTGGAACTAACTGTGGGTTGTTGGAAATAAATCAACAGGTCCTCACAATTTGTTTCAGGATTTTTAGATGAGGTTTAGTATTTTTACTAAATCCAGAAACAAAGATAGAAAATAGAAAATAGAAACAAATAAAAGAGGGAAGGCCACTGGGCCACTTACCTGGACCTACCTGGCCCAACTCCAGCTGGCGGCCCAGCCCATCAGGCAAAGCGGCTGTCTTCAACCTCTGCCAGTAGGCAGAGGCGTGTCGACGCGCGCGCGATCACCGTGGCCATCTCCCTGCCTGCTTCCTCCTTCCCCGGACCCATTCGAGCGCCACCTGTTAGCCCAGTGCTACAGCCCGGGTTCCTGGAGTCCTGTTAGCCCAGTGCTACAGCCCGGATTCACACGCTGCTGACCGACATGCTCGAAGTTGATTCATGTATGCCTGTCCCCATGGGTTAGTGCCGCTTTGGGTTCACGACTAGCCATGTCGGCCCGGGTTCTCCGTCATATGGATGCTAGCGACACTATCATATACGTAAGCCAAAAGGCTAAACGGTCCCGAGCCATGGTAAGGCGACACCCGTGGGAATACCGTGCGTGAGGCCGCAAAGTGATATGAGGTGTTACCGACTAGATCGATGTGACTTGGAATCGGGGTCCTGACAATTTTTCTGTCATCTCTTCACTTCCTAAGCCGGCAATCTCATTTGTGATAAGAGCAAGCCTAGAGTACATTTCAGCGACACCTTCACCATCCTTGATTTTGAACTTGTCAAGTTGACTTTGAAGAACATCCAACTTGGATTCCTTGACGGAGTCGGTACCTTCATGCATATCAATCAAAGTAACCCAAATTTCCTTTGCATTCTCAAGACGGCTGATTTTGTTGAATCTTCGGGGCACAATCCGTTGAAGAGGATATCACAAGCTTGAGCGTTGTATTGCAACATCTCCAACTCTTCCGCGCTAGCTTCACGGTTCGGTTCTCTCCCATCAAAGAATTCACCTAGCAAGCCAATACACACAATAGCCCAAACGGCGGGGTTATGTCCAAGAATATGCATTTTCATCTTGTGCTTCCAACTAGCAAAATTAGTACCATCAAAGTAACGACCTCTACGGTGATAATTTCCTCGCTAGACGCCATACTCTCCTAGGTTGTGAAACCAAGGCTATGACCACCAAAAGCTATGGAACTCAAAGCAAATGGAGACCAAAGCTCTGATACCACTTGTAGGATCGGAAGTATGTCTATAGGGGGGGGGGTGATTAGACTACTTGACCAAATAAAAACTTATCCTTTTCCCAATTTTAGTCTTTGGCAGATTTTAGCTATCTAAGCTCAAGTCAAGTAATCTTAACACAATTCAAGCAAGCATGCAAAGAGTATATGATCAGCGGAAAGTAAAGCATGCAACTTGCAAGAATGTAAAGGGAAGGGTTTGGAGAATTCAAACACAATTGGATACACGGATGTTTTTGTCGTGGTTCCGATAGGTGGTCTATCGTACATCCATGTTGATGGAGACTTCAACCCACGAAGGGTAACGATTCTTGCGAGTCCACGGAGGGCTCCACCCACGAAGGGTCCACGAAGAAGCAACCTTGTCCCACCATGGCCGTCGCCCACGAAGGACTTGCCTCACTAGTGGTAGATCTTCACGAAGTAGGCGATCTCCTTGCCCTTACAAACTCCTTGGTTCAACTCCACAATCTTGTCGGAGGCTCCCAAGTGACACCTAGCCAATCTAGGAGACACCACTCTCCAAGAAGTAACAAATGGTGTGTTGATGATGAACTCCTTACTCTTGTGCTTCAAATGATAGTCTCCCCAACACTCAACTCTCTCTCACAGGATTTGGATTTTGTGGAAAGAAGATTTGAGTGGAAAGAAACTTGGGGAAGGCTAGAGATCAAGATTCATATGGTAGGAATGGAATATCTTGGCCTCAACACAAGGGTAGGTGGTTCTCTCTCAGAAAATGTGTATTGGAAGTGTAGGTTCGTTCTGATGGCTCTCTCCACGAATGAAGAGGAGGTGGAGGGGTATATATAGCCTCCACACAAAAACTAACCGTTACACACAATTTACCAATCTCGGTGAGACCGAATTGAGAAACTCGGTCGGACCAATTCAGCAAATCTAGTGACCGTTTGGATTTTCGGTGGGACCGACATGCAACTTGGTAGGACCGATATGGTTAGGGTTAGGGAATAACGTAATCTCGGTGAGACTGATTACACAAACTTGGTGAGACCGACTTTGGTAATAAGCTAACCAGAGAGTTGGTCAGGTAAACTCGGTGGGACCGGTTCGCTCATTTTGGTGGGACCGAAATGTTATGAAAGGGAAACAGAGAGTTTACATTGCAATCTCGATGGGACCGATCGCTCATCTCGGTGGGGCCGAAATGTTACGAAGGGAAACAGAGAGATTACAATCCCATCTCGGTGAGACAGAGATCCCTATCGGTGAGACCGATTTGCCTAGGGTTTGTGGCAGTAGCTATGACATCTGAACTCGGTGGCGCCGGATAGAAAGAATCGATGGGGCCGAGTTTGACTTTTGGTTTGGGTCATATGTGGATGTGAGAAAGTAGTTGAGGGCTTTGGAGCATATCACTAAGCACTATGGAGCAAGAAACTCATAAAGCAACACATCATCCCTCCTTGATAGTATAGGCTTTTCCTATAGACTCAATGTGATCTTGGATCACTAAAATATAAAATGTAGAGTCTTGAGCTTTTGAGCTTGAGCCAATCCTTTTATCCTTAGTATCTTGAGGGGTCCACTTTCCTCATCCATGCCATGCCATTCATTGAGCTTTTCGTGAAATATTCATCTTGGAATAATGTTAGCTCAATGAGCTATATGTTGTTAGGAATTACCAAAACCACCTAGGGATAGTTGCACTTTCAAATGACACCCTCAGTAGCCTTGAACTTGATGGATTCCTCAGGTGATATTTCATCTAGCACAAGAGGTAGGTTCTCTCTTTGCGAGCCATTAGTTTCATCGAACCGCACATCTACAGTTTCAACAACCTTGTGATGAACAGTGTTGAAGACTCTGTAGGTGTGCGAGTCCTTTCCGTAACCAAGCATAAAACCTTCACGTGCTTTCGGTGCAAATTTAGAATTGTGATGAGGATCTCTAATCCAACATTTAGCACCGAAGACTTTGAAATAACTCACATTGGGTTTCTTCCAGTGAGGAGTTCATATGAGGTATTTTTGAAGAATTTGTGAAGATATACCATGTTGACGATGTGGCACGCAATATCAATGGCCTCGGGCCAAAAATGACGATGCATCTTGTCACTACTACAGGATGCTGCTAACGCGACACTACGGAACTATGTGCGATGCCATAATCACAAACGGTGGTGTAAAAAAACCGTCAAAAAAGGTGCAAAACATTTGCGATGACAGATGCATCAAACACGGTTCAGATTTTAGTTGCGTGTGCGAAGCAGGGCATACGGTTGATCCAGACGAACTGTTTGCGATTAGACAGAACAACAGAAACGGGCAGCCATATTAATGCGTGTGCGATATACGGCATACGGTTCGCTCCGATGAATTGTTTGCTATTAGGGAAAGCAACAGAAACGGTCAGCCAGATCAAGGTGTGTGTGATATACGGCATACGGTTCAGTCAAAGAACTGTTTTCGATTAAGGAAGAGAACATAAACGGTTCAACTTAACAAGATGTGTGTGATACGCGGTAAAAAGGCCCGGAGGTTAATTCGAGAACAAGTACACAGAGGTTAATTTGTCATACATGACTTATACGTTTCACAGAAATCATATCACTTTTTTTGGAAAACATTTAATTGCGTTGAATATATATAATGATCCGTCCTATTAGTTGAATTAACCTCGAGGTCCATGTTTCAGATACATGTCATAAAGTAACGGGAGTTCTGTTAGATGAGCTATCGGTAGGGAAGTTGGTCCTTGCTGCTGTAGGATCCCTCTTTGCATCCTTTATTGGGCACCCGGATGACCGACTGTTGCCGCCCAATGGTCAATGCCACGTCCCCCGCATGGCAGTTTTTGCAGCGGGTAACTGCATCATCGCGCCGCGCCCGGCGCAACCGCATGCACACGAACGTGCGTGATCGTGCGCCGGCCCCAAACACTGGCAGCACAACTTATAAATTGACGGATGGAATACTAATTAAAGTGATGCATATAATTAAGCAAAGCGATCGCACATGTCTTTATTGACTAGAACGAGAATGCAATAACACAATAAGAATTAAATTGACATTTGTTGACATACCCAATATGATAGATGCAGATTGCACCAAATTGTTTATAAGTTGTTCACACGGGTCATCCAAAAGAACCGTTTGTGTTCAAGAGATGCACAAATCCTGCTCTCACTTTGCATACGGGTGTTCTATCTAAAATGTTTGCGATCAAGAGCCATTAAAACCTATAGCCATTAAAACCAAGACACGTGGTGTCACGTGAATGGTTAACATAACACACACGGTTTGCATACAAACATTTGAGATATTAAAGTGGCAACTATTTTTTTGAAAATGCCTTTGTTGGCTGTTATTCGAGTGCGCCTTCTCTCAAAATGGACATGAAAAATACCACAGCTTGTCGGGTGCCATTCCATTATAGCATGCCAAGTTTCATGAATTTCGGACGAGTTTTGGGTTTACTAGAATTTAAAATCAAAGTATCTCAACATTTTTCCGGCAATCAACAGTGCCCTGGTGTTTGAAATTCATTCCCATTTCTTGCATTGGACCTAAGCATGCACCCAAGGACAAAGAGTAGATTTTTCAACCAATTTATATGCACTGGAGCATGTGCATGTAGTTCAAATTTGAATTATGCACATAAATGCATTGAGAACTTAGTTAATGCATAAAAATGTCCAAACGAACCCCGAAAAATCACAAAAATAACACAACACTCCTGTTGTTCTATGTTGACACGAGAAATTTTTTGAAAGCAATAAGAGGCAATGGA
Source organism: Aegilops bicornis (assembly GCA_021605145.1). Classification (NCBI taxonomy): domain Eukaryota; kingdom Viridiplantae; phylum Streptophyta; class Magnoliopsida; order Poales; family Poaceae; genus Aegilops; species Aegilops bicornis. The sequence goes on along the minus strand of CM038671.1, from coordinate 149,212,315 downwards.
TATCGTTTCGTCCCCAAAGGTGGGGCGTTCCCTACCGAAACCATCATGCTTGTTGTGAGAAGCTCTGGTTTGTGAGAAGCATATACCCAAACCTACCCCAAATGGGACAAAAAAATTTACCACGGCATATTGATGTCGCTCCATGATAGCATGCCAAGTTTCATGAATTTCAGACGAGTTTTGGATTTACTAGAATTTAAAAACCAGGTATCTCAATGTTTGTGGCCGAGTGGCGATTCTGAGGTGTTTGACATTCATTCTGCTTTCTTGCATGGGACCTAAGCATGCACCCAAGGACAAAGATTTGATTTTTCAACCAATTTATATGCACTCGAGCATGTGCATCTAGTTCAAATTTGAATTATGCACATAAATGCATTAACACAACACTCCTGTTGTTCTATGTTGACACGAGAAATTTTTTGAAAGCAATAAGAGGCAATGGATATCATTTCGTCCCCAAAGGTGGGGCGTTCTGATCCCTACCGAAACTATCATGCTTGTTGTGAGAAGCTTTGGTTTGTGAGAAGCATATACCCAGACCTGCCACAAATGGGACAAAAAAATTTACCATGGCATGTTGATGCCATTCCATTAAAGCATACCAGGTTTCATGAATTTCAGACGAGTTTTGCATTTACTAGAATTTAAAAACAAAGTATCTCAACGTTTTGCAGGCAATCAACGTTGCCCCGGTGTTTGAAATTCATTCCAATTTCTTGCATTGGACCTAAGCATGCACCCAAGGACACATATTTGAATTTTCAATCAATTTATATGCATTAGAGCATGTGCATGAGTTCAAATTTGAATTATGCACATAAATGCATTGAAAACTCAATTAATGCATAAAAATCTCCAAACGAACCCCGAAAAATCCCAAAAATTGACACAACACTCCTGTTGTTCTATGTTGACACGAGAAAAAATTTGAAAGCAATAAGAGGCAATGGATATCGTTTTGTCCCCAAAGGTGGGACTTTCCCTACCGAAACCATCCGGCTTGTTGTGAGAAGCTCTGGTTTGTGAGAAGCATATCCCCAAACCTGCCCCAATGGGACAAAAAATTACCACGGCATGTTGATACCGCTCCATGATGGCATGCCAAGTTACATGAATTTACGATGAGCTTTTGATTTACTAGAATTTAAAAACCAGGTATCTCAATGTTTGCGGCTGAGTGACCGTGGCAGGGTGTTTGACATTCATTCCCTTTTCTTGCATGGGACCTAAGCATGCAACCAAGGATACAGATTTGAATTTTCAACCAATTTATATGCATTAGAACATGTGCATGTAGTTCAAATTTTAATTATGCACATAAATGCATTGAGAACTCAGTTAATGCATAAAAATGTCCAAACGAACCCCAAAAAATCACAAAAAATAACACAACACTCCTGTTGTTCTATGTTGACACGAGAAATTTTTTGAAAGCAATAAGAGGCAATGGATATCGTTTCGTCCCCATAGGTGGGGCGTTCCCTACCGAAACCATCATGCTTGTTGTGAGAAGCTCTGGTTTGTCAGAAGCATATCCCCAAACCTACCCAAAATGGGACAAAAATTTTACCACGCCATGTTGATGCCGCTCCATGATAGCATGCCAAGTTTCATGAATTTCAGACGAGTTTTGGATTTACTAGAATTCAAAAACAAGGTATCTCAATGTTTGCGGCCGAGTGACGGTGGCAGGGTGTTTAACATTCATTCCCATTTCTTGCATGGGACCTAAGCATGCACCCAAGGACAAAGATTTGATTTTTCAACCAATTTATATGCACTGGAGCATGTGCATGTAGTTCTAATTTGAATTATGCACATAAATGCATTGAAAAATCAGTTAATGCATAAAAATGTCCAAACGAACCCTGAATAATTACAATTCTTTTATGACACACATATAGTTGCATGTTCACTGCAGATAAAAGGTCTAGCAATTCAAACACCGTCCATGGCCGCTGTGACCCCATTATGTAATTCAAATCAAGACGAAAAATCAAGTAGATCCCACACAGTTTATTATAACCAGCCATGTGAGATGCAACACAAAATATCTTGGAGCACCGTCGGAGTATAGTACACATACGGCTTACGCGAGAAGGTGCGACGGCTACAGTCCACAACCCGCTCTAAATAAGGGACCATGTCTGAGGTCACTTGCGCACCAGTTTTTTCGCTGAAGCGATTCCAAATTTTCGGCTTCCGCAGAAATATCTACCTCCCCGCCCCCTCCCCCTTACCAAAAGCCACATTACCCCTGTTTCCGCCTTCCTTGCCAAGTTGAAACCTTCACTCCTTGCTTGAAGTGCCGCCTCCTCGCCGGCGACCCTCCTTCACGCTGCTCGGCCTCGCCTATCCAGGCAAGTAATCCACACCCGACCCCTATCCTCCTCCTCCTTCCACATCCCACATGCTCCGACCGTCGGCGCGAGCGCGGCACCTTCCACCCAAATCATCGACCCCTCCACCAAATAAGTGCCGCCCTAAGCCATGGTGCACGCAGTATAGCCAAGATCTCAAGGAGCATTTGTCAGCGGAGAAGCAAATCGGGGCCGCACGCGCGGATGAGGTCGCGATGGCTGCCGTTCGTGCCGACCCCCAGATCTTGGAGGAGCACCTCACCGTCGAGGCCACCGTTGACGCCTCACACACCGACACCGCAACGCGGTTGGCTGCTTTAAACGACAGTTCGTGGCGTTTTCTCGAGGCCACCGTCGGTGCCTTTGACGAAGACTACGAGGTGTTTTCTCAGCGTGCATGTGCTTACCTCATCTGGAGAGCCAGCAGGTTGGTGCCCAGAGCGGCTCAGGCAACTCACCACTACAACAAGGGCACCCATAATGCGGAGGCCTCGCCCTCTTCCATGTCCAAGGAGCCAATCGTCATCGATATCTCTGACAATGAGGAGTAGCTTGTCTTATTAGCTCACTATAAGGACCCATGTTCAGTTTGCTAGCTATCGCCTTTCCTTAACAAATTCTAGTGAATTGTGCTATCTACTTTTACCATGCAATCTTCTGCTATAGTGTATATGTTCTATATGTCGTGCAATGTGGTGTTCAGTTAACTGCTTTGTTCTATTCCGCAAATGTGATGTTCAATTCTTCAGGGTGCAATATTTCCCTCCTCGTCATGGATAGCACCGGGATGATGAAGATGGCCACCGGAGATGGATCCCCCTCCGGCAGGGTATCGGAAAGGGGTCCCGATTGGTTTTTCGTGGCTCTGGAGGCTTCTTGGCGGAACTCGATCTATCTTCTGTTACGGAAGTTTTAGGAGTGCGTAGGTATATATGGGTGAAAGGAGAGCGTCGGTGGAGCTACGGGGCCCCACGAGGAAGGCGCGCCCGAGGGGCGCGCCCCCACCCTCGTGAGCACCTCCCGTATCTTCGACGTGGGGTCCAAGTCCATCGGTGGGTTTCCTTCCAAAAATAACTTCTCCAGTTGATTTCGTTCCGTTTTGACTCCGTCTGATATTCCTTTTCCTCGAAACACTGAAATAGGCATAAAACAACAAATCTCGGCTGGGCCTCCGGTTAATAGGTTAGTCCCAAAAATAATATAAAATTGGATAATAAATCCCAATATTGCCTAAAACAGTAGATAATATAGCATGGAGCAATCAAAAATTATAGATACGTTGGAGACGTATCAAGCATCCCCAAGCTTAATTCCTGCTCATCCTCGAGTAGGTAAATGATAAAAAAGAATTTTTGATGCGGAGTGCTACTTGGCATAATTTCAATGTAAATCTTCTTAATTGTGATATGAATATTCAGATCCGTAAGATTCAAGACAAAAGTTCATATTGACATAAAAATAATAATACTTCAAGCATACTAATCAAAGCAATTATGTCTTCTCAAAATAGCATGGCAAAAGAAAGTTCATCCCTACAAAATCATATAGTTAGGCTATGCTTCATTTTCGTCACACAAAGATGTTCCCAACTTCTATACCCCCGATGACAAGCCAAGCAATTGTTTCATACTTAAATAATCTCAAACTTTTTCAACCTTCACGCAATACATGAACGTGAGCCATGGATATAGCACTATGGGTGGAATAGAATATGATGATGGGGATTGTGTGGAGAAGACAAAAGGAGAAAGTCTCACATTGACAAGGATAATCAACGGGCTATGGAGATGCCCATCAATTGATGTCAACATGAGTAGGGATTGCCATGCAACGGATGCACTAGAGCTATGAATGCTCAACAAAAGAAAACTAGTGGGTGTGCATCCAACTTGCTTGCTCATGAAGACCTAGGGCATTTTGAGGAAGCCCATCATAGGAATATACAAGCTAAGTTCTATAATGAAAAATTCCCACTAGTATGAACAAGACGACTTATGAGACTCACTATATGAAAAACATGGTGCTACTTTGAAGCACAATATATGAGACTCACTACATGAAGAACATGGTGCTACTTTGAAGCACAAGTGTGGAAAAAGAGATAGTAGCATTGCCCTTTTCTTTTCTCCCTTTTTGGGCCTTTTTTTGGCCTTTCTCTTTTTTTTATTTGGGCAATGCTCTAATAATGATGATCATCACACTTCTATTGATTACAACATAAAGATTACAACTCGAAACTATAACAAGGTATGACTCTATATGAATGCCTCCGTGATGTGTTAGGGATGGTGCAATGAATCAAGAGTGACATATATGAAAATAATGCATTGGTGGCTTTGCCACGAATACGATGTCAACTACATGATCATGCAATGGCAATAAGACAAAAGTAATGTATGTCATAATAATGATGACCAGAACGGTGGAAAGTTGCGTGGCAATATATCTCAGAATGGCTATGGAAATGCCATAATAGGTAGGTATGGTGGATGTTTTGAGAAAGATATAGGGAGGTTTATGTGTGATAGAGCATATCGTATCACATGGTTTGGATGCACCGGCGAAGTTTGTGCCAACTCTCAATGTGAGAAAGGGCAATGCACGGTACCGAAGAGGCTAGCAATGACGGAAAGGTAAGAGTGCGTATAATCCATGGACTCAACATTAGTCAAAAGAACTCCTATACTTATTGCAAAAATTTAGAAGTCATCAAAAATCAAGTAGTACGCGTATGCTCCTAGGGGATAGATTGGTAGGAAAAGACCATCGCTCGTCCCCGACCGCCACTCATAAGGATGCACAAGCCAGGTACACTTCATGTTTCAAATTTGTTACACAACTTTAACCATACGTGCATGCTACGGGACTTGCAAACTTTAACACAAGCATTTCTCAAATTCACAACTACTCCACTAGCATGACTTTGATATTATCACCTCCATATCTGAAAACAATTATCAAGCATCAAACTTATCTTAGTATTCAACGCACTCAAAAGAAAGTTTCACATATCTTGAACACCAAGTATATTAACATTAAGCAAATTACCATGCTATTAACGACTCTCAAAGTAATATAAGTGAAGCATGAGAGTTCATATATTTCTTCAAAATAAAACCACCATTGTGCTCTAAAAGATATAAGTGAAGCACTAGAGCAAACAACAAACTACTCCAAAAGATATAAGTGAAGATCAATGAGTAGCCGAATAATTATGCGACAATGTGAAGACTCTCCCATTTAATAATTTCAGATCTTGATACTTTATTCAAACAGCAAGTAAAAATAAAATAAAATGATATTGCAAGGATAGCACAACTCATGTGAAGAAGCAAAAACTTAGGCTCAACCGATACTAACCGATAGTTGTTGAAGAAGAAAGGTGGGATGCCTACCGGGGCATCCCCAAGCTTAGATGCTTGAGACTTTTTTAAATATTATCTTGGGGTGCCTTGGGCATCCCCAAGCTTGAACTTTTTTGTCTCCTTAATTCCTCTCATATCATGGTTTCTCTTTTTATCAAAAGCTTCATTCACAACAAACTCAACAAGAACTCGTGAGATAGGATAGTATAAACCAATGCAAAACATTATCATTTCCTACTGTAAAAAATCACTGAAATTATTATTCAACATTGCATACTAAATGCCTATGCATATTTAATACTCCTATCCTCAAATAGAATCATTAAACAAGCAAACATATGCAAACAATGCAAACATAACAGCAATCTGCCAAAACAGTACAGTCTATAAAGAATGCAAGATTCATCATACTTCCCTAACTCCAAAAATTATGAACTAAAATTCCCACTGTAATAAATTTATCAGAGCTTTATATGCAAAACGTTTCAACATTATATCATGATCTGAATTTTCTGAGGAATTTTTGCAACAGCGGTAAACTTTTTGTTTTCAAACAGCAACATGTATACTAGCAAAATAAGCATGGCAAAGGCTACCCTTGACTTTTTTTATTGAAACTAAAGATGCAAAACACTAATATAACTAACAGCAAGCAAAACAAAACAAAATGAAATGACGCTCCAAGCAAAACACATATCATGTGGTGAATAAAAATATAGCTCCAAGTAAAGTTACCGATGAACGAAGACGAAAGAGGGGATGCCTTCCGGGGCATCCCCAAGCTTAGGCTCTTGGTTGTCCTTAAATATTACCTTGGGGTGCCTTGGGAATCCCCAATCTTAGGATCTTGCCACTCCTTATTCCGTAGTCCATCGAATCTTTACCCAAAACTTGAAAACTTCACAACACAAAACTTAACAGAAAACTCGTGAGCTCCGTTAGCGAAAGAAAACAAAACACCACTTCAAGATACTGTAATGAACTCATTATTTATTTATATTGGTGTTAAACCTACTGTATTCCAACTTCTCTATGGTTTATAAACTATTTTACTATCCATAGATTCGTCAAAATAAGCAAACAACACAATGAAAACAGAATCTGTCAAAAACAGAACAGTCTGTACTAATCTGTAACTAAAGCAAACTTATGCAACTCCAAAAAATATAAAATAAATTGGTGGACCTGAGGAATTTGTCTAGTAATCATATGCAAAAAGAATCAACTAAATAGCACTCTCCAGACAAAAGTTATAGCTAATCTCGTGAGCGCTAAAGTTTCTGTTTTTTACAGCATGATCATAAAGACTTCACCCAAGTCTTCCCAAAGGTTCTACTTGACACAAACACTAATTAAAACATAAAACCACATCTAAACAGAAGCTAGATGGATTATTTATTCCTAAACAGAACCAAAAAACAAGAAACTAAAATAAAATTAGGTTGCCTCCCAACAAGCGCTATCGTTTAACGCCCCTAGCTAGGCATGATGATTTCAATGATGCTCACATAAAAGATAGGAATTGAAACATAAAGAGAACATCATGAAGAATATGAATAGCAAATTTAAGTCTAACCCACTTACTATGCATTGGGATTTTGTGAGCAAACAATTTATGAGAACAATAATCAATTTGCATAGGAAGGTAAAACAAGCATAACTTCAAAACTTTAAGCACATAGAGAGGAAACTTGATATTATTGCAATTCCTACAAGCATATGTTCCTCCCTCATAATAATTTTCAGTAGCATCATGAATCAATTCAACAATATAACCAGAACCTAAAGCATTCTTTTCATGATCTACAAGCATAGAAAATTTTCTACTCTCCACATAAGCAAAATTCTTCTCATTAATATTAGTGGGAGCAAACTCAACAAAATAACTATCATATGATTGAAAATTAAGATCAAGATGACAAGTTTCATGGTTATCATTATTCTTTAAAGCATACGTGTCATCACAATAATCATCATAGATAGGAGGCATGCTTTCATCATAGTAAATTTTCTCATCAAAGCTTGGGGACAAAAAATATCATCTTCATCAAACATAGCTTCCCCAAGCTTGTGGCTTTGCATATCATTAGCATCATGGATATTCAAGGAATTCATACTAACAACATTGCAATCATTCTCATCATTAAAATATTTAGTTCCAAACAATTTAATGCATTCTTCTTCTAACACTTTGGCACAATTTTCTTTTCCATCATACTCACGGAAGATATTAAAAAGGTGAAGCGTATGAGACAAACTCAATTCCATTTTTTTGTAATTTTCTTTTATAAACTAGACTAGTGCTAAAACAAGAAACAAAAAGATTTGATTGCAAGATCTAAAGATATACCTTCACTTACCTAGCCTCCCGACAACGGCGCCGAGAAAAGAGCTTGATGTCTACTACACAACCTTCTTCTTGTAGACGTTGTTGGGCTGCAAGTCTGCAGGTTTGTAGGACAGTAGCAAATTTCCCTCAAGTGGATGACCTAAGGTTTATCAATCCGCGAGAGGCGTGGGAGGAAGATGGTCTCTCTCAAACAACCCTGCAACCAAATAACAAAAGTCTCTTGTGTCCCCAACACACCCAATACAATAGCAAATTGTATAGGTGCACTAGTTCGGCGAAGAGATGGTGATACAAGTGCAATATGGATGGTAGATATAGGTTTTTGTAATATGAAAATATAAAAACAGCAAGGTAAATAACGGTAAAAGTGAGCGTAAACGGTATTGCAATGATAGGAAACAAGGCCTAGGGTTCATACTTTCACTAGTGCAAGTTCTCTCAACAATAATAACATAGATAGATCATATAACAATAACCACCACAAAGCTATTCTTTCGGATCAATCTATAAAAGAGTTCGTACTAGAATAACACCTTAAGATACAAATCAACCAAAACACTAATGTCACCTAGATACTCCATTGTCACCTCAAGTATCCGTGGGCATGATTATACGATATGCATCACATAATCTCAGATTTATCCAACCAACATAAAAGTACTTCAAAAAGTGCCCCAAAGTCTCTACCGGAGAGTCAAGAACGTGTGCCAACCCCTATGCATAGGTTCCCAATTGTCACGAAACCCGCAAGTTGATCACCAAGACATACATCAAGTGTTCTCATAAAAGACTCAATCCGATAAGATAACTTCAAAAGGGGAAACTCAATTCATCACAAAAGAGTAGAGGGGGAGAAACATCATAAGATCCAACTACAATAGCAAAGCTCGGGATACATCAAGATCGTGCCATAGAAGAACACGAGAGAGAACACGAGAGAGAGATCAAACACATAGCTCTTGGTACATACCCTCAGCCCCGAGGGTGAACTACTCCCTCCTCGTCATGGATAGCGCCGGGATGATGAAGATGGCCACCGGAGATGGATCCCCCTCCGTGAGGTCTGGGAAAGGGGTCCCAATTTGTTTTCGTGGCTCTGGAGGCTTGTGGCGTGAAACTCCCGATCTATCTTCTGTTCTGGAAGTTTTAGAATGTCGTAGGTATATATGGGTGAAAGGAGAACGTCGGTGGAGCTACGGGGGCCCCACAAGGCAGGGGGCGTGCCCAGGGGGGAGGGCGCGCCCAGGGGGGAGGGCGCGCCCCCCACCCTCGTGAGCACCTCCCGTATCTTCTGACGTGGGGTCCAAGTCCATCAGGTGGGTTTCCTTCCAAAAATAACTTCTCAAGTTGATTTCGTTCCGTTTTGACTCCGTCTGATATTCCTTTTCCTCGAAAGACTGAAATAGGCATAAAACAACAAATCTGGGCTAGGCCTCCGGTTAATAGGTTAGTCCCAAAAATAATATAAAATTGGATAATAAATCCCAATATTGGCTAAAACAGTAGATAATATAGCATGGAGCAATAAAAAATTATAGATACGTTGGAGACGTATCACATTGCCCCATGGACCGAACCCTTCTTGGCCTACCTTAATAGGAAAGAACTCCCTGAGGATCGGAATGAGGCCTGCCGCATTGTCCGGCGTTCGAAGGCCTACAAGGTTCACGACGGAGAGCTCTACAAGAAAAGCGCTTCCGGAGTCCTTCAAAGATGTATCTCCGAAGAAGAGGGGCGGCTGCTCCTGGCTGAAATTCATGCCGGCCTCGGTGGGCACCACGCCGCAGCTCGTGCCCTTGTTAGCAAGGCCTTCCATAAAGGGTTTTATTGGCCGACGGCCCGAGCAGATGCACAGGACCTTGTCCAACGTTGCGTCGGATGCCAACTCTTTGCCAACCAAAGCCATATGCCCCCACTGACCTACAAACAATCCCCATCACTTGGCCTTTTGCGGTCTGGGAACTGGATATGGTTGGACCCCTTAAAGGAGGAAGCCATAAGAAAAAATATCTGCTAGTCATGGTGGATAAATTCACTAAGTGGATCGAGGCCAAACCAGTTAAAACGGCCGAGTCCGGGCCGGTGATAGAATTCATATCCGGCGTTTTACACCGTTATGGTGTTCCACACAGCATCATCACCGATAACGGCTCCAATTTCACAGCCGATGAGGTGAAAACATGGTGCACTAATCTGGGCATCAAGCTTGATTACGCCTGTGTCTGTCATCCGCAAACAAACGGTCAAGTCGAACGAGCCAATGGTCTTATTATGAGCGGCATTAAGCCTAGACTAGTGCGGTCTTTGAAAGAGTCAGACAAGCACTGGGTGGAGGAGCTCGACTCCGTACTCTGGTGGCTGCGGACCACGCCCAATGGGACCACCGGATATACACCTTTCTTTATGGTGTACGGCGCAGAGGCAGTATTACCCTGCGACATTATTCATGACTCACCTCGAGTGCGCACGTACGAAGAGAGAGAGAGGCCGAGCTTGATCGGCAGGACAGCTTAGATGCCCTGGAGGAGGAGCGCGATGTTGCAAAAGCCCGTTCCGCATTTTATCAAGAGCAGGCTCACAGGTATCAAAGCAGAGAAGTACAGACCAAGACTTATAATGTTGGCGAACTCGTTCTACGCCTGCCGGAGAAGAAAAAGGACAAACTCAAGCCCAAGTGGGAGGGTCCCTTCATTATCGATGAAGTTCTAACCGGAGGAGCGTACCGTTTTCACGATGCATCAAACAATCGCCTAGAGCTGAACCCTTGGAATGCGGCCAGACTCCAAAGATTTTATGCCTAGCGCCGAACTCTTTGTTCGTTTCCTTCTCCTTATTGTTCCCATTGCTTTTTCCTCTCTTTTTGCTTTTTCCTTTTTATTAGCCTTAAAGCTTTTCATGCGGCTCAACCGTGCACCTGTGACATACACATAATCAAATATGTACGTCCATTATGCCTGTGGGCTTCTTTGACAGAAGTTTGTTAATGTTATTTTTTGAGCATCAAGCTCATCACATATGCGCGTTTTCCCCATATGTACCTTTTCTTCACCATTATATGCATCAATATGACTTAAGTTTTGGCCAAGCTGGGTTGCCTGGCTCCTGTGCTTATGCCCTACATTCCCGTTAGTTCGGCTACGACATAAAGGGAGCACCTCTGCGATTGTTACTGCCGAGTCATCCGGACGTGTACTTCAGACTGGGTGAAGCCGAAAGATAGTGTTCTTAAGGGAATATTCGGTCGGTGGATTAAAGATGTTTTTGCTTTCACCCCATCGTAAACCCCCAGATGTTACTCATACTGTGATTGTTCCAATCACAGTCCGGACATGCATTTTTACACATGCACACCCAGGGAAAGGAACCCTTAACGGAACCATTCTCTCTGGAAGATGTTTCTTACAATCATAATGTAATATAACATTACTAGCCGGATACAACTTGTCTGTTCAAGCAACTATGACCCCTACGCCTGGTTTCCACGCATACCCCGGTCTATTTTACCGCTCAGGTATTCAGAAACACTCCACACCTTCGGGTCCAGAGGTCGAAGCGAAAAGGTCGACCATGACAATCGTTTTACAATGCAGCTAGAAGGAAAATACATAGTCACTTGGACTCAAAAATTTCCTCCTCTATACCGTCCAACAGGCTATCTAACTTACAATCCTGCTAGGAATACTTGGCGGCTACTTTTACTTGGTCATATACCAAATTAACGGGGACTTCTTTCCCATCTGACCCTAGAGGCCCGACCCGAGCCATATGATTCAGATCAAGCTTGGTGCACCGTGTTTTCACCATGGCCCAGGATTCTCGTGCACCTTCCCGGCAGGCCGATATCTTCCACAATCTAAAGCGCCGCTGCGCTTCCTTGAATATCTCCAGGAGCTCCTCCATCTTTCCTGGAGGGGAGGCAGATGGCCACAAGGGCTTGGCAACGCTTCGCATCGCCTGCCGAGCCTGCTCATGCATGCGTGACAACTCTTGTAGCAGATCGCCCGAGAATCCGGACATCTCCTCTTCGGGACGACCGGTCAGCATACCTGCAGACATAACTTTGTCAGTCCCTGTTATCTCTGAATTATTCAAAGGTAAGTTCAACCACATAATAAATATGCTGCCTCGCAGCCTCTTATTTTCCTTCACGGAATCAGCCAGCTGGGCCCGTACATCTTCGATTCTTCGCCCGGTAGAGTGCAGGTATCCTGCAGCTTGTCTTTCTCATCTTTGACTCGGGTCAGAACACGCTCGCCTGCGGCATGTAGTCTTTTCGCCTCTTTCTCGCCCGCTTGAGTGGCTTTCAATTTCTCCTCCAGTTGATCTGACAATCCTTTTAGGAGATAAGCAACAGTATTAGCACAGCTGGTCTATAATTATTGTTTCTCGATGGAGGGAAACATTACCAGAGGGCGCCTTCTTGGACTTTTCCAGTTCGGCGGTAACAATAGTTAGCTGTGTCCGACACTTTTCTAGCTCTTGGGCTAGCAGGTCATTCTTCTCCGTAAGAACCTGGTTACACAACGATCCTTAAATCATTTGTACCAACTGCTTGAAGTCTCGGGGGCTACTGACATATGGTTATCATATTCGGACAAAATAAACTTACTTGCACATCTTTTAAATGTTGACTCGTGGCTCTATTAAGCCCGCCTCGAGCATCTCGGATGTATGCATCAGCCGAGCTGAAGGCACTAAACGCCTCTTCTGAAAAGCTAGGGTCTCGTAAAACGGTCCTTCGGCGCCGATGATTCATGGCGCTCTCCACTTCCGAGTTGGTGACGGATACATCATCCGAATCCTCGGCTGGAGGACAATCCGGTGTCACCTCCGTATCAGCCCTCGCCTTTATGGTAGGATCTGGATCCTGGCTGAGGGGAGTATGACTGGTCGGACCCCCGGACATAGTCCGGCACACTCTTTTGCTGATACAGGACAAACATAGAAGTCACAGTTGGATGCGACTGCTGAAGAACATATTTGCAAATCCATACCTCCTCGATGACGGTTCGGCTGTGTCTTCGTTTGCCTTCCTCTTTGAAGGCTTGCCCGGCGTGGGGGATGCTCTCTTGGGAGATGCCACTGGGACAACATGGCGCGCCGAACGCCTCCCTTTTTGAGCATAGGACGGTGCGGTGGGTGAGGCAGAATGAGGGAACTCTTTCGGATGAGATGTCTCCTGATTACTTACGTGTGAAGCAGGGAGAAGACCGGGATAATCGGCGATGATGGCCACTTCTGTGCCGTCGTAGATCGCCTGGTAAAACACCCCGTCCTCGAGCACCATGAATATATCCGGATCCTCTTCGAATCCAGGGTCAAGGTCCCGATTGTGGCCCTCGGGCTGCAGGGCGGGGCTGTGAAGCCCCTTTGAAATCTTTCGCCAGTGCTGTTGTAAATGGATGGATTAATATTCATTGAAAATAGCTCAGGGGGTGGAGTAAGTAGAGGAGTTGGGACTTACCCAGCTAGGAGGACTGTACATGGAAAATCCATCTCTGCTCTTGATTCATAGAAATTCCTCCTCCTCCCCTTTGAACAGTTCGGTCAATATTTTGGTCAGAGCGGCGGGGGTACAAAGACCCTTCCTGCCGCAGCGAGAGGCGTCATCCTCCCCATTGTAGTGCCACATGGGAAGCCCTCTGTATTGGAGTGGCTGAACCCCCCGTACTATGGAAGTCGCCATTACTTCGACTATCGATAATCCGGACTGAGCGAGTGTCCTTATCATGCTCATGAGTTGACGGACATCCGCACTATCTTCCTCCACGAGGCTCCGAGGGCGCCAGCTATGGCGTTTCTTCAAAGGAACGCTTGTGAACTCGGGAAGACCCCTCCGAACTAGGTCTGGAAGTGCGACATTCTCAATATAGAACCATTCGAAAGGCCACTCTTCGGATGCCTTCTTCGGTGTGCCGGATAGGTATCCGGTCTCGGCAATGCGCCATATCTCGGCTCCGCCCACTTCAAATATTGATCCCTCATGGTCATGCGGGACGAGGCAGAATAGCTTCCTCCATAATTCAAAGTGGGCCTCGCAATCCAGGAACAGCTCACAAAGAGCGACGTAACCCGCGATATGCAGAATGGAGGCAGGAGTAAAGTTGTGCAGTTGGAGGCCGTAATACTCTAGAAGCCCTCAGAGGAATGGATGAATTGGAAATCCGATGCCCCTCAGCAGATAGGGGACGAAACACACTCATTCCCCCTCAGACGAATTGGGAAAATTCTCTGCCTGGGCCTCACCATTAAAGGAGGTCAACCCTGCTCGAACAGGGACCAGATCCGCAGGAGGAAGAAATCACTTTGTTTGCAGCTTCTCCAGCTGACCATGGGATATGGAGCACCTCTCCCACTCGCCTTTTTCTGGGCCGCAGGGACGGGAGGAGGAGCTGGGAACGCTAGCCATGCTGGAATGGACTTCTGTGGCGAGGCTCTGAGGATTTTTTCTGTGTGGCGCTGAATGGGTCTGAGATCCAATCTCTTTATAGACGCTTTTCTTACATGGCTGGGATGTTATATGTAAAAATACCCCGACCTCTCGCATTCGCTCAACACGTGGAGGCTGAAGTTGCTGATGCACAGAAGCCGAGGGGTATGATATTAAATGGAAGGCCGAATACATCTCTTTGAAGTCGTCGTCGGAGGAACCCGCCTTGCAATGCCGAAGACAATCTGCGCGCCGGACACCTCGTCATTGAAGCCTGGTTCGGGGGCTACTGAGGGAGTCCTGGACTAAGGGGTCCTCGGGCGTCCGGCCTGTTAGCCATGGGCCGGATTGATGGGCTGTGAAGATACGAAGACCGAAGTGTCCGGATGGGACTCTCGTTGGCGTGGAAGGCAAGCTTGGCGACCACATATGAAGATTCCTTTCTCTGTAACCGACCTTGTACATCCCCTCCGGTGTCTATATAAACTGGAGGGGTTAGTCCGGATAGATATACTCATTACCGTAGTCATACAGGCTAGACTTCTAGGGTTTTAGCCATTACGATCTCGTGGTAGATCAACTCTTGTAATACTCATAATCATCAAGATTAATCAAGCAGGAAGTAGGGTATTACCTCCATAGAGAGGGCCCGAACCTGGGTAAAAATTGTGCCCCCCGTCTCCTGTTACCATCGACCTTAGACGCACAGTTCAGGACCCCCTACCCGAGATCCGCCGGTTTTGACACGGACAGTAGGAGTGACAGAGGGAACACCATTTTCCACAACATACCAGAGATCGTTTTCAATTGCCTCAAGATGCATTCACATCTTATTTTTCCAGTAGGGGTAGTCTGTCCCATCGAAGGTAGGACACCCAACATAGACCTTGATCATAAATGCGGTCGACAAAACTAAAACTCCAGGCGGTTAAACCAAAATCACACAGAACAAGGGAGTACCTTGCTCTGATACCAATTGAAAGTGCGTTATATCGACTAGAGGGGGGTGAATAGGCGATTTTTACAAATTCATCACTGAGAATTTCAGGAATAGGAATTTCTTAAGTCACGAACAACTAGCAGCGGAATAAGCACTCAGATGCATGCATAACAGAACAGAAACACAGTCATCATGATGAATTGAAAACAAACAATGAGTACAGGAAGCGTAAACACATGATAAGCAGGCTGAAGACAAACTGACTGAACAAATTGAACTGAGGAAATTAAGAAAGTCTTCAGTCAAAGTCTTCAAACAGTATCAATCAGGTACAACAACACAGTAATGAGGAAATGAAAGGGTTGAGGAAATAGAACCAGTTAGCTCGGTGAAGATGATGATTTGGTAGACCCGGTTGCAAGCTGTTGTGACAACAAATGCGTCAGTTGGAGCAGCTAGGTATTTAAACCTGAGGACACACATTCCCGGACACACAGTCCTCACCGTATTCTCCTTGAGCTAAGGTCACATAGACCTCGCCCAATCACTCGTGGTAAGTATTCAGGTGACTTCCAAACCTTCACAAACTCGGTCATTCGGCGATCCACAATTTCCTCTTGGATGCTCTAGACCATGACGCCTAACCATCTGGAGGATGCACAGTCCTCAAAGGTAACAAGCATCGGTTCCACACAGGAACAATCTCTTGAGTGATGCTCAATAACTTTGGGTTTGTAGGTGTTTGGGTTCGGGTTTTCCTCACTTGATGATTTTTGCTCAAAGTCCTCAGAGGATGGGATGCTCTCAATCACAAGTGTCAGTTTCTCTCAGAGCAGCCAACCAGCTAGTGGTTGTAGGGGGCGGCTATTTATAGCCTAGGGAGCAGCCTGACATGGTAAGACATAAATGCCCTTCGCACTACAGGAAACAGATAATTTGCCGTCTGTGGATCACAGATGGCAAAGACCTAAATCCAGACGGCAAAGATTTTGCCGTCAGAAAGCAGACGACAAACTCAGACGGCAAAGATAAGTCGGCAAAGAATACTTTGCCGTCAGCCAACTATACATTTGCCGTCTGCCGCAAAAATAACAGACGGCAAAACCACATTCTTTGCCGTCAGTTAAAACTTGTTCTTTGCTGTCATCTAGACTAAAGTACAGACGACAAAGACAGTTTTGCATTTTTTTAAATGACGTCAGAGCAGAGCATCTCACCGGACACATGATCATCAAATCAAAGAGAGCAGGTTCAGCGCACGTAGATTTTTGATTCGACACGGCCGTGCTACCTTTCATTCATTGTAGGTGGAGTTACAGGGAAGTTACACAGCTATCCTGAAAAATTACACAAAGGACCCTAGAAAGTAAAAAAAGCAATCAAGTCCTTCTCCACTGCAGGAACAGGGACTTGACCGCCGGCCGTCCATCTGGCCGGGGATTCACTGCCGCCGCCTTGCCCTGCTCACCTTGTCGCGCCACCTCACAGCTGCCCAGCCATGCTCTGCACCGCCGCCCGGCCATGCTCTCCACCGCCGCCCGGCCATGCTGGCCGCGCAGATGCACGACCGAGCTCACCCGTGACCTGCTAGCGCCGCCCGCCCGCGTGTCGCTTGCAGTGACCTCCAGCGCCGGCTGCCGCCCGCTCGGCCCGCAGCAACCGTGCCTGGTCTCGAACCGCCGCTTGTCCATGCTTGCTGCTGCGTAGCCGCGGCCCTGCTCGCCGCGCCTGCTAGCACCGCCCACCCGAGCATCGCTCATGGCCAGCCTCCAGCCGCGTCGCTCAGCCGCGGCCGTGTGCCTGCTCGTGCCGCCCGCCTCGGTGGTTCCTGGAGAAAGAAAGAGGGAGGATTCAGAGATGGGAGAAGCAGAGGAAGGGAAGGCCAGAGGCCTGCCGGCGGTGGCAGAGGATTCGCTGGCCGGAGGACCAAGGCGGAGGCGGGGCGCTGTACCTCCTTGTCCAAGGCAGCGCCCGGTGGCGCAGGCGGAGGCAAGCTCCGGCAGGAGGACGCGGGCGGAGGCGGTGGCGCCTGGTGGCGTGGGCGAACGCGGAGGCGCTGTACCTCCTTGTCCTCCTGGCCGTCGACGCCGTCGTTGGAGAGCGCTGCTCCCGGTTGGCCTCGGCTAGCGCGGCGTCGAGGAGCGCCCTAACTTCCGGTGATGGGAGGCGACGGGGTCTGGCGAATGGATGCGGCGGGGTCCGGTGAGGGGACGCGACACCGGGGTTCGGCGGGGGGACGCGGCGTCGGTGTCCGGCGAGGCAGAGGCGAGTGGTGGTGTGGTGGGGATCGAAAGAAGGAGGCAGGACCGCAGGAGATGGGATTGAGCAAGTGGGTGGGTGGTGATTTTTCTGGGTAGGGCGTGGGTGGGGTCTCAGGAGTGTGGGCTGCGTGGGTTAGTGGGACGTTGGTGGGGTCGCGCGTGGGTGGTGCGGGACTGCCACGTCATCGATCCATGTGATCGATCCGGGTGGTGTGTTTCTTCTTTGCCGTCTGACTTTTTTTTACAGACGGCAAAGAGTATACTTTGCCGTCTGTAATGAAAGACGGCAAAGACTATTTGCCGTCTGTAATAAAAAACGCAGACGGCAAAATATATCTTTGCCATCAGTCATTCTTTGGTGTTAGCAACTGACGGCAAATGTGCTCTTTGCCGTCTACCCCGACGAAAAGCTGACGGCAAAGATGCCTACTGACGGCAAACTAGCTGTTTCCTGTAGTGTCAATGATATGACCGTTAGGTGGATAAGATATTTTTGGGACAGCTGACGCATAGCACAGCAACGGTCGGAAATTTGAGGTTCAAATTCCTTAGGGCTATGATGTTCCTCATTTGTAGGCAATCCATACTGGCAAATTCCTAACTCCTCAGTCAGAACAAATTCCTCAGAGACCAAAAGAACTTCGTCTCTGTTACTGAAGAAATTGACTGAACTGTACGAGATTTCCAATGGCTTCACTCGAAGGAATTGGTAGGTGTAGTATTTTGAGTTGAGCATCACTTATTTTTCCTTAGTTTTACCTCGACCCCCTTTAATAGTACGGTGTTTTCTATGACTCAAGAAAGAGATAAGGAAACTACGAAAACAAAAGTCTTCACGCTTCATGTTCCTCGCACGAATATCAAGTCTTCATGGTCACACCAATTTCTTCACTTTCAAAGTTTTCAGAAAGCCAAAGTCTTCAGTTGAAAACATTCATTTTTAGGGGTCGACTTTCTCTATAAATATCAAACTCCTCATAGACTTATAGACCTGTGTACACTCACAAACGCATTAGTCTCTTAACTTATAAGTCTTCAATACACCAAAATCACTAAGGGGCACTAGATGCACTTACATGTCCCTATATGTGTGAACCTGATGTAGGATTGTCAGCTGAATGTCCCTATATATGTGACCCTGGTGTAGGATTGTCAAACGTCTATAAGCATACAGATGCAGGATTTTAGTTGCCTCAGATCTCTCTACTCCTTTGGTCGTCCCTTCTAAATGACAAACAAAGATAGTTCCAGATATGAGAATAGGACAGAGACCAAGTAAATTTAGTATTCCCATTTCTCAGTACTCGATCGGACTATCAAAATTCCACCCAATAATATAAAACTATTGATCCAATCCTAAGAAAGCGTGAGAGGAAGGAAGATAAATTTTAGAGTACCTAAGATTTTTTTGACATTTGCAATCTTACTAGATTGAAGGATATTTACAGGTATTCCTTTTGGAGCTTCACAAAGAATTCAAGCGCTTTGTCATCTAGAAGTACTGTAAATATCATTTGACAAAGGAGTAACGCTGATGATAAGGAAATGAGATAAATGAGCATGAAACATTACCATATATCGATAAATGTTCCCATCCTGACTCCCGCTAAAATGAATGAATCTCTGACTGCAGATGTGGTGGTGAAGAGGGTGGCATGTTGGCTTCTACTGGCCAATTTCAAAGTCATAAGCAGAAGAATTTCAATGAACCACTAAATGATGAATGTAAATTTGGTAGTTTAAATAAGGAACAATTATATCAGTTTCTTTTATTTCCCAATGGGCTATCTTCAGATAATAAGGAAACTAAAGCATCAATTTAAATATGGTATAGGCAACAATGACTATGGAAAATAAATAGCATGGACACGTTTTACTCTATACATAAATTTCCACACTTCAGTAATACGGAACAAGGCCATGATATGTCTACTTCTATGTTTGAAGCAATCCAGATCATACTATGTCAGATTGGTCGTAATTTCTCTTACACAAAAATTAATCGCCATCCAGAAGATAAGAGTACCATTTCCTATTGTGAATCCACTTATTTCTAGATCAATACATAGTTAACCACCGGCAAATGTATCATGTTCAATCATATCAGTGAGTTTTCTCTTTATGAGAGGCTGACAATGTTGATGTTTCAGAGGCTACTGGCGAGGGATTTTCCCAAGTATAAATGCTTTTAGTGAAAAAGGCAAACCACTAAGCTGATCCATGGGCGATCAAACGAAGAAAAGATAAAATATTATCCAAATGTGGCGTTCAACAGACATATCAGAATAAAGCTGACCATTTCCACTGTTTATTTTAACAAAAAAATTTGATAGGCTAAATGCTAAAGCTCTATGCACTCGCATCTTAAAGAATCTAACACTTCATGAATTCATCTTGGCCTACAATAGTTAAGAGATATAGACAGCATGCACTCAGCTGAAATGATTGAGTTCAATGGAGTTCAGTATGCATTATTGCATTATATGAATTAGAACGGATTATGTACTGAAAAAGGAGGCAGAATGTCATACTCTGTCATGTTTAGTTATGAATGGAAACATTGAGAGTATTGAAACAAAGCTCTCTACATCCCTCTCTATTGTCTTGTTATATATCTACCAAATGGAGCAAAACGTTATCCTAAATAAGTTATAGACATCAATTTGTGCTTCTGAAACTACTGCGAAGTGCGTTGCTACAAATTTAGAACATGTTCATATAACATGAGAGATTAGTTAATAATGCCGACGAAGCTAAAGTGAACACATTAAGGTTCGGTCTCAAGTGTTGTCGCACATGCAGAATATTGCAATTTTTTGAGTATGACTGCTACTCTCGAGCGTGGAGCACCCTCATGCTTCTGCGGCCGAGCATGCACTCTGGTCCTGCGCGTATATCTCCCACAATGTAGAAACACAAATAGAGGATTGTTAATTTCTACTGTAGCTAGCAGATTGCAAGGAACACGGGGTTGACCATTTGACCTTGTAAAAGACTGAAGATATTTCGGCCTTGTTGATGCCAGCATGAAGGGCAAGGAGAGAAGCACATACCTCGGTGGTCATCGCCACCACTTCGCATACGATATACCTGCAGCTCGTCGAGAGGGTGCTGGAGATGCTGCTGCAAGTTTCCGCTCCTTTGCTAGATCGTCTTCAGTACCATCCAGTTGTGTTATTCGACATGCCACAAAAAACTCTGAAGCTATCTTTGATCTGTTTTTTTACTATTCGTTGTAGTACTAATTATTTATACCACAATAAATACAAAAAGAAGCAATGGATCTGAAGTTTTTTTACCTTGATGGCTAGAGGTGGTTCTGCACAGAAGCCGGCCATTATAGGTCTGACTTGATGCATCCAAGTACATCTGATTGAGGTGCTTCTTCATATCATCCTGTAGCTACAGTCGTTTTGGTAGGAGGGGGAGTAAAGAGACCACACACACAAAAATAAATTTTCGACAGTCATACACATATCGCACGCCTCCACCTAGCCGGCCTGCTCATTCATTTTAACCGGGCTCAATCAAGTGGCAAAGTTCAGATGTTAAGAAAAGAAGCAACAATTCCAAGTTCTAGAGTTAACCATCCGAATCCCTTTCGTCCTTCAGAGCATGAAGATGGAGTCAAAACACGAGGTGCATTGTGCACCTCCCTCCGCCTCCCTGCCCTAGCCTTACGCCAGTCTTGTACTTGTACTGCCACTTGGTCACCCTCTCAGCCGCAGCATGCCAGGTCGATCTTTTTGACGGCCGCATCGTCGAGCGGGGCGACATGCATGCCCTGGCGGCGGAAGAGAAGGAGCCATGACTGGTATGGGCTATAGCTCCAGGACGTGTAGCTGGATGATGGATGGCTGTGTGGCAGCGGCAAGGGGCGACAGTGTAGGAGGGATGCCGGGGTAGCGGCGGTTGTGTTACGGAGGCAACGGGGGCGGCGGTGTGGGAAATAGGGAACCCTAGAAGACAGGGCCGAGAGAGATTGAGGAAGAGAGGACACGGGTGGAGCGATTCGATTTGATGGATAGGGGGAAAATCGGTCTAGCATTTTTCGAAAAAAAAAACCTGAGGGAAGGTGCGGCTTTTGTTGAAAAATCGGTGGGCTGAGTGGTGTTGTTGGAGGGAGCGACGAACGAAACAACCAACGAACCAAACGAAGGAGGTACCGTCACAACCGCACACTGCTTCTTTAGGAGCAGAGATAAGATGAAGGAGATCGGGGCTGCAGTTTTAGGCAAGGAGCCCAAGTCTGTTGCGACACGCATCATGTGCAGGCCCAGCCCAGTAGAACTTCCTCCTGAAACAAAATCAGTAGCCCAGTTACGTAAAAACACACTTAAAATTAGTATATATTGACAGGTAGCGTATTTAGGGCATGCGGGAAGCGTATTACGACGGTGGGCGGGCAGAAACAATAGCCGCTTTATTAGTAAAAGTAAAGATAAAGATTATGTTTTGTTACCAAATATGGGTTTATCATGCCTATTGGTGGGCAGCCATGTTGTGACTACATAATCAAATCGAGGTCTGCTTCGGTACACCCCCCTTAACGTGTAAGGGAATTTAGGTTATATGATGCTTAACGTGTACCCGCGCCATATGCGGCGTCCGCATACACATAGAGTCGAGCGGACGGCTCGAGCTGATACGGCGGCTGGCATCTACCGCGCGCCCCTCATGCAAAAAAAAAAACAAATCCATGACCTAGCAACGATCACGCGGCCCGTTACAATGTCGCCCCGTCCGGCCGATCGCCGCCCTTGCCCGCCGTCGCCCCGTCCGACCATCTTAGTTTCCTCCCCGTCTTCGCCCCGGATCTGGCCGCCGTGGACGTCGTTGGAGTCGTCGCTGTACGCGATCTGGCCTCCGTGCACATCGTCGCCGTGACATGGCCTACGCGGACGCCGTTGTTGTCCGCAATGGCCTGATCGATCTCCATGCACGTCCTCGCCGTCGGCAACTGCGTGATCTGCCTCCGGGCACGTCCTCACCCGTCTGTAAGCAGACCGGAGTGCGCGTACCTGAACGCTTTGCCGCCGGACATTTGGACCCGCCAGACTCTAGGTTTGCCATGTAACCCGCCTAGTAAACATTTAGTAGGTGTAAATATGCTCTTATTTGCAATCATTTTAATGTTACGAACTATTCATTGGCATGACCATAGTACATCTAGTTTGATTTTGAATTGACAGATCATCTTTTATTTTAAATGCTGCAGTGTTGGTAGTGAGGTTATTCAATGGAGGAAGAATAGGATTTACGGATGTGCTCTTGCAGACGAGTGAGTTGTATGGTAGTGATAGTGTTGATCGTACAACTGAAGATCGAAGTACTAAAGATGATGATAGCAGCGACAATGAATCTTGCTCGTCATACGATAATTTACCTGAGGAGGAATTTCAAAAGAATGAGGATGGTGCTTGTAGTGAGAAGTAAGTGATGTGTACATTGATTTCGTCCGACGAACAACCATATGGGTACTTACACGTGCATACGATTTTTAATGTGAAGGAGCATATTGATGTCTGCAATGACGAACATTATTTTGAGGAATCTTTCACAGACAACATAAGTCAGGTTCGGTCAAAACTTTTAGACGTCATACAATAATAAAAACTAAATAATAACAACTTACACGTGCTTATGTGTAATATTGTAGGCTAACTTGGATGGTTGGAGTGGTGATGATGGCCATGATCATGAGGATGCAACGAGTATGGACATTGAGGAGGTTGAAAGCCAGCAACGGGCGCTGCAGACACAGTTGAAGGTTATGGGTATGACCTTTGTATACAAATGGGAGGCTGACACGTTCTACAATAACTATGTAAGGGACCCTGGACTCAGTATCAGAAAAGATAAGGTGAAACGAGGAAAAGGTCTTTCAACCACTTTTCGGTATAGGCGGTACATTTGCTCGAGCGCAGGAAAACGGCAGAATAAAATTTTAAACAGGGAGGGCCGTACCCGTAGGCTAAAACCTGAGACTCGCTGCGAGTGTGACGTTCATTTGGTTGTGAAGTTGGACAAAGGGCGTTGAGTTTGGTTCGTGGCAGCTTTTATGGATGATCACAACCATTTGCTGGCTAGAGCAGACGAGGTGGCATTCCGGCGGTCACATAGAGTGATGGGAGATCACCAGATAGCCGAGATCATGGCGATGGAAGGAACTGGGATCAGAAAGCATATCATCATCGACAACTTCATTAGCAGGTATGGTTCGTACGATAAGTGCGGACTTGTGAGACGAGACGTCTACAACCTATGCTGCTGAGACAAAATGAAGTTGGTTGCAAAGGGTGATGCTAACACGGCTATCGGGATTATGAGGAACAGAAAGGAGAAGGATCCAGACTTCTTCTTTGAGAACATGCTAGATAAGGAGGGCCGGTTAAAGAGCATGTTCTGGTGCGATGCACAATCGCGGCGGGACTATCAGTTGTATGGAGATGTGACTGTGTTTGACAACCCGTATAAGGTGAACAGATATGGTATGCCATTCGTCCCCTTTGTTGGTGTAAATAATCACCGTTGCACGACTGTCGGGGGGATAGACCCCGGGTAGCCTCATCCGCCCCAATGACATTTCAAGACATCAGGGCTGGCCAAAGTCCCTCATGCCAACTGGTCACGAGGCCAGATCCTTGGGCCCGCTAGGACCACGCGGCCGGCTTCCAGAAGACGGCGCACCCCTAGAAGACGGCTTTGGGGACAGGCCGGCTTCCAGTAGCCAGTCCCTCCTTCCCCTCGGAGTCTGCACTCACCCACTACGACAAGACGAGGCCTAGCTACAGTGCCACCTGCTCCCCCCGAATCCCAGAAGGGCGTGGCTACAATGTGCACTGACCAAGCGGCCACCTACCCGCCTGGCACGGGACTATAGCCATGCGACGCATGACACGACCCTCGTCAGCAAGGACAGAGCTACAATGACAGGCAATTAGCATGGCCCGCAGGCAACAGGCCCTACCTGCCAGCCGGATTCTCAGCAGCCGGCGGTGCCCTCCAGAGGCAAGCCCTAGCAGCTAACGGAGAACCCATCGACCCTAGACACTGATGTCCGGCTCGTACACCTGGCCATATTACCATTGTACCCCTGGGGGTCGGTCTATAAGACCCCCCCCCCCGGCTCACCCATGCAAAGGGTTCAGCTTCCATTCCACACACATGATAGCTCGGAGAAGAGGGAGAGCTCCACCCTTCGCCCTCCTCTAGCAACACAACTCAAGGAGCAACCTTGTACACTCTTGATCATAGTCATCATAGCAGGACCAGGGGTGTTACCTCTCTGGAGAGCCTCGAACCCGGGTACTTTTCGTGTGTTGCCGAGCTCGTGCTCACTCTCGCTTCCGAAACCCGACGACGTCCTCATGGCTCCACCCACGATAAGCCATCCCCTGGCATCTGACGTGAGATTACCACGATAGTTGGCGCTCATCACGGGGCCATCCGCGGCATCAACCGGTGTTGTGTTCTGGAAAGGAACCACCCTTCCCTTCGGGGAGCGCGCCGCGTCTGGCTTGATCAACCAGCCCGATGCGTTCGCTTGCTCTTGCGCCGGTGCATCACCCGATGTGGGAGCCATCTGCCACGCGAGCTGCCTCGTCGACCTCTTCGAAAAGCTCAGCCTTTCCGACGCGGTCGCCACCGACGCGGGAGCCATCTGCTCCGTGAGCCACCTCACCGACCTCTTCGAGAATCTCGCCCTCTCTGATGCAGCCACCACCGACGGCTACCCCGGTGATATGGTGGTCATTGACGACCCACTCCCTCTTGTCGCCAGCGACGCCTCTGCCCGCACGCTCGGCGTTGGCGTCTTCGTGGAGGTGATGGTCATCGGCAACAGCCAGGACACTGGCGGGGCCGCCGATGACCCATTGCGAGCAGCAATGCAAGACCTGGCTGCTCCCGTCGGTGCTAACACCGGCCCGTCGGAGCTAGAAGAAATTCGTGTCAAGCTCCTTGACATCGCCACCAAGATGGCAGCCATGAAGCGCCGCTCTGAGGCCAACTAGCGCGAGATCGACCGCATAGCAGGCGGCACGCCGGCTGTGGGCGAGCCCAGCCAAGCCGGCGCCATCCGAAAACGCGGCGCGGCCATCGCCAGCATGCTGGGAGTCGAACGCCCGATCTATGACACCCTAGTGCAGAACCTGCGCCCCGCGCAAGTGGCAATAGAATAACTTGAGAACCTGGAGGGTGAGGAACGGCGCAGCCAGCTGGACCGCCTCTAGGAGCTCCTCAATGCGGCGAACGTGCAACCGCGTGGTGGGAGCCAGCCAGTAGGCTGAAAACCCTCCGCCATGACATGAGAATGGAGAGACCTCCCGGTCCCCTAGTGGCGGCTGCGGCCAGCGGAACCCGGAGCCGGCACTCTCGCGAGATAGTTGTGGGCAACTGGCAAGTTGCTCCGAACCCGGAGGGTCGGCGCAAGCAAGGTGAACGTCCGCCACCCCCCCACCCCGCAGGGAGAGGTTGGCTTCCCTGACGCCGGCTGAGCACCCGACTTTGGGGGGGGGGGGACTAGGCCCCCGTGAAGCACTCGGCGAGAATGACGCTCGTCGCCGGATCGAGTAGCTGGCTCGGTCCCTGGCAATGGAGGAGGATGATATAGTCGGCCCGGCCTACTTCGGCCCCCGCATCCGTGACGAGCCCTTCCCCAAAGAGTTCACGCTTCCTCGCGACACTCTCAAATACAACGGCACCATGAAGCCGGAAGATTGGCTGACATACTACGCCACAGCAGTCAGCATAGCGAACGACAACAAGCGCGTTGCCGTGAAGTATGTTCCGCTCATGCTGCAGGGCACGGCCCGGACATGGCTGAACAGCCTCAAGACCAATAGCATCAGTAGCTGGCTAGACTTCAGCGAAGTCTTCATGCGCAACTTCAACAACACCTACAAGCGCCCCCAAGCCTCGCCATCTCTCCATGTGCATTCAGGGCCCGACCGAGTCCACTCGCCACTACCTGACGCGCTGGGCCGAGTTGCGCAACTCCTGCGAAGGGGTACACGAGATGCAGGCCATCGAGTACTTCACAGCCGGGTGCAGACGGCACCCTGC
This sequence comes from Aegilops bicornis, assembly GCA_021605145.1. Taxonomy (NCBI): domain Eukaryota; kingdom Viridiplantae; phylum Streptophyta; class Magnoliopsida; order Poales; family Poaceae; genus Aegilops; species Aegilops bicornis. Next base: position 149,185,540 of record CM038671.1, on the reverse strand, counting down.
TCAAGCACAAGCTTCTGTGCGACGAGCCGACTACCTTGGACGAGCTCCTGGTTGTGGTGGACAAGTACGCCACGGCCGACTCCTCCATGAAGTCGGAGGGAGATCCGGATCGACGCGTCCGAGAAGGTGATCCAGCTGGCTTCTCAGGCGCCGGTCGGCGACTCCAATCGGCATCAGCAGCCGAACAACAACAAGCGCAAGGCCCAGTAGCCAGCTTCTAACAGTCGGCAGGTGGCCACCGTTGAGGACCAGCAGCCGGCAGGTCAACCCGGCTCCAAGCGTTAGCGGGGTGGCAAGGGTGCCTGGCAGCCGGCCTTCTCCTTTGAGCAGGCCCTCGACGCTCCATGCAAGTTCCACAGCGGCGCAAAACCGTCCAACGACGCCACTCGGCAGTGCAGCTGGCTCACCCGAATCTCCAAGGGTGAGGGCTTGCCACCTCCTCCAGTCAGCCCGGCGGCTCCGGCTCCTCAGCAGCCGGCCCGCCTAGTCGGCATGCTCCAAGATGAATTTCCCAATGAGAACGCCACTTACATCATCTTCACCAACGAAGCCGGCGACAGCAGCACCGCGAGGTGAATGTTGTTATTCCAGAGGTCCCCCAATTCATGCACTGGTCCGAGAAGCCCATCACCTGGAGCCGGGATGCCTTCGCCAAGTTCATGATGGTTCCGCACTATGTGTACCTGAAGGCGAAGATGCCGGGTCCCAAGGGCATCATTACCATTGCCGGCGACTACAAGAAGTCGCTCGAGTGCGCCGCCGCCAGCTCCCGACTGACCGAGTACCTCGTCATCGCCGAAGAGAAGCGCCTCCTTGACCAAGTGGTGGCCATGGCCAGCAAGCAGCCGGCCATGCCCGGCTTCTGGCAGCTGGCTTCATCATGGAAGTGTTCTACCCGGACTGGCTTGCCAACCCAGTCCTCGTTTTGAAGAAAAACAACAAGTGGCGCATGTGTCTCAACTACACGAGCCTCAACAAAGCCTGCCCCAAGGATCCGTTTGCCTTGCCCCGGATCGATCAAGTGATCGACTCCACGGCTGGCTGCGAGCTGCTGTCCTTTTTGGATGCCTACTCCGGCTACCATCAGATCAAGTTGGACCCGGCCAATCAACTGAAGACTGCCTTCATCAGCCCCTCTCGGTGCGTTCTGCTACATCACCATGACGTTCGGACTAAGGAATGCCGACGCCACCTTTCAACATTGCATGCAGAAGTGCCTCTTGAAGCAACTCATCAGGAATGCCCACGTTTATGTGGACGACATAGTGGCAAAGACGGAGAAGCGCGACACCCTTTTGGAGGATCTCAAGGAGACCTTCGCCAACCCGGAGAAGTGTGTCTTCGCAGTACCAGCCGGCCAGCTCCTTGGTTTCCTTGTTTCTGAGCATGGGATTGAGTGCAACCCTGTGAAGATCAAGGCCATTGAGCGGATGAAGAAACCAACCAGGCTGCGGAACGTCCAGAAGTTCACCGGGTGCCTATCATATCTCAACCGGTTCATCAATTGGCTGGATGAGAAGGCCCTCCCATTGTACCGGCTGATGAAGAAGACCAAGTGCTTCGAGTGCACCGACCAGGCAGATGAGGCGTTCCTCCAGCTCAAGCAGATGTTGTCCATGCTGCCTGTTCTGGCCGCTCCGACTGCCAAAGAGCCCATGCTCCTCTACATCACCGCCACCAACCGAGTCGTCGGCATGGTGATTGTTGTCGAGCGCCCAGAAGCCGGAAGGGCGCAGCCGGTCTAGAGGCCGGTTTATTACTTGAGCAAGGTGTTGTCCGCCTCCAAGCAGAACTACCCCCACTACCAGAAGATGTGCTACGACGTGTACTTTGCCGCCAAGAAGCTGAAGCAGTACTTCCAGGAGCACTCCATCACAGTCGTTTGCACCGCCCCCCTTGCTGAGATCACGGGCAACCAAGATGCCTCGGTCCGGGTGGCCAAATGGGCCATCAAGCTGGCTCCCCACACCATCCTCTACCAGCCCCGCACCGCCATCAAGTCCCAAGTGTTGGCCGACTTCCTTGTCGATTGGGCCAAGACCCAGTACCTGCCGCCAGTGCCGGATTCCACGCATTGGCGGATGCACTTCGACGGCTCGAAGATGCACACCGGTTTGGGAGCCGGCATCGTCCTCACCTCTCCCAAAGGCGACATGCTGAAGTACACGATGCAGATCCACTTTTGCCGCCTCCAACAACATGGCCGAGTACGAGGCGCTCATCCACGGGCTCCGACTGGCCAAGGAGATCGGCATCCGCCGCATCTTGTGCTACGGCGACTCGGACCTTGTGGTCCAGCAATCCTCTGGCGACTGGGATGCCAAGGATGCCAACATGGCCAGGTACCACTTCCTCGTCCAACAGATCAGCGGACACTTCGATGGGTGCGAGTTCATTCATGTGCCACGGGCCGACAACGAAGCAGCCGATGCCCTGGCACGGATTGGCTCTACCCGTCAGGCCATTCCAGCCAGCGTCTCCCTCGAGTGCGTGCGCAAGCCGTCTATCCAACTGCCGGATCCGACTCGGGGACTTCAGCAGGCGGCCTAGGGACTTCTGCAGGTGGCATGGGGGCTGCAGCACCCAAACCCGGCCCGGGGACTCCAGAACCCAGCCCGGGGACTACTGTAGCCGGCCTGGGGACTTCCAATACGCACCAAGGAGCGGCCAACTCCAACCCGCCGCCTCCTAACCCGGTCACCCTAACACCGGTTGCTGTCATGATGGTAGTAGAAGCCCCGTCTTGGGCGCAACCCATCCTCCACTTCTTGGTGAGCCGCGAACTCCCAGCTGACGAGATCTTGGCCCGACAGGTGCAATACCGGGCGGCTGCTTACACGATCGTCAACAGAGAGCTCGTCAGGCGCAGCATTACCGGCGTCTTCCAGCGCTGCGTTGAGCTGGAGAAGGGTATCGCTATCCTCAGAGATATCCATCAAGGTGAATGTGGCCACCATGCCGCCTCCAGAGCCCTCGTCGTCAAAGCTTTCTGCCATGGTTTTTCTGGCCGATTGCTCTGTACGACGCCAAGAAGTTGGCCCAGAAGTGCAAGGGGTGCCAGCGTTTCAGCTGCAAGCAGCACCTGCCGGCCTCAGCACTCAAGACCATGCCCATCACCTAATCGTTCGCCGTATGGGGATTGGACATGGTGGGCCCATTCAAGACAGCACGTGGCGGCATGACCCATCTGCTGGTTGTCGTGGACAAGTTCACAAAGTGGACCGAGGCGAGGCCAATCAAGAAGCTGAACGGCCCCACATCTGCCACATTCATCGCGGAGATCACCATTTGATACGGCATCCCGCACAACATCATCACCAACAATGGCACGAACTTTTCCAAAAGCGCCTTGGCTCGTTTCTGCGCAACACAGGGTATCCAACTAGACCTTGCGTCGGTTGCTCACCCGCAGTCAAACGGCTAGGTGGAGCGGGCTAACGGCCTCATTCTATCCGGCATCAAGCCACGGCTAGTCGAGCCGCTGGAGCGCTCAGTCGGCTGCTGCCTCGAGGAGCTACTAGCCGCCCTCTGGAGTCTTTGGACCACGCCAAACAGATCAACCGGCTTCACACCCTTCTTCCTCGTATACGGGGCCGCGGCCATCATCCCAACAAATATTGAGTTCGACTCGCCTCGCGTCACCTTGTACATGGAGGCGCAACGAAAGGAGGCGCGCGAAGACAGCGTCGATCTACTTGAAGAGGCCTGCCTGCTAGCACTCAGCCGGTCCGCCATCTACGAGCAGAACTTCTGGCGCTACCACAACAAGAAGATCAAGCCGCGTACTTTCCGCGCGGGTGACCTTTTGCTCTGACTGATCCAGCGAATAGCCGGCCAGCACAAGTTCTCGGCTCCTTGGGAGGGGCCCTTCATTGTCAGCAAGGCCCTGGGAAACGACTCCTACTACCTAATCGACGCATAGAAGCCCAGGGCGCGCAAGAGGAACACAGCCGGGCAAGAGTCGGAGCGCCCATGGAACGCGAACCTCCTCCGCCCGTTTTACAGTTGATGCAGTGTATGTACCATGCTATCTTTTGTACTAAGTAAAGACAACAGGTACCCCGAGGCACACTCGAGGGCTACCTTTTTATCTCTATGATCAGCTTCTCCTATGAATGAGTATTTATTCTTTCGCCATGCCCGGGTCCGGTCAGACGGCCCGGGAGCTCGCCAACTTGGCCCAAGTTGGCACCATCCGAAGTCGGCTCAGTAATGTGCCGACACCAAAGCCCTCTCTTCGCCACAGCCACAGATCGCAGTGCGACTGTCCGGCTGGCAAGAGCTAAAGGTCGGAAATGTTGTCCACATGAAAGACGACTAAGGAAGAACGCTGATGTAGGCCAAGCCGGCCTCTCGCCTCCCCCATCAGGTTGCTCAGCAGCCGGCTGGCCGACTTCTCGCTTGACTAGCTATGCTTTAAGTGGCCAAAAGTAATTTGCCTATTCTAAACGGCCAAGTCCCTGACCCGGCCACAGACTGCAGCGCGACTGTCCGGCTGGTAGGGCGGCAGCCAAAGGAACACGGCAAAAGAAAAAGCCAAAGAAAGCAAAGGAAAAATCGAGTTAGAACTCGGCATAGCATACAAACATGTGGAAAAACAAATTCATTTACATTGCAAAAAGCCCGCAGCCGGCATTCATCAAGGTTTAAAATACACCCCAAGTGGGTGGAACTGCGCATAACTAACTTGTCCTTAAGCACAAGACAGAAAAAACTTAAACAAGATAAGGGCCGCCTAGGCTCACTACAAAAAAAAGACACATCCGTGACATTTTGGGCCGAACAAATTTTTTTCCTGTCATGCTTATGACACTTCTATGACGATAATTGTGACAAAACCCAGTATCATCATAGATGTGGTGGGATCCTACTTCTATGACAAAAAATCATGACATAAAATTGGCTTTTCATCCTCGGCGGGCCGGAGACGCAGCTGGATGACATTCTTTGTGCCGTCCATGATGGAAAAAACCATGGTAGAAGCGAGGGCGAGGAAAATTTTGGGGAGTTCCTGGTTACGGTGGGTGGTCGGGGCCGAGCGATGCACGAAGGTTTGCGCGTTTCTCTCGTACATGCACGCGCGTTTGTGCGAAGCGTTGCGCTCTAACTGAACCCGAGCAAGGCGTTGGGCTCTAACTGAACCCGAGCGATTGCACTAGCTACTTTACTGAACCCCTATCGATCCCTTGCTATTAACTGAACCCGAGTGATTCCTTCGCTACTGCTGCTAACTGAAGCCGCACGAATCTGCCTCTTGATGAACAGTTCCCGGTGGGGCTTGGATGAACAGTTCCCGGTTGGGGTTGGATGAACATGATCCCGTGGTAGTAGAGCCGTTGCCTCTGGATGAACAGGACCCCGATCGAGGAGGCATGGGGGTGAATGATATTAGCCGGTGGAGGGACCCCGTACATGGAGGGCTGGTTGAACAGGACCCCGTGGAGGGGCTGGTTGAACAGGACCCTGTGGAGGGCTGGATGAACAGGACCCCGTGGAGGGCTGGATGAACAGTAGCCGGGGAGGCTGGATGAACAGGACACCGTGGATGAACAGTAGCTGATGGAGGCTGGAGGGAGTCGACGGTGGATGAACAGTAGCAGGTGGAGGCTGGAGGAAGTCAACGGTGGTGAACAGTAGCTCGTGGAGTCTTGTTTTGCGGTATGCCACACCCCTCCCGATCAATAGGACCCCGTTTCGACCGTAGGCGCTCCAACACTAGTCCGTTTCCTCCGTTTTGTGGTACGCCACACCCCTCCCGATCAACATGACCCCGTTTCGACCATACGTGGTTAAACACAAGTCCGTTTCCTCCGTTTTGCGGTACGCCAGACCCTTCCCGATGAACAGAAGGCCCGTTTCTTCGTTCAGTGGTACGCCAGACCTCGTTTCGGCTGTTCTGTCCAAGCCGGTTGGCTCCCGATGAACACGACGTATTCCGTTGCCTCCCGGTGAACACGATGCATCCCGTTGCCTCCCCATGAACATGGCGCAATTTCTCTATTCCCACCCAGCCGGTTGGCTTCCGATGAACAGGATTAGTCGTTGTATGCGTTAGTGACCCCGCCCGTATGTACGTACGTAGCCGTATTTACTATCTTGCAGCATGGCCGTACGTACGTGTACATGATATAGACGGGACTGCGTGAATGCTACAATGGCGCCTCTACTTCAACAAGTGTTGCTCCTTACTCGACCACGGTACGTCGCTGCAGAGACACAATCGACCGCTATGAACATACACGTTCATGGCCGGATAGATAACGCTACCTTCGCTTCAACCTGGTGGGTCCCAGCTGTCAGGGGGTAAGAAGGCAGTTCCTTCCGTGCGAAGATAAAGCCGGTGGGTCCCAGCTGTCAGGCGGAACATTTTTTCGCAAAATACAGAGGCCCTTTCGGTAGGTCTTAGGTGTCAGGTGGAGGAATCATTATTTTGTGCGTAATAAGGAGGCACTTCCTTGCGTGCGGCCATGGACCCAGCTGTCAGCCTCTCCACTTACAGTCCTCTTCTGATGGTTGTCATTCGTTGACCATGTTGATGACGTCGTACCGCTCGAGAGCACCAAGGTGGTGGACGACGGTGTGACCTAGGAAGGGAACGACCCGGAGTCGGGGAATACGCATCAGTGGATGCCCACGCAGAGGGGAGTACGAGGGTTGACTGCTTCGGATGCGGTTTGAGGCTGCCGTCTCCGGAGAATAACAGGGGGTGTGGGTGAGTAGAGGAAAGGCCTGGCCAGTAGTAGTATGGTCGGGCGGTGATACCTGCGCGGCAGCACAGCCGGCCACGAGAGGCTGGAGCAGGTGGTACGGCGGGCGCAGGTTTGGGCGGCTGGAGCAACAAGACCAGAGGTTGAAGACGCAGCTTGGCCCTTGGATTAACATCGAACGGTCAGTGCGGCTATAATCGCTTATTGACTAAGTTGACAAAGCCCTGCGTACGCGTTAACTTAGTAGGCCCACAAGTCAGCCTCAAAATCTGGTGTGTCCCAGCTAGCAGGAGGAATCAATTTTTTCGCGTAATAAGGTAGCACTTCCTTGCATGCAAAGATGTCTTCTGGTTTTTTTATTTCTTCTTTTTCGAGTTAGAATAAAAAGAAAACAATTTTGGATCTTTGGTACAATCTATATTTTCACGAAAAGGATCATAATAAAGCTGGTGGGTCCCAACTGTCAGGGAGAGGAAACTTTTTATTTCCACGTAATAAAGGAAGCACTTACTTGCGTGTGAAGATGTAGCTGGTTGATAACCCACAAGTGTAGGGGATCGCAACAGCTTTCGAGGGTAGAGTATTCAACCCAAATTTATTGATTCGACACAAGGGGAGCCAAAGAATATTCTCAAGTATTAGCAATTGAGTTGTCAATTCGGCCACATCTGGATAACTTAATATCTGCAGCAAGGTATTTAGTAGCAAAGTAATATGATAGTAGTGGTAACGGTAACAAAAGAGTAATGAAAGCAAAAGTAATATTTTTGGTGTTTTGTAGTGATTGTAATAGTAGCAACAGGAAAGTAAATAAGCGTAAAACAGTATATAGAAAGCTCGTAGGCACTGGATCGGTGATGGATAATTATGCCGGATGCGGTTCATCATGTAACAATCATAACACAGGGTGACACAGAACTAGCTCCAATCCAACAATGTAATGTAGGCATGTATTCCGAACATAGTCATACGTGCTTATGGAAAAGAACTTGCATGCCATCTTTTGTCCTACCCTCCCGTGGCAGCGGGGTCCTAATGGAAACTAAGGGATATTACGGCCTCCTTTTAATAGAGAACCGGAACAAAGCATTAGCACATAGTGAATACAGGAACTCCTCAAACTATGGTCATCACCGAGAAGTATCCCGATTATTGTCACTTCGGGGTTGTCGGATCCTAACACATAATAGGTGACTATAGACTTGCAAGATAGGATCAAGAACTCACATATATTCATGAAAACATAATAGGTTCAGATCTGAAATCATGGCACTCAGGCCCTAGTGACAAGCATTAAGCATAGCAAAGTCATAGCAACATCAATCTCAGAACATAGTGGATACTAGGGATCAAACCCTAACAAAACTAACTCGATTACATGATAGATCTCATCCAACCCATCACCGTCCAGCAAGCCTACGATGGAATTACTCACGCACGGCCGTGGGCATCATGAAATTGGTGATGGAGGATGGTTGATGATGATGACGGCGACGAATCCCTCTCTCTAGAGCCCTGAACGGACTCCAAATCAGCCCTCCCGAGAGGTTTTAGGGCTTGGCGGCGGTTTCGTATCGTAAAACATGATGATTTCTTCTCTCTGGTTTTTTTCTCTCCGAAAGCAAATATATAGAGTTGGAGTTGGCGTCGGAGGAGCTCCAGGGGGCCCACGAGGTAGGGGGGCGCGCCCTAGCGCGCCCCCACTCGTGGATAGAATGTGGGCCCCTGGTCTTCATCTTTGGCAAGGATTTTTTTATTTTTTCTAAGATGTTCCGTGGAGTTTCGTGTCATTCCGAGAACTTTTGTTTTGCATAAAACAACATCATGGCAATTCTCTTTGAAACAGCGTCAGTCCGGGTTAGTTCCATTCAAATCATACAAGTTAGAGTCCAAAACAAGGGCAAAAGTGTTTGGAAAAGTAGATACGACGGAGACGTATCACTGGTGGGTCCAACCTGTCAGGGGGAGATATTATTTGTTTTCACATAATACGGGGGCACTTGCTGCGTGTGGCCATGGGCCATGTGGGTCCCTACTGTCAGCCAATCCACGTACATGCCTCATCTGATGGTTGTTGTTTGTTGACAAAGTTGACCACGCCGCGCCGAAAGAACCAACACAGTGAATGATGGCGAGTATTACGAAGGGAACGGCCCGGAGCCGGCGAAGATACATCAGTGGATGCCCACGGGGAGGGGAGTATGAGGGTTCACTGGTTCGGCTGCGATGTGAGGCTGCCGTCACCGGTGAAGAACAGGAGGTGTTGGTGAGTAGAGGAATGGCCTGGACGACGTTTGGGAGTAGAGTGGGCCGGTGAAGCCAGCGCGACAGCACAGCCGGCCACGGGAGGCGGTAGCAGGTGGTACCGCCGGTGGTGGTTTGGGCGGCTGAAGCAAGAATATCTGAGATTGAAGAAGCACTACAGCCGTTGGATGGACATCCAACGGCCACTGCTGCTAGAATCATGTCTTTACTATAAGTTTACAAAGCCTTCCGTATGCGTTAGTAGGCCCACAAGCCATCCGTACGCGTCACTGACTATAATTCTCAAAAAAATAGTAGGCCCACAAGTGAGCATCACATCCGTGGCAGAGAACATATAGCCCATTTGCGATTGGTAATAGTGTACAACCCATTATTGAATTCTAATGGAATTTACTACAACCCATTTACAGTGTGTTAAAATTACAACTCATTTCTAGCTAGGACAGCGATTAATAATTTCAACCAACCTCTCAAAACAAAATTCAACAAAAAATCCCACATTTTGATGGGATCCGAAAAAATTATCCCGAAATTTCAAGTCATATTAAATATAATTTCAAAATGAATTTGTATTAGGTAAAAATCTAAAGAAATACTATGCGCGCAATAAGTAATGAAATTAAAATTTCCGAATTCAAACAATAATATTTTTGAAACTAATTACCTGCTTGGTGCGTTTTTGTATATTTACAGCCCAGTTTTTGTAATTACATCCCATTTATTATTTCTTAAAGCCCAATTTGTTGTCAGGCCTAATGCATCCCTGATAGGAAAGATTTAAGCCCAGCGGGGTGGAGAATAACGAGTTGACCTGGGTTGGGTATTCCGCAAAAAAGGTAGCTGGGCTAGCCATTTTCACCTTGAAAAAATAATACCTGGGCTGGATATTTGGTCGACATAAAATAATAGCCTGGGCTAGATGGGCCACAGCCTGCCCAGTTGATACCCTGATCCTTTGAACAACAACAAAAACATCGCTCTAGAAAAACTCCGCTTACACCTAAAAAAATACTGCTCGAGCTGCTAGGTCCCAACTGTCGGCCGCTCCCTGTGCAATTCTCTCGTTTATTGACTATATTGATTGACGATGGTGTGGTACCGTGATGTCAGGAAACCAAGAGGAAGCAAAAAAAAATATAGTTGTATATAATAAGGAGGAACTTGCGTATGTACGTATGGCCCTAGTGGGTCCCTACTGTCATCCAGTTCAAATAAAGTCATCTCCTGATTCCTCATGTTCCTTGACCATGTTGACAATGCTCGGTGCCACGGCAAGCACAACAACTCGAAGGACGACGGAGAGGGCCTCGCGGGCCCTATGGATGGTCTAATACAGCACCCGCTGCTCATTCAGGAAGCCAGAATCATCGGAAACCTATGAGCACCTTCGATAGACTGAGACGCCATGAAATGATAAGGCCGCGCTTGGGAGCTTTGGATTGTTTCACACATGTATTAAGATACAAGTGTAATTTACTCATCATCGGAAACAACGTGTAAAATACAGGCGTAATGAAACCGAGGGCCCGAGGTCTGTAACGAAAACCGGCAAGTTACACGTGTAATTTGAGAGACCAGTGTATATTTTACTAGTCGAAATCGACCAACCAAGCGCTTAGCCCAAGACCATCTGCTTTTATTTACAAGCGTCTGTTTTATAAGCGGTTTTGGTTGGAAAACGACGATCCAATCACGGCCTAAGATGAAGAGTTGGTCGGAAGATCATATGGTTTCACCTCTAACCTACCCGAGTTGTTGTATACGCGATGAATGAAACATAAGAAAATGAACTTCTTAAGAACGGAAACAACAGAAGAGGATGATCTTCTTAACATGCAAATCACAGGCATTAGATCAACATGCAAAACAATATGAAGCATTATTCTCAGGAGGCACGGTGAACAGCTCGTGATGCCGCATGCCACAACATTCCAATCTCAACTTTGCAATCAAACTCACAAGGCCTGGCATTACATAGACAACATTCAGAACAAACTCTTAAAATACCTTACATAAGTCAACATTCATGTGACTATGCATCTCAGTAGAGTAAATATTTACTTTTGAACTGAAGACAGGAATAGGAAAAAAGCAATCGACGTTGCTCACAGCAAAGGCGTCCCACTCAAAAATATCAAATGCATGTCTTCTGGCTAACATCAATGAGCAAAATTTGAGAAGGTTTTCCAATTCCAATATATTAAACTAATGTCTTCTTGCTAACATCAATGATTAAACTTTGACAAGCTTTTCCCATTCAAAATATGTAATGCCTATGATTGTGGAACGAGCAGGGTTTGTCATCCGATAGTCTGGTGGCTCAAGGTGACGACGAATGATTAGAGAACCATTTGATGTATTGTACATGATGAAGTATTATGGAGGACACAAACCATCTGAACATTTTGTGCAGTTCCACTAAAATCAAGTTGAGCATCCCTGTGGAATTCGTATTTGTATGCTTCAAGAAAACAAAGACACATCAGCACACACATGGATATTGGCCCCAGTGTCAACCCACCAATCGATGGACTAACAAACTGAAAGTGCGGTAAACAGATTACCATACCCAGATGCCCCATCATTGTTGCTTAGAGTGACATTGACTGACTTGGAGTCCTGTCCTGGCTTCTTGTACTTGTTTGGGCACCCGTTTGCCCAGTGTTCCTCCGAACCACGAGTAAAGCAGCCATCTCTCCTTTTGTCTTTCTTTTTACCCTTATTAAAGTTAGTATTCTGCCTTGAAGACGTTGGTAGCTCCATTCAGTCGGGCATGGTTTGTCATCAGTTTGCACATTGAAATGGCACATGGAGCTGGATTAACCAGCTTATCTTTTTTGTGCAGATTCCACCGAAATCAAACAATGTCTTGAGTAGCATGGTGGATTTCGTATTTATATGTTACAAAGCGTTAAACACGTTGGTAGCTCCATTCAAACAGATAGTCTGGTGGCTCATGGTGACGACGAATGATTAGAGAAGCAATCGATGTATTGTGCATGATGAAGTATTATGGAGGACAGGAACCATCTGAACATTTTGTGCAGTTCCACTAAAATCAAGCTGAGCATCCCGGTCTACATAAATACAAAAAAGGCGTGATGAATATAATAGTGGTACTAGTTGATTAAACATACGCTTACAACTATAATCATATTCATTATCTTAACAGGAAAAGATAGCAATACAATAGCTTGAATTAAACATTTATTCAAAACAATACAACAATATAAGTAGCACAACATAACAAAGCACAATCATGTGGATGAAGGCCGATACTGACCTTGTTTGTTACATATGCGTCGGCAACTGACTTGGTCATACCTTTCCTTGTGGAATGAATTTTTCACTCCATGTGTTGTTAAGTTGCCCATGCTCTCTGCAGACTAGTCATGTCACCAGCGTCTACTAATACTCTGTAAAGCTTCTCGATCATTTCTTCTATAATGTAGCACAAACAGTGATTGCTTCTTTCTGCAAAGTGGTAAGACCAACCGGACCCACTAATGCAGCAGTTTGCCTTAGACACATTGGCTCCTTTTGTGCAGTTCAACCAAAATCAAAGTCGAAATAAAACCGAGCTGAAATTTTGATATCTCTGTAAGCAACAATAGGTATAAGGGAAACAATTACTCAGAAATAACGGCTGTTGACTTGTACTCCAAGATGAAAACATCTACTGATCTACGTTATCTTAATGGGAAACAAAGCAGGAGAGTAGCAATTTTCAATCAGTGTGATTCATTCATATTAACTAATAAATTATCTTAACAATGCCTTGTTTCAACATGTATAAAGAACGACAAAGCAGAAAAGTACCGTTCCTAAAACAATGCGTCTGATTCATATTCACAGAGACATTATATTAACAATACCTTGGTTAAACATGTAGAAAGAACTACAAAGCAGGATAGTACCATTTGTAAAAACACTATAATTGATATATAATAACAAAGACATTATCTCAACAATACATTTCTGAAACATGTACTCCGGCCGTTACCTAACAGAAATGGTACTCCCGCCAATCCCTAACAAGTGTTGTAGTTTTGAACTAAGATTCAGTAGTTAATTCTAAGAGTGGCATTGTGATGTCTACTACGCAACCTTCTTCTTGTAGACGTTCTTGGGCCTCCAAGTGTAGAGGTTTGTAGGACAGTAGCAAATTTCCCTCAAGTGGAGAACCTAAGGTTTATCAATCCGTGGGAGGCGTAGGATGAAGATGGTCTCTCTGAAGCAACCCTGCAACCAAATAACAAAGAGTCTCTTGTGTCCCCAACACACCCAATACAATGGTAAATTGTATAGGTGCACTAGTTCGGCGAAGAGATGGTGATACAAGTGCAATATGGATGGTAGATATAGGTTTTTGTAATCTGAAAATATAAAAACAGCAGGTAATTAATGATAAAAGTGAGCATAAACGGTATTGCAATGCTAGGAAACAAGGCCTAGGGTTCATACTTTCACTAGTGCAAGTCCTCTCAACAATAATAACATAATTGGATCATATAACTATCCCTCAACATGCAACAAAGAGTCACTCCAAAGTCACTAATAGTGGAGAACAAACGAAGAGATTATGGTAGGGTACGAAACCACCTCAAAGTTATTCTTTCCAATCAATCCGTTGGGCTATTCCTATAAGTGCCACAAACAGCCCTAGAGTTCGTACTAGAATAACAACTTAAGACACAAATCAACCAAAACCCTAATGTCACCTAGATACTCCAATGTCACCTCAAGTATCCGTGGGTATGTTTATACGATATGCATCACAAAATCTCAGATTCATCTATTAAACCAACACATGGAACTTCAAAGAGTGCCCCAAAGTTTCTACCAGAGAATCACGACGAAAAAGTGTGCCAACCCCTATGCATAGGTTCATGGGTAGAACCCACAATTTGATCACCAAAACATACATCAAGCAAATCACGTGATATCCCATTCTCACTATAGATACGCACGGCAAGACATACATCAAGTGTTCTCAAATCTTTAAAGACTCAATCCGATAAGATAACTTTAAAGGGGAAACTCAATCCATTACAAGAGAGTAGAGGGGGAGAAGCAACATAAGATCCAACTATAATAGCAAAGCTCGCGATACATCAAGATCGTTCCAAATCAAGAACACGAGAGAGAGAGATCAAACACATAGCTACTGGTACATACCCTCAGCCCCGAGGGTGAACTACTCCCTCCTCGTCATGGAGAGCGCTAGGATGATGAAGATGACCACCGGTGAGGGTTCCCCCCTCCGGCTGGGTGCCAGAACAGGGTCCCGATTGGGTTTTGGTGGCTACAGAGGCTTGCGGCGGTGGAACTCCCGATCTCTTCTGTTTCCCGAAGTTTTTAGGGTATATGGGAATATATAGGTGAAAGAAGTACGTCAGGGGAGCCACGAGGGGCCCACGAGGGTGGAGGGCGCGCACAGGGGGGTGGGCCCCCCTGCCTCGTGCCTTCCTCGTTGCTTCCTTGACGTGGACTCCAAGTCTCCCGGGTTGCTTTCCTTCCAAAAATAACTTCTCCAGAAGGTTTCATTCCGTTTCGACTCCGTTTGATATTCCTTTTCTTCGAAACACTGAAACAAGGGAAAACAGGAACTGGCACTGGGCTCTGGGTCAATAGGTTAGTCCCAAAAGTAATATAAAAGTGTAAAATAAAGCCCATAAACATCCAAGATGGATAATATAATAGCATGGAACAATCAAAAATTATATATACGTTGGAGACGTATCAGCATCCCCAAGCTTAATTCCTGCTCGTCCTCGAGTAGGTAAATGATAAAAACAGAATTTTTGATGTGGAATGCTACTTGGCATAATTTCAATGTAATTCTTCTTAATTGTGGTATGAATATTAAGATCCGAAAGATTCAAGATAAAAGTTCAATTTTGACATAAAAATAATAATACTTCAAGCATACTAACTAAGCAATCATGTCTTCTCAAAATAACATGGCCAAAGAAAGTTGTCCCTACAAAATCATATAGTCTGGCTATGCTCTATCTTCACCACACAAAGTATTTAAATCATGCACAACCACGATGGGAAGCCAAGCAATTGTTTCATACTTTTAACATTCTCAAACTTTTTCAATCTTCACGCAATACATGAGCGTGAGCCATGGATATAGCACTATATGTGGAATAGAATGGTGGTTGTCGAGAAGACAAAAAGGGAGAAGATAGTCTCACATCAACTAGGGGTATCAACGGGCTATGGAGATTCCCATCAATAGATATCAATGTGAGTGAGTAGGGATTGCCATGCAACAGATGCACTAGAGCTATAAGTATATGAAAGCTCAACAAAAGAAACTAAGTGGGTGTGCATCCAACTCGCTTGCTCACGAAGACCTAGGGCATTTTG
Source organism: Aegilops bicornis (assembly GCA_021605145.1). Classification (NCBI taxonomy): domain Eukaryota; kingdom Viridiplantae; phylum Streptophyta; class Magnoliopsida; order Poales; family Poaceae; genus Aegilops; species Aegilops bicornis. The sequence goes on along the minus strand of CM038671.1, from coordinate 149,170,190 downwards.
AGGAAGCCCATCATCGGAATATACAAGCCAAGTTCTATAATGAAAAATTCCCACTAGTATATGAAAGTGATATCATAGGAGACTCTCTATCATCAATATCATGGTGCTACTTTGAAGCACAAGTGTGGTAAGAGGATAGTAGCATTGTCCCTTCTCTCTTTTTCTCTCATTTTTTTATTTTTTTATTTGGGCCTTTTCTCTTTTTTATGGCCTCTTTTCTCTCCCTCTCTCTCTCTCTCTCTCTCTCTCTCTCTCTCTCTCTCTCTCTCTCTCTCTCTCTCTCTCTCTCTCTCTCTTTCGTCCGGAGTCTCATCCCGACTTGTGGGGGAATCATAGTCTCCATCATCCTTTTCCTCACTTGGGACAATGCTCTAAAAATGAAGATCATCACACTTTTATTTTCTTACAACTCAACAATTATAACTCGATACTTAGAACAAAATATGACTCTATATGAATGCCTCCGACGGTGTACCGGGATATGCAATGAATCAAGAGTGACATGTATGAAAGAATTATGAACGGTGGTTTTGCCACAAATACGATGTCAACTACATGATCATGCAAAGCAATATGACAATGATGGGGCGGGTCATAATAAACGGAACAGTGGAAAGTTGCATGGCAATATATCTCGGAATGGCTATGGAAATGCCATGATAGGTAGGTATGGTGGCTGTTTTGAGGAAGGTTTATGGTGGGTGTATGATACCGGTGAAAAGTGTGCGGTATTAGAGAGGCTAGCAATGGTGGAAGGAAGAAAGTGCGTATAATCCATGGACTCAACATTAGTCATAAAGAACTCATATACTTATTGCAAAAATCTACAAGTTATCAAAGCTAAGTATGACGCGCATGCTCCTAGGGGGATAGATTGGTAGGAAAAGACCATCGCTCGTCCCCGACCGCCACTCATAAGGAAGACAATCAATAAATAAATCATGCTCCGACTTCATCACCTAACGGTTCACCATACGTGCATGCTACTGGAATCACAAACTTTAACACAAGTATCTCTGAAATTCACAACTACTCAACTAGCATGACTCTAATATCACCATCTTTATATCTCAAAACAATTATCAAGCATCAAACTTTTCTTAGTATTCAACACACTCATAAGAAATTTTTACTAATCTTGAATACCAAGCATATTAGGATTATTTAAACAAATTACCATGCTATTTAAGACTCTCAAAATAATATAAGTGAAGCATGAGAGTTCATAAATTTCTTCAAAATAAAACCACCGCCGTGCTCCAAAAGGATATAAGTGAAGCACTAGAGCAAATGACAAACTACTCCGAAAGATATAAGTGAAGATCAATGAGTAGTTAAATAATTATGTAGCTATGTGAAGACTCTCTAAAATTTAAGAATTTCAGATCTTGGTATTTTATTCAAACAGCAAGCAAAGCTAAAGAAAATAAAATGACGCTCCAAGTAAAACACATATCATGTGGTGAATAAAAATATAGCTCCAAGTAAAGTTACCGATGAACGAAGACGAAAGAGGGGATGCCATCCGGGGCATCCCCAAGCTTAGACGCTTGGTTATCCTTGAATATTACCTTGTGTTGCCTTGGGAATACCCAAGATTAGGCCCTTGCCACTCCTTATTCCATAGTCCATCGAATCTTTACCCAAAACTTGAAAACTTCACAACACAAAACTTAACAGAAAATCTCGCGAGCTCCGTTAGCGAAAGAAAACAAAACACCACTTCATGTTACTGTAATGAACTCATTCTTTACTTATATTGGTGTTAAACCTACTGTATTCCAACTTATCTATGGTTCATACCCTCCGATACAACTCATAGATTCATCAAAATAAGCAAACAACACATAGAAAACAGAATCTGTCAAAAACAGAACAGTCTGTAGTAATCTGTAACTAACGCAAACTTATGGAACTCCAAAAATTCTAAAATAAATTGGGGGACCTGAGGAATTTGTCTATTAATCATCTTCAAAAAGAATCAACTAAATAGCACTCTCCAGTAAAAAGTTTTAACTAATCTCGTGAGCGGTAAAGTTTCTGTTTTCTTACAGCATGATCATAAAGACTTCACCCAAGTCTTCCCAAAGGTTCTACTTGGCACAAACACTAATTAAAACATAAAACCACATATAAACAGAAGCTAGATGGATTATTTATTCCTAAACAGAACAAAAAACCAAGAAACTAAAATAAAATTGGGTTGCCTCCCAACAAGCGCTATCGTTTAACGCCCCTAGCTAGGCATAATGATTTCAATGATGCTCACATAAAAGATAAGAATTGAAACATAAAGAGAGCATCATGAATAATATTACTAGCACATTTAATTCTAACCCACTTCCTATGCATAGGGATTTGTTGAGAAAACAACTTATGGGAACAAGAATCAACTTGCATAGGAAGGTAAAACAAGCATAACTTTAGGATTCTAAGCAAATAGAGAGGAAACTTGATATTATTGCAATATGTAGAAGCATATGATCCTGTCTCATAATAATTTTCAGTAGCATCATGAATGAATTCAACAATATAACCATCACCTAAAGCATTCTTTTCATGATCTACTTGCATTGAAATTTTCTTACTCTCCACATAAGCAAAATTCTTTTCATTCGGAATAGTGGGAGTTTCATAAGAGACTTGAACACTATAAATTGTTTCACATTAAAAGAGTAATGTTAAGAAAAAGGGTAATAATAATCATGACAAGTCTTATAAGTATAGTCATCACTACTTTTTATAGCATAAGTTTCATCACAATAATCATCATAAGTAACAACTTTGTTCTCATCATAATCGATTGAAACCTCTTCCGAAATAGTGGATACATCACTAAATAAAGTCATGACCTCTCCAAATCCACTTTCATAATTATCACAATAAAATTCCACATCATCCAATATTGTGGGATCACTACTTCCTTAAGTTGACACTCTTCCAAACCCACTTTGATCAATATAATCATTATAAGTAGGAGGCATGCTTGCATACCAAAACTTGGGAGACTAAAAATATCATATTCATTAAACGTAGCATCCCAAGCTTGGGACAAACATTAATTGCAGAAAATATATTCTCAAAAACATCATCTTCATCAAACATAGCATCCACAAGTTTGGGCCTTTTCATATCATAAGCATAATCACTCTCATCATTAATAGTATGGATAGCACCAATAGTATAGCAAACATTATTACCATATTCTTCCAAGCAAGTGCCAAAAAGATTTTCAAGATCATAAGAAGTACTATTATCTTCCCAATCATAATCATCACAACAAGCAATAGGCATAACGAGATCATCATCAAGTGCATCATCTTCCACAATTATTTTTGATTCATTTTCATGAGGCACAACAATGATAGGAGCAACATTATTTGGGAGAGATATCTTTTTACCTCTCTTCCTTTTCCTTTTCTTCTTCTTCACCACATCATGTGTGGGTTCAATATTCCTTTTGGGACTCCTTATTGATGAGATTGGTTGAATAGAAGGCTCCTCCTCGTTACCTGATCCATCATAAGAAATAATAGGAGAATATTGGGAAGTCTTTTCCCTTTCGTTAGTATTCTCTTCATCTTCTATTTGTTTTCTTTTCTTTATGTAATTGGCAATATAAGGATTTTCAATGCAATTCAACGCACAATACATATAAATTTCCTCTAGATCAAAATGAAGAACTCTATCAAGGGCAAATTTGGAATATCCTTAGTTATACGTTTCATTTATTCATAACCCAAGAGCAAACTAAGTTCATTATGATGTGCAAGGGAAATCAAGTCATCACGATTTTTGGACACGATACGATCATGAAACAATTTGCATTGGGTACTGAAATGATCACGTTCATTGCAAAGTTCACAAGTATGGCTAAGAAAGTTTAAATTTTCAGCACACGCATCTAGCCTTTCTTGCAACCATTTAGTTTCTAAATGCTTATGGCTCTTTCAATATCTATCTTCCCTATTTGGTGTGTACTTGCAAACCCAATGTACTCCACAAAAATTGACATGTTTATAGGAGACATTTTAATCATAACTAGTGCAATCATCATTAGTACTATGGATATTCAAGGAGTTCAAACTAACAACATTGCAATCATGCTCATCATTCAAGGATTTAGTGCCAAACGTTTTAATACATTCTTCTTCTAACACTTTGGCACAATTTTCCTTTCCATCATACTCACAAAAGATATTAAAAAGATGAAGTGTATGAGACAAACTCAATTCCATTTTTTTGTAGTTTTCTTTTATAGACTAAACTAGTGATAAGACAAGAAACAAAAAGATTCAATTGCAAGATCTAAAGATATACCTTCAAGCACTCACCTCCCCGCAACGGGCGCTTTAAAACTGCTTGATGTCTACTACGCAACCTTCTTCTTGTAGACGTTGTTGGGACTCCAAGTGCAGAGGTTTGTAGGACAGTAGAAAATTTCCTTCAAGTGGATGACCTAAGGTTTATCAATCCGTGGGAGGCATAGGATGAAGATGGTCCCTCTCAAGCAACCCTGCAACCAAATAACAAAGAGTCTCTTGTGTCCCCAACACACCCAATACAATGGTAAATTGTATAGGTGCACTAGTTTGGCGAAGAGATGGTGATACAAGTGCAGTATGGATCGTAGATATAGGTTTTTGTAATCTCAAAATATAAAAACAGCAAGGTAACTAATGATAAAAGTAAGCGTAAATGGTATTGCAATGCTAGGAAACAAGGCCTAGGGTTCATACTTTCACTAGTGCAAGTCCTCTCAACAATAATAACATAACTGGATCATATAAATATCCCTCAACATGCAACAAAGAGTCACTCCAAAATCACTAATAGCGGAGAACAAACGAAGAGATTATGGTAGGGTACGAAACCACCTCAAAGTCATTCTTTCCAATCAATCCGTTGGGCTATTCCTATAAGTGCCACAAACAGCCCTAGAGTTCGTACTAGAATAACACCTTAAGACACAAATCAACCAAAACCCTAATGTCACCTAGATACTCCAATGTCACCTCAAGTATCCGTGGGTATGATTATACGATATGCATCACACAATCTCAGATTCATCTATTCAACCAACACATAGAACCTCAAAGAGTGCCCCAAAGTTTCTACCAGAGAATCAATGACGAAAACGTGTGCCAACCCCTATGCATAGGTTCATGGGCGGAACCCGCAAGTTGATGACCAAAACATACATCAAGTGAATCACGTGATATCCCATTGTCACCACAGATACGCACGGCAAGACATACATCAAGTGATCTCAAATCTTTAAAGACTCAATCCGATAAGATAACTTCAAAGGGGAAACTCAATCCATTACAAGAGAGTAGAGGGGGAGAAGCAACATAAGATCCAACTATAATAGCAAAGCTCGCGATACATCAAGATCGTGCCAAATCAAGAACATGAGAGAGAGAGATCAAACACATAGCCTTTGGTACATACCCTTAGCCACGAGGGTGAACTACTCCATCCTCGTCATGGAGAGCGCCGGGATGATGAAGATGGCCACCGATGAGGGTTCCCCCCTCCGGAAGGGTGCCGGAACAGGGTCCCGATTGGGTTTTGGTGGCTATAGAGGCTTGCGGCGGAGGAACTCCCGATCTCTTCAGTTTCCCGAAGTTTTTATGGTATATGGGAATATATAGGTGAAAGAAGTACGTCAGGGGAGCCACGAGGGGCCCACGAGGGTAGAGGGCGTGCCCAGGGGGGTGGGCGCACCCCCCTGCCTCGTGCCTTCCTCGTTGCTTCCTTGACGTGGAATCCAAGTCTCCCGGGTTGTTTTCCTTCCAAAAATAACTTCTCCAGAAGGTTTCATTCCGTTTTGACTCCGTTTGATATTCCTTTTCTTCAAAACATTGAAACAAGGGAAAAAACAGGAACTGGCACTGGGCTCTGGGTCAATAGGTTAGTCCCAAAAGTAATATAAAAGTGTAAAATAAAGCCCATAAACATCCAAGATGGATAATATAATAGCATGGAACATAAAAAATTATAGATACGTTGGAGACGTATCACATTGCTTAATTTTACCAGCGACATTAGATTAACAAAAGGCATAAACAGTTCCAGGGGAGAGTGGGCGCAACAACACCATGTGCTTCCATCTACTTATAAAGGGGGTGATGCAGAGTTTTGTTGTAACAAAGAAACAAGCATCATGTCTGGGTTGGAACAATTTTTGCTCACTTAATGGTAAAAGACAGTAGTTCAATAGCTTCAATTCAACATTTATCCAAAACAATACCAATACAAGTAGCACAACATCTCAAAGCACACTGCAGCATCATGTGGATGAAAGTCAGTAGTGACCTTTCTTGACCAAGATTTGAAACAACTTGCGAGGAGGACTTGAAAGAAATCTCAACACATATATGAAAATCCGATCTCATTTTGTGCAGTTCCACCAAAATTATGCAAAGTCGCCAGTGTGACATTCAAGTTGAAGTGCACAAAACAATATTAAAACAAAAGTGTTTCGCATAGCGAAGCAAAATGTCGCGATAGCAATCGGTTGAATAGATATCCCTGTTTTAACAGAGGCAAAAAGTAATCAATTACTGGCCAATAAAGGACGATGAAACATGCGGCCACAAAAAGAAGCATCTACCTTATCTTGATGGAAAACAAAGTATATGATAGTAGCCTTTCTAAAACGGTTGCATTTATTCATATTAACAGAGAAATTCTCTTAAAATAATATTCGTTAAAAATGTAATTTACTTTGAACAGTGGCATTGCTTCAATTTTCCAGCGGCATTCTTAGATTTACAATAGCAAAATAGTTGTATGGAACATGGGACATGCCAGCACCATGTTCCTCCACACGTATAAATGGGTGATGTAGAGTATGTTGTCAAGCAGCATATCTGTGTTGGTCCCATATTTGTTCTCTTTGAACCTTTTCCCTATGCGACAATAGGTATAAGGGAAACAATTACTGACAAATAACGGTTGATGACTTATACTCCAAGAAGAAAAACATCTACTGATCTACCTTATCTTAATGGGAAACAAAGCAGGAGAGTTGCAATTCTCAATCAGTGTGGTTCATTCATATTAACTAAGATATTAGCTTAACAATGCCTTGTTTCAACATGTATAAAGAACGACAAAGCAGAAAAGTACCATTCCTAAAACAATGCGACTGATTCATATTAAGAGAGACATTATCTTACCAATACCTTGGTTAAACATGTAGAAAGAACTACAAAGCAGGATAGTACCATTTGTAAAACACTGTAACCGATATATAATAACAGAGATATTATCTCAACAATACATTTCTTAAACATGTACTCCAGCCGATCCCTAACAGAAATGGTACTCTCGCCGATCCCTAACAAGTGTTGTAGTTTTGAACTAAGATTCAGTAGTTAATTCTGAGAATGGCATTGCTTAATTTTACCAGCGGCATTAAATTAACAAAAGGCATAAACATTCCCAGGGGAGAGTGGGTGCAACAACACCATGTGCTTCCATCTACTTATAAAGGGGGTGATGCAGAGTTTGTTGTAACAAAGCAAAAAGCATCATGTCTGGGTTGGTCCCATTTTTTTTCACTACTTAATGGGAAAAGACAGTAATTCAATAGCTTCAATTCAACATTTATTTAAAACAGTACCAATACAAGTAGCATAGCATCTCAAAGCACACTGCACGATCATGTGGATGAAGGCAGGTACCAACCTTTCATGACGCACACAAGATCACATACGAATCTGCCAACACGAATAGGAAATCCAATCTCGTTTTGTGCAGTTGCACTAAAATCAAGCAAAGTCACTGGTGTGACATTTAAGTTCGCTATAGCAACAAGTTGAATAGATATCCCCGTTTTAACAGAGGAAAAAAAGGAAACAATTACTGGCGAATAAAGCAGGATGAAACATAAGGCGACAAAAAGAAGCATCTAACTTATCTTGATGGAAAACAAAGTAGGACATTAGCATTTATAAAACGGTTGCATTGATTCATATTAACAGAGACTTTCTCTTAAAAAAACATTCGTTAAAAATGTAATTTACTTTTAACAGTTGCTTCAATTTCTAACGGCATTCTTAGATTAACAACAACAAAATAGTTGTATGGGACATGGTTCATGTTACATGCCAGCACCGTGTGCGTCCACACGTGTAAATGAGTGATGCAGAGTATTTTTCCAAGCAGCATATCTGTGTTGGTCCCATATTTGTTCTCTTTGAACCTTTTTCCTATGCGAGGGCAGCAAATCTAGTCCTGCACAAACTACCCGACCCCCCAGTTTCTTTCCTTTTTCAACAAAAAGATCGATTCCTTACAGATGTGTGTATTGGGTTACCCCATTTTGCCGTTTTTGACCAACAAATCAGGTGGATAGCCAGTCTATACTACTTTCCCTCCCTCCTTTCCTCATTGAACCACGTCCTTAATTCATGCTCCACCCCAGCGCACCCTTCTTTCCTCTTTGAACCAAGACCTAGTTTCGACTACAGAATCGAAAAATATCTGCATGCAACTAGAGCAATGACGATTTTAAAGACAGTTATACCTTAGGGTCATCGGGATGTGGCTAGGCGTGCGGCGGGAGGTCAGATCTTCCCACACTACGTACATCAGCGAGGAAGAAGGGGTCGGTGGTCCTCCCGCACAGGCGCTGGGTGAAAGAGAACAACGCAACCGGCAGTGGATTGCCTCCCTCGCCGAAGGCGATAGAGTGAATGCTGCACCTCCTCCCCTTCCCGGTGCGACGGGATCCGGACGGCTCCCTTCACCAGCTGTGAGGGGGAGAGAGAGACAAAGGGCAATGCAGTCTTGTTTAGATCTAGTGAAAAGGGTGAGAGACTGTGAATATAGCAAACCCTAGCAAAGGAACGCTGAGCCTCTAGCGTGTATATATATATGTAGTGCGGCGAGAGTCTGGAGAATGCAAACCCTAGTGAACAAGCGCTGAGGCTCCAGCTTATATAGTACTACTGATATAGTACTCGTGTATACTACTAATATATAGTGGAGTGGTTTTCTTTTTCTCTCCATAACAATCGTTTTAAATTTTGTAAGTTCGAAACGAAACTCTTTATTTAACATACCAGTGAAGAAAACTACTTATGATGAACTAACGATCCACGTGTCCTGGTCGCACTTGCTGTCATTCACATGCGGTACACTACCCTAAGTTAAGTGAACAACCACACATGCGCCAAATTATCGGAAACATGTGAGAGTGTGTACAAATAAAGAATTTCAATTTCAATTATCGGAAAGGTTTGAGAGTATGTACAGTTTGCCCTCTCTCAATAATTATGGTTTGTTGTGTTCGGCCCAAACTTCGTCAAACTTTACAAAGTTTGACTTCAGTCAAATATAATATGCAGAGTAAATAAAAATGGAGGGCTACTACGTCCATCCGGGTTTTTAGTCCACAACATTTTTTTAATCAAAGTCTGACCAATATTTAGTTAATAGCTGGACAAATAAATTTACAGGGAAGCTGAAGACAAAGTTGTGAGAAGGCTTAGAAATCAATACAAAACTTATGCTCTTAGTACCAACATCGATACTTCTTCAAGGAAACATTTGGTTCATAGCCAATTGTGTGATAAAATTTCACCAACATGAAAGAAGACTGTGTCTCCAACGCAACCAAGGTGAACTGATGAAGGATATCATCTTTGTGGGTAACAAGCAAAGAGCACTGATGGAAGACAGCTTGTTTTTCTTTGAAAATCGATCAGCTTCACTAGCCGATGCAACCATGAGGCACAACCATGAGCATCGATAGGTCATCGTGGTGATGCATCATCCAGTTGGCATCAAGTTTGGGTGAGGCACCAATGAAGTTCGACAAATCCTCACTGCGGTCTGTTTCTTCTCGATAGTCAAGCTTGAGGAAGGAAGAACCACGTGGCAGAGGACAGTGAGGCGGAATAACAATGGCCATCCAATTTTGTGCAGTTCCACTAAAATTGAGGAAGACATGCCCGGGTATGGAGATACGCATCGCTGTTTGCATAAATATAAAAAAGGATGTAGTGTTGTTACTTTGTTTTGGTAGTGGTACAAGATTAACAGCGACATCTCAATTGTTAATAAGAATTAATGAAAAGTACACCAACAAACAGAAGCATCATGATTATCTTGATGGGAACTAAACCATGATACCCGAGAAAAAAAAGCATTTCTTCATTTAACCAGTGATAGTGTTAGATTAGCAGCAGCAATAGGAGCATATGGAAAATGACCGCACAACCACCATGTCCTTTTTGTCAAAACATGTATATCTCCATCGAGTCATAAACCAGCACTACTACAGGATGCTGCTAACGCGACACTACGATCAGAGACCCTTTGAGAAACTGTGTGCAATGCCATAATCGCAAACGGTGTTGTATGAAAACCGTCATAAATGTGTAAAACATTTGCGATGACGGATGCATCAAACACGGTTCAGGTTTTAGTTGCGTGTACGATGAAGGGCATTGATGACCCACAAGTATAGGGGATCTATCATAGTCCTTTCGATAAGTAAGAGTGTCGAACCCAACGAGGAGCAGAAGGAAATGATAAGCGGTTTTCAGCAAGGTATTCTCGCAAGTATCTTGAAATAAGTGGTAACAGATAGTTTTGTGATAAGATAAATTGTAACGAGCAACAAGTAACAAGAGTAAATAAAGTGCAACAAGGTGGCCCAATCCTTTTCGTAGCAAAGGACAAGCCGGAACAAACTCTTATAATAGGAAAAGCGCTCCCGAGGACACATGGGAATATCGTCAAGCTAGTTTTCATCACGCTCATATGGTTCGCGTTCGGTACTTTGATAATTTGATATGTGGGTGGACCGGTGCTTGGGTGCTGTTCTTACTTGAACAAACATCCCACTTATGATTAAGCTCTATTGCAAGCATCCATAACTACAACAAAAGTATTAAGGTAAACCTAACCATAGCATGAAACATATGGATCCAAATCAGCCCTTACGAAACAACGCATAAACTAGGGTTTAAGCTTCTGTCACTCTAGCAACCCATCATCTACTTATTACTTCCCAAAGCCTTCCTCTAGGCCCAGATAATGGTGAAGTGTTATGTAGTCGACGTTCACATAACACGACTAGAGGCTAGACAACATACATCTCATCAAAATATCGAACGAATACCAAATTCACATGACTACTGATAGCAAGACTTCTCCCTTGTCCTCGGGAACAAACGTAACTACTCACAAAGCATATTCATGTTCATAATCAGAGGGGTAATAATATGCATAAAGGATCTGAACATATGATCTTCCACCAAATAAACCAACTAGCATCAACTACAAGGAGTAATCAACACTACTAGCAACCTACTAGCACCAATCCCGGACTTGGAGACAAGAATTGGATACAAGAGATGAACTAGGGTTTGGAGATGAGATGGTGCTGGTGAAGATGTTGATGGGGATTGCCCTCTCCTGATGAGAGGAGTGTTGGTGATGATGATGACGACGATTTCCCCCTCCCGGAGGGAAGTGTCCCCGGCAGAACAGCTCTGCTGGAGCCCTAGATTGGTTCCGCCAAGGTTCCGTCTCGTGGCGGCGGAGTTTCGTCCCGAAAGGTTGCTTCCGATTTTTTTCTCATCGAAAGACTTCATATAGGAGAAGATGGGCATCGGAGAGCCACCAGGGGGCCCACGAGGTAGCGGGGGTGCGCCCCGGGGGGTTCCCCCCACCCTCGTGAGCGGTGTGGGCCCCTGGCCTTCATCTTTGGCGATTTTTCTTTATTTATTTTAAGATATTCCGTGGAGTTTCAGGACTTTTGGAGTTGCATGAATAGGTCTCCAATATTTTCTCCTTTTCCAAATTCCAAATTCCCGGCATTCCCTCTTCATGGTAAACCTTGTAAAATAAGAGAGAATATCCATAAGTATTGTAACATAACGTGAAATAACAGCCCATAATGCGATAAAATCGATATAAAAGCATGATGCAAAATGGACGTATCAACTCCCCCAAGCTTAGACCTCGCTTGTCCTCAAGCGAAAAGCCGATAACAATAAATATGTCCTCATGTTTAGAGGTAGAGGCATCGATAAAAATAAAATACGGACATGAAGGCATCATGATTATTCTCATAACAGCAACTTATATAGATTTTGTCATATGATTACTTATGTTCAAGTGATGATCTTTTCACAATGCAAAAGTATGAATCAGAAACCTTATTAGGCACCAACAAATTATAACCTCAGTAATTGAAACAATTGCAATTTATCATAACATCAGAAAGAGTATATGTCAGAGCTTAAAAGCAAGTCCACATACTCAACTATCATTTAGTCCTTCATAATTGCTAGCACTCACGCAATACTTGTGGTTACGGAGTTTTAATCAGACACAAAGAAAGACAGGGGCTTATAGTTTTGCCCAACAACCTTTTACCTCAAGGGTAATGTCAACAATAATAATTCATGCTCCCCTACATCCAATTAGATATATATATCATGTTCTTTCCAACATGCTAGGCTTGCCAAAGGATAAAATGAAAAGGAAAGGTGAAGATCACCGTGACTCTTGCATAAGGTAGAGGATAATAATAAAAGATAGGCCCTTCGCAGAGGGAAGCAGAGGTTGCCATGCGCTTTTATGGTTGGATGCACAAAATTTCAATGCGAAAGAATGTCACTTTATGTTGCCCCTTGTGATATGAACCTTTATTATGCAGTCCGTCGCTTTTATTACGTCCATATCACAAGATCGTATAAAGCTTATCTCTCCCACACCAATCAATCATACATATTTAGAGAAATTTTTATTGCTTTGCACCAATGACAACTTACTTGAAGGATCTTACTCAATCCATAGGTAGATATGGTGGACTCTCATGGCAAAACTGGTTTAAGGGTTTTTGGAAGCACAAGTAGTATCTCTACTTGGTGCTGAGAATTTGGCTAGCATGAGGGGGAAAAGGCAAGCTCAACATGTTAGAGGACCCATGACAACATACTTTATCTCAGATATAAGAAAACATAACTCATCACGTTGTCTTCCTTGTCCAACATCAACTCTTTAGCATTTTATATTTTAATGAGTGCTCCCAATCATAAAAGATGTCAATGACAATATATCTATATGTGAAACCTCTCTTTCCTTATTACTTCCTATTAATTGCAACGATGACCAAAGCTATATTTGCCAACTCCCAACAACTTTTAATCATCATACTCTTTCTATGTGAAGTCATTACTCTCAATAAGATCAATATGAACTCTTTGTTTCTTTTTAGTTCTTTTTCTTCTTTCAATTTTTTATTCACCCAAGATCATGGCAAAACAATCAAGCCCTTGGCTCAACACTGAACTTTATTATATATATATATATATAGCTCACGGACTCGATTACATAGAGGGATCATAAAGCAAAACTCAAAACTAGATCATGCCATAAACTTTATTCTACTAGATCAAGATACTACTAATAGGATCGAACTAAGAAAAACGGTAAAGATAGGAGTTGTGATGGTTATACGATACCGGGGCACCTCCCCCAAGCTTGGCAGTTGACAAGGGGAGTGCCCATACCCAAATGATTATATCTCCTTTGTTGGTGAAGAAGGTGGAAGTGTTGTTGATGATGCAAGCTTGTCGTCCATCTTCCACGGCATAGGCTCACCATCATAGAAGGATGATCGAGTCTCCGGAATCCTCAAATCTGTAGCCAAACTCATCCTTTTGAATCTATATTCATACTCACAGTTTTGATTTTGCAGATCATGGATTTGGGCTTTGTTGGGGATATTACTACTGGGCGTAAACCGACCTATCTGGGCCAGGTTAACTTCATCAGTAGTCCAGCGGTGTAAAAGCCCAAGCATGAAAGTAAGGGCCCAAGGCCTGTAGTCGGTTTAGAACACATGGCCGTAAACCGCCTGGTATGTAAACTTGTATTATAAGTTAGGAATAGAGAGAGACCAACCCGGATACAGTATGAACCGGAGATTGGGACTCTTCAACCGACGGGCGTCACCCGTGTATATAAGGGGACGACCCGTGAGATTCAAGGGCAGACAACAACAACTCGAGGCCTAGGCGAAGCTTATTTGCTCCCTAGTCATCGAGACCACATCAATCCCATCACAACTAGGCGTAGGCTTTTACCTTCATCGAAGGGGCGAACTAGTATAACTCTTGTGTCCTTCCGTCCGCTTTAACCCCTTCAGTTAACCCGTAGCGATGGCTCCACGACTAAGTCCTTTCACGAGGACATCTGCCGTGACAAAACCCACGGCGGTTGGCGCCACCGTGGGGCTATCGCATGATGGTTTGATGATCTTGGAGGGCAAGTTGAAGGACTCGAAGGCTATGCTGTGGGCGGATGACCAAGAGTCGTCGCGGCAAGCTCTACATCGACGATGCTTACCGGGGCCCCGAGGCCGGCTCGATTGAGTACGGGTACCGGGTCCCTTTGGTGGCATACACGTTTTCATCGGCAAGATTGGTGAACCAGGGCTGAGCCGGACATCCGCACCGACCTCGTCGAGACGGCTCAAAGATACGAGATCTGCCCAGGTTAAACCGGCCGTGAAGCGTGCCTTTGTGGGAGTCATCCACGGAGGAGGTTATGAGGACGGATCAGAGTCCGGCGGCGAGACCGTCGTCTACTCCAACGACGAGTCGTCAACCGGAGAAACTGAATCTCTATATCAGCTACAAGATGGCCAGATTGGGGGTTGTTCCGATGGTGACAGTATTCCGGACCCCTCTGATCTGCCCAACAGGGTTGGAATATTCATGGCCGGTACACAAGCAGTGCTTCACTCTTCGACCGCAGCAGCGATGATTGCCGGTTCAACAGCGGTGACGGCTGCCGGGGCAGGAGGCCCTGTGCGCCCGCCGGCTCAAGTTTTATCAGATCTGTTCGATAGGTTGGCTGCGCTCATGGCAGAGGTTAACCCGGCGGATCAGGACGCTCATAACGCGGAGATTGCGAAGGTGAAGGAACAAATCACTCAGGCTAAAGCGGATCTCGCAGCTGCAGACGCCAGGATGACGGTAGAGCGGGCCGCTTTAGATGCGTAGGCTTATAGGCTCATGTTGGATTAGAACGCGTCACATGAAGTCATGAAGAGGAAATACAGATCCCGTTTACCTTCAGTTTCCGAAGGAAGAGACCTCTTCAACACCCCCGGAGCGGGAACCAGTAATCCGCCGGTGGTAAACCGGGCGGACACACCTGGGACGGGCGCGCTGGTCCAGCCCCGCTTAATAGATCTACCTCGCCATAACGCCAGTGCGCCTCAGGCTGTGCAAACACCTCCGGGCCACTACTCCAATCCGATGGATAACCTTGTTGCAGCTGCAGCACGGCTGGAGGCCATTCCAATTGAAGGTGATTCACCACAGGCAGTAGAGACGCGCCGGGTCAAGGAGCTCCTTAGGACAGCTTTGGTCCAATAGGAAGCGTATTCGTACAGCCGTGACCGGATCCACTCTACCCCTTGCCCAAGCCGGAGCTATAGCAGGCACGTGGATGAACCGGCCGTATCAAGCAATGCACGGCGTGGTGCGCCCTGTGGCAACAACCCGGTAGGTGGCGTCGATAACGCCCAGGAGGTGGTGGACCGGGCCCGAGCGCGCAGGGAGGCCGAGTTAGCTGCACAGCATCAGGCTTATCAGCTTACGCCGGTTCGTTCGACCATCTCGGTCAGGCCTGGGGTTACCTCTAGCTCTTTGGGGTGCCTTGCCTCGTCCACGCTTTACGCAATGTGCGCTTGCCCAAAGACTTCAAGGGTCCGCGCAAGGTGCCAAATTACACTGCCGATTTAGCTCCAGAAGCATGGATAGAAAGTTATGAGATGGCCATGGAGATGCCGGATGTGGATGAGGCCGCGTGTGCAAAGTACTTCACCATGATGCTCGAAGGCACGACCCGTGCATTTGGTTGAAGAGCTTGCCAACCAATTCTATCAATTCATGGGCCCGATTGCGGACCCGGTTTATCGAAATTTCAAAGATACTGTAAGCAGCCCATGTCCGTAGTGGACTTGGCGGCTTGTGTCCGTGGGGGAAGGAGTCAACAACCCATTGGGTACGCGCGCTTTTGGAAATCTTGCACTCGTCGAGACGGATCAATGCTGATTACGCAATCTTAACCACGGAGGGCAACTGCCGGTTTAAGCCTTTAAAGTTGAAGTTAGGGCGCATGAAGCGGTTTTGTAATGACATGGGCACTCTCATGGGCGCTTTAGTGAAGTATGCTGATTCTGATAGTACCAAGGATCCCGAGTCTGACGATGACGAGACAGGGAAGGGAAGGAAGAACAGCAACTCCAAGGGCCAGCAACATCACTCGGCAGGTAATGGTGGAGGTAAGCGTAAGGCGAATGGCAACATGGATTTCGTAGCTAACACCAACGCGCAGGACAAGGGCCAGCGGCTCAAGGGTAAACAGCCGAATCAAAGTGGAGCGCCTAATCCCAATCCGGACCGCTTGAACTATCTATTTAATCAACACTGTCCGAAGCATGGGACGATGGAGACGCCAAAGAAACCACCTCTGGAAGGATTGCTACATCATGCAGGAGTTCAAGAGTTCTAATGCTTTCGGTATGATCAAGGTTCGCGGCGGTTCGTGATCTGGGCCGGTTACGGTGGAGGAAATTCGGTTCAGGATTTAATGGTAATCGAGGCGGACATAACAATCGTAACAATCAGAATAACCAAGGTGGTTACAACCAGCAGCAACAACGATCGGGTTATCGAGCAACCCAAAGCAGTTGAATAGTGGGCAGTTCCATGTCTTCACCACTAGCTTAGACAAGCGAGACCGAAGGTTCAAGCGGGCGATCATTGTTGAACCGGCCATGCCCCATTACCTACGCTGGTCAGAGCAGCCCATTATATGGAGTAGAGAGGATCATCCTCCCCAGGTCAACAATCCGGGTCAGCTAGCCCTGGTGGTGGCACCTCAGGTGGGAGGTTATAAGTTCACCAAGGTACTCATGGATGGAGGGAGCAGCATTAACATCCTGTACTATGAGACCTTCCGTCGTATGGGGCTAACGGATAAACATCTCAAACCGTCCAAAGATAGTGTTCCATGGTGTGGTACCGGCAAGTCAGCATATCCTGTTGGTAAAATAGCTCTGGAAGTGGCCTTTGGTGATGAATATGACTCCAGATCGGAAACATTGACGTTTGAAGTGGTAAAAATCTAAAGTCCATATCATGCCCTGTTCGGGCGGCCGGCTTATGCCAAGTTCATGGCACGACCTTGTTATATCTATTTGCAGCTCAAGATGCCGGTCACAAGGGGACAATAATGGTTCATGGGAGCCGCAAGATCGCTTTGGAATGCGAGGAAGGTGGCGACTTCTGTGAGTCGGTTTGTGCCACCGAGGAGCTGAAGTACTATAAGGACAATGTTGATCCGTGGACATGACTCCATTGAAGAAGCCAACTACAGAGCATGATCCGGCCCTGAAATTCAAATCAGCGGTGAGACTAAGCTCGTTGACTTCGTGCTGGCGATTCGTCCCAAGCGATTCAAAGAGTGCCAACTTGGATCCGAAATAGGAAAGCGCGCTCATCGAAGTTCATCCACGAGAATCGGGACATGTTTGCATGGAAGCCTTCTGACATGCCAGGTGTACCGAGCCAACTCGCTGAGCACACTCTTAATGTTGATCCCAAGTACAAACCGGTGAAGCAGTTTCTCCGCCGGTTTAACGAGGAAAGGCGCAAGGCCATTGGAGAGGAGGTGGCCAGGCTCTTAGCAGCTGGTTTTATCGTTGAAGTCTTCCATCGAGTGGCTTGCTAATCTAGTGCTGGTTCTTAAGAAAGCGACACTTGGCGCATGTGTGTGGATTACACAGATCTTAACAAGGCTTGTCCAGAGATCCTTTTGCCCTCCCCGCATTGACCAGATTATTGATGCCACTGCGGGTTGTGAGCGTTTGAGCTTTTTGGATGCATATTCTGGGTATCATCAGATCAAGATGGCAGTTAAGGACCAGGAGAAGACAACGTTTATCACTCCCTTTGGAGCCTTCTTCTATGTATCTATGCCTTTTGGGCTCAAGAGCGCCCAAGCAACTTATCAACGCTGTGTACAGAATTGCCTGCATAAACAGATCGGCCGTAATGTGCACGCCTATGTTGATGATATTGTGGTCAAGTCAAGGGAGAAGGAGACATTGATTGACGATTTGAAGGAAACCTTTGACAACCTGCGGGTTTACAAGATGATGCTCAACCCGGCCAAATGTGTCTTTGGTGTTCCGGCAGGCAAGTTATTGGGTTTTCTCATGTCCAACAGGGGAATTGAAGCTAATCCGGAGAAGATTACGACTATTACCTCCCTGGATAAACCGAAGTGTATTAACGATGTCCAGCGTTTGGCGTGTGCTGGATTGCCGCTTGAGCGGTTTATCGGCCGGCTCGGAGAAGGCCATCCTCTGTGCGAGATCTTTGAAAAAGACAGATCGGTTTATGCAGAGTCCGGCCGCCGATGAAGCATTGGAGGACTTAAAGCGGCAATTGGCCAACCCGCTTTGTGCTCGCCGCTCCCATTGACAAGGAGCCACTTCGCTATATGTTGCTGCTAATGCCGTGGCGGTCAGCGTGGCCATTGTGGTGGAGCGGAAGGAGGCAGGGAAGGAGCATCCGGTTCAACGTCCGGTTTACTATATCAGCGAGGTACTTATCGAATCTAAGCAAATGTATCCGCATTGGCAAAAGCTGGTATATGGAGTTTTCATGGCAAGCCGGAAGCTGAAGCAGTATTTCCGAGGGCACCCCATCACGGTGGTCTGTTCTGCTCCTTTAGGCGATATCATACGTAACCGGAAGCGGCGGCGGCGGATTGCTAAGTGGGCTATAGAGCTTGGGCCGCATGGTTTGAAGTACGTGCCCCGGCCAGCGGTGAAGTCTCAAGCACTTGTGGATTTCATTAATGATTGGACGGAGTTGCAAGCACCTGAAGAAAAGACGGATCACACATATTGGACCATCCATTTTGACGGATCCAGGCAATTGGAGGGCTCGGGGGCTGGAGTCGTATTAACTTCCCCACGAGGTGACAAGTTTTGTTACGTTCTCCGCTTAATGTTCCCTTGTACTAACAATGCAGCTGAGTATGAAGCCTTGCTCCATGGTCTCCGGATGGCTAAGGAGATGAATCTGAGCCGGGGTAAGTGCTTCGGTGATTCGGACCTAGTGGCTCAACAGGTGTCGGGCACTTGGGATTCAAAGGACCCACTAATGGCTGCATATCGTCGTGAGGTGGATATTGTCGCAGGTCATTTCAAGGGCTATCAGGTGGACCATGTGGACCGTCGGAAGAATGAAGCGGCGGACGCTTTAAGTCGGTTGGGCTCTCAACGCAAACCGGTCCCGCCCAATGTTTTTCTGGACGTGCTGCACAACCCGTCGGTCAAGCTCCCTGGTGAAGCGGATTTGGCTATTCCTGATCCGGAGGCTCAATTGGTGGCAGCTCTTCACGTCACTCCGGATTGGGCCTTCCTTATCTTGCGTACATGAACCGGGGCGAGTTACGGAAGATGAGACGTTGGCCCGGCAGATAGTCCGGCGATCTAAGTCTATGACCATTGTTAATGGCGAATTGCATCATTGCAGCGTGTCAGGGGTGTTTCAATGCTGTGTGTCCCCTGAGGAAGGCTGTGAAATATTGCGTGAGATCCATGAAGGAGATTGTGGTCAGCACGCCGGTTCAAAATCCTTGGTGGCTAAAGCGTTCCGCCATGGTTTCTATTGGTTAACTGCTCATGCTGATGCGGAAGATCTGGTCAGACGATGTGATGGTTGCCAAAAGTTTTCCAGACGTGCTCATGTACCGGCCCAAGAATTGAGGATGATCCCAATTACTTGGCTGTTTGCAACCTGGGGGCTGGATATGGTTGGGCCTTACAAAAGGTCCAAGGACAGGAAGACCCACCTACTAGTGGCGGTCGACAAGTTTACAAAATGGGTAGAGGCGTAACACATTAGCAAGTGTGATGCGGCTACGGCGGTTCGATTCATCAAAAAGGTGATTTTCGGTTTGGCTTTCCACACAGTATCATCACAGATAATGGTACCAATTTGTCCAAAGGTGCCATGAAGGAGTTCTCATGACGTGAGCACATCCGGCTTGACGTTTCTTCAGTAGCTCACCCACAGTCCAATGGTCAAGCGGAAAGGGCTAATCAAGAAATCTTGAGAGGCATCAAGCCCCGGCTTATGGTCCCTTTGCAGAGGACACCGGGTTGTTGGGTAGAAGAGCTACCATTTGTGTTAAATGGAGTATAAACACTACGCCTAACAGATCCACGGGATACACACCGTTCTTTATGATCTATGGAGCGGAGGCGGTTCTCCCCAGTGACATCCGTCATGACTCACCTCGTGTAGCAGCTTATGTTGAAGCGGACAATGAGACGGCACGGCAAGACGCTATGGACCGGTTGGATGAAGAGCGTGACATAGCAGCTGCCCGCTCGGCGATTTACCAACAAGATCTTTGTCGTTACCATAGTCGTCGGGTCAGAACCAGAACTTTTCAAGAAGGAGATTTGGTGCTTCGGCTCATCCAAGACCAGACTGATATGCACAAGTTATCCCCACCTTGGGAGGGACCTTTCATGGTCAGCAAAAATCTGCACAACGGGTCATACTATCTGATCAATATTCGAGAGCATAAAGACTCACGCACGTCAGAGGAGGAGACCAACAGGCCGTGGAACATAGCTCATCTTCGGCCTTATTATACCTGAGCCATCGGCTCTACTTATGTACATATTATGACAGTGTATATATTATGAATAAAGTAATAAACCGGAGCCTCGGCTAAAGCGGGGTATCTATTCTGTTACATCATGCGTGGTTACATGGAGTTGTTACGTCTTAAAGCGGCCTCCGGTTTACCCCTGAGTTTGCTTTCTAAAAGCTTTATGATATCACTTGGGGGCTTGGTCGCGTCCGAACCAATGCAACACCTTTTGATAGGCGAGAGCCACCAGATCACTTGGGGACATGGTCAAGTCTGAACCTGTCATGCCTCTTGACCGGCCTAAGGCCATAGAGTCACTTGGGGGCTTGGTCGAACCCGAACCATTGCCACGCCACTTGATCGGCATAATGCCACGGTTTCAGTTGGGGACCTGGCTGACTTGAACCATGGCTACACCTTATAGGGAGCTTGGTCGTGTCCGACCATGGTAACACCGTCTGATCGGCTCAGTAAAGCCTCTTTTTTGCAAACGGTTTATCGTTGCCTTTGCTTCCATGTTTTTTCATAACTATTATTTCATTTTTTGTTGCGTTTCTTAAACCGATAACATTTTTAAACCAGTTGAAACTGTCAATTGACGGAATTCGGTCCATTTTTAATCTGTAGATAATTTTTCCGGTTTGACTTTTTTCTGTTAACATCCTATTATGGAGTAACAGGGGGCTTGTCATGACCCAGCACGGTTTACACGGTAAACCGGCATTATAAACACAGGAGCTGTTTTCTCCTTTGACGGTAAGGGTTTATACAACCTCCCCTTCAAGATTGGCTAAGCCAACTTTATGCCCAGCGATGGCAGGTAATTTGTATCACAAATTATGATTATATACCTCAATGTTTCATTTCATATATATATATATATATGAACGTCATAAACCGCCATGGCGGTTTAAGATTTTGTGACTGCAGGCAATATAGATAGAAGGTTTTGATCATTCAAGCAAAAGTATCAGCACCCATGCATGGAGGCGTATTAAAAGCATAAGTATTGGCTATCCTATTACAAGGCAACATGGTGCCCAAATAAGATCATTGTTTTCTTGGCGGAATATAAATGAAGCAGCTATTTAAACCGGTTTCCGGTTCATGCTTGCTCGCCGCCCCGGTCTGATGGTTGTGGTTCGTCCTGCGCCGCCTCAGCTTCTTCATCTCTACCCAGCGGCTGGAAGTCAAAAGTGGTCCAGTCGATTCCCATTAAAGCTTGAAAGACAGCCTCCTCATGGATCAGGAAGATGGTTCAATATCGGGAGCGTAAGTATGCTTACGGATCGGAGGATCAGGTTCTCCGCTTGGGAATAGGTGCAGCTACTCGTTTGTTCCGATCGTCATATTGAGCTTGATAATGCGACAAGTTTGCCTCTTGACCAATTGGCAAGCGGAGGCGCGACCGCCCGGTTTATCGCTCTCGTGTCATCTTCATTGAACTCTGAACCGTCTTCCTTGATGGAATAGCCTGAGCTGCCTCAACAGGATCGAAATCTGGCACCCATGCTTTTGCGGATTAAGGCGTTAATGGCACCGGTTCGAGCAGCAGATTTCTTCAGCTCTTCAATCCGGGCGGGAAGCATTGACAACCTCCTAAGAGTGTCTTGAATTAAGGAGGGTGCTGGATTGTTATGTGATGCAGTGGAGATGATCCGCTGCGCTCCAGTGTATAGCTGTTCAATTAAAGTGTAGGCAGCTTTCAATTTCATCGAATATCGACCCCAAGTGACCAATGCGTGTGCCTCTGACATTACAAGAGAAATCACAAACCAGATTTATAATAAGAAGGCCAAGTTATCACAGAAGCCAAAGGAAGCTTACCAAAGATGGCAGCAGCCATGGCATGCACTTGCCGCTTCACGTGGGTCAGTTCATCTACCACCGGTTTAAGGGCAGCTTCAGCATTTTCAACCTTTTTGGTTAAAGCGGCCTTTTCAGTATCCCAGCTGGCCCGCTCAGACTTGAACCACTCCTTGAGCTGCTCCATAGTAGTCAAGGCAGTTTTCAGCTCATCTTGGCCTTGGAGGTTTCTGCTTGTTGAGATTTCAAATTTTCTTGAAAATCATTGATTTGTGAGGCTTGTTGGCGTATCTCACTCTGCAACAAAAAGGGAGTATGTTAATATCTTCATTACAAGTCCCAAGTGTATAACCAGTCATACACTTGGTGTCGGCGTTCTGGGAACGGGGGTCCCCAGACTTGCCTGCCTGCGGCCTGCGGCGTGGCTCAAAGGAGGCCCAGGACGGCCCATCTTCATCAGCACAAGCTCAAGACCTCGCAGAGCCAAGCCTCATGAGGCGGACGACCAAGAGCTTCCTCAGCACACGGCCTCGTCAGGCAGCTCACGAGGAGGCGGAGAGTTCAAGGCGGGGTACCTCGCGAGGTGCCCGTGACGTAAGCCATGACGACCAAGGGCGCCCGATCAGGCGCCCGGCCAGCAGCGTCCTCCTTTCCTCTTTGGTGCAAAGGGGCAAGCGCAGCAAGAGCATCAAGCAAAGGCATCCGCTTTGGTGCAACAAGACCAAGACCAGCCCCAACGGCTGGAATGCGATCATCGTGGAGCCCAAGCAGGCGTCATCACCAGAGCCTTTGGCAGGCGAGGACCAACTTTAGTCAGGATAAGTGTACCCGATGTTACCCTTCAAAATGGCCAATTGTTGGCGCCCTTCCCGCTCAATATTTGGGAAGAGGCCCAGGGCCTTCGCCTATAAATAGGGGTAGCCACACTCAGAGAGAGGGAGACGAGAGACGAAGGACGACCGGATCAAGCATTCGGAATCTAGAGAGAGAGAGAGAGAGAGAGAGAGAGAGAGAGAAACCCGTTCCTCAAGCTAGAGCGATAGGGCACCACTTAGCGGTTTATCACACCCACCAAGAACAGACCCTCGCGAGGCTGTTCTTCCCTGTACTGTTCTTCATCAGCCCTAGAGGCAATCCACACACCACAAACTAGAGTAGGGTATTACACCACAACGGTGGCCCGAACTAGTATAAATCTTGCGTCTCTTGTGTTGTTCTTTTTAGTAGTTTAGGTCCCTGCGATTCGGCGAGGAACGAGACGGTGGAGGGTTGGATCTCCGTGCGCACCCCAGAGTTCGAACCTTAAGGGTCTGCCGGAACCGGTGATCCGACATTTGGCGCGCCAGGTAGGGGTGCGCAGGAATCTGCCTTTCGTCGCCTTGTTCTTCCCCGACCACCGCCACCATGTCTGACGCTCGTCGGGCTCGCGCCGAGCGCCGAGCCGCCCTCGCTTCCCACGTCGGCCAGACGGCTCCCGTTGGCGGATGTCCTCGTCGTTCCCCGTCACCGGCTGTCAACGTCGCCACCGGCCCGGCGGGGAACGAGCAGCAAGCGTCGTCCCAGCACCCGTCCATGAGGCGGGACGGCCGCACCGCCACGCCTTCGCTCACCCCCGCTGGTTCTTCGTCGCGCGCGCCCCGCGCGGCCACGGATGCCCGAGCTGCACTCTGTTGGAAATATGCCCTAGAGGCAATAATAAATTAGTTATTATTATTATATTTCCTTGTTCATGATATTCGTTTATTATCCATGCTATAATTGTATTGATAGGAAACTCAAATACATGTGTGGATACATAGACAACACCATGTCCCTAGCAAGCCTCTATTGGCTAGCTCGTTGATCAATAGATGGTTACGGTTTCCTAACCATGGACATTGGATGTCATTGATAACGGGATCACATCATTAGTAGAATGATGTGATGGACAAGACCCAATCCTAAGCCTAGCACAAAGATCGTAGTTCGTATGCTAAAGCTTTTCTAATGTTAAGTATCATTTCCTTAGACCATGAGATTGTGCAACTCTCGGATACCGTAGGAATGCTTTGGGTGTACCAAACGTCACAGCGTAACTGGGTGACTATAAAGGTGCACTACAGGTATCTCCGAAAGTGTCTATTGGGTTGTACGAGTCGAGACTGGATTTGTCACTCCGGTTAACGGAGAGGTATCTCTGGGCCCACTCGGTAGGACATCATCATAATGTGCACAATGTGACCAAGGGGTTGATCACGGGATGATGTGTTACGGAACGAGTAAAGAGACTTGCCGTAACGAGATTGAACAAGGTATCGGGATACCGACGATCGAATCTCGGGCAAGTACAATACCGCTAGACAAAGGGAATTGTATACGGGATCGATTGAGTCCTTGACATCGTGGTTCATCCGATGAGATCATCGTGGAACATGTGGGAGCCAACATGGGTATCCAGATCCTTTGTTGGTTATTGAATGGAGAACGTCTCGGTCATGTCTACATGTCTCCCGAACCCGTAGGGTCTACACATAAGGTTCGATGACGCTAGGGTTATAAAGGAAGTTTGTATGTGGTTACCGAATGTTGTTCGGAGTCCCGGATGAGATCCCGGACGTCATGAGGAGTTCCGGAATGGTCCGGAGGTAAAGATTTATATATGGGAAGTCCTGTTTTGGTCGCCGAAAAAGTTTCGCACTTTATCGGTATTGTACCGGGAGTGCCGAAAGGGGTCCGGGGGTCCACCGGGTGGGTCCACCTGCCCCGGGGCCACATGGGCTGTGGGGGTGCGCCTTGGCCTATATGGGCCAAGGGCACCAGCCCCAAGAGGCCCATGCGCCAAGATATAAGAAAAGGAAGAGTCCTCAAGGGGAAGGCACCTCAGGGTGCCTTGGGGAGGATGGACTCCTCCCCCTCTTGGCCGCACCCCTTCCTTGGAGGAAGGGGCAAGGCTGCCTCCCCCTCTCCCTTGCCCCTATATATAGTGGAGGGAGGGAGGCATCCACACATGAGCCTGGCGCCTCCCTCCCTCCCATGACACCTCCTCCTCTCCCGTAGGTGCTTGGCGAAGCCTGCAGGATTGCCACGCTCCTCCACCACCACCACGCCCGTTGTGCTGCTGTTGGATGGAGTCTTCCTCAACCTCTCCCTCTCTCCTTGCTGGATCAAGGCATGGGAGACGCCACCGAGCTATCTCGTGTGTTGAACGCGGAGGTGCCGTCCGTTCGGCACTCGGATCTCCGGTGATTTGGATCACGACGAGTACGACTCCTTCAACCCCGTTCTCATGAACGCTTCCGCTTAGCGATCTACAAGGGTATGTAGATGCACTCTCCTTCCCTCGTTGCTAGTTTCTTCATAGATAGATCTTGGTGACACGTAGGAAAATTTTGAATTTCTGCTACGTTCCCCAACAGTGGTATCAAAGCCAGGTCTATTGCGTAGATTCTTTGCACGAGTAGAACACAAAGTAGTTGTGGGCGTTGATGTTGTTCAATATGCTTACCGTTACTAGTCCAATCTTGTTTCGACGGTATTGTGGGATGAAGCGGCCGGACCGACCTTACGTACTCTTCACGCGAGGCAGGTTCCATCGACCGACATGCACTTGGTGCATAAGGTGGCTAGCGGGTGCCGATCTCCCACTTTAGTCGGAACGGATTCGATGAAAAGGGTCCTTATGAAGGGTAAATAGCAATTGGCATATCACGTTGTGGTTTTTTAGGTAAGAAACATTCTTGCTAGAAACCCAAAGCAGCCACGTAAAACATGCAAACAACAATTAGAGGACGTCTAACTTGTTTTTGCAGGGTATGCTATGTGATGTGATATGGCCAAGAAGAACGTGATGAATGATATGTGATGTATGAGATTGATCATGTTCTTGTAATAGGATTCACGACTTGCATGTCGATGAGTATGACAACCGGCAGGAGCCATAGGAGTTGTCTTTATTTATTGTATGACCTGCGTGTCATTGAACAACGCCATGTAATTACTTTACTTTATTGCTAACCGCTAGCCATAGTAGTAGAAGTAATAAGTTGGCGAGACAACTTCATGGAGATACGATGATGGAGATCATGGTGTCATGCGGTGACAATGATGATCATGGAGCCCGAAGATGGAGATCAAAGGAGCAATATGATATTGGCCATATCATGTCACTACTATATAATTGCATGTGATGTTTATTATGTTTATGCATCTTGTTTACTTAGAACGACGGTAGTAAATAAGATGATCCCTTACACAAATTTCAAGAAGTGTTCTCCCCTGACTGTGCACCGTTGCTACAGTTCGTCGCTTCTAAGCACCACGTGATGATCAGGTGTGATGGATTCTTACGTTCACATACAACGGGTGTAAGACAGATTTACACAGCAAAAACACTTGGGGTTAACTTGACGAGCCTAGCATGTACAGACATGGCCTCGGAACACGAGAGACCGAAAAGGTCGAGCATGAGTCGTATGGTAGATACGATCAACATGAAGATGTTCACCGAGTCGACTAGTCCGTCTCACGTGATGATCGGACACGGCCTAGTTGACTCGGATCATGTAATCACTTAGATGACCGGAGGGATGTCTATTCGAGTGGGAGTTCATAAGATGAACTTAATTATCTTGAACATAGTCAAAAGACCTTTTGCAAATTATGTAAATGGCTCGCGTTTTAGTTCCACTTTGTTTAGATATGTTCCTAGAGAAAATATAGTTGAAAGTTGAAAGTAGCGATTATGCGAGACGGAGAAAGCTTATGTCCTTAATGCACCGCTCGGTGTCTTTGAACCCCAAACGTCGTTTGTGGATGTTGCGAACATCGGACATACACGTGTTGATAACTACGTGATAGTTCGGTTGAACGGTTTAGAGTTGAGGCACCAAAGGCGTTTTTGAACGTCGCGGAACATATGAGCTGTTTCGAGGGCTGAAATTGGGATTTCAGGCTCGTGCCCACGTCAAGAGGTATAAGACCTCAGGCGATTTTCTTATCCTGCAAACTAAGGGAGAAAAGCTCAATCGTTGAGCTTGTGCTCAGATTGTCTGAGCACAACAATCACTTGAATCGAGTGGGAGTTGATCTTCCGGATGAGATAGTGATGTTTCTCGAAAGTCATTGCCACCAAGCTGCTAGAGCTTCGTGATGAACTATAACATATCAAGGATAGAGATGATGATCCTTGAGGTATTCGCGTTGTTTGACATCACGAAAGTAGAAGTCAAGAAGGAGCATCAATTGTTGATGGTTGGTGAAACCACTAGTTTCAAGAAGGGCAAGGGCAAAAAGGGATACTTCATGAAACGGCAAATCAGCTGCTGCTCTAGTGAAGAAACTCAAGGTTGAACCCAAACCCGAGACTAAGTGCTTACGTAATAAGGGGAACAGCCCTTTGAGCAGCATTACCCTAGATACTTGGTAGATAAGAAGGCTGGCAAGGTCGAAAGAAGTTTATTGGATATACATTATGTTAATGTGTACTTTACTAGTACTCCTAGTAGCACCAGGGTATTAAGATACCGGTTCGGTTGCTAAGTGTTAGTAACTCGAAATAAAAGAGCTACGGAATAAACGGAGACTAGCTAAAGGTGAGTTGACGATATATGTTGGAAGTGTTTCCAAGTTTGATGTGATCAAACATCGCACGCTCCCTCTACCATCAAGATTAGTATTAAACCTGAATGGTTTATTGAATCTCGATCGTAGTGATACACGTTTTCATGCCAAAAGATATAAGATAGTAATGATAGTACCACCTACTTGTGGCGCTGCCATGTAAGCCATATTGGTATAAAAACGCATGAAGAAGCTCCATGTTGATGGATCTTTGGACTCACTCGTTTTGAAAAGTTTGAGACATGCGAACCATGTCTATTGGTGCATACGCATGAAGAAACTCCATGCAGATGGATCGTTTAGACTCACTTGATTTTGAATCACTTGAGATATGCAAATCATACCACATGGACAAGATGAAAAGCCTCGGTTTCAGTAAGATGGAACTAGATAGCAACTTGTTAGAAGTAACACATTTTGATGTGTGCAGTCCAATGAGTGCTGAGGCATGCAGTGAATATCGTTATGTTCTGACTTCACAGATGATTCGAGTAGATGTTGAGTATATTTACTTGATGAAACACAAATCTGAATTATTGAATGGTTCAAGTAATTTCAGAGTGAAGTTTAAGATCTTCGTGACAAGAGGATAGAATGTCTATGATATGATCATAGAGATGAATATCTGAGTTCTGAGTTTTGGCACACAATTAAGACATTGTGCAAATTGTTTCACAATTAATACCGCTGGAACACCATAGTGTGATGGTGTGTCCGAACATCATAGTTGCACCCTATTGGATATGGTGCGTACCATGATGTCTCTTATCGAATTACCACTATCGTTCATGGGTTAGGCATTAGAGACAACCGCACTCACTTTAATAGGGCACCACGTAATTCCGTTGAGATGACACCGTATGAACTATGGTTTAGAGAAACCTAAGTTGTCGTTTCTTAAAAGTTTGGGGCTGCGACGCTTATGTGGAAAAGTTTCAGGTTGATAAGCTCGAACCCAAAGCAGACAAAATGCATCTTCATAGGACACCCAAAACAGTTGGGTATACCTCCTAATTCAGATCCGAAAGCAATAGGGATTGTTTCTTGAATCAGGTCCTTTCTCGAGGAAAAGTTTGTCTCGAAAAGTTGAGTGGGAGGATGGAGACTTGATGAGGTTATTGAACCGTCACTTCAACTAGTGTGTAGCAGGGCACAGGAAGTTGTTCCCGTGGCACCTACACCAATTGAAGTAGAAGCTTATGATAGTAATCATGAAGTTTCGGATCAAGTCACTACCGAACCTCGTGGGGACGACAAGGACGCCAGCATCGCTTCAGAGTGGTACGGTGATCCTGTCTTGAAGGTCATGTTGCTAGACAACAATGAACCTCTGAGCTATGGAGAAGCGATAGTGGGCCCAAATTCCGACAAATGGTTAGAAGCCATGAAATCCGAGATAGTATCCATATATCAGAACAAAGCATGGACTTTGGTGGACTTGCCCGATGATCGGCAAGCTATTGAAATAAATGGATCTTTAAGAAGAAGACGGATGTGGACTGTAATGTCACCGTCTATGAAGCTCGACTTGTGGCAAAGAGTTTTTCACAAGTTCAAGGAGTTGACTACGATGAGATTTTCTCATCCGTAGCGATGCTTAAGTCCGTCGGAATCATGTTAGCATAAGCTGCATTTATGAAATCTGGGAGATGGATGTCAAAATGAGTTTCCTTACCAGTTTTCGTAAGGAAAGGTTGTATGTGATACAATCAGAAAGTTTTGTCGATCCTAAGGATGCTAAAAGGTATCTTGGCTCAGATCCTTTCTAAGGACCGGAGTAAGCATCTCGGAGTTGGAATGTGCGCTTTGATGAGATGATCAAAGATTTTGGGTTTATACAAAGTTTATGAGAAACTTGTATTTCCAAAGAAGTGAGTAGGAGCACTATAGAATTTCGATGAGTATATGTTGTTGACATATTGATGATCGTAAATGATGTAGAATTTCTGGAAAGCATATAGGGTTATTTGAAAGATGTTTTCAATAGAAAACCTGGATTAGACTACTTGAACAATAAGCATCAAAGATCTATAAGATAGATCAAAATGTTTAATAATACTTTCAAATGAGCATGTACCTTGACATGATCTTGAAGGTGTTCAAGATGGATCGATCAAAGAAGGAGTTCTTGCACGAGATGTAAGGTATGAAGTTAAGACTTAAAGCTCGACCACGGCGGAAACGTAGAGAAAGGGCGAAGATCGTCCCCTATGCCTTAGACATAGGCTCTACAAGGTATGCTATCTTTGTGTACCGCACGGAAATGTGCCATGCCATGAGTCGGTCAAGGGGTACAAGAATGATCCAGGAATGGATCATTGGACATGATCAAAATTGTCCTTGGAGTAAATAAGGACATGTTTCTCGATTATGGAGGTGATAAAGAGTTCGGCGTAAAGCGTTACGTCTATTCAAGCTTTAACAACAATACCAGTTACTAAGAGTATCAAACCGGATACGTATAGTGGAGCAACCATTTGGAATAGCTTCAAGTGGAGCGTGGAAGCAACATTTATAATATGACCTAGAAATTTGCAAAGCACACACGGATCTGAAAGGTTCAGACCCGTTGACTAAAACCCGTTGACTAAAACCTCTCTCACAAGCAAAACATGATCAAACCTCAGAACTCATTGAGTCTAAATCACATGATGATGTGAACTAGTTTACAGACACTAGTAAAACTCTTTGGGTGTTAGTCACATGGCGATGTGACATATCAGTGTTAATCACATGACGATGTGAACTAGATTATTGACTCTAGTGCAAGTGGGAGACTGTTGGAAATATGCCCTAGAGGCAATAATAAATTAGTTATTATTATTATATTTCCTTGTTCATGATAATCGTTTATTATCCATGCTATAATTGTATTGATAGGAAACTCAAATACATGTGTGGATACATAGACAACACCATGTCCCTAGCAAGCCTCTATTGGCTAGCTCGTTGATCAATAGATGGTTACGGTTTCCTAACCATGGACATTGGATGTCATTGATAACGGGATCACATCATTAGTAGAATGATGTGATGGACAAGACCCAATCCTAAGCCTAGCACAAAGATCGTAGTTCGTATGCTAAAGCTTTTCTAATGTTAAGTATCATTTCCTTAGACCATGAGATTGTGCAACTCCGGATACCGTAGGAATGCTTTGGGTGTACCAAAGCGTCACAACGTGGCTGGGTGACTATAAAGGTGCACTATGTATCTCGAAAGTGTCTATTGGGTTGGCACGAATTGAGGCGGGATTTGTCACTCCGGTTAACGGAGAGGTATCTCTGGGCCCACTCGGTAGGACATCATCATAATGTGCACAATGTGACCAAGGGGTTGATCACGGGATGATGTGTTACGGAACGAGTAAAGAGACTTGCCGTAACGAGATTGAACAAGGTATCGGGATACCGACGATCGAATCTCGGGCAAGTACAATACCGCTAGACAAAGGGAATTGTATACGGGATCGATTGAGTCCTTGACATCGTGGTTCATCCGATGAGATCATCGTGGAACATGTGGGAGCCAACATGGGTATCCAGATCCCGCTGTTGGTTATTGACCGGAGAACGTCTCGGTCATGTCTACATGTCTCCCGAACCCGTAGGGTCTACACACTTAAGGTTCGATGACGCTATGGTTATAAAGGAAGTTTGTATGTGGTTACCGAATGTTGTTCGGAGTCCCGGATGAGATCCCGGACGTCACGATGAGTTACGGAATGGTCCGGAGGGAAAGATTTATATATGGGAAGTCCTGTTTTGGTCGCTGGAAAAGTTTCGCACTTTATCGGTATTGTACCGGAGTGCCGAAAGGGGTCCGGGGTCCACCGGGGGTCCACCTGCTGGGGGCCACATGGGCTGTAGGGGTGCGCCTTGGCCTATATGGGCCAAGGGCACCAGCCCCAAGAGGCCCATGCGCCAAGATATAAGAAAAGGAAGAGTCCTCAAGGGGAAGGCACCTCCGAGGTGCCTTGGGGAGGATGGACTCCTGCCCCCCCCGCTTGGCCGCACCCCTTCCTTGGGGGTAGGGGGAAGGCTGCGCCTCCCCTCTCCCTTGCCCCTATATATAGTGGAGGGAGGGAGGGCATCCACACATGAGCCCTGGCGCCTCCCTCCCTCCCATGACACCTCCTCCTCTCCCGTAGGTGCTTGGCGAAGCCTGCAGATTGCCACGCTCCTCCACCACCACCACGCCGTTGTGCTGCTGTTGGATGGAGTCTTCCTCAACCTCTCCCTCTCTCCTTGCTGGATCAAGGCATGGGAGACGTCACCGGGCTGTACGTGTGTTGAACGCGGAGGTGCCGTCCGTTCGCACTTTCGGATCTCCGGTGATTTGGATCACGGCAGTACGACTCCTTCAACCCCGTTATCATGAACGCTTCCGCTTAGCGATCTACAAGGGTATGTAGATGCACTCTCCTTCCCTCGTTGCTAGTTTCTTCATAGATAGATCTTGGTGACACGTAGGAAAATTTTGAATTTCTGCTACGTTCCCCAACACACTCATCGCGGCCAATGAGCTCCTGCGCTACCGCCCCGTCGACGACGTCTATGAAGAATGGCTCGACCGCGTCGCCGAGCTCGTCCGCGTTGCGGGAGGCAACCCCGCGCCGTCCGTTTCGCTGCACCGCACCCCGCCCCGCGCGGGCGATGAAGCTCCCGGGGCGCCTCACCCGCCTCCTCCTCAAGACGGCGCCCTGGCCCCAAGGCACGCGGCCCCTGGGCGGAACCCGCTCCGCCACGCGCCGGCGCGGCAAGAGCAGAGCTGTCAAGAAGTTCCTCGCCCACAAGAAGCTGCCCGAGCGCTCCCCGCTCCAGCACGTCAAGACCTGTCTTGCCCCAGCCGCGGCGCAGGGAGGCCTGCAAGACCAAGCTCTCTGCCGTCCGAGGCCCCCCGCGGCCACGGCGGGCTGCCGTGCCTTCACCACTGAGCTGCGCGGCGTTGCGTAGCCCGCCAAGTTCAAGCCGGACCTGCCCCCACGCTACGACGGCACGGCTGACCCTACGGAGTTCCTCCAGCTCTACGAGCTGGGCATCGAGGCTGCCAACGGAGATGAAAAGGTCATGGCGAACTGGTTTCTCATGGCGCTCAAGGACGGAGCCCACACCTGGCTCCTGAATCTGGCCCCAGGCACGATCTCTTCCTGGGCCGAGATGCGCACCCGCTTCATCGCCAACTTCCAAGGTACTCGCGACTGGCCACCCGCCGTGAGCGACATGCGCAGAAACAAGCAGCAGCCAGGAAACCCCGCAAAAGTACATCCAGCGCTTCAACAACGCTACGCCTCAAGATCCCTGTGGTGACGGAGGAGGCCATCATCTCTGTCTTCTCCACGGCTTGCATAGCGTCAAGATGAAGGAGGAGCTGGCGATGCATGAAGATTTGTGCACCTCCTCGAGCTGTTCAACTTGGCGACCAAGTGCGCCCAGGGGCTGAGGAGGGCGCCTCTCCCTCCTCGAGCTGCCTGCGGATCCCGAAGAGAAGAAGTCCAAGGCCAGGGACGTAAGCGCCAAGGGGCTGCCGCACTTCATGGTCGAACCGGACACCAAGCGGGGCAGGGATCAACCCGAGTCTTCCAAGGGCAGCTTGCTGCGTGTACCACGACCTCCACACCCACAACACCAATGAATGTCAAGAGCTCCGGTCCGTGCGCGAAGGAAGGGTCGGCAGACGCCCTGAGCACAGCGACCGGGGCTACGACCGAGGAGGAGGAAGAAATCCAGGATGTTGGGAAGACCGCGGCCCGCGCCAAGGGTGGCGCGACCAACCTCGTGAGGACCGCTGGCAAGACCCACCCCGCGAGGGGGGCTGGAGGGATCAGCCTCGTGAGGATCGTCCGCAAGGGAACGCAGGCCTCCGTCCGCTGCCGCCGCCACCAAGGAGAATCGAAGACCGTCATCGGGGCCCGAGGGGCTGGGGGCTTCGAGGAAGCGCAGCGATCGCTGCATCTGGGCAGAGCCCAAGCCCCAGCCTCTCATCGCATCTTCAAGTAGTTCGCCCGTGAAGTGAATGCAGTCCTCCCCAAGCTCGAGTCCACGCGCCCTCTCAGGTGGTCAGCGTGCGCCATCACGTTCAGCTCAGCGGATCAGCTCAAGTGCGCAACCACAGCCGGAGTCCTCCCAATGCTTTGCTCCCCAATCATCAGCAACGTGCTGGTCACCAAGACCCTCATCGACGGCGGAGCAGGGCTCAACGTCCTGTCCGTGGAGACCTTCAACAATCTTCAAGTGCCCTACAGCCCGGCTTGACCAACCAAGCCTTTCTCCGGAGTCGGCAGCGGCTCCACGGTCCCGATCGGGCAGGTCCGCCTTCTGTCACCTTCGGGGCCCGCGACAACTACCACACCGAGCTCATCGACTTCGACGTCGCCCACATTCGCCTGCCGTACAACGCCATCCTCGGGTACCCAGCGTTGGCCAAGTTCATGGCCGTGACCCACCATGGCTACAACATCCTCAAGATGCCAGGAAGCGGCGGGGTCATCACGGTGCCGTGTGAAGAGAGAGATCTGATGTGCTCCTTGGAGCGAAGCTTTTGAACCGCATCATTGGAAGACCCAGACCCAATGACGGGGCGCCTCCCGAGGCAGCACCCAAGAAGAAGAAGCCATCGACCGCCCGGCTCATCAAGAGACAGGCCCCTCGGGGCCAGCCCGGGAGAACCTCCTTCCATCGCATAGGAAAGCGCGCCCGGCGCCCTCCTCAGGCAGGGCTCGGGGGCTCTCCCCTGGAGGGCCACCGACCTCGCCAAGGTCTCGAGGGAGGCGCTTGGGCACCACGTGGAGGCGTGTTTCGAAGCACGTTTCCAGCAAGCAGGAGCAAGACCAGGAGAACAGAACCCTCAAGAGTTCATCAGCATGGCCATTCAGGAGTTACAGGAGTCAAGGGTCATGAGGGGCAGCCGCCACCTGCTGTGGCCCCCCATCCATGCGAGGATGGTGGGCTGCGCGTCTGCATCGACGTACCAGGGCTCAACCGAGCCGCATCTCAAGAGCGCCTCTGGCCCTCGCGAGTGGGACGTTGCGAGGGCCCGCCCCACAGCTATGTACGCATGCCTTATGGCCTGCCAAATGTGGCTGCCGCACACCAGCGTCTCATGAGGACCATCCTGGAGGCTCAAGAGGTCAGGCACGCCGCAGCCCTGGCGGAGATGGAGATGGCCCGTGAGGGGCCGCCAGCGCCTCCGGAGCCTCCCGAGGCCCCGAGCACAGGGGCTCGTGGAGCATCGGCTCCGCAGCCCACCGAGTCTGCTACATCAACAACCCTTCATCCCCAACATCACCGGTGACATCTTTAAGTTTTATTTCCGGTGGGAGGCGCCTTGAGGTCGCATTATTCCCAGGCCGCGTGGGTCCGTCCCTGCGGCATGTATCCCTTTTATTTCATGTCCTTAGCTTACCCTGTTGGGGGCGCCCCTCGGGCTGCATCATCCCCAAGCCGCTCGGGCCAGTCCCAGCGGCATGTATCCTTCATGTGTTTTCCTTAGGATTATGCTCCACCATGCTTGTTATTTGGTGCCGTCTCCTGGGTGGCGAAATCTTGCACGTTAAAGGGGGGTGCCTGAGCATCGCGACTCAGGGCTCCTCTGGCTCTCCGCCCTCACCCTCTGGTCTTGTCCATGGCATCGCGACTGGCTTGCAATGACGGTGAAGACCAGCCCGAGAGCCGGGACCGAGGACGTAGAGTTTCGTCATCCAATCCGACTTCTTGCAGCGTTAAAGGGGGTGCTGATCCAGCTCTCTCCCATGTGGGAGGGCCCATTCAAGGTTGTTCATGTTTCCAGGGCACTGGCTCCGGTGCGCTTGGAGACGCAAGAGGGAGTACCTTTACAAAACGCGTGGAACATCCGGCACCTCAGGAGGTTCTACCTGAAAGGCCCAGGCACGTGAAGAAGGCGAATGCACGTGAAGTGCATCTTTTGGAAAAGGCCCAGAGCACGTGAAGAAGGCGAATGCACGTGAAGTGCATCTTTTGGAAAAGGCCCAGAGCACATGAAGAAGGTGAATGCCCGTGAAGTTCGTCCTTTTGGAAAAGGCCCAGAGCACATGAAGAAGGCGAATGCACTGTGAAGTTCGTCCTTTTGGAAAAGGCCCGGAGCCTGTGAAGAAGGCGAATGCCTGTGAAGCTCACCTCTTGGGAAAGGCCCGGAGCCTGTGAAGAAGGCGAATGCCTGTGAAGCTCACCTCTTGGGAAAGGCCCAGAGCCTGTGAAGAGGGCAAATGCCCGTGAAGCTTGCTTAGCAGAGGAAAGGCCCGGAGCCTGTGAAGAAGGCCCGGAGCCTGTGAAGAAGGCCCGGTGCCTGTGAAGCTCGCCGCCCCGTGACACTCTCACGTAACAATGAGTGGGTCTGTACACGCCCCGGAGTCTCAGGGGTGCCGGCCTCAGCCACAGGGCTCCCTCCCACGCCCAAAGAGCAGCACTTAGCTCCGCTACTGGTGATAATACGTCCAAGACTAGACTAGGTGCCGGACGCGGCTTTTCCATTTGCTTTCTGCAGTTGACTGGTTATTCCCATTTGAAGTTTTTATCGAAACTATCGCCCCGTTTTGGTCCGTGGTCCTCCGATCTTTTCGCCCTCCTGCCTCGGTTTCTCTTGCGCGGGGGCTCGCGAGGCAGAAGCCTCGGGAGCCCCCGCGGGTGTTCCTACCCTTATCGCTCAAGTTTCACAGCCCTGGTCCACGGCTGGAGCACCCTCGACCATGCCTCACGGGCGCACAACGCGGACACGGGGCGGGTCGGCCGCCCACGCCCACGATCGAGGTTCGCTTGCGAATGAGCGCCTGACGAAGGGAACGATGTGAGATAACAAAAGCAGTACATTAATTAACGGCGTTGCCTAAACACGCCCCACGGGCCGAACATTGTTCCTTTTACGCAGGTGAAAAGTAAAGAAAAGGACAAGCAGGTGAAGCACGCCCGTGCGGCTCTCTTGGGAGGCCCGAGCCGCCTCCGGAGCTCGGTCGGACTCCATCTCGCTTCACCGGGCGTGGACGAGCGGACCCGCTGCCACCCCCAAGCAGCGCGGGCGATGTGGGGGCTGGCGCTGACCTTCTTTGAAGCATCGCCACCCGAAGAAGAGCTGGTGAAGCATGGGGAGTCGCGGGCATCGCCAGCCGCCCGCGCGCTGCCCCCTCCGCCCGCGTCGGGTCTGAGTCCTCGGTCGCGGTCGTCGTCCTCCGGGCAGCACCCCCTGCGGCGGCCGTCTTCCCCGAACACCCTCACGTAGAGGGTGGCGTCGCCATCATACTTGAAGTGCAGGGAGCACCGGCGACGGAGACCACGCGCACGCGCGAACGTCTGCCAGCTGCGGGCCAGGAGCAAGTTCCCTGCAGCAGAGACCTCCAGAGAAGCCCACGACGCCCGGCTGCAACAGCCGTCTGCCTGGAGCCAGAGGCCACTCAGGGCGCCATCTGGGAGCTCACCCAGGAGGAAGCACAGGAGCTGAAGCCGGACGCTGAACGGCTCCTCTACCCTCACCAAGAACTCCGGTAGCGCTTCAGCAGCGTGGAGGCGCGGCCTCGGGGGACGTGCGGCCGGGGCACGCCCTCCAACCATGGCCAGCCGCTCGTCGCCACGTTGAGAGCCTCCCTCACGACCGCGGG
This sequence comes from Aegilops bicornis, assembly GCA_021605145.1. Lineage (NCBI taxonomy): Eukaryota > Viridiplantae > Streptophyta > Magnoliopsida > Poales > Poaceae > Aegilops > Aegilops bicornis. The sequence continues at coordinate 149,132,449 of CM038671.1, read as the reverse complement.
AGACCGCCGTGGAGGCCACGGGGTGCTTGCGAGGGCGACCTCGACCATGCTTAGGCGGAGGAGAGGAAGATTCGACCTGGCGGCCCTTCCCCTTCTCTGCAGCCGAGAACTTCCTTGGTGGAGCCATGGAGGAGAAGGAGAAACAAGAAAGGATAGACTGGAAGGGCGCGCGCCGTTCCGTATTTATAGCCGGTGAAGGTCAACCGTCGGCCTCCACGATCACCAGTCATCATGCCCAACTCTGCATGCAAGGACCTGTCGAATCCGGGCGGTTACCAAGGCCTCGTGGGGGACGCAGTGCGCCCACGTCCAATCAACCACCACGCGGCGCCCAAGGCCGCCGGCTGTTAGGGCCCACAACGCTTCGCACTTGCCCTTTCGCCTCTCTGCACGGCCAAGTCCGGGCGCGTCGTGGCCCCGGGGGCTACTCTCGGCGTTCTGGGAACAGGGGTCCCCAGACTTGCTTGCCTGCGGCCTGCGGCGTGCCTCAAAGGAGGCCCAGGATGGCCCATCTTCATCAGCACAAGCTCAAGACCCTCGCGAGGGGCCAAGCCTCGCGGGGCGGACGACCAAGAGCTTCCTCAGGCACGGCCTCGTCAGGCTGGCTCACGAGGAGGCGGAGAGTTCAAGGCGGGGTACCTCGCGAGGTGCCCGTGACGTAAGCCATGTCAACCAAGGGCGCCCGGTCGAGCGCCCGCTGCAGCATCCTCCTTTCCTCTTTGGTGCAAAGGGGCAAGCGCGAGCAAGAGCATCAAGCAAAGGCATCCGTTTGATTGCAACAAGACCAAGACCAGCCCCAACGGCTGGAATGCAGTCATCATGGAGCCCAAGCAGGCGTCATCACCAGAGCCTTTGGCAGGCGAGGAACAACTTTAGTCAGGATAAGTGTTCCCGCTGTTCCCCTTCAAAATGGCCAATTGTTGGCGCCCTTCCCGCTCAACATTTGGGAAGAGGCCCAGGGCCTTCGCCTATAAATAGGGGTAGCCACACTCAGAGAGAGGGAGACGAGAGATGAAGGACGACCGGATCGAGCATTCGGAATCCAGAGAGAGAGAGAGAAACCCATTCCTCAAGCTAGAGCGACGGGGCACCACTTAGCAGTTCATCACACCCACCAAGAACAGACCCTCGCGAGGCTGTTCTTCCACCTGTATTCTTCATCAGCCCCAGAGGCAATCCACACACCACAAACTAGAGTAGGGTATTACACCACAACGGTGGCCCGAACTAGTATAAATCTTGCGTCTCTTGTGTTGTTCTTGTTAGTAGTTTAGGTGTCTGCGATTCGGCAAGGAACGAGACGGTGGAGGGTTGGATCTCCATGCGCACCCCAGAGTTCGAACCTTAAGGGTCTGCCGGAACCCGTGATCCGACACTTGGCACTTGGGGGCTAATGCATATTTGATCTTCATCTGCCAATAAAATCACAAAGTCCCAAGCTCAATACAGGTATTCAACTTGGCACTTGGGGGCTAATGGCTATTTGCTCGAACATGTTCTGTTGCGGCGATATAAATTACAGTCCCGGTTTAACTATACTAAGTTGAACCGGCCTTTGGGGGCTACATCAGTGGATTCTGAAGCATTGAATTTATGTTAAGTCCCGGTTTAACTACACAAAGTTAAGCCGGCCCTTGGGGGCTAGGAGAGTTAACAAAAATTAAAGTATCCAAGCGGGAAAAGAACATGGAGGTTACCTCGAATTTTTCTTTCATCATCTTCACCAGGCCAGCTTCATAATCACGGCGGTATACAGCGGTTCAAGTAGCTGAATGAAGGTCTTGGGGTTCAGAGCAGCGTAAGTTGCCAGATCAACATCCCATTTGCCCTTGCTCATAGTGGCAAATTCTTCTTTGGCGAATGTTTGGATAAAGCGACCGGATTACCCGGTTCGGCTGTAAAGCCGATAATCACAACGTCATCGTCCTTGGCATCGCCGGTTTGACCAGGGACAGTCGGTTTGTCAGCAGGCCGGATTGGACTGGTGGATTTTTCAATCCGGGTTGGGCTTCTGGGCTGGTCAGCAGGATGGGAGGTGTCAACAGGCCTTTCTTCAGCAACAAAATCGTCATCTTGCAGTGGCGGATCATTGGGCGTATCTTCACAAATAGCCGCTTCAAGATTTGGGGCGATGTCCGGTTCAGGGGCAGTCTCTTCGTCGGCCATTTTATCCAGACGAGCCTTTTTGCTCGGCCTAGGCTTGGCCCTGAAAAGGCACAATAACAGTCAAATACGGCATATACTACACAATGATGCAGTAGAAACAATATGAAATGCATAACTTACCCAAGCACCGTTTTAAGTGGTGGCAGCTGAGTGGCTGATGACTCGCCAGATGAGGAATGGGAAGTGACCTGATAATCAGAGTCAGACGGATTAAGGGGTTGACGAAAACAGCCTGCTTTAGGATAAGCACTGACAAGCAAATTCGAGGCCTCACGAGCAGCGTTTCCGAACCGGACTGTTCGGTAAACCGGTGGAGGTAACTACAGCCACTTTGTCTTAGGAGTTGTCCGGCGAACTTCATGTTGTTGAGTCTTCATAAGAAATTTGGGATCCAAGTAAGCAAGGGGATGAGAAAATTTAATTTTCCGGTTTGCCCGACGGATTTTTAGTGAAGGCAAAGGATTTGAGTCAGAGGAGAGAATAGTTACCTCTACAACGTCAACATTACTGGTTTCAGCATCATCCTGACAAATATCATCATTAATTAGGCGTATGAAAAGTAAGCCAAGCGAATCAAGTTCTACCTCAAGGTCTAGATTACCCACATCATCATCCACAGCCGGATCAGAAGATGCAGTGGTTTTCCTTTTATGAGCAGTCTTCTTGACAGCTTTGGTCTTTTGCCGGAGTGGTTTTTCCGGTTTGCCTGGCTTCTCTGGTTTCTCTTGTGGACGTTTCTTGCTCCAGAATGGATCATCACCCTGAGTAAGCAGCAGTTGATGTTAAAAGTGATAGCGGAAATGGCAGTAATATATTCAGTAAAAAATAGTCAGAAGTCTTACAGATGGTGGTTTGTTGGTAGCATAGAAGGGGAGTAGACCGGTTCGGGCACAGAGGTGTTCCGGTTCGTTCAACATTTTCTTCACAGCCTCGGTGATCTCATCATCGAGAAGCTGGATATTAACATGTCGGAGGGTCGTCGACACTACCGGTGTACTCACACATTAAACCGAACCGGGAGAGAGAGGCGATATGCTCCATGATATCCAACAGCGAGTGAGATCAATTCCGGTTAAACCATTGTCCATGAAGGCTCTGAGCTTGGAGAGTTGAGGAGCGTATTTACTTCTCTCATTGGCGGCTAATCTTTGCGGAAAGGGATGTGTATTACTGAGTCGCTCCGGACGAAAACCGGGCAAAGGATTTTCATTGGCAGGTGAAGTGTCTCTGTAATAAAACCGGGCAAATGATTTTCATTGGCAGGTGAAGTGTCTCTGCTATGAAGCGACAGTGTCTGGTTAAGGAGTTCTGGCGGTTCAACAAGGGGACTAATGGTGTATACCGGTTTATTTAATTTTTTCTATGTTAAGTTAAACCGCTTTGGTCTAAATATTGAAAACAATTGAGGTTGCGAACGGCTAAGTGTGCGAAACAGGTTTATAAGATTTCTCTACAACGAAGGATCTGAAGCGGATCGAGAAAAGAAGAAAAATATCCAAAAAGAATAAAGCAGAAGCGGTATTGATGCAATGAGCAGGAGATGATGTGCGAGATCTATGGACGTGAGCACGAGACTACAAAGCGGATGCTAAAAGCTACTACTAATCAGAGCAAGATGTCGCAGATCTAGCCAGGAGTCTGGTATGAGTATGAACAGTTAATGGAGCACTGCAAGAACACGAAACCCTAGAACGAATCTAGGTCGTGGGGAACTGAGGACCTACCAGAGTTGAGGAGATGCGAAAGATTGCCGTGTTTCTCTGGTGCGTTCAGGTTGATGCAGCGGCTCAAGACGGTGCAGAGGTCGATGGCGGCGGCGGAGCTCCGAGGCTAGCGACGCGAGGAAGACGAAGAGAAAGGGGATGGAGGGGAGAAAAGGAATGACCCTTCAGTCCTATTAATAAGGCAAGAGACCTGTGTCAGGCGCGTAAATCAAGGAACCACAAATCTGGGAAGCAGAGCTGTCGCCTCGATTATTGCGGATCTGTTAAACAAAGAAGGTATCATGAATGCTATCTTTATGGGGACGTCATGCCGGTTTACAGCAACCAGAGAAGGTGACATCACGGCGGTTCAACAATTACAAGAAGATATTGAAGATGAAGGTTTTATCAAGAATTGACATGAACCCGTTCAAATCAATCTGGGGCCTAATGTTGGGGATATTACTACTGGGCGTAAGCCGGCCTATCTGGGCCGGGTTAACTTCATCAGTAGTCCAACGGTGTAAAAGCCCAAGCATGAAAGTAAGGGCCCAAGGCCTGTAGTCAGTTTAGAACCTGTAGCCGTAAACCGGCCTGGTATGTAAACTTGTATTATAAGTTAGGAATAGAGAGAGACCAACACGGATACGAGTATGAACCGGAGATTGGGACTCTCTGAACCGACGGGCGTCACCCGTGTATATAAGGGGACGACCCGGGACGGTTCAAGGACAGACAACAACAACTCGAGGCCTAGGCGAAGCTTATTTGCTCCCTAGTCATCGAGACCACATCAATCCCATCACAACTAGACGTAGGCTTTTACCTTCATCGAAGGGGTCGAACTAGTATAACTCTTGTGTCCTTACGTCCGCTTTAACCCCTTCAGGTTAACCCGTAGCGATGGCTCCACGACTAAGTCCTTTCACGAGGACATCTGCCGTGACAAAACCACGACACGCTTGGAGGTGCTCGATCCTCTCATGTAGCTTGAAGATAGCCTTCTCGGTGTTCTTGGCATCCGGCTCGTAGTTGTTGGTGAATTCCGCGAGCATCTTGTGGCTAGCGTTAATTCCACGCACCACCATCCCCTGACACTTGAAAACTTGTTGCTCCATTGCTTCGAGCCTCGCCTCCACGCTTCCGGTTCCCTTTGGTCCCTCAACATCGCGGATGTGCAGCAACCCATCACGCATCTCAATGGTTTGAGGGTGTCGCGGCACCTCCGCGAGGTAAGGGTTAATCACCTTCTCGAAGAACTTGTCCTTGGAAGCACATGGGGATGTCATGATGATGTAGACCTGTCAGAAAAACAGCTCGAAACAAGAACAGAGGAGATTTGCGTGATACAGGAGACAAAACCTTCGAGAGAACATATAATGAATTTTTACCGACCAAAATACGTATCGTGCAAGAAAACGGAGTCCGGAGGGCACACGAGGTGCTCACGAGGTAGGGGGCGCGCCCACCACCCTCGTGTCCTTCCTGGACTGCCACTTATTTTTCTATTTTTCTAAATATTCCAAAAAGGAGAAATATTGCCTTAAAAATTGTTTTGGAGTCGGTTTACTTACCGTACCACATACCTATTCCTTTTCGGAGTCTGAAACGGTCTGGAAAGTGTCCCTTATGTATTCCTCCAGGGTTACGGTTTCAATAATATTGGTTTCAACATTTATGGGATTACCTGCGATATAATGTTTGATTCTTTGACCGTTTACCACCTTCGGATTTGTGCCTTCGAAGTTGTTGATTTTTATGGCACCGGAACGGTAGACCTCCTCGATAACGTAGGGACCTTCCCATTTAGAGAGAAGTTTTCCTGCAAAAAATCTTAAATGAGAGTTGTATAGCAATACATAATCACCTACATTAAACTCACGCTTTTGTATCCTTTTGCCATGCCATCTTTTAACTTTTTCTTTAAACAACTTGGCATTTTCATAAGCTAGGGTTCTCCATTCGTCAAGTGAGCTAATATCAAATAACCTCTTCTCTCCGGCAAGTTTGAAATCATAGTTGAGCTCTTTAATAGCCCAATATGCCTTATGTTCGAGTTCGAGAGGTAAGTGACATGCTTTTCCATAAACCATTTTATACGGAGACATATCCATAGGATTCTTATATGCAGTTCTATAGGCCCATAATGCATCATCAAGTTTCTTGGACCAATTCTTCCTAGACCTATTAACAGTCTTTTGCAAAATTGATTTGAGCTCTCTATTACTCAATTCTACTTGACCACTAGACTGTGGGTGATATGGAGATGCAATTCTATGATTAACGTCATATTTAGCAAGCATTTTACGGAAAGCACCATGAATAAAATGTGAACCACCATCAGTCATTAAATATCTAGGGACTCCAAACCTCGGAAAAATAACTTCCTTAAGCATTTTAATAGAAGTGTTATGATCAGCACTACTAGTTGGAATAGCTTCTACCCACTTAGTAACGTAATCAACAACAACTAAAATATGTGTATATCCATTAGAGGCAGGAAAAGGTCCCATATAATCAAAGCCCCAAACATCAAGTGGCTCAATAAAAAGTGAATAATTCATAGGCATTTCTTGACGTCTACTAATATTACCAATTCTTTGACATTCATCACAAGACAAAACAAACTTACGAGCATCCTTGAAGAGAGTAGGCCAATAAAAACCGGATTGCAATACCTTATGTGCAGTTCTATCTCCAGCGTGGTGTCCTCCATAAGACTCGGAAGACACTTGCGTAGGATCTGTTCCTGTTCATGCTCAGGTACACAACGTCTAATAACCCCATCTACTCCTTCTTTATAAAGATGTGGATCATCCCAAAAGTAATGTCGCAAATCATAGAAAAACTTTTTCTTTTGTTGGTATGTGAAGCTAGGTGGTATAAATTTAGCAACAATATAATTAGCATAATCAGCATACCATGGAGTGCTGCGAGAAGTGCTTATGACATTTAATTGCTCATCAGGAAAGCTATCATCAATAGGTAGTGGGTCATCAAGAAAATTCTCTAACCTAGATAAGTTATCTGCAACGGGGTTCTCGTCTCCTTTTCTATCAACAATATGCAAATCAAATTCTTGCAGCAAGAGAACCCATCTAATAAGTCTAGGTTTAGCATCTTTCTTTTCCATAAGATATTTAATAGCAGCATGATCAGTGTGAATAGTTACCTTAGAATCAACAATATAGAGTCTGAATTTATCACAAGCAAATACAACTGCTAAAAGTTCCTTTTTGGTAGTAGCATAATTTCTTTGAGCATTGTCTAGAGTCTTACTAGCATAATGAATAACATTTAATTTCTTATCAACTCTTTGCCCTAGAACATCACCTACAGCATAATCACTAGCATCACACACAATTTCAAAGGGTAAATTCCAATCAGGTGGCTGAACAACAGGTGTAGAGACTAATGCTTTCTTAAGTATTTCAAATGCTTCTACACAATCATCATCAAAGACAAATGATACATCTTTTTGTAATAAATTAGTCAGAGGCCGGGAAATTTTTGAGAAGTCCTTTGTGAACCTCCTATAAAATCCGGCGTGACCAAGGAAACTTCTTATACCTTTGATGTCCTTGGGAGATGGCATCTTTTAATAGCATCAACCTTGGCTTTATCAACTTCAATACCTCTTTCAGAAACTTTGTGCCCCAAGACAATACCTTCATTAACCATAAAGTGGCACTTTTCCCAATTCAAGACAAGATAAGTTTCTTCACATCTCTCCAAAAGTCGATCAAGATTGCTCAAGCAATCATCAAAAGAGGAACCATAGACGGAAAAATCATCCATGAAAACCTCACAATTTTTTTCACAAAAATCAAAGAATATAGCCATCATGCATCTTTGAAAGGTAGCAGGTGCATTACATAAACCAAAAGGCATACGTCTATAAGCAAAAGTACCAAAAGGGCATGTAAAAGTAGTCTTTGATTGATCTTTGGCGAACCATGTATTTGAGAGAAACCAGAATAACCATCTAGAAAGCAATAATGTGTATGTTTGCATAATATTTCTAGCATTTGATCAATAAAAGGTAAGGGTAATGATCTTTCTTAGTAGCCTTATTTAATTTATGGAAATCAATTACCATCCTATAACCTCGTGATAATTCTTTGAGGGATCAATTCATCTTTATCATTAGGAACAACAGTAATACCTCCCTTCTTAGGGACACAATGGACAGGACTTACCCACTGACTATCAGCAACGGGATAAATTATACCTGCCTCCAGAAGCTTGAGTATTTCTTTTCTTACCACTTCTTTCATTTTAGGATTCAAACGTCGTTGATGATCATGAACGGGTTTAGCATCCGCTTCCAGATTTATTTTATGTTGACATAGAGTGGGACTAATGCCCTAAAGATCATCAAGAGTATATCCAATAGCGGCACGGTGCTTCTTCAGAGTTTTCAATAATCTTTCTTCTTCATACTCTGAAAGGTTAGCACTAATAATAACAGGATACATTTTATTTTCATCAAGATAAGCATATTTGAGATTATCAGGCAACAGTTTAAGCTCAAACACGGGATCACCCTTGGGTGGAGGAGGATCCCCTAGGATTTCAACAGGCAAATTGTGATGCAGAATAGGTTCCTGTTTAAAGAATACTTCATCTATTTCCCTTCTTTCATTCATGAACATATCATTTTCATGGTCTAGCAAATAGTGTTCTAAAGGATCACTAGGAGAATGCGACAATAGAAGCAAGACCAATAATTTCATCCTTACAAGGCAATTCTTCCTCACGATGTTGTTTACTAAATTTAGAGAAATTAAACTCATGAACCATATCATCCAAGCCAATAGTAACAACATTCTTTTGCAGTCTATCTTAGCATTAACAGTATTCAAGAAGGGTCTACCAAATATAATGGGACAAAAGCTATCTTGTGGAGAACCAAGAACAAGAAAATCAGCGGGATATTTGGTTTTTCCACACAAGACTTCAACATCTCTAACAATTCCCATTGCAGATATAGTATCTCTTTCGGCAAGCTTAATTGTAACATCAATATCTTCTAACTCAGCAGGTGCAATATCATGCATAATTTCTTTGTATAAGTCAATGGGTATTACACTAGCACTAGCGCCCATATCACATAAGCCATGATAACATTGATCTCCTATTTTAACAGAAATAACAGGCACGCCTACCACAGGTCTATGTTTATCTTTAGCACACGATTTAGCAATTCTAGCAGATTCACCATAGAATTGAATAACATGCCCATCAATATTATCAGACAAGAGATCTTTAACAATAGCAATATTAGGTTCTACTTTGACTTGCTCAGGAGGTGTATAAGTTCTAATATTGCTTTTACGAACAACGGTTGAAGCTTTAGCATGATCCTTTACTCTAACAGGGAAAGGTGGTTTCTCAACATAAGAAGTAGGAACAATAGGATCATTATAAGTGACAGTATTTTCTTCAACTTTAATAGGTGCAGCTAGTTTTACTTCTATGGGAGGATGATATTTAAACCACTTCTTCTTGGGGAGATCAACATAAGTAGCAAAAGATTCATAGAAATAAGCTACTATCTCAGAGTCAAGTCCATATTTAGTGCTAAACTTACGGAAAATATCGGTATCCATAAAAGATTTAACACAATCATACTTAGGTGTCATACCTGACTCCTTACCTTCGTCGAGGTCCCAATCTTTAGAGTTGCATTTAATTCTATCCAATAAATTCCATTTGAATTCAATAGTCTTCATCATAAAAGAGCTAGCACAAGAAGTATCGAGCATGGTGCGATTGTTATCAGAAACCGAGCATAAAAACTTTGAATAATGATTTCTCTTGAGAGCTCATGATTGGGGCATGAATATAACATTGATTTAAGCCTCCCCCGATCTTGAGCGATGCTTTCTCCTTCGCGAGGCCAAAAATTATATATATAATTGCGATCACGATGAACAAGATGCATAGGATAATACTTTTGATGAAATTCCAGTTCAATCTTTCATAGTTCCATGATCTCATATCATCACATAGCCTATATCATATCAATGCGTCTCCCTTCAAAGATAAAGGGAAAGCCTTCTTCTTAACAACATCATCGGGTATACCTGCAAGCTTAAATAATCCACAAATTTCATCCACATATATTAAATGCTCATCGGGATGCTTTGTTCCATCTCCTGTAAAAGGATTAGCTAGCAGTTTTTCCATCATACCGAAGGAATTTCAAAAGGAGTTTCATATTCAATAGGTTCAGTAGGTTGAGGAGCAACTCTTTGCTCTACTGGATGGGGTGAAGATACCCCGAACAAGCCCCTCAGAGAATTACTTTCCATAGTAACAAGTGACAGTAAATTTCAGCACACTATATAAATTTTTCCTTACCAAATTACCTACCAAAGGCACTACACTCCCCGGCAATGGCGCCAGAAAAGAGTCTTGATGACCCACAAGTACAGGGGATCTATCATAGTCCTTTCGATAAGTAAGAGTGTCGAACCCAACGAGGAGCAGAAGGAAATGATAAGCGGTTTTCAGCAAGGTATTCTCTGCAAGTACTGAAATAAGTGGTAATAGATAGTTTTGTGATAAGATAAATTGTAACAAGCAACAAGTAACAAGAGTAAATAAAGTGCGGCAAGGTGGCCCAATCCTTTTTGTAGCAAAGGACAAGCCAGAACAAACTCTTATAATAGGAAAAGCGCTCCCGAGGACACATGGGAATATCGTCAAGCTAGTTTTCATCACATTCATATGATTCAAGCGTTAAATTGCTTTGATAATTTGATATGTGGGTGGACCGGTGCTTGGGTGTTGTTCTTACTTGAACAAACATCCCACTTATGATTAACCTCTATTGCAAGCATCCGCAACTACAACAAAAGTATTAAGGTAAACCTAACCATAGCATGAAACACATGGATCCAAATCAGCCCCTTACGAAGCAACGCATAAACTAGGGTTTAAGCTTCTGTCACTCTAGCAACCAATCATCTACTTATTACTTCCCAAAGCCTTCCTCTAGGCCCAAATAATGGTGAAGTGTTATGTAGTTGACGTTCACATAACACCACTAGAGGCTAGACAACATACATCTCATCAAAATATCAAACGAATACCAAATTCACATGACTACTGATAGCAAGACTTCTCCCTTGTCCTCAGGAACAAACGTAACTACTCACAAAGCATATCCATGTTCATAATCTGAGGGGAAATAATATGCATAAAGGATCTGAACATATGATCTTCCACCAAATAAACCAATTAGCATCAACTACAAGGAGTAATCAACACCACTAGCAACCTACTAGCACCAATCCCGGACTTGGAGACAAGAATTGGATACAAGAGATGAACTAGGGTTTGGAGATGAGATGGTGCTGGTGAAGATGTTGATGGAGATTGCCCTCTCCCGATGAGAGGAGCATTGGTGATGATGATGACGATGATTTCCCCCTCCCGGAGGGAAGTGTCCCCGGCAGAACAGCTCTGCCGGAGCCCTAGATTGGTTCCGCCAAGGTTCCACCTCGTGGCGGCGGAGTTTCGTCCCGAAAGGTTGCTTCTGATTTTTTTCTCATCGAAAGACTTCATATAGGAGAAGATGGGCATCGGAGAGCCACCAGGGGGCCGACGAGGTAGGGGGGCGCGCCCCCTGTCGTGGTTCTAAGCCTGACAGTAGAATGGGGGGTAGGTATGGAGATGCAAGATCCTAGCTATGGAGTAGTCGTATACGCAAGATGTTTACGAGTTCAGGCCCTTCTCGGAGGAAGTAACAGCCCTACGTCTCGGAGCCCGGAGGCGGTCGACTGTATTATGTGCGTATGAATAACAGAGGTGCGAACCCTTGACACTGAGGAGGGGGGTGGCTTATATAGAGTTCGCCAGACCCCTCTGGTCCTCAGTTATGCAGGGTTAAATGTACATTTAAGATAGGGGGTTACTGGTAACGCCCACATAAAGTGCTATGATGACCATAAAAGCTACTTAATGACTGGCCGTTTGGGTGCAGACTGGCTTTAGATCTTCTGGCGGTCGAGTGGTTGGCTTCATGGTCGAGTGTCTTCCAGTTGGTCGAGTGGAACCCTTCCTGGTCGACTGAAAGATAGCTTCTTCTAGAGATGTCCTTGGGGAGGGTGTCTTAGATAGGTTCATGACCCTACCCTAGGTACATGACTTCATCATTAGGCCCCGAATGGATCGAGGTTTGAGTGGGGAAGGAGTTGAACATACTCCCGACTCATTCTTGTGTTGCAATAGTGTCTTGTCTTGGATCAAATAGACTTAAGCGACGGCATCAATTTCTTTTTCAGCCGCCTTGATCCATTCTTTGTATCCGTCGAGTGCGCTTTCTGTACTTGGTGATTTCCGAATGACAGGACGGAGGAAATCTTTTGTCTGACGATTTGCTCTGCGGTGCGCGAATTTAGCGGGATTTGAATCTTCGGGAAACGAGCGGGATGGAGAGAGAGAGCCGCAGTAATCAGACGGGATAAGGCAAGGATGCCTCAATTTCTGCGCCACCTTTTTCGCCACGTATCGCGCGGGCGACTGTTGCGGGATTTGACAGGATCGCCTAGGCCTACCGGTCAGTCACTCGGAAGTAACCTCATATAAGGTCCAGGGCTGAGGTTTTTGAACAGTCGTTCCCCTTTCCTCCTTTCTTCCTCAGATTCATCCGCGCTTTGCCTCCACCTCCGAACCGCTGCTCCTCGGCGTTTCGCGGTGACAATGGTGAAAGAAAAGACGACGGCTTTGGAGCAGGCGAAGAAGGCGGCGATGAAGGCGAAGGAAGGCGACCCGATCGGGCGGATCCTCGTCATGGGCGGTTTGCCGCAGGGCTGGATCCAGGGCGACTGGATTCGCTCGACCATCCGCCAGGTAGATCTTGACGACCTGGCCAACGAAGGACTAATCCCTCATGGATCAGCGAGGCTTCCAGGGATGGAGTGGCAGCCACAACCTCAGGAGGGTGAGTGTGTCCTCTTAGCCACTCACGTCGACCGCGGGTTTTCTTTGCTGCCCCACCCTTTCTTTCGAGGGTTTCTGAACTTATTTGGGGAACAACTCCACCACTTCACACCCAACTCTATCGTGTATCTCGCTGCTTTCGTGTCTTTGTGTAAGAATTTTTTGGGTTGTCGACCGCATTGGGGCCTCTTCAAACACATTTTCACCTGTCGCTCCCAGACAGTGAAAAAGGCCAACCCGAGTGATGAGAGAACCCAAGTGATTCAGATGTGTGGGGATCTTGGGGTCCAAATGAGAGGTAAGAGCTCTTTTCCAGCCATGATCCTTCCTGAGTCGGTTCGAGGGTGGCAGTCGACCTGGTTCTACTGCCAAGACCAGCCGACGCCAGGGCAGTCGACTGGACTCCCTCCTTTCTCCATGGATCGAGTGAGCAAGCCATCCTCTCTGAAGGTGATCCCGGAGGAGAAGGCTCAGGTCAAGGTTTTGGTCGAGCGTGTAGTCCAGCTCATCCGTGACGGGGTGACTGGTATGGATCTTCTAGAGGTTTTTCTTCGACGGTGCATCCAGCCACTTCAGTATCGAGACCATCCGATGTGGATGTATTCGCATCAAGACACCACTCGGGTCCACCCGGAGGAGGTCGAGGATGCCACACTGGAGAGATGGATGGCCGCCATCACTGGGAATAAAGATAAACCCCGAGGAGCTCGGAGGATCCCTCCACTCGACCAATCGTACGAGCCAGACAAGGTTCAATCCCGTATCTTTGACTCCGACTCTGCTTACTCCATCTTGTTTGTTTAAATCGGTCGAATGACTTTCATCTTGTTTGTCTTCTTCCAGGTCACCACTGAGATGTACTCGATGCCCAACGGGGCGCAGGAACCAGTTGAGGAGGAAGAAGGGACCGAGGTGAAAGCCAGGAGGAATGGTAGTCTGACGGTGGGGGAGACGAAGATGACGACAGCTCCGACGAAGAGGAGGAGGAGGAAGAGGAGGAAGAATTCGACCCTCCTCGCATGGAAAGGCGGTCCAAGCTCACCCACGACCCCGCGGTTGAGCTGCAGGCTATCGCGCTGTCAGGCGATCGACAAAACGTCCCGGACGACCTCTCCAAATACCGGTGAAAAAGCGCGAAGCAACCCCGAGCGAAGTCGTCGAAGCCGACAAAGGTTTAGCCCAAGATTAAGATCGTTAACCCCACTATTTCCGGCATGCAATGAGAACTTGAGCTTTTTGTTCAGGCGAACATACTTTTGGCCGACTTGTTGGTGATCAACTGATTTCTGAAATCTGCGGTAGCGCCACCTCCGAGATCTCAACAGAAGCGAAGACCAGGAGATGGACGATGCTGCTACCTCGAACCTTGGTATGATCCCCGCAATTTTGCTTTTGGTCGATTGAATTTCCGTTTTTAACTTCGAATCTTTCCTGTAGTCACTCCTCATGTCATTGATCTCCCTGATGACGATGATGAGGCACCGTTGAGGCGGAGGAGGACTAAGAAGGCACCTGCCGGCAAGACTGCTCAGGTTGCATCGATGCCTGAGGCGCTGGTTCATGAGGGCGGCAACACCAATCGGACTTCTGTGTCTTTCATTTGTCTTTGGCGAGTATCCGCCTTCAACATCGACTGCTGATCCGCCTTCCCTTTTCGCCATGCACCACGTCCCGGAGGACCAAGTGGGTGCTGCTAAGGAGGCTATACGCCAAGCGGGGCTCATGATGGAGCAGATGAAGGTGGTCCGGGAAGCCAGCCAAGCGGCCTATGATGCCAGTTCAGCTCTTCAGAGCAACGTCCAGGTTAGTTGATCACCACTTGTTTTGTTAGGATATGCTACGAAAAAAATCTTCTTTACGAAGATCTTCGTGTCTGTACACCTTGGGTGTGTCAAGTGAATTTCGACTTGGTGGGGGCACGCTGAGTGAACCCACTGGGTGTAGTCCCGAGACTATGGTGGACTGCTGGCGATCGACCGTAGTCTTTATACTTTGTATCTCTTTGATAACTTCTTCATTGATGCAGTCGGACCATGTCGAGTGGAATCTTGAAACCGGTGGGGGCACGCTGAGTGCACCCACCGGGTGTAGTCCCGAGACTATGGTGGACTGCTTGCGATCGACCGTATACGAAGAACTCCTTTCTCTTTTTTTGTCTCTTTCGGTCGACTGATCGAACCGAGTTGGTAGGATCAGTGGGGGCACGCTAAGTGCACCCACTGGGTGTAGTCCCCGAGACTACTGTCGAATATTTTGATTCGGCTGTAGTCTTAGAAACGCAATGATTTTTCTTAGTCACTCGGAAGTAACCTATCCGTGACGTCTGTCGACTGATTATTTACAGAAGTCTTGCGAGCGTGGGGCTCGATACCCTGTATTGGAGAACAAACAGATCCAGCTCAACCTTGACTTGAAGCTTGCACAGGAGAACTTGCAGAAGGCGAGAGACGAAGCAAAAGGTATGGCTGGTGAGATCTTGACGACTATTTTTATTCTTCTGTCCCTTCCTAATTCTGACCTCACTATCATTTTGCAAACAAAATGGAGGAGGCTCTGAAGAAGAAGGATCATGACCTTGCCAAGGCGCAGCAGCGGCCTCGAACAAAACCAAGGTCGCGGAAGAGAAGCTGTCTTCAGTCGGAAAACTTGAAGAGGAGAACGCCAATCTGAAAGCTGCTCTTGACGCAGCGAACAAGGAGGTTAGCCGACTGAAGAACGACAAGATAGCTCTGAGCGACAAGGTCATGAATCTGGCGGGAAGAGGAATGATCTAGAGGCTTATCCGGGAGGGTTCGCCAAGAAGCTATTCCTCATGCTTGAAGGTAATTCCTCTTATCCGATCGACTTGTTATCGCCGACTCATCATAGAACCATTAGCTTGAACTCGAGTTGTGTTTGCAGAATGCAGCCGAGAACTTGAGGAAGAGACTAGTCAAGTGGAGACAAGTCTGGACCCCATTAACTCCCCGTGAAGGATGAAGCTGCCATGAATGTGCTCCATTTGGAGTCTCGTGTTGCTTTGTGGTGGACTACCTCGCCGATTGAAGGTCGCGGTATCATGGATCGACTCAACACTATGGCCAGGCGAAACACTTCAAAATGACCTCGAAGTCTCTAATGACTCGGTGAATGACGTTCAAGTCGAGTGCAGGAATGGAAGAAGTCTTACGCCAGATGTGGTCTTGACGTCGCTGTCCCTGGTCCGCGTTCACTTTGCAAGGAGGCGCGAGAGGAAAGGTTGGCGTCCATCAAAGTTGCCAATACCAAGAAGTACGACTTCCGATCTTTCATGGAGACTTTCATTGGTGTTGCCACCGAATCGCTGATGGGATCGACTGGACGATTAAATCGCGCCTTCGATCCTCCGCTGAGGAGTAAAAAACTTCTGTGATTCATCTTAAATTTGCCTCGGAATGCCAAGTGATCCTGTAACCGATAAACTTTAACGGGCTTGAGGCCTGGGTACTTCTGCATCCTTAGGATGCTATCCGAACTTTACTTATCATTGAAAATATGCTTTTGTTTGCCTTCGAGTGAACTATGCTCTTCACTCGGATTTTGCTTCAATGCTTGAGATGCAGCTCTAAGGTGGATCCAGTCGACCTACACTTCGTTGTTCTTGCAGGTGCAGGAGAAGGAAACAGTTGACCTGTACCTCGTCGTCCTTGCGGATCGGGATGGAGCGCACGTTGTACTTGTGGCGCAGCTCCGAAGGAGAAGGCAACAGTCGACCTGCACCTCGTCGTCCTTGCGGATCGGGATAGAGCGCACGTTGTACTTGTGGCGCAGCTCCGAAGGAGAAGGTAACAGTCGACCTGCACCTCGTCGTCCTTGCGGATTGGAATGGATTTCATACTTAGGCGAGTACTGGACTGCAGCTAAGCCTCCGAGTGGGAGGGTTGCTCTCCACTCGGTAGGATGTTTGTTTTACTTAGGCGAGTAATGGACTGCAGCTAAGCCCCCGAGTGGGAGGTTTGCTCTCCGCTCGGTACGATTTTTCAAACTTAGGCGAGTACTGGACTGTAGCTAAGCCCCCGAGTGGGCGGTTTGCTCTCCACTTTCGGTAGGATTTTTCAAACTTAGGTAGTCTTGGACTGCAGCTAAGCCCCAGTGGGAGGTTTCTCTCCACTCGGTAGAATTTTTCAAACTTAGGCGAGTACAAGACCGCAGCTAAGCCCCCGAGTGGGAGGTTTGTTCTCCAATCGGTAGGATTTTTCAAACTTAGGCGAGTACTGGACCGCAGCTAAGCCCCCGAGTGGGAGGTTTGCTCTCCACTCGGTAGGATTTTTCAAACTTAGGTGAGTACTGGACTGCAGCTAAGCCCCTGAGTGGGAGGTTTGCTCTCCACTAGGTTGGAGTTTTCAAACTTAGGCGAGTACTGGACTGCAACTAAGCCTCCAAGGATGAATTTTGTGTCGTAGCTCTGAAGGGGAAGGCAACAGTCGACCTGTACCTCGTCGTCCTTGCAAAGTGCACATTGTATTAAATACTTAAGCGAGTACTTGGACTGCAACTAAGCCCCCGAGTGGGAGGCTGGCTCCTCACTCGGTAGGATTTTCAAACTTAGGCGAGTACTTGGACTGCAGCTAAGCCCCCGAGTGGGAGGCTGGCTCCTCACTCGGTAGGATTTTCAAACTTAGGCGAGTACTTGGACTGCAGCTAAGCCCCCAAGTGGGAGGCTGGCTCCTCACTCGGTAGGATTTTCAAACTTAGGCGAGTACTTGGACTGTAGCTAAGCTCCCGAGTGGGAGGCTGGCTCCTCACTCGGTAGGATTTTCAAACTTAGGCGAGTACTTGAACTGCAGCTAAGCCCCCGAGTGGGAGGCTGGCTCCTCACTCGGTAGGATTTTCAAACTTAGGCCAGTACTTGGACTGCAGCTAAGCCCCCGAGTGGGAGGCTGGCTCCTCACTCGGTAGGACTTTCAAACTTAGGCGAGTACTTGGACTGCAGCTAAGCCCCCGAGTGGGAGGCTGGCTCCCTACTCGGTAGGATTTTCAGATACTTAGGCCAAACGGATTCGCAGCTAAGCCCCCGAGTGGGAGGCTGGCTCGCTACTTGGTAGGGATTTTCTTTTACAAACTTAGGCGAAACAGGTTCGCGGCTAAGCCACCCACTGGGGGAAATTTCTTATGTAAACGAAAAGTAATAACAATCACTGGGAAAATTATAACATTCTTATCTTTGATAAACAAACTACAGAGGTACTTTTATTACATCTCACCCGAGTGAGTTCTCAAGTGTAAAAGGGGCGGAGCAGCTCCGCATTCCAGGCTCGAGACTCATCGATCTGGCGTTCGACATTGTAGAGATGATAAGCTCCATTGTGGAGAACTCTGGTGACGATGAAGGGACCTTCCCAAGTGGGAGCGAGCTTGTGTGGTTTCTGCTGATCCACTCGGAGGACCAAGTCCCCTTCTTGAAAGGCTCGGCTCTTCACATTTCTAGCATGGAATCGACGCAAGTCCTGCTAATAGATGGTCGAGCGGATCAGGGCCATCTCTCTCTCCTCTTCAAGGAGGTCGACTGCATCTTGCCGGGCTTGCTCTGCTTCAGCTTTAGAGTAGAGTTCAACTCGGGGCGCATTGTGGAGCAGGTCGCTCGGCAGAACTACTTCAGCTCCATAGACCATGAAGAATGGAGTTCTCCCAGTCGACTGATTAGGAGTGCTCCTTGATCCCCAAAGAACCGATGGAAGTTCGTCGACCCACGATCATGCTGCATGCTTGAGATCACGCATCAGTCGAGGTTCCAGTCCTTTGAGAATTAGACCATTTGCTCGTTCTGCTTGTCCATTCGACTGGGGGTGAGCAACTGAAGCATAGTCGACTCGCGTGCTCGAGAGGCGCAAAAGGCTTTGAACTTGTCGGAATCAAGTTTGACCCATTATCGATGATGATGTGCGGAACTCCATATCTGAATATCAACTCTCTGATGAAACTGATAGCGATTACGCATCAAGATTCTTGATAGGTTTAGCTTCGATCCACTTCGTAAACTTGTCGACTGCCACAATCAAATGAGTGAAACCGCTCCTGCCAGTTCTCAGTGGTCCAACCATATCCAACCCCCAAACAATGAAGGACCAGACGAGTGGAATGGTCTTCAATGCTGAGGCTGGTTTGTGTGACATATTGGAGTAGAACTGACATCCTTCACACTTGTCGACTATTTCCTTTGCCATTTCATTTGCTTTCGGCCAGCAAAAATCCCGCTCGGTATGCTTTAGCCACGATGGTCCGAGAGGACGCATGGTGACCACAGGTCCCCGAGTGGATATCATCAAGAATTATCTGACCTTCTTCTGGCGTTATGCACGCCACGGCTGACTCGATCCACGCTTTCTCGAATAACTATCCATTGATCACAAGAAGGCCTTGGATGGGCGGACGATCTGTCGAGCCTCTTCTTTGCTCTCTGGGAGCTCTTTCCTCGTGATATCTGCGATGTCTGGAACTGTCGATCGGGAGTGATGACCACGACTTCCATGACCAAGTCGACCACCTGGAACCTCAACTTCCGATCGGATCGGTGGCACTTTTTGGCTGTGGAGCTTCTTCAGTGAAAGGATCCTCTTGAATCGACGGTGTGCGAATGTGCTCCAAAAACACATCACTGGGAATGGCTTCTCTCTTGGACCCTATTTTCGCCAAATCATCAGCAGCTTGATTTTTCAGTCGGGGTATATGATGAAGCTCTAACCCCTCAAACTTCTTTTCTAGCTTCCTCCGCATTACGGTAACCGGTCATGGCTGGACTTCGACGTCCTCCTTCATCACCTGATTAACCACTAGATCTGAGTCGCCATAAACCATGAGGCGACGGACGCCGAGTGAAATGGCCATACGCAATCCATACAACAATGCTTCGTATTCCGCTTCATTGTTGGAAGAATCAAAGTGAATCTGGAGCACATATCTGAGGTTATCTCCTCGGGGGGAAACCAATACTACCCCAGCACCGGAACCATTCAGCATCTTGGAACCGTCAAAGAACATAGTCTAGTGCTCCGAGTGAACTTGAGTCGGTAACTGTTGTTCAATCCACTCGGCGATGAAATCTGCTATTGCTTGGGACTTGATGGCTTTCTTTGCCTCAAACTTGATATCAAGGGGAAGAAGTTCAATCGCCCATGTCGCCACTCGACGATTGCATCTACATTATGCGAGAATCTCGATAATGGGGCATCGCCGACGACTGTAATGGAATGATCGGAGAAGTAGTGAGCAACCTTCTTCGTGATCATATAAATCCCATACACAAGCTTCGATAATGAGGGTATCTTTGCTTCGACGGGTTAATACTTCAGAAGATAATATCTGGGCGCTGAATTTTGAAGGCCTTTCCTTCCTCTTCCGCTCGACCGTAAAATCTTTGTCTTGACAACTTGTCCTGTGGCTGCATTGTAAAGCGAAGAACGGCTCCTTGCTGATTGGGGCAGCAAGCATCGGCTGGTGGAGAGCGAGCTTTGAGCTCTACAAACGCTGCATCAGCTTCAGAGTCCACTCGAACTTGTCCGACTTCTTCATCGATCGGTAAAGAGGCAATGCCTTTTCACCGAGGCGAGAGATGAATCGACTTAAAGCGGCCAAGCATCGGTAAGCACGGACATCGTGCACACGCACGGGGCATTTCATTCGGAGTATAGTGCCAACTTTTTCTGGGTTAACGTTGATTCCTTGTTCAGAAACGAGAAAACCAAGTAACTTTCCGCCAGGAACTCTGAATGTGCACTTTTATGGATTAAGCTTGATATCATACCTCCTGAGATTGGCAAATGTTTCAGCAAGGTCAGTCAACAGGTCGAAACCTTTCCGTGACTTGACCACAATGTCATCCATGTATGCTTCCACATTCCGACTGATTTGAGTGAGTAAACACTTCCGAATCATCCTCATGAACGTGGCTCCGGCATTCTTGAGGCCGAATGGCATGGTGACATAACAGAAGCACCCGAATGGAGTGATGAAAGCTGTTTTGATCTCGTCGGGTCCATAGAGACGGATTTGATGGTACCCGGAATATGCATCTAAGAAAGACAACCGCTCACATCCCGTAGTCGAGTCGACTATTTGGTCAATGCGGGGGAGAGGAAAATGATCTTTCGGGTAGGCCCGATTGATATGTTTGAAGTCGATACATATGCGCAGTGAATTGTCCTTCTTAGGGACCATGACAACATTGGCGAGCCACTCGGAGTGGTAAATCTCTCGGATAAACTCTGCTGCTAAGAGCCGAGCCACCTCCTCACCAATGGCCTTTCTCTTATGGACGGCGGACCGTCGAAGATGTTCTTTGACAGGTTTAACTTTTGAGCCGACTCGCAGATGATGCTCAGCCAGTCCCCTAGGAACACCCGGCATGTCAGCAGGCTTCCATGCAAAGATGTCCCAGTTCTCACGGAGGAACTGGATGAAAGCTTCTTCCTATTTGGAGTCGAGTGTTGTTGAGATGTGAGTCGGAGCAGCATTGGGATCAGTCGGATGAATATGAACCGGTTTTGTCTCCCCGGACGACTGAAAAGCCGACTCCGTGGCGGGCTTCTTGGCTCGCAACAAATCACTCGGGTCTGCAGTTTTCTGGTACTCTTGCAGCTCGACCACTGCCATATGAGCATCAGCGATCTTAGAGCCTTTCTGGAAACACTCTTCTGCCTTTTTTCGATTGCCAGTGATAGTGATCACACCTTTGGGACCCGACATATTCAGCTTGAGGTACACATAACATGGTCGAGCCATGAAACGCGCATATGCCGGCCTCCCCAGGATAGCGTGATAAGCACTCTGAAAATCCATGACCTCAAAGGTCAACTTTTCCTTACGAAAATTCTTGTAGTCACCAAAAACCACATCGAGAGCAATTTGGCCGAGTGACTCAGCCTTCTTTCCAGGAATGACTCCATGGAAGCTCATGTTGCTGGTGCTGAGTTTGGACATCGGAATGCCCATCCCTTTCAACGTCTCTGCATACAAAATGTTCAGGCCACTGCCACCATCCATCAAAACCTTAGTTAGTTGAGTGCCTTCAACGACCGGGTCGACCACCAACGCTTGCCTCCCAGGGGTGGCTATGTGTGTTGGGTGATCAGACTGGTCGAACGTGATGGCGGTCTGCGACCATTTCAGGTAACTGGGTGTCGCCGGAGCGACCATATTCACTTCGCGGTTCATAACTTTCAATCGACTTTTGCTTTCAACATCAGCAAAAATCATCAGAGTGGAATTGACCTGAGGGTACCCACCGTCACTATCTTCCTTGTCCTCAACTTTGTCCGACTCCTTTTCTTTGTCCTTGGGCTGCTTCCCTGGGCTGCTGAATCAAGAGCCGGCAACCTTTGCCGAGTGGTATGCTTTGGGTAAATGAGTTTACCCTCTTCATCTTTCTTCGTGTGAATGTGACATGGCAAGTCCAACACATCATTTCCATCTTGGTCTTTAACTTTCTTGGGGTTCCAAGGCCCCTTGGGTTTCCCATTGAACTTTCCTAGAGTCACGGCCAAGGCTTCTCCAAGAGCGGCCGGCTCAGCTTTCCGCTTCTGTTTCCGGCTGGAGTTCCCTCCCCCGGTTTCATTAGCGGGTGACTTGTACTTGCCACTCCGGAGCCGATCCTCTTCTTCACCATTGGCGTACTTGGTGGCAATCTCCATCATTTCCTGTCCGATCGAATTTCAGACTCAACTCTCTGTTCTTAACTCCTTCCTTGAAGGCACAGACTGCATGATGATCCATCTCTACTGTGTGGTGCAAAGTGATCCATCTCTGGATATTTGGTTTTTCCACACAAGACTTCAACATCTCTAACAATTCCCATTGCAGATATAGTATCTCTATTGGCAAGCTTAATTGTAACATCAATATCTTCTAACTCAGCAGGTGCAATATCATGCATAATTTCTTTGTATAAGTCAATGGGTATTACACTAGCATTAGCGCCCATATCACATAAGCCATGATAACAATGATCTCCTATTTTGACAGAAATAACAGGCACGCCTACCACAGGTCTATGTTTATCTTTAGCACACAGTTTAGCAATTCTAGCAGATTCACCATAGAATTGAATAACATGCCCATCAATATTATCAGACAAGAGATCTTTAACAATAGCAATATTAGGTTCTACTTTGACTTGCTCAGGAGGTGTATAAGTTCTAATATTGCTTTTACGAACAACGGTTGAAGCTTTAGCATGATCCTTTACTCTAACGGGGAAAGGTGGTTTCTCAACATAAGAAGTAGGAACAATAGGATCATTACAAGTGACAGTCTTTTCTTCAACTTTAATAGGTGCAGCTACTTTTACTTCTATGGGAGGATGATATTTAAACCACTTCTTCTTGGGGAGATCAACATAAGTAGCAAAAGATTCATAGAAAGAAGCTACTATCTCAGAGTCAAGTCCATATTTAGTGCTAAACTTACGGAAAATATCGGTATCCATAAAAGATTTAACACAATCAAACTTAGGTGTCATACCTGACTCCTGACCTTCGTCGAGGTCCCAATCTTCAGAGTTGCGTTTAATTCTATCCAATAAATTCCATTTGAATTCAATAGTCTTCATCATAAAAGAGCCAACACAAGAAGTATCGAGCATGGTGCGATTGTTATCAGAAAGCCGAGCATAAAAACTTTGAATAATTATTTCTCTTGAGAGCTCATGATTGGGGCATGAATATAACATTGATTTAAGCCTCCCCCAAGCTTGAGCGATGCTTTCTCCTTCGCGAGGCCAAAAATTATATATATAATTGCGATCACGATGAACAAGATGCATAGGATAATACTTTTGATGAAATTCAAGTTTCAATCTTTTATAGTTCCATGATCTCATATCATCACATAGCCTATATCATATCAATGCGTCTCCCTTCAAAGATAAAGGGAAAGCCTTCTTCTTAACAACATCATCGGGTATACCTGCAAGCTTAAATAATCCACAAATTTCATCCACATATATTAAATGCTCATCAGGATGCTTTGTTCCATCTCCTGTAAAAGGATTAGCTAGCAGTTTTTCCATCATACCCCAAGGAATTTCAAAAGGAGTTTCATTTTCAATAGGTTCAGTAGGTTGAGGAGCAATTCTTTGCTCTACTGGATGGGGTGAAGATACGCCGAACAAGCCCCTAAGAGAATTACTTTCCATAGTAACAAGTGACAATAAATTTCAGCACACTATATAAATTTTTCCTTACCAAATTCCACATACCAAAGGCGCTACACTCCCCGGAAATGGCGCCAGAAAAGAGTCTTGATGACCCACTAGTATAGGGGATCTATCATAGTCCTTTCGATAAGTAAGAGTGTCGAACCCAACGAGGAGCAGAAGGAAATGATAAGCGGTTTTCAGCAAGGTATTCTCTTGCAGAAATCTTTGAAATAAGTGGTAACAGATAGTTTTGTGATAAGATAAATTGTAACGAGCAACAAGTAACAAGAGTAAATAAAGTGCAGCAAGGTGGCCCAATCCTTTTTGTAGCAAAGGACAAGCCAGAACAAACTCTTATAATAGGAAAAGCGCTCCCGAGGACACATGGGAATATCGTCAAGCTAGTTTTCATCACGTTCATATGATTAGCGTTTGGTACTTTGATAATTTGATATGTGGGTGGACCGGTGCTTGGGTGCTGTTCTTACTTGAACAAACATCCCACTTATGATTAACCTCTATTGCAAGCATCCGCAACTAACACAAAAGTATTAAGGTAAACCTAACCATAGCATGCAACATATGGATCCAAATCAGCCCCTTACGAAGCAACGCATAAACTAGGGTTTAAGCTTCTGTCACTCTAGCAACCCATCATCTACTTATTACTTCCCAAAGCCTTCCTATAGGCCCAAATAATGGTGAAGTGTTATGTAGTCGACGTTTACATAACACCACTAGAGGCTAGACAACATACATCTCATCAAAATATCGAACGATACCAAATTCACATGACTCACGATAGCAAGACTTCTCCCTTGTCCTCGGGAACAAAGCGTAACTACTCACGAAGCATATTCATGTTCATAATCAGAGGGGTAATAATATGCATAAAGGATCTGAACATATGATCTTCCACCAAATAAACCAACTAGCATCAACTACAAGGAGTAATCAACACTACTAGCAACCTACTAGCACCTATCCCGGACTTGGAGACAAGAATTGGATGCAAGAGATGAACTAGGGTTTGGAGATGAGATGGTGCTGGTGAAGATGTTGATGGAGATTGCCCTCTCCCGATGAGAGGAGCATTGGTGATGATGATGACGATGATTTCCCCCTCCGGATGGAAGTGTCCCGGCCGAGAACAGCTCTGCCGGAGCCCTAGATTGGTTCCGCCAAGGTTCCGCCTCGTGGCGGCGGAGTTTCGTCCCGAAAGGTTGCTTCCGATTTTTTTCTCATCGAAAGACTTCATATAGGAGAAGATGGGCACGGGAGAGCCACCAGGGGGCCCACGAGGTAGGGGCGCGCCCCGGGGGGGCGCCCCCCCACCCTCGTGAGCAGGGTGTGGGCCCCCTGGCCTTCATCTTTGGCGACGATTTTTATTTATTTATTTTAAGATATTCCGTGGAGTTTCAGGACTTTTGGAGTTGCACAGAATAGGTCTTCAATATTTGCTCCCTTTCTGCGCGAATTCCAAATTAAGCATTCCCCTCTTCATGGTAAACCTTGTAAAATAAGAGAGAATAGCCATAAGTATTGTAACATAACGTGAAATAATAGCCCATAATGCGATAAATATCGATATAAAAGCATGATGCAAAATGGACGTATCAGGCATACGGTTCAGTTCAATGAACTGTTTGCGATGAGGAGGAACAAAAGAAACGGGCAGCCAGATGGAGGCGTGTGCGATACACAGCATACGGTTCACTCGGATGAACTGTTTGTGATTAGGCAACACAAAAGAAATGGTCAGCTAGATCAAAGGTGTGTGCAATATATGGCATGCGGTTCACTCGAATGAACTGTTTGTGTTGAGACATGAGAACAGAAACGGTTCAACTTAACAAGATGTGTGTGATACGCAGCAAACAGGTCAGTAATCAGAAATGTGTCTGAAGAGCGATAAGAACACAGATGGTTGCTGCTAATAAGACGTGTGTGTTGTGCAATGGGATTGCATACAGTACGACAACACATATATACACACACACTTATAAGGGCATGCTTGCATAACCAAATTAAACATCCACTTACATAGGTGGCTACTAAAACCATGGCATTTGCACACACCAAAGTAAACTATTACATGCATAATTACATAGGTGGCTACTACACACATGACATTTCCACACACACATATAAAGTAAACTATATATTACATGCATGATTAACTAGCATAAATGATCATCTGATCATCATCTACTTCTTGTGACGCTTGCTCTTCTTGTGGCTCGATCCGGGCTTGTCGATTTGGGTAACGAGGCACTTCCTCATGCCAACAATCCGCCTGTGCATCTCGTAGCATGTGTACACGCTCTTGGCCGCGAACCTGAGGTGAGGTTCATCCGATTGCCGCATCCGGGCCTTGTGCGGAATCACGGGACTTGTTCTCTGGGCATCCTGCTTCATCTTTTCGTAGTAGGGGTCGATGATGGCCGAGGCGAGTTCGACCAGGGAGTCCTGCTTCGTGCTGCCCCAGACCCTGTAGTGGTCATGGATTTCGACAAGGTTCTTGCAGGCCAAGCCCGTAACACTGAGCGCTTTACATCGTCTTTGGTATCCACCATGGCGAACTTCTAGTCGGTGCTGTTGACAAACCTGTTGAAACGGCCGCAAGGCTCTGTGGCCATGCAGTAGTGGTAGATGAGGACATGATGGCCCACGCACAACTGGGCGACGACAACCTTCTGATCTATGCCGGGACGACCGGCGGTGTACTGGAGGTCGATGTCGACCACCTTGTATTTCTCTCCAGCAAGCAACTGCTCAACGATGTTGATGTAGTCATCCACCACGGCCGGTCGATGGTGTACACCATCGAGAGATCCGCCTCCCTCGTGTGGGTCTCCAGTCTATGCTCGCCGAACTCCATTGGAGCGCCGCCGTAAAGCCCCTCTCTATGTGTCGCCGTGGATGTGCTTGTTGTGTTGTGGGGCGCGATCGAAAGGTTGAAGAGACTAAGGTTATAATGTCCGCGGGAATTAAAGGGGAAGCCGGACGGCTAGGAATATCAGCAGGCCCTGATGGCAGTTCTAATTTGCAGCGCGTAACTCCATCGTGCCGCACGTAGCTGCATCATGTGGCAACACGCGCAGTGCAACCGCATGCATATGGGGCTCTGACGTGATCGTGCGCACGCCCAACCGCTGGCAGAGCGTGTGCAAAGGGACGCGAGCAGAGCGCTGCGCGGTCGCCTCAAGGAAAAGATGTCCACAAGCCGAGTGCGCCGACGGACGAGAGCAGAGCGCGCCAACGGACGCGACAGGCCTTGGCGGCGCCTAACGGTGAGCACCTGTGTATGCGGCGCCTAATGACGAGCTTGCCGAGGGATCTGGCGAAGGGACGGCACAATGATACGTGGAAAATAAGATGAACTGTGCAAGCGATGTCAGAGACATCTAGGATGAATCATATTAGAGTTGCGTGTGCGATACGTAGCAGACAGTTGATCCATCAGAGCTGTTTGTGATGGAATAAGCCGTGTGTGTTGCGGGCAAACACCTGCTGGTGTATAACCTTAAATTTAACCAAAAAAGTGTTAATGCATGTTACAAAAATTGTATAGCTGGAAACTATGTTCAAATACGAATCCAACGATATAATCTATGGCGACATGCATTCGTATTTTATTAGTTAAATCGTACATATAAACCAGGATAGGGTATAGTAGGTAATTAAATTGCAAACGTTTTTTATTAACTGTATGTGTACGTGTCCTCTCGTCCTCCTCTCTCACGTCTTGTCACCCCGCTGCCGCAGATGGCTTACAGCGCAAGCTTGTGCTGCGCGCGGGGGCGTTCTTTTGGCCAAACGGTGGCGCCAATGAATCGTTCGTGAGCCCGTTCCCACGCAAGCTTCTCGTCCGACTCGGTGAAATCCCCCAAAATCCCAATGCTTACCGGCCTGCTATAGAAACCCTCACGACCGGCGAGTCCTACGTCGCATTTTCCCCTCCCTCCCTGTTGCTTATCTCGTCTGCTTCTCCCACAATCGCCAATGGCGTCGGTCCGTCGTCGTCACTCAGCCACTCCGCCGTCATCAGAGGATAGCTCCAGCTGGGAGGCTACACCGCGGCGGCGGCGCAGTCCCCGGCGTAGTGTAGTGCGCGTGGCGTCCCTGTTGGGTGTGCGCTGAACACCCACCACATGCGTCGCCGCTGCTGCCCGTCGGCAGCTATTGCCGGCCGCCGTTGCCACCACACCACCGTCGAAAGACAGGGCCATCTCCTGCTCCGCCGCCGCGACCCGAAGGCGGGAGGTGGCCGTCGTGGCCGCCACCCCACTGCCGGCCACCATGGCCATCACCCGCTCCGCCACCGCGGCCCGAAGGCGGGAGGTGGTGGTCGTGGCCGCCACCCCATCATCGGCCACCGTCAACCGTCGGGATCATCACCCGCTCCACCGCCGCCGCCCGAAGGAGGGAGGTGGAGGTAGAGGACCGCATGCGCGTCAGCAACCTTGCGTGCTACATCGAGTTCCTGCGAGAGGAGGACGAGCGCCTCATCGAGCATGCAAAGAGCCTTACCACAGCCGTGGCCACAACATGTGCCGGCGGAGAGGCGAGGAATTAGGAGATCTACGACCAGTCTGGCCGCTTCGAGAGGGATCGTCTGGAGCGGCAGTGGGCGTTCGAGCTGGAGACCTTCGCTGAACATGCAAAAGTGGCAGGCACCGTATTGCATTTCTCCGGCTCGTCGGTAGGCTCCTCCTCCTCCTCTGCCTCTCACTGAGCGTGCTCGGCAGAGGAGAGGCTGCCGGAAGTAGCACAAAGCCCCTCCGTGGAGTAGTATTTAGGGGCTATTTTGTTCAGTTCATCTGACTATAGATGTGTGGTCGAACTGTACAACCTACTTAAAATTAGCTAGTATATATAGTTGAACTAGCTATTTCAGTACGTGGTTGGCAACAATTGGGGAGAGGTTTGGTCGGTTCAGCTGTCGAGTTGAACTGTTTGTGTAAATTAAGAACGACTGCTTAATCTATGAATGAAATCTATGCTTAATTACTGAATTTTAGTTGCAAAAATTACATAGTGCTAATGATTTCGAGCTGCATATTTTGACAAATCGCAGTGTTACAAGGATTGACAAATGGCAATGTTACTAGATCAACAAATGTAAATCTTCCCAGTTTGACAAATGGCAACATACCAAATATGACAGATGCAAATCTTACCAAATTGTTTGTACATGGTTGCACACGGGTCATCCAGAACAACCGTTTGCGTTGAAGGGATGCACAAATCCTGCGCTGCTCTCACTTTGCATACAGGTGTTTTATCTAAATCCTTTGCGATCAAGAGCTGCAGAAATCCTGCTCGGCACATTTCAGTCAAGGTCAAGCAGCTGTCCGCACGGCACCTCCTACAGCCATTAAAACCAAGACACGTGGCGTCACGTGAATGGTTAACAGAATTTTGGATTTACTAGAATTTAAAAACCATGCATCTCAATGTTTTGCCGGCAATCAACGGTGCCCTGGTGTTTGAAATTCATTCCCATTTCTTGCATGGGACCTAAACATGCACCCCAAGGACACAGATTTGATTTTTCAACCAATTTATATGCACTGGAGCATGTGCATGTAGTTCAAATTTGAATATGCACATAAATGCATTGAAAACTCAGTTAATGCATAAAAATGTCCAAACGAACCCCGAAAAATCACAAAAATTCACACAACACTCCTGTTGTTCTATGTTGTACGAGAAAAAAAAATTGAAAGCAATAAGAGGCAATGGATATCATTTCGTCCCCAAAGGTGGGACGTTCCCTACCGAAAACCATCATGCTTGTTGTGAGAAGCTCCGGTTTGTGAGAAGCATATACCCAAACCTGCCCCAAATGGGACAAAAAAAATTACCACGACATGTTGATGCTGCTCCATGATAGCATGCCAAGTTTCATGAATTCAGACGAGTTTTGGATTTCCAAGAATTTAAAAACCAGGCATCTCAATGTTTTGCCGGCAATCAACGGTGCCCTGGTGTTTGAAATTCATTCCCATTTATTGCATGGGACCTAAGCATGCACCCAACGACACATATTTGTTTTTTCAACCAATTTATATGCGCTGGAGCATGTGCATGTAGTTAAAATTTCAATTATGCACATAAATGCATTGAAAACTCAGTTAATGCATAAAAATGTCCAAACGTACCCCGAAAAATCACAAAAATTCACACAACACTCCAAATGTTCTATGTTGACACGAGAAAAAAATGAAAGCAATAAGAGGTAATGGATATCGTTTCGTCCCCAAAGGTGGGACGTTCCCTACCGAAATCCATCATGCTTGTTTTGAGAAGCTTCGGTTTGTGAGAAGCATATACCCAAACATGCCCCAAATGGGACAAAATTTGTACCACGGCATGTTGATGCCGCTCCATGATAGCATGCCAAGTTTCATGAATTTTAGACGAGTTTTGGATTTACTATAATTTAAAAACCAGGCATCTCAATGTTTTGCCGGCAATCAACAGTGCCCTGGTGTTTGAAATTCATTCCCATTTCTTGCATGGGACCTAAGCATCCACCCAAGGACACAGATTTGATTTTTCAACCAATTTATATGCACTAGAGCATGTGCATGTAGTTCAAATTTGAATTATGCACATAAATGCATTGAAAACTCAGTTAATGCATAAAAATGTCCAAACGAACCCCGAAAAATCACAAAAAATCACATAGCACTCCAGTTGTTCTATGTTGACACGAGAAAAAAATTGAAAGCAATAAGAGGCAATGGATATTGTTCCGTCCCCAAAGGTGGAACGTTCCCTACCGAAAACCATCATGTTTGTTGTGAGAAGCTCCGGTTTGTGAGAAGCATATACCCAAACCTGATCCAAATGGGACAAATTTTTTACCATGGCATGTTGATGCTGCTCCATGATAGCATGCCAAGTCTCATGAATTTCAGACGAGTTTTGGATTTATTAGAATTTAAAAACCAGGCAACTCAATGTTTTTCCGGCAATCAACGGTGCCCTGGTGTTCAAAATTCATTCCCATTTCTTGCACGGGGCCTAAGCATGCACCCTAGGACACATATTTGATTTTTCAACCAATTTATATGCACTGGAGCATGTGCATGTAGTTCAAATTTGAATTATGCACATAAATGCATTGAAAACTCAGTTAATGCGAAAAAATGTCCAAACGAACCCCGAAAAATCACAAAAATTTACACAACACTCCTGTATCTATGTTGACACGAGAAAAAAAATTGAAAGCAATAAGAGGCAATGGATATCGTTTCGTCCCCAAAGGTGGGACGTTCCCTACCGAGAACCATCATGCTTGTTGTGAGAAGCTCCGGTTTGTGAGAAGCATATACCCAAACCTGCCCCAAATGGGACAAACCTTTTACCACGGCATGTTGATGCCGCTACATGATATCATGCCAAGTTTCATGAATTTCAGACGAGTTTTGGATTTACTAGAATTTAAAAACCAGGTATCTCAATGTTTGCGGCCGAGTGACGGTGGCAGGGTGTTTGAAATTCATTCCCGTTTCTTGCATGGGACCTAAGCGTGCAACCAAGGACACATATTTGATTTTTCAATAAGTTTATATGCACTGGAGCATGTCATGTAGTTCAAATTTGAATTATGCGCATCAAATGCCTGGAAAACCCAGTTAATGTATAAAATGTGCAAACGAACCGTGAATAATTCCAATTTTTTTGACGACACACCTATAGTTGCAAGTTCACTGCAGATAAAAGTTCTAACAATTCAAACACCATCCTTACGTAATTCAAATGATCAAGACGATAAATCAAGTAGATCGCACACAGTTTATTATCACCAATCGTGTGAGATGCAACACAAAATATCTTGGAGCATCGTTGCTGTATAGTACGCCCATGCCTTACGAGAGAAGGTGCATCATTTCTGATCCCACGACCGGCGTGTCAAGCACACTAGCCAGCTCACTCCCCAAATATCATATCACTGTTCATTCGTCGCGGTGAAAGATGGGGACGTGGACCCACGTCACAGCCCTAGCTTTGGCCTTTGCTTGTCATTGCATATGCATCCATGCATCATGGACAAACCCTAGCACCAAATGAAATGCAATTAGGATCAAAATAAAAATATTTTCAATGAACCAAGAATGCCCTTTAGAAAAGTTCATTATTTTTGATAAAGGTGAAAACCTCTGCCAAAACGGATGCACATATTTTTAGACCATTCTGGATTTTTGAATTAACTCATATTGTATTTGAATTGGGGCCTTTAAATACTATAAATATTTTTAAATGCTCCAACAATTTTGGAATTAGTTAAGGGCCTCTGGAATAATTCATTTAGTGCCCATAACTATCTTCAAAAAATTTAAAAGTGATTTGGTTTGACAACCAAATTAAAACAAATTTGCATAAATAGAAAATAAAACGGAAATAGAAAAGCAGAGAGAGAGAGAGAGAGAGTTACCTTGCCCCATGACTGTAGCAGCCCACTGGGCCATGCCAGTCGTCTCCCTCCTTGGACAGTAGGACATAGGCGTGTGCCTCACGCGCGCAAGCACGCGCCCCCGGCCACCTCCTGCTTCCCGCCTCCCTTTGGAACCCCCGGACGACGCCACGCATGCCGCGTGCCCAACCCTCTCACCCTCGCCCACTGTCCCCTCTCTCCCGCAAGAACACGAGCTCAACCGAGCGAGCTCGCCGACGCCTACCGCCGTACCCATGGCCACCGGCCACCCCTTGCCCTAAAAGCCAGCCCAAAAGCTCCGCCTCACCGACTGAAGGGACTCCAGGAGGTCGACAGCATTGCCAGGATCGCCGTCTTCGCCGCCTACTACCGCACCTCGCCGTCGTCGATTCACGGGCTCTAGTGCATCCCCGAGCCAACCGACCTACCCAACTACCTCGCGGTGAGCCCCTGAGCGTCTCCCCTCCCCCTTTTGCTCGCTCTCGTGCCGTAGCGCCGTTCCCAGCCGTGACCGAAGCCGCCGTCTGTCGTGGCCGTTGTTCCTGCAGCGACCGTGCTTCTCCGCTCGGACCCTTGCACCCCCCAAGGCTCCTGGAGCAACCAGGAGGCCAACGCCACCCCTAGCCGGCTTCCTTGCGAGCCGCGGCCCCGCAGCCGCACACCTCCGAACTCCGGCCGCCGCCCGGCTTGTCGTCGCCGCCATTACAAGCCGCCCCAGCGCACCACGCCGCCAGCACCGCTTGCGCCACACCGCCAGCTCTCCATAGCCACAAACCGCGCACGAAATGGTGCTCTGTAGCGTCGTCCTGAGCAATGCCGGCGAGCCACCGCCGCGGTATCTGGTCATCGATGGCTAACCGTCATTTTGGATGACGTGGCACTTAATTAGGAACTAATCAACCGGTTAACTAATCTAGTGACACTGACAGTGGGCCCAGCCCGGCTAAGTATCTTGTTTGCTTTTAAACTAATCGTAATTAGTCACTTTGACACTGACCTGCGGGTCCCACAGTCAAGTTTGACCTGGACCGGGTCTGTTGACCGCTGATGTCATCCTGACATCATGCTGACGCTGTTACTATTTTCTGGAATTAGAATAAATCAGAATAGGATTTATGAATTTCAGAAAATACTTCAAACTTCTAAAAATCATAGAAATTAATCTATAACTCAGAATGAAATAAATTATATATGAAAAATGATCAGAAAAATTCAATCTACCCATTTGTAACATTTGCATGCATGTTTGAATAACCTAAGGTTGCTGTATATGGCAATTTGCATAATTGGCATTTAAATAAGCACATATGGAGTTTGAATTTTAACCCTTGGTTCAAACCAACTTCATTTAATCTGGTTTCTAGTTGCATTATCTCAAACCACAACATATTGCCATGTCATGATCATGCATCATATTGTTGCATTGCATTGATTGTGTTCTTCCTTGTTTGCTGGTATTTGTCCCCTCTCAGTAGACGTGGTTCCGACGATGAGTTCGATGACACCGATGAAGAGCTATATCATCTTCAGAAGTGCCAGACAAGCAAAACCCCCTTGTCCATTCCGATACAATCCCACTCTCTCGCTCCTGCTCTCTTTTACTGCATTAGGACAACAACGATTCAACTGTTACATGCTGCGGTAGTTGAACCCCTTTGCTCTGCATGACCAGTCGTTGCCACAGTAAATAGATGAAACCCACTAGCATGAGTATGAGTTGTTTGAGCCCTGGTGTGCCTACTCATTCATGCTTGTTTGTCATGCCTGCTATTGCTTACAGTTGTGTCAGGTCTGATTTATTGGGGATGAGTTGGAAAGTTGTGAACATGTCCTACTGTTGAGAGCTAAGTGTGTGAACATGATTTCGTAAAGGTAGCGGTGAGAGGCCATGTAGGAGTACATGGTGGGTTGTCTCATTGCAGCCGTCCTCAGGAACTGAGTTCTGTGTTTGTGATCCATGAACAGTTACTACCACACATTGGACTTCGGGCGCTCCAAGCTCTCTCGACTTATTAATCAACCTGGTCTTTGTCCAAGAGTTGCAACAAGTTTCTGGTGTTTGTAGGTAGTGTTAGTAGTCTATCAAGTGGCACTCGGTACAGGTGGGCTTGGGACAGACTAGGCACGGTGGCACGGTGTACCAAGTGGCACCCGGATGGTGGGCTTGGGAACCCTGCTCACATCGTTTGGGGCTGTGAGCGACACCCCGGCCGGATCTCCTTGCGGATGGAACCCGAATAGGCGATAAACCTGGACTAGAGACTTGTGTGGTTAGTCAGGTCGTGGCCGACTCCCTCGCCAGGCTTCCGCTTGAAGGTTGCCGCGATACACGACGTGTACATGGTGGTAAGTGGTGAGAGAGTGTGTGAAGAAGTACACCCCTGCAGGGTTAACATCATCTATTCGAATAGCCGTGTCCGCGGAGAAGGACTTCTGGGTTGCCTGTACAGTTCATAGACAAGTGAAAGTGGATACTCTAAAATGCGCAAGATAAGCGTGAGTGCTATGGATGGCGTTCTCGTAGGGAGACGGGAGCGGATCCATAGTGGTGTATTGATATGGTGAATATGTGGACTCATGTGCGCCACCTCAAAAGAGTTACTCGCGATCGTAGTTTAGGTTAGCTCGAGTCAAAGTTGGCGTGCTGCAGTTAAACTCCACCACCCCCCTTTGTTGATACCGATGCATATGTAGTTAGTTCTGATGTAAGTCTTGCTGGGTACATTTGTACTCATGTTTGCCTATTTTATGTTTTGTAGAGAGATGTCAGTCTTGCTAGTAGTTCCGTGTGTAATTTGACGTTTAGCTTGATACCTCAGCTACGATCTTGTACCCTTGGGAGGGTCTTGTAGATAGTCAGACTTCTCAGCTTTTTTCATTTGTAGTTGTCTGTACCCAGACATGTTTATGCTTCCGCTCAATGCTTGTATGCTCTGCATGTTGGGTCATGACACCATGCTCTGTACTAATGAATGAATACTCGAGTCATAGAGTTATGCTGTGATGCCAAGTTGTATTTACACATATCGAGCATATTGTGTGTATGATTGAAATGCTTGGTATGTGTGGGATCCGACAACCTAGTTGTTTATCCTTGGTGGCCTCTCTTATGGGGAAATGTAGTCTTGTGCTTCCATGAGCCATAGTAGTCCGCTTCTGACCAGTTCACCGCAGTCCTGCTAGCCCAAAGACTACTGCTCCGGAACACTTGATTTGGCCGGCATGTGATTCACTTCGTTCTGTATACATCCCTTTGGGGAAATGTCACGGTGACATCTGGAGTCTTGCCTAGCCTGCTACAGCCCGGTTCACGAGTCTGTTAGCCAGTGCTACAGCCCGAATTTGCACGCTGCTGACCGACATGCTCAATGTTGATTCATGTATGCCTGTCCCCGTAAGTTAGTGCCACTTTGGGTTCACGACTAGCCATGTCGGCCTGGGTTCTCTGTCATATGGATGCTAGCGACACTATCATATACGTGAGCCAAAAGGCACAAATGGTCCCGGGCCATGGTAAGGCGACACCCGTGGGAATACCGTGCGTGAGGCCGCAAAGTGATATGAGGTGTTACCGGCTAGTCGTAGAGTTATGCTGTGGCGATGTTGTATTTACACATATGGAGCATATTGTGTGTATGATTGAAATGCTTGGTATGTGTGGGATCCGACAACCTAGTTGTTTATCCTTGGTAGCCTCTCTTATGGGGAAATGTAGTCTTGTGCTTCCATGAGCCATAGTAGTCCGCTTACAGCCCGGTTCACCGGAGTCCTGCTAGCCCAAAGACTCTTGCTGCTCCGGAACACTTGGATGGCCGGCATGTGATTCACTTGCCTCGTGTTCTGTCCCTTTGGGGAAATGTCACGGTGACATCCAGTCTTGCCTAGCCTGCTACAGCCAGTTCACCGGAGTCCTATTAGCCCATGCTACAGCCCAGATTCGCACGCTGGCCGACCGACATGCTCGATGTTGATTCATGTATGCCTGTCCCGTAAGTTAGTACCACTTTGGGTTCACGACTAGTCATGTCGGCCCGGTTCTCTGTCATATGGATGCTAGCGACACTATCATATACGTGAGCCAAAAGGCACAAACGGTCCGGGCCATGGTAAGGCGACAGTGGGAATACCGTGCGTGAGGCCGCAAGAAATGATATGAGGTGTTACCGGCTAGATCGATGTGACTTGGAATAGGTGTCCCGACAGCTTTGGTATCGAGCCTGTTGCTGTAGGATTACCAAGCCAAACTGGTCGAAGTCGAGTCTAGAAATGCTTTAGTTATATAAGGGAATTGTTTGTGGAAGGGAACGTAAGGCTCTTTTTACTCGTTTACCTTATGTCCTCTGATCTGAGTCACCCTCTTCTCTTGTACGGGGTTTAAGAACTAGGCTTCTCATCTTTCTATCAGGATCACGTGTTACTAATCCGTAGACTCGTAGGATTGTTGGTCTCAAGCCTCAGTTCAGTTCCTACTAATTTTGTATGTTGACCATTGATCTCGGAACCTTGATATTGTGATGTAAGTGGTTATGCCACCATTTTTGCAGGATGTCTCAAATATTTTTGAGCATTTACAGCCGTTATGTTGTCCGAGTCATTCCAGGTTTCTAAACAATCTGATGCATTTGCAAATCCTTCCTCTTCTCCCGATGTCCTTTTGGTCAGAATAAGCACACTAGCCAGTGAGTTGAGGTACTCTGTTGCCTCGACATATATGTTGGAGCTATTATTATGACCCTAGGTGTCTTAGAGAATCACCCAGTAATCTATCCATGCTTTTTGTATCCCTAGTGTGATGATTCTGGCCATTAATCTCGGAAGCATCCCGTGATGCCATTTAGTTAGTAGGCCTTCTATTTCTGGGTTCTTGAACCCGAGATTCACCCTACTTACTTCATGTTGATAGTGTTTGTCAGTTCCTTTAGAATATTAGTAACCTTTGCGATAGTCCTCGAGGTCCGTGGTGTTTCCTTCTTCCAAATACCATGAACTATTTATGGCAGAAGTTCATCGTTGAACCTAAGGATCACAACCAGAGTGCTCTTGACGAGTTCACGATTCTATGTTGTGACTCTATTGGTTCTACCTTCTCTGCATGGGTTATCCGGAAGAAACCTGTTGAACTTGGTTCGACATACTAATTTATGCATCCACAACTCAGAAAGTTATATGTTCCTTTGAGTTGTCTCTCTTCAGTTGTATTCTGACCCTTGTCTATCAATTGTAGTCAGGAGTAATTGTGCATTCGTGTTATCGGTGCTTATTATTCTTATGGTTCGTCAAACCGTTCTATTTTAGAATGACTAGGAGAAACAAACTCCAGTACCCTATCCTTTTCTAGGATTGGATCAAAGTAGTTATATTCCACAGGTCAAATGCCAAACCAGCTTTTGCTCTGTTCTACCCTGAATTATTACCCACTTTATGTCAGGAATGTTATGAGAATTGCACCAACTCTTACGAATTATTAACGCAGTGATACTTCTTGCCATTATCATTCATTCCTCGGTTTTCCATGTTTTTGTATCCAGAATACTGACAAGCGAATTGTGATGTGTGAAATCAGTACTGCTAGCAACCCCGTTGCTTGGTAGTTAAAGGACAATAATTTCATTCTTAGCATGCGTTTATTGAATCATCATTCTAAGATAGATTGTGCTACCTAGTCCTTATATCTGGTGCACTCTTTGATCAAGAGTTAGGATTGTATCAATCCCTTTCTTATTTAGCCATATCATCTTGCCCTCAAAAGCAAGATTGTTCTCGAGCTTAGAGACATATCGGTGGTTCGTGATTTTCCGGATATCTTCATGGAAGTATCACCAGGTTGTCCCCTGGCCGTTATGTTGAGTTCGTGATCAAGTTGGTTTTCCAATAAACCACTCTTTCTCCAAGAATATGTGTTGGATATCCCTGCAGTTGGTTGAGCTAAACAACAACTTGGAGAGTTGGAAGTTAAAAGCTTGCCTAGCTTAGCTCATCTCTAAGGGCTATCTTTTGTGTGTGTTGAAGAAAGATGATATTTCCATCGATTGACCCTCGTGATCAGTTAATGGACCTATCATCTTATCCAATCTTTGATTTGAGTATGGGCTATCATCAAATCAAGTTAGAACTAACGATATTCGTAATGTTGTCTTACTCGTGGTTGATTCCTCGAGCATACACCATTACATCTTTTGGTCTGACCAATACTATCACATTGTTCACATAACGGTGGAAGTCCAGTGATATGGAAATTCCGATGAGTTCCGGTTGAGCCCATCAGCAGCATTTTGTCTCCTCCATGATTTGTGTTGAACATCCAGCTAGTGTTGGAAACTTGTGTAAGCATTTTCTTCATGCCCCGTTCATGTATATGTTTGGATGAAAGAAGTGACTTCCTTTGATTCACGTGCATTTGATGTAAGTTGCCGCCGTGAATTCGAGAAAGTTAGTTTTTGCTTCCCTTGGAATCATCCCAAGTCAGTTATGCATGTGCGAAGTATTCTATGGTTTGATAGGTTTGGCCACCTCCATTCCATATGTAATTCCCTAGCACACCAAGCCACTGACTGATTTGTTCCAGGAAAGGGAGTTGTTGCGCTAATCCTAGGTCATGCACAAGACTTCGTTACCCTCAATGATGGTTCCCAATCAGAACTCGGTAGTGGTTTATTATAAGACTACTATGTGGTCAAGCTTGTTTGGGACAGCGTGTTTACATGTGTTTAGCAGAACCAGCTCATGTTTTGGAGCTTACTATCGTAGTTCATCTCCCGAGAATCTCGCAATGTCTTCTCATCGATTTGTGTTGCAAACTTTCATTTTTCCTTCTAGACTCGATGAGTCTGGAATATCCTGACACCAACCAGATCTGAATCTCACGCAGATGTGATGGTTGGAACATTTCCAAAGAGCTATAATATTGGTCTCTCTATAATTGGTAGAGTGGATGTCGTGGTCAACACACCCAACAGGAAGACCTATTATTGTAGTATCTTGCTTGAAGAAGTTGGCCACCTCCCCATAAGGATCTCGTAGAATTTATTCCAATAGTTGTTCCTTATGGATTTTTGTGTTCCCGAAGTCCGATCTTTTACTTGATGATCTAGATATCAAACCATATCTTTGAATGGATTAGCTAGCAAATCAAGGACAACATTAGAAGCGGAGTGCTAAATGTCTCTCGGTCGATCATCCAGATTTTGTTTCCTTGGCCTCGCTAACGTGAAATCTGAGAAGGTGTTATCTTCCTTTGCATCTGCATCGTCCATCACTATTCATCATGGTAGTATGTTGTGTTGCCAGGATCCTTGACACGGATGCTGGTAGAACCTTGATGAATATGGAAATGCTCAAGTCCTTGAGAGCACGCGCAAGCACTAGGATATAACATCGGCATTAACTGGGATCTGCTCTCAGTTTCTTCGATAATGCCATAACCTTTCAAACAATGGAATCACTCTCTATTGTTGAGTTTCTCCCAGTTACTAGAATCATTCCCAGCATTAGAATCTTGTTCCTAGCTTGCACCGCCATTGTGCCATTCGACCATGGACTACCCTTTTCGGTAATTTCTGGTCAGGATCATGCTCGAAAGTGGTCCTACCATGGGTCCCATCCATTTCCGATGATAAGAAAATCATCCATTGCGTTGTCTTCAACAAGGTAGTCCACATCATCCATTCTAGTCTGGGTATGCCATCCCTTCTTACTCCGCCAAACAATTGTTGTGATTTGCCTTAGGTTGGTATAAGAGTTTCAATGATCTCTGAATCAAAAGTAATTCTTTTCCCACTTAAGGGAATATTTATGCAAGTCACCTTCCCTAAGGTGCCATTTTGGAATCATGGCAGATAACTCCTCGTCATCTTGAAACCATGCACCATCTTACTCAAGCGTGGAATTCTTGCCTACCAAATTAAACCTTCGTCATCAGATACTTACCATCATCTCTGATGTGTGTTCTGTGTCTCGGCTCAAGAGATGTTCAACGTCTCACTCCATGAGTTGATCTTGAATGCTCGATCTTCGAGGAGACCGTTTTCTGTAGAGTTTCCCTCCATTGTCATAATTGGATGAAGATCTCGAAAGCAAAGACGTCAATGACAACATGAAGCAGTGATTCAACATCTTCGAGAAGGGCAGTTGGATCATGAAGATCGTCTTATTAGCTTTGTATCCCCTCTGTCTTCTTACCTCACATCTTGAATCTCTGGACGAGATTCTTGTTTAGTGGGGGTGAGTTGTCACAGCCCTAGCTTTGGCGTTTGCTTGTCATTGCATATGCATCCATGCATCATGTCTATATTTGTTTGAAATTTGAAATGGGGATGACAAACCCTAGCACCAAATGAAATGCAATTAGGATCAAAATAAAAATATTTCCAACGAACCCAGAATGCCCTTTAGAAAAGTTCATTATTTTTGATAAAGGTAAAAACCTTTGCCAAAAATGATGCACATATTTTTAGGCCATTCTGGATTTTTGAATTAACTCATATTGTATTTGAATTGGGGCCTTTAAATACTATAAATATTTTTAAATGCTCCAACAATTTTGGAGTTAGTTAAGGGCCTCTGGAATAATTCATTTAGTGCCCATAACTATCTTCAGAATTTTTAAAAGTGATTTGGTTTGAAAACCAAATTAAAACAAATTTGCATAAATAGAAAAGCAGAGAGAGAGAGAGAGTTACCTTGGCCCATGACTATAGCAGCCCACTTGGCCATGCCAGTCGTCTCCCTCCTTGGACAGTAGGACAGAGGCGTGTGCCTCGCGCGTGCAAGCACGCGCCCCCGGCCACCTCCTGCTTGCCACCTCCCTCTGGAACCCCCGGACAACACCACGCACGCCGCGTGCCCAACCCTCTCATCCTCGCCCACTTTCCCCTCTCTCCCGCAAGAACACGAGCTCGACCGAGCAAGCTCGCCGACGCCGACCGCCGTACCCATGGTCACCGGCCACCCCTTGCCCTAAAAGCCAGCCCAAAAGCTCCGCCTCACCGCGTTGCTTCGCCTCACCGACTGAAGGGGCTCCGGGAGGTCGACAGCATCGCCAGGATCGCCGTCTTCGCCGCCTACTGTCGCACCTCGCCGTCGTTGATTCACGGGCCCATTGCGTCCCCGAGCCAACCGACCTACCCAACTGACTCGTGGTGAGCCCCAGAGCGTCTCCCCTCTCTCGTTTTGCTCGCTTCCGCGCTGTAGCGTCGTTCCCCGCCATGACCGAAGCCGCCGTCCGCCATGGCCGTTGTTCCTGCAGCGACCGTGCTTCTCCGCTCGGACCCGTGCACCCCCCAAGGCTCCTGGAGCAACCAGGAGGCCAACGCCACCCCTAGTCGGCTTCCTTGCGAGTTGCGGCCCCACAGCCGCACACCTCCAAACTCCGACCGCCGCCCGGCTCGTCGCCGCCGCCATTACATGTAGCCCCAGTGCACCACGCGGTCACCACCGCTTGCGCCACACCGACAGCTCTCCGTAGCCGCAAACCGCACATGAAATGGTGCTCTGTAGCGCCGTCCTGAGCAATGTCGGCGAGCCACCGCCGCGAGATCTGGTCGTCGACGGCTAACCGCCGTTCTGGATGACGTGGCACTTAATTAGGAGTTAATCAACTGGTTAACTAATCTAGTGACTCTGAGAGTGGGCCCAGCCCGGCTAAGTATCTTGTTAGTTTTTAAACTAATCGTAATTAGTCACTGTGACATTGACCTGCGGGTCCCACTGTCAGGTTTGACCCGGACCGGGTCTGTTGACCGCTGATGTCATCCTGACATCATGCTGATGCTATTACTATTATCTGGAATTAGAGTAAATCAGAAAAGGATTTATGAATTTCAGAAAATACTTGAAACTTCTAAAAATCATAGAAATTAATCTATAACTCAGAATGAAATAAATTATATATGAAAAATGATCAAAAAAAATTCAATCTACCCATCTGTACCATTTGCATGCTTGTTCGAATAACCTA
This sequence comes from Aegilops bicornis, assembly GCA_021605145.1. Lineage (NCBI taxonomy): Eukaryota > Viridiplantae > Streptophyta > Magnoliopsida > Poales > Poaceae > Aegilops > Aegilops bicornis. Next base: position 149,090,075 of record CM038671.1, on the reverse strand, counting down.
AGGTTGTTGTATATGTCAATTTGCATAATTGGCATTTAAATAAGCACATATGGAGTTTGAATTTGAACCCTTGGTTCAAACCAACTTCATTTAATCTGGTTTCTAGTTGCATTAGCTCAAACCACAACATATTGCCATGTCATGATCATGCAACATATTGTTGCATTGCATTGATTGTGTTCTTCCTTGTTTGCCGGTATTTGTCCCCTCTTAGTAGACGTGGTTCCGATGATGAGTTCGATGACACCGATGAAGAGCTATATCATCTTCAGAAGTTCTAGGCAAGCAAAACCCCCTTGTCCATTCCGATACAATCCCACTCTCTCGCTCCTGCTCTCTTTTACTACATTAGGACAACAATGATTCAACTATTACATGCTGCGGTAGTTGAACCCCTTTCCTCTGCATGACCTGTCATTTCCACAGTAAATAGATGAAACCCACTAGCATGAGTAGGAGTTGTTTGAGCCCTGGTGTGCCTACTCATTCATGCTTGTTTTTCATGCCTGCTATTTCTTAGAGTTGTGTCAGGTCTGATTCATTGGGGATGAGTTGGAAAGTTGTGAACATGTCCTACTGTTGAGAGCTAAGTGTGTGAACACGATTTGGCAAAGGTAGCGGTGAGAGGTCATGTAGGAGTACGTGGTGGGTTGTCTCATTGCAGCCGTCCTCAGGAACTGAGTTCTGTGTTTGTGATCCATGAACAGTTACTACCACACATTGGGCTCCGGGCGCTCCAAGCTCTCTCGACTTATTAATCAACCTGATCTCTGTCCAGGAGTTGCAACTAGTTTCTGGTGTTTGTAGGTAGTGTTAGTAGTCTATCAAGTGGCACTCGGTACAGGTGGGCTTGCGTGCTAGTTTTTTGGTTGAAGCGATTCCAAATTTTTGGCTTCCGCGGAAATATCTACCTCCCCGCCCCCTCCCCCTTACCAAAAGCCACATTTCCCCTATTTCTGCCTTCCTTTCCAAGTTGAAACCTTCACTCCTTGCTTGCAACGCCGCCGCCTCCTCGCCGGCGACCCTCCTTCACGCTCATCGGCCTCGCCTACCCAGGCAGGTAATCCACATCCGACCCCCATCCTCCTCCTCCTTCCACATACCACATGCCCCTACCGCCGGTGCGAGCGCGACACCTTCCGCCCAAATCACCGACCCCTCCACCAAATAAGCGCCGGCCTAAGCCATGGTGCACGCAGTATAGCCAGGACCTCAAGGAGCATTTGGCAGTGGAGAAGCAAATCGCGGCCGCACGCGCGGATGAGGTCGCGATGGCTGCCATTCGTGCCGACCCCCAGATCTTGAAGGAGCACCTTGCCATTTGCTAGTTACTCCAGTTAAGCATGCTCGGTTTACCCATTGCGGGTGCTGCTCCTGCCTTTCCTTCACAAATTCTAGTGAATTGTGCTATCTAATTTTACCATGCAATCTATTGCTCTAGTGTATATGTTCTATATGTCGTGTAGTGTGGTGCTCACTTATTAACTGTTTTGTTAATTAGTTGTCGTCTTGATTAACTATGCAGTTCAATTCTGCAAATGTGATGTTCAATTCTTTAGGCTGCAATTTTGTATTGTCTTCCATGTGACAAATAAATCGAATTTTGTATTGTTGTGCATGTGAGGAATAAATCGAATTTGGCTGCACTTAATACATGAGAAACGTATACAAGTGCTATATTTCCTAGTTCTTAATCATGCTTGGTTTGGGTAAATGGGTTTTCCCTGTGGCTCTAATTAATTTGATGAATCTGCAATGTGATTATTTTTCATCAACATATTTTATTGATAGCATGCAAACCCTTACTTAACCTGATGACTAACTACCTTATATGTGTTGGAGGGAAACAATGGGAAGCTGTGAGGTTTACAATCGAGGTTAGCACGTGCATGGTCCGTTGTCTAATAGCACATTATTATGCAATTGCAGGAACCATTCTAATATTTAGGTTTTTAACAGTTTGGTCTTGCACATGTAGGTCCTGCTGTCAGAGGTTTTGACCCACTGTTCGACCCTTTTTGCATCTGGGGAAATGAGTTGTCCATGAATATTAGTCAAGTCAAGAAACTCAGAAAGATTGTTAGGATAAAGAAATTAGCGACAAAAAAACAACAAGATCTTTGTCTGCAATGAAGAAGACATCAGTTCACTACAGGATGGTAGTAACTATTATACCTTGCCTTTTTAATTCCTTTGCCCCATTTCCAATATAGAGAAGATATTTTTTCACACCCTTGTTTTTAGGCCTTTCCAAAGCAGTTCACTGATGATTACCTCTCAAACCACATGTATGGTCAGGAGGCAAGGAAGGTATTCATACAACACCCACGGTTCAATATTGAAGTGTTCCTGAAGAGGACGAAGGATGGACGGTCAATCATCCACCGGCACTAGCCTAAAGTTACAAAGACCTTCAACATCAATGAAGGCTCAATATTCGCCTTCTGCTTCAGCAGTTTTCCAGATGAGATACATCTATCTATGTACCGTCTATGATGCTAATCTCGAAAGGTTATAGGTGTTACATGTGAAACTTGGTCCTGGTGTAGTTGTGTAATGGGGTAGCTGAGTGCTGAAGCTATATATGATGATGTTTTTCTGATGTATTTCAATTATGAAAATGAAATATATTGTGTGCTTAATATGAACTGTCAACTAGATTAATAAATGGATTGTGAGTAATCGGATAATTAGCCTGCTAGTGGCGAATTAGCCTGCTAATTGGGTTTTGCTATTGCAAACGGTTGTTGAAAAAAATACCGTGGGCGATGACCTCAGGCAGCGCACACAGTTTCTAGGAATAAAGCGTGTTCGATCAATGAACAATCACACACGACTTTCTCTTGAAAATTGTTTGCGTTGGGCCACCTTGCGCAAACGTTTACCACATGAAAACTGTGTGTGATGGATAGCCTTTGCCACACAGTTTCTTCCATGGACCGTATGTGATATATTTAATAATGCAAGCGATTTAATGGGAAAAATTGTGTGTGATGTACCTGTGAACGGAAACGTTTTCCTTCGAAAGACTGTGTGGGATGTACATACGAACGGAAACGTTTAGTGGGGACTGACTGTGTGGGATGTACTTGCTACCGGAAACAATTTCGCCGTATAATTGTATTTTTTAGCTCTACTGTACGTATTTCCATATATGAGCGCTCGCTGGTCGCACACGACCTCATTTTGTCGAACGTGTGTGCCAGGAGGGTATATCCCCGTCGGTTTCTGGTTCGTGTGGGAAGGAACCCCCTATCGCCCACACTCGCTTGGAGACGGTTCCAAATTCCGTCACGGAAAGGGGTTTTAAACCGTTTGTTTAGGAGCTCGTTGTACTAGTGCAGGACAACTTTTCGAGTGCCATTTCCTCTATAATAGTAAAAATAGGTGATGTTGGACCAGCCGACGAACCCTAGCTACTATACATGGGGAGCTGGGGAGTAGTGGCATAGAAGAAAAGCCGCATGCAGTGACCTGGGGAGCTGGACCAGTACAAGAAGTTATACCTCAGGTGGGTGAGATGTCGCTTAGGCGGGCGGGCGGAATCTGCCCACACGACGGCAGTGAACAAGGGCGCGAAGGACCTTCGTCCATGCAAGCGCCGGCTCCGAGAGGATGGTGCGCATCGGCTTCCTCCATTGCCGACGGCGACAACGTCAACGCTGCACCTCCTCACCTCCCGCAGCGGACGGGATTCGGCCGGATCTGTGACCACCAGTGAGGAGAGAGATAGAGTGGATACTGTCATCTTGTTTTGATATGGAGAGGGTGAGAGAGCGAGACGAGAGAAACCCTATCAAACAAGAGGCTATATATACAATGGAGTAAAAAGCCTCTCCATAGCAGTGGTTTTAAATAGAATACGCGCGTTCCCGGAAAAAAGAAACGAAAACTGGCGGACAATTTTTTTAACGTACCAAGAAAGAAAACTCGATCAAAAACACGCCCCCGCTTCCAGGCCGCGAGAGTCATCGCGCACACACACATAGACATAGACATGCATATCCATGTTTACGTAAAATTCCATCTCCATCTCCAATCATATTTGTCCAACTGGCACATTATTTATGTTATTAATTATATACGCAGCAATATTAACGTACATCATCTCTTGTTTGTGGGCGTCCAGACCGCTGCCACACCCGCTCCTAACCAACCCGGACCCTCTTCATCACCCGCGCGTGCTTCCCGCCCGAAACGGTCAGTGCCGCATTCATGCCCGGCCAGAGCGGACGCGACCTCTCATTGGCGCCGGCATTGAAGCGGCACACCGGCCGAGAGAGCGACGCCCGTGTCGCTTCCCGGTGCACACGACTGCTATGCGTTCAAAGGTCGCAATAGCCGGCCACAACATGCATGTAAAGGTTGTTGGGAGTACATGCTACAGCTAGCTGTCCTCCCCCTCCTCGTCAATCTCTTCTAGTAGTGCTAGTACTCCATGGCGCGGTCCATCAACAAGCAGGCGGGAAAGTTATCGTATACTCGGTTTGCGGTGATTGCCATGCCGAGCGACCGTGTGGGGTGGAGCCATGGAGGAGGGTGAGACACGAACGCGAAAAACGTGATTTAAACATTGGTTTTGCTAAATGGCGCGATCCAACGAAACGAAATGTTGGTTTCTCTCCGTTTCCATTTTTCTCCGAAAAACGAAAACTTTCCACTCCATCAAATACAAAGGAAAACTAACATGCATGCTGATGCATCTGAATGATTCACAGATCATAGCCAATATTTACTTCACAACTAAAGACAAAAGTTGTGAGAGTGTGTACAAAAGAAAAACTACTGATGGGGTCACTACGACTTAAACCCTAAACCCTAAACAGGATTTAATTTCCTGGCTAGGTAGAACCTATCGAAGGAAAGACGGTTGGCACCCTGATGGCAAAGATATTGAAGAAGTGTGATTACAATAATAGTACTGGCACTAGTTCATGAGACATAAACTCTTCACAAATAGAAGCCGGTAGAACTAGAGAAAGATTGACATGGAGATGGAGCTACGTGGGGGCGCTGCGGCAGTGGAGCAAGCCGGCTCCAAAAGGAAGTTGTACCTGGGACGTCGGGCTATAGCTAGAAGGGGGTTGGGAGGCGGCATCAGCCCATACCGTGGGGACCCCCGATTGGGAAGCACCGACAGTGGGTTTATGTCGACCGCGTCTACGCAGAACATCGTCCCCTTCCCCGAGCGGCGGGATCAGGCCGGATCTGTGACCAACGGTGTGGCCACCATCGTTCTATGCTTGTGAAGAGAGCAACCCAAGCAAGCAGGCTTGTAGCTTAGGCTCCTACTAGTGTATATATAGTGGTTTTCTTTTTCTCTCCATATCAACCATTTTATATTGTGTACTGTCATTGAAGAGTGAAATGATGGTTGCTTCTTCTGACTAACTTACTATGTGATTTGACTGCTCCTTAGTGGCCCCTACACATACTCCCCCTATGTGTATGACCGTTCCTGAGTCTCACTTGTACTTATCTCTGTTTTCTCGCATGACACGTAGATAGGATGCGCATAGAGGAATTTTGTTACTGCACGTTGTTACGTAGTACTACTAGTACCTACTCCCTCCTTTTGGTTTACTACTAGTACTCCCTCCGTCCTGGCTTATTGGTCCCCTTTGTACTCAATTCATGGGCTCGTTTTCCTCAAGAAATTGTCTTTACCAACGAATTAATATCGGGAATGCATGTGTGAACAACGGATGATTAAACCTTGCATGCAACGTTTTGACAAAGCATTGACTTATGAACATGTGAATGTGAGGGACTACAACCTTGTGCATGCATGCAACAGTCACACGTACACATGGGCGCAAAAACGCACAGGACGCCCTAATGCATGCATGTCCAAGCACACAACGGAACACACACGGTCACGCTCAAGTGCTCAACCTACATGTGCATGCACACACATACTCAGCCAGGGTGAGCTAGTGACCGTATAAACACCGGAAAATGTATATATTGAGCGCAATGAGCGTATATGAAGTCCAATGACCGTATTTTTACAAATATACAGTGACAGATAATGTATTTATCTCGTTTGAAATTAATCCATATTAACCGGAAAGGAGGCAGTATGGACTAGCATTACTTTGGTGTGTCCTGTCAACTTGCTGAACGAGGAGAAGCTTGCAGGACGGGAGAAGCTTGCGCGCGGTGGCTCATAGGACAAGGAGAAACTTTTGACTAATGCAAGCTCTCCCTCGCTCAGGCGGTGGACGTGCAACAGTTAATTCGGTGTCAGATTGCCAGAAGCATACACTGTACTAGTACCATTATTGTTCGACTTCCCGAAGAGGCGAACAGCCAAGTGCAAAGTTTACTAGTACTAGTACTACTACTATAGAGGTACTCCATCCTTTTTCAGTTTATAGGGCTTATCTCAAAATTTTAGATTTCTCATTTTATAAGTCTCAATTTGATGGTTCCCTGCCACATGTTCAGATTTCAAGGTGCATTAAATCATTGCATGCAAGTATAAACAGAAAATTAACCAATGCATGGACTTCATGCATGCATGCATTGCAATTAATGCATTGGTAAACATATTTTTTGGAGGAAAATGAGTGCATTAATTGGGTGTTTTTGCAAACTACAAAAATTATTCCACCACTCACCATCTACCTTGGTTGATGAGATTTTTGAATTGAGCCCTATAAACCGGAAAGGAGGTAGTATGTACTACTAGGAACCGAATGGAGGAGCTCCTGCACTCCTATTTTATTTTAAAATGTGATAAAGCAATCTTCAACACATTTGGTTCTCGTCGAGGGTTCTCGCATGTGATTATGGAAGTTGATTGCATGGAACACTCGCCACAATTATTGCTTAATTCTGGCTCATATCCTGTTACAAATAGGAGCGCTCGGTAATATTTTCTCTTTTTTTGTTATTCAGCATGTAAACAGGCCAGGAAACCTTGCGATGCATCTTTGTGTGAACCGTGCTTGCTACACCTTGAATGTGACCAAGAGCTGGCTTGATGAAACACCTCGCTTCCTTCTTCTTTTTTTGCGGGGTACCTCGCTTTCTAGTGACAAGACTCTTGGCTGGTCGTCCTAAGAATGCTTATATATGAATAAAGCTCTCTCATTTACCTGCAAAAAATGTTAAGCCATATTAACCGGAAAGGAGGGAGTATGAACTAGCACTACTTTGTGGTGTGTCCCGTCAACTCACAGAACGAGGAGAAGCTTGCAGGACAAGGTGAAGCTCGCTTACGCCCACTCCATCTACCTCAAGCCTGGAGGCTCACAGGACGAGGAGAAGCTTTTGAGTAATGCAACCTACCCTCGCCCAGGCGGTGGACATGCAACAGTTCATTCGGTGTCAGATTGCCAGAGGCATACACTTTAGTACCATCATTTTTTGACTTCAAAAATAGGCGAAGAGCCAAGCGCAAGGTTTGGTAGTATGAGTAGTACTACTACTAGAACCGCATGGTGGAGCGTTTGTACTCTTATTTTATTTTAATCTCTGATAAAGTACACATTTATTCGGGAGAAGTGCGGAAAACGGCAGCCCAATAGTAGTATTAAGAAACATCAAACATGTAATGATGATATCAATCAACCATGCTCAAATATATCTTGGCCTTCGTCCGAGCACGTCTGTGTGTTCTCGCTCCTCGTCTCTCTCAAGGAACGGTGGGTTGGCCATTTTGCCATCAATTGAGATCGGTTTTCTCACACTCCGGTCCCACATGTCAGTGATATGCCAAGAGGAAGTGCGTTGACCGACTGGCCATACGCGTACTTGGTTTTGCACCTTCATACTACTCCTCCCTCCGTCACACTTTACAGGGTGTGCTTCATTCTCATGCATTTCTCTCCATGCATTTCCACCACCAGAGAGACTTTAGACGCGTTTGGTTTAATGCTCAATTAATTAGGGCGTGGTAATCGCAATCAAGTCCACAATTTTCTCTCAATGTACTAGGTGTGTACACGGAGTGGAGTAAGTGCATGCATGTGTGTACCCGGGGTGGAAGCACTGCATGCATGTGTGTACGCATTACTTCCTCTAGTAATAGACACGGTGTTATAATTACCAACGCTATTTTTTAGGCTGATCGCTAGTTGTCTTGGTCCCAGATATTGTTTGTTTTAAGCGCGCTCTATAAATAGTGACGGAGGGAGTAGTATGAGCGGATTCAAAGAAGAGCATATTGATGGTTGCTTCTTCCGAGCAACTTAGGCTAGTCATAGTGGGTAGTAACTTAGACTAGTAACATGCATATGTTACTAGTCTATGTTACTATCATTATAGTGGGTAGTAACATAAGTGTAGTGTCATGCAAGCCTTCATTTATTATGTTGTAGACTCATTTTTCATTTGGGGTGTGTTATGTTCTGGTAACATATTATGTTACCACAAGCACCTCTCTCCTCATTAACTCCATGCCACATAAGCATATATATCTTGGTTTGTGTTATGTTACTATCCAAGTTACTCCCACTATGGCTAGCCTTACAGTGGGAAAGGTGGGTGAGGGAGTCCTGGATTAGGGGGTGTCCGGATAGCCGGACTATAGCCTTTGGCCGGACTCCTGGACTATGAAGATACAAGATTGAAGACTTAGTCACGTCCGGATGGGACTTTCCTTGGCGTGGAAGGCAAGCTTGGCGATCTGGATATGTAGATCTCCTACCATTGTAACCGACTACATGTAACCCTAACCCTCTTGATTGCTGTATAAACCGGAGGGTTTTAGTCCGTAGGACCAACAACAATCATACCATAGGCGAGCTTCTAGGGTTTAGCCTCTCTGATCTCATGGTAGATCTACTCTTGTACTACCCATATCATCAATATTAATCAAGCAGGAGTAGGGTTTTACCTCCATCGAGAGGGCGAACACAGGTAAAAACATTGTGTCCCTTGTCTCCTGTTACCATCCGCCTAGACGCATACGATTCGGGACCCCTACCCGAGATCCGCGGTTTGACACCGACATTGGTGCTTTCATTGAGAGTTCCTGCGTGTCGTCATCTTTAGGCCCGATGGCTCCTCCGATCATCAACAACGATGCGCTCCGGGTGAGACTTTTCTCCTAGGACAGATCTTCGTATTGGCGGCTTTGCCGCTGCGGGCCAATTAAGCAGCCATCTGGAGCAGATTAAGCTTCGCCCTGGCTGCCAGGTCAGATTTGGAAGTTTGAACTACACGGTGACGTCGCGGAGACTTGATCTTGACGGGTTCGAGCCACAATAGCGCGCCGCCTTTGCATCACGAGGGCATGATCTAGCTCTGCCGCCCGAGCAGTGTCTGGAGGCGCACCGATGTCCGCTCCGAACCTTAGCTTCCGGAGCCGTCTGCGCCGTCGAGGGCGGGTGGCTAGACACCGCTTAGGGGTTGCAATCTCTATGGCGATTGAGCCATATACCTACCCGTCCTTTCTGCGGCTTCGTGACTCCAAGGTGCGGACTCCTCTCCGGACTACGAGCCTTCTGCGCCCCGCCAATCGAATCCGATTGGGTGCCGATCATGGAATTCCTTTGCCGCGGACATCTTTCAGCACTTTCGCCCTTTGGCGACATCTGAACTCACTAAAGTCTCTCTCTTTATCGGAGAGCCCTGGCCGGATTATGGTCAGGAAGGTTGGGATGCGGACGACGAAGAAATTCAAAGCCCACCCACCACCCACTTCGTAGCCACTGTCAATGATTTAACCGACATGCTCGACTTCGACTCCGAAGACATCGATGGTATGGACGATGATGTAGGGGAGGAACACGAACCAGCGCCTATAGGGCACTGGAAAAACATCTCATCTCACGATGTATACATGGTGGACACACCTAAAGGAAGCGACGACGAGGAACAACGGGACGCTATGAAGGATCGTTCCCTCGAAAAGCAGTCAAAACGGCGACGTAAGCGCCGCTCAAAGTCCCGCCTCGACAAAGACAACAGCCATACAGACCCAGCCAAAAGCGAAGCGAACGGTGGGCAGCGAACATGCTATCGAAAGCAACCGTGCGAACAGGACAACCTGGATAAACAACCGTCCCGGCAAAGATAACAGTCCGGACGATCTCACGCCGGACAAGTTGCTGGAAGCGAAGAACCTCCACAAAGGCTGCGTCGCCCTTGCACGTAGCTTGAAAAAGCGAAGCGGAAGCTCAAAACAGCGGAAGATGCCCTCGAGAATCGAGATGGAGCAAAGTACTCAACACCGTGAACAAATCTGGCTGACGATCGCCCGAACAAAGAGCTATCCAAAGCGAAAACTACTGCCCGAATTTGATGAGGAGGCCGTGAAACCCCACAATCAAAAACAAGGAGGCCACCCGGTCGGATGGGCGACCCCATGGCAAACAGAGGAAGCGGCAAGCGGCGCCGTGCACAAGCCGACGCAGCGATCCGCCTGAGGATTCATATCAAAAATATGGCCCGATTAGATCTATCTACGGGCCAAGAAACAAACTCTAGTAAGCAATGCAACACATCAAGTATCCGAACATCATGGTACACCTAAATATAGGGGTGCACTTTTATGTTTCACCGATGAGGTCTTTGGATCATGAATTTCGGCAGGATTCAAGCACTGTAAACATAGAGGCATCTGACGGAACAACAGACCGGAGATGCGGATTGAGGATTACATCCTCCATATACACATGGCTAGAGGAGATGATCTCACGCCATAAAATACTTACCCCTCAAGCTCAAAGGGCCAGCCCGGCATTGGCTTAAAAGCCTTCCGAAAACACCATTGGAAGTTGGGAGGAGCTCGAGGATGCTTTTAAGACAAATTTTCAAGGGACCTATGTCCGACCTCCGGATCTTAGCGATTTAAGTCACATAAATCAACAACCGGAGAGTCAGCCGGAAATTTTGGAACAGATTCCTTACTACAAAGAACCAAATAGTCATTGTCCGGACGGCAAAGCCTTAGCGACTTTCAAACACAACGTCCGGGACGAATGGCTCGCCAGACACCTCGGCCAAGAAAAGACAAGAACAATGGCCGCATTAACAAGCATCATGACCGGCTTTGCGTGGGAGAGGATAGCTGGCTGGCAAGATCTTGATACCAATGACCCAAGTACATCCAAAGTCGAGGGATGGAAACGGGAAACCACGACGCAGCAAGGACCAACATCGGACCAAGGGAAACAGCCCGAAGAGCACGGCAGTCAACGCCGGATTCAAAAGCTCTCGGCAGAATCATAAAAAGCTGCCCCCTAAGGATAATAGGGACGAGCTATCTAACTTAAACAAAATCTTGGACAAGATATGCCAGATCCACAGTACTCCCGGGAAGCCTGCAAACCATACCCACAGGGATTGTTGGGTCTTCAAGCAGTCCGGCAAACTCAACGCCGAACACCAGGGCTCGACACACCAAGCGAGGGCGATGGCGAGACCCCACAAGCAGAGCAGGAAAACAAAAGAATTTCCCACAAGAAATCAAAGCAGTAAACTCACTTCACGTGACAAAGGGAAAAATAGAGAAGCGCCCATAGAGTGCAGCCATACGGCCTATCGAAGGATTCCCGCCACTTGGTTGTTAAAACCAATCACCTTCGACCATCAGGATTACTCTAGAAGTATACGGAATGCAGGTTGGACTGCCTTGATATTAGATCCGATAATTGGCGAGACTCCAATTTACACAAGTCCTAATGGAATGGCGGTGATCTAAACCTGCTATATCGAGGACACAACCATAAAATGGGGATAGACCCAACCAAATTTCCATTGCACCACTTCCTTTCAAGGGTATTGCCAGGCCCATATGCCCATTGTCTGGCTCTCTACTGCTAGAAGTTGTGTTAGGCTCACCCGACAACTTCCGCGCGAAAAAGTTAACCTTCCGCCTCGCCCCATTTACAAGTAGCTATCAAGCACTATTGGGACGTGAAGCTTTAGCCCGCTTTAACGCAATGCCGCATTATGCATCTCTTACACTTAAAATGCCCGGTCCACGCGGCATCATCACATTAAAGGGAAACATCGAGGGTTCCTCGAGTCCGAAAAATTGTGCGGTTGCCTTGACAGCCCCACAATAAACCGGCTTCACCAATACAAGCACTTAGACAGGTCGTCGAGACCCCGGACACGGCTGGACGAGTCCGGCGTAAACATACAAGGGCTTACTAGACGCATACCCCCGTACAAGGGGCTCCGCGCATCCACAACAAGAGACAATAAAGCTCAATTTTGTTCATTTTTTGAATTGTACTTTGTTTATTTAATATAACGTACATTTCGCATGATCTTTTTCAACTAAGTTCCTCTCTTTTACAAATGAAGACCGTGCTACACCCGTCCAGGATACGGCACAACGGAGACACAGGCGCAGACGTGCAGTAGGGACCCGTTGCAAGGATTCTTTTTAGATTAAGACCCTGCTTAAACCTTTTTCACTGTCTCTTGTTGATACACATCCCCCGGTTTCTTGCTATAACCGAGGAGGAGGCTGGCGTTTTGGCATAGGCACGTCAGAATTTCGCACGTACCTGGACACCAGGGGCTTATTACCAAGGGCGATTATTCGACCCGTTTTCATAAAGACCGAATACCTTAGGGAGTGTTCGGCGTCTCGAGTTAGGCCTTATATGCATCAGCTCCGAATCATGTCTTTGGTCAAATGTTGGGTTTGCCCGGCTCCTGTTTTTGCTGCCTTCGTTACGCTCTATCGGCTAATGCGGCACCGGGAGAACTCTTCTGCGATTGTGCCCCGGTTCGCCGGGCAAGCACCTCGAGAGAAAGCCGAAACGGCTGATCATAATATAGCGTGAGACTGGTCAACCACTTTCGATGACCCGCTGGAATCTTTAGAATTCCTCCGCATTGACGAAGGTCGTTTCTGGTCGAGCACATCTGGCGCCCGAATTGGTGTAGCGGTGCCCCTAGGGGCTATATAGTAGCCCCAGCAGCCGAACTCCTATGGCTAAGTGAAAGTGATAAAGCATTATAGTCCGGTTTCCTAGTTTTACTGCACTATCACCTCCTTTGTAGGACCAAGGCGTTGGATCAAGTGTGAAAAAAGCGCTTTACGCAAACACCCCGCATTATATGCGTGGGGGCTGAAACCAAAGACTGCCATCTTTGGGTTATATACACATATACATTAACGGCCGCATACAGGAGGTATTTTAATTCTTGAAGGCACAAGTATAAAAAGCTTTTATATTCCATGAAACATTGTTTCACAATAATACATGTTATTCGAACATAATATCCTTGAAACCTTTGCGTCTCTATTAAGCAGCGCCTGAGAACTTCCTAAAAATAGTGCTCGGCAGAACTCGGCTTCCGTCCGAATCTTGGGATGCAACATCGGTGGCCTTCATCTCCGCCCGGTATGTCTTGACACGGGCAAGAGCCATCCAGCGCACCCTCTATGCATGTTGACCGCCTCATTGCTTTGATATGTGGCACCGCGCAAGGAACTGCTGCACCAAGCCAAAATAACTCTTGGCTCGGGCCTTTTCGGCCACAAATGAGTCACGACAGCCTTCATGGCAAGCCGGACAATCTATTTAGCTCCGCCCATTCGATTGACGATCGCTTAGTGGAAGTGGGCCTTTCTGGATTCTGGCTGCGACCAAAAAGCTCTTCCATCTCGTGATCCTTTTGATCTCCGAAGTGTTTGGCCACGTCCGCGGCACTCGCCGCCAAGTCCAGATAAGCATCCTCCAAACTCCACAGCCGGTCCAACTGAGCATATTTAGGGTCTGTGAACTTCCTCCGCAGCAGATAGGGCTTTCCAGCCGCGATATCTCCGGCTTGACGTAGCTCCTCCTTCATAGCTCTCATCGCAGAGCGAGCATCCTCGGCCTCGGTGGTGGCCTTCTTTAGGTCCTCTTGCTCCGCTCGACCTTCTTTTTCAAGAAGCTTCATGGCCTTCGGTAAAATTCTTCAACTTCTCGGCCATCTCGGCCATTTCCCTCTTAACCCGGCGGTGAGCATCCTGTTCGGCTTTTAGCTCTTGACGCCTTTAAGGCAGCGCATCACTTTCTCTGGCCTGCTCCTTGGCTCGGGCAAGCTCCGCCGAAAGGTTCTCCATGGCAGCGGCACCATCTGCATCAAGCATACATGTTGTAAGGCACGGACATCAAGCTCCCTTACCGGTGTCGCGGAGCTGCATACCTTGTGACTCGTCAAGCCGCTTATTGACAAGCGCGATGTTGGCATCCGCCACGTCAAGTTGCCGCTTTAGTTCGGCAAATTCATCAGTCCGGCTAGCCACCGGACGCTCCGCCACCTACATAGGAAGGGCGACATATTATAGCGGGATTATGATCCTCGGCACGCCGTCATTTTTGACAACGCACCGAGTCTCAGGGGCTACTATCTACACAGAGCGCATCTTATATATGCGGAACCGTCAAAAGGTACATCATTGCACGTACCTCCAAACCCGTCAGTAAACTCATGGTGGCCTCGTACAACCCGCTTTCCGCGGATGAAATTTTTTCAATCGCCATTGCCCATCAATGCACGGTGATCCTCACGAGATAGACACTCGCCCGGCAGATCCTTCAACTCCTCCGACCATGCACCGGGAGGTGTCGGACTCGTCGATGGCCTTTTGAAGGCGGACACGGAAGGGCTTTGGGGGCCCTCGACTGCCCTCCGCCCTGCTGGATTCGGAGAAGCCCTCCGCGACGACACCTCAGGATCGTCCGCCTCGCTAGGTGGTACGGCAGGGGGAGGCGTTCCGCTCTCCATCATCTCCGGATGAAGATCCCCTGAAGACGAGCTCTGCTGAGAGGGGCTAAGATCCGAACTACAAGGTAAAATTTCGGTTATCTTCAGAAATAAAGCAGGGATGTGTCTTATTTTAAAAACTCCCCTCTCTACCTACGGATCGCTGGAGGGCTGATCTCCTTGGGGAAATAGTGCGGCCGGGACATCTCCCGGTGCAGGACCCTCTGGCAAAGATTTCTTCCCCCGCTTTGAGGCCTTGGCCTCCGGATCTTCAGAGGCGGTCCTCTTCTCCCCTTGGATGGAGGGATTCTCGATCCCTCCTTTCTTGATGACCTCCTTCGCGGAGGCAGTAGCTTCCTTGTTCCCTCCTTCGCCTTCTTCCAAAGGCGCAGCCTCCAGCATCTTGTTTAACACGGGATCCGGCGTGGTCTCAGGGAGGGGGGTCGGACACCTGATCAGTTTTGCTTTCGCTATCCACTCCTGTTTAAGGGACAAATATTTTAAGGGCAAGTTTGTGATAAATATACGGATAGCGTGTCCGGCTACAGGACTACTTACTTGAGTATCCGGGCGGTTGCAGCTCAGACCTGCGTCCTCGGTCAAGTCCGGACACATTGTTTGTGATCCGAAGAACAGTTTGTACATCTCCACGGGTGTTGCACCCATAAAATGTTGGAGAACTCGAGGTCCCTCCAGATTGAACTCCCACATGCGGAGGGGGCGATGTTTGCAGGGCAGGATGCGACGAATCAGCATGACCTGCGCTACCTCGACCAGATTGATCTCTCTCTCTAGGAGGTCTCGAATACGGCCCTGCAACAAGGGCACGTCCTTGGACGGCCCCCAGTCAAGCCCTTTATTGACCTGACGTCGGCAGCGGTGGAGGACCCGGCGAAAGGCAGGTGGCGCCACCCATTTGGTGCCCACAGGAGCTGTGATATAAAACCACTCTTGTTGCCATAATGAGCTCCTCTTGAAAAGAGCCCTCGGGCCATAGGCGTCGACATTCTTTCTTATAACAGCCCCTCCGCACTCTGCCCGATTGCCCTGGATCATCTTGGCTCCACCTTGAAGGTCTTGAGCCACAATCCGAAGTGAGGCGTAATGTGGAGGAAGGCTTCACACACGACGATGAATGAAGAGAAGTGGAGCATGGACTCCGGATCCAAGTCGTGAAATTCCAGCCCATAATAAAACATGAGCCCCCTCACGAAGGGGTCCGTCGGCAAGCCTAGCCCCGAAGGAAGTGAGATCTGAACACCACGCTTTCACCGGGCTTGGGAGTGGGAATAACTTGCCCTTAGGCGGGCAGCCTATCGCGAGATTTCGCGGTTAGATACTGGCATCTCTTAGCTTTAGGGCGTCTTCTTAGTGGCGGAGGAAGGCATCCACCAGCCTTGATGGTCGGGCGGACATCATCGAAGGTCCGGCGCTGAATCTGGAGCTTTGGGTGTTGGGACTCGAAGCGAGGCGGATTCGATTGAGATTGAGGGAAAAAGCGGGGCCTTGGTCTCTTTATAAAGAGGTTGAATACCGAGAGCCCTCCCGTGACCGTTCGGGACTCACCTTCGATAGAGGCGTGCCAACAGCACGGCTGGGTTACCCATGCCCGTATTAATGAGAATCCGGAATAAGGGGACACGATCTACTGCTTTGACAAGGCGTGCCAAGAAACCGCCTCGCTTCTGGCGCTTAGGTGGGACGGTAAAAATGATTCGAATAAAGGCTTGGTGGTGGTGTGATGTCACGCAGCTGCGGAATACGTCGGCCAGATTGAACTTATGTGAATATTATTCTCTCTACGGTGGTATGTGGAACTTATTTTGCGAGCGGACACTATCCTTGTGTTCAAAATCTTCTATGAAGTATTCGGAGGAGGAACCCGCCTTGCAATGCCGAAGACAATATCTTGCGCGGACTTCGTCTTCATTGAAGCCTGGTTCGAGACTCTTGAGGGAGTCTGGATTAGGGGTGTCCAGGATAGCCGGACTATAGCCTTTGGCGGACTCTGGACTATGAAGATACAAGATTGAAGACTTTGTCCCGTGTCCGGATGGGACTTTCCTTGGCGTGGAAGGCAAGCTTGGCGTCTGGATATGTAGATCTCCTACTTTGTAACCGACTCTATGTAACCCTAACCCTCTTGGTTGCCTATATAAACGGAGGGTTTTAGTCCGTAGGACGAACAACAATCATACCATAGGCTAGCTTCTAGGGTTTAGCCTCTACGATATCGTGGTAGATCTACTCTTGCACTACCCATATCATCAATATTAATCAAGCGGGAGTAGGGTTTTACCTCCATCGAGAGGGCCCGAACACAGGTAAAAACATCGTGTCCCTTGTCTCCTGTTACCATCCGCCTAGACGCACAATTCGGGACCCCCTACCCGAGATCCGCCGGTTTTGACACCGACAGTGGGGCTTATGATTTGACTGCTCATTACTCACTATTAGTGCGGCGCAACGACCGGGCTGAGTCTCCCATGCAGTTGTGCACTACTCCCTCCGTTCTTAAATATACTATGAAATATTTGTCTTTCTAGAGATTTCAATGAGTGACTACATATGAAGCACAATGAGTTAGTCTACACTCTAAAATATGTCCATTTGAAACTTGTAAAAAGATAAATATTTACGAACGGAGGGAGTATAATTTTGTGCATGGCAGATGGACCCGGATGCTGAAGGGGCTTCTGGCAATGCTATCAAGCTTCCAACATTTGTTTACATAATTGACGTACTATACAAATAATTTTCCAGCGACATGAAATTGTACAATGCTCTGAGCTTTCAGCTTTTGTTTCGTGTGTCTTGCCATCCATGCTCTTTCGTAAAAAATAAAAAACTAACTTCCTTGCTAATGCATCTCAATGATTAGGAGATTAGAGCTAATATTTACATAACAACTGAAGACATAGATGTGAGAAGGTGTTAAATTAAAACTGATCCATGCTTTCATTGGCAGCAACTTCCCCCCAGCTCTGTCTAAATCAACAAGGCATGTTGGGAAAAAAGTACCTGTCTGGAGCATGCAACATTCCGATCATTTTGTGCAGTTCCACTAAAATAGAAATTTGGCGTCCCTGTTCCAAAGATATTAAGTGTGATTACAATAATAGAGGACTATTGATGAAACAATAAACACACAAATAGAAGTCGGTCACCTTTGCAGTCTCTCTTAAGACTAACTAGTTGGAGAAGATTAAGCAAATAGTTGGAGAAGATTAGGCTCGGAGTTGGATGAGGAGGATAGAGCAAAACCAATCTCCCTTTGTGCGATTAAATGCTTTGAAATGTAGAGAGCGTTGCCCGTGTGACATTTTAGTACAACTGCACAAAACACTCTTAAGAAAAAAGTGATTTGTGCAGTTCACCAAAAGGTCGCAATAGCAACAATGTGAAATGGATAGCCCTGTTTGTAAAATAGAGGTAGAAAGGAAACAATTACTGGCCAATAACAGTTGATGACACATACGACGACAAAAAAGAAGCATATTCCTTGTCCTAAGGGAAGATAACAACACGGTTGTGTTTGTCTAAAACGGTGTGAGGATGAGATTACAATATGGAAAGTACGATGGACGAGCTACATTTTGGGCAAAGAACTATGGAAGATCCACATGCAAGATTTTCCACATGAAGCGACGTGGGGAGACGGGCAGTGGAGCAAGGCCGGAGGGGATACTTGGGGGTCATTGGGATGTAACTAGGAGAGCGGCGGCAGGCGGGATCTGCCCATACTGCGGCAGCGAGAAAGTGGGAAGGCCCTACCGTGTCGGAGCTTGGTCAGAGAGAACGCCGGGTACTGCAGATCGGGACGTGCTGCCTCGGCGCCGTCGAACGGAGAAATGATGCACATCCTCCCTTTCCGCCGGCGGACAGGATGCGGCCGGATCAGTGACCTATGGCGAGAGAGAGAGAGAAAGAGAGTGTTGGTGTACAAAAAGAGGGGTGCATTTTTTGTACCCCTATACCTATGCACGGGCAGTCAGAGTCGTGCCCACGGTCACACCTAGCAGAGCAAGGGAGGTGAGCCAAAGTAAGACCAGAGCACAAGACAATCAGAGCAACACCAAGGCCAAGACCACAAAGAGCAGAGGGACGAAGCAGGTGTCTTGCCGGGGCAACCTCAGCAGCCCCGGCAAGATCCTTGCCGGACAGCTTCGCCCACGCCTTGAGCGAGCCACCCTTGAGCCCACGATCCCCAACACCATCATCCACGTGGGGCCAGGGCTCGATAAGGCACCTCTGTGGTAGCATGCAGATCTTTATGAAGACATATTCGAGATTAGATGAGGATTAGAAGACGACGATCCTCGGCAAGATCCTTGTCGAGGAAGGCTACCAAGACCCCCGGCAAGACCCTTGCCGGGGACGACAGCACGCCACGGCAAGACCCTTACCGGGCCACCGGCAAGGCCCTCACCAGGGACGGCAATGGGGGCCACCGCCAGACACCTAGCGACCAAGCTTCCACCGCCGTTAGCATCATTGCCAGCCCAACCAGCTGGGCAGGAACCCGCGTGGCAACATGCAGCCCCCAAGCCAACTCATCAAGCGCCTACGTGGCGGCATGCAGATCTTCGTGAAGGCTCCACCACCGCGCCACCTCAGCTGCCTGCCTGCCTACGTGGCACCGCACGCATCACTGGCCGGGGCACGTGTCAAAGCGAGGGGGAGCAGCGACGGATGGGACGGGCCTCGCCCCCGTCCCCGATAAAGCAAGGGGACACCTCAGTGGTGCATTAAATGCATCTTGTCACATGTCTGAGGGATAACCTCGCAACTCTGTACACCTTTCCACCTCCTGCGTGCAACTGTGGCAACCCCTTTTACCTATAAAAGGAGGCCTGAGGCGACCAGGGGAAGGATTCGGCTCTTTCGAACCACACGCTGACCACAGCTAGTTCAAGAGCTCAAGAACTCTCGAATACACCCACCAAAGCAGGACTAGGGTTTCACGCATCCTCGCGGCTGAACACAGGTAAATGATCCTTGTGCTGTCTACTAGCCCTGCTCTTCTCGCAACCCTGCGCCCCGGCAACCGTAGTAGGGATTCTTGTGATCCCATTGGTGTCGTTCCACACCGACATCTTTGGCACGCCAGGTAGGTGGCGCAATTGTGAGAATCTGGCCTAGTAGTCGGCCTAGCAATTCTTAAATGCCTTGACCTTACGAGAGGAAGGCGGTAATTTGGAGAAACGCCGGCTCGGCAACAGAAAAGCTAAGTTATTCAGAGCCTTGGTTTATTTCCTTTTACACTTGAGGTTATCGTCCTCGGAGATCTGGCCTATGTATGAGAAACCTGCACACAAAGGGGCCCCCCGCGATTGGCAACGCCTTTGTTCTGTTTCGAGTCCGCTCAACAGCTCAAAGTTGCCGCGTCGAGAGCGGTGGGGTAGCCTTCCACACCTTGCAACGCTCCTGATTCTGACTCGAATCAAACTTGACAGTGCGGGCGGCCGCGCTAAGGGCGGTAAGGTGGTTTGCCCGGCAGTAGGCAGACCCGGCAGGCCAATGGGGATCTGTCCCCAAGGCGTGCATGTAGGTTTCACGCTTTTGGCGAGCCTACCCGATGGCGTGGGGTGGACATACAAAGGAAAATCAAACAGGAAAATAACATGCATAATACTGAAAGTGCTGCAAAGTTATATTACATCAAATTGTTGCTGCGGTTCTAACTAGAGATAGCCATTGTCTTGGTTGTGAACCTGCAGCAGCGACAAGAAACAGGATGCCTAATCCCGGCGCTGGCCCTCCACCCTCAGAATTCCGCCGACACGGCTGATGATGGGCTTGATGTGCTCCCTGAGCGGCGCGAGGTCAGTACCCTCCGGCAAGCTCTCCAGCGCGGCGTCGAAGTCTAGGTCGTGGTACCAGTGCGCCACCTTGGTGAGAACCTTGGTCATGGCACCCTGGCAGAGCCTCCGGGACTCCTCTGCCAGCGAGGCCGCCTGGCTGGCGTGGAGCCGCTCCAAAGCGCCGACGACCTTCTCAAAGTACAAGGTCAGGCTGCAGTTGGTGCTCACGCTCCGCTCCGAGATGTACCTCATGTCTGGCATACCCATGATGGCCAGCTGCGCGGCGGCTTGGTTCGCGACGGCGGAGAGGCGATCGAGCCAACGTTTCTTGCCCGCCACATGATCCGCGAAGTTGAGGCCCTCGTTCATCCGCAACTCCTTCTCGGCCTCCAACTCCTTGGCCAGGGTCCCCTCTCGGGTTTTGGCCTCCTCCAGCACCTTCTCGAGACCCTCCAGCTTCATCTTGAGGTCTTTGATGGAGTTGTTGGCCTCGGAGAGCTCCCCAGCTTTGCTGACGACCGCTCCCTGCGCCTCTGTCAGAGCACTGTTAAGCGTGTCCCTCTCCTGGGACAGCTTCAGCGCCTGCTCCTTCAGCCCGTCGCGCTCCACCTCCAGCTCCTTCACCTTGTCGGTGTGAACCTGGGCCTGGGCAATGAGTTCCACCTTGTGCCTCTGCTCTAGCTCACTGGTCCGCTGCAGGACAAGCTTCTCTACCTCTGCATCCTTGCCATGGAGCATGGCGGCGAGCTTCTCCTCGCGTGCAGCAAGGTCCTCCTCCTGGGAGTTCAGCGTGGCACAGTGCTTTGGGTCAGGCGCCTTCGGCCGCTTGAGATTCCTCGCCGTCTCCTGAGCCTTCTCGACGTCGGCAAGCTTCATGGTGAGCTCCAGGTCACGCCTGGCCAGCTCGCCCTGGGCAGCCTTGAGCTCCTGGTGGGCCTCACGGAACCAGTCCTGCATCTCGGCGACGCGCTCCTGGAGGTCCTCCTCCGCCTTCTCCACCACCGCCGTCCTGGACTTAACCTTGTCCAGGCGGGCGTGGTGGAGCGCCTGGAGCTTCTGGAAGCTGGCGCCCATGACACGGAGGAGCCGCTCTTCCTGCGAACCGTCACCGCCAACGATCGGCTCGGCGACGGCTTCAAGCCCAGCAGCGGCAAGCACCTCGTCGTCGAACACCTCTCCCTCGACGGGTGTCCTGGTGCTCGACGCGCCTGGAAGGTGGACGAACAAGTTGTCACTCACCCTCAGGTACTTGCCGGAGCCGGAGGCGGCAGAGGAGGAAGGCCGGTCACCAGCCTCCTCCTCCTCCTCGGCAGCGGCCCTGCCGGCTTCCCCGTCAGGCCCCTTGCCGGCCTCCTCGGCGGCCGCCTTGTCGTCCTCCCCGGTAGGCCCCTCGGCGGCGTCCTCGGCAGCGTCCTAGGCGGCGTCCTCAGCAGCGTCCTAGGCGGCCTCCTCGGCGGCGATCTTCTCGGCGTCCGCCTCAGCGGCCTTGGCGACCCCCTCGATGACGGCGTCCACGTCCTCTGGGTTCACCAAGGAGGAATCTGGGCGCCGAAGAAGGGGGTGAGGCAAGGCCAGGACCAAGAACCGGAAAGGAAAAGAAGCAGGGATGAACAGCGAATGACTTACCGGTGCCAGCGCCCGGCTGGGAAACGAAAGGCCCCTCCCCGCCAACATTTGGCGACGAGGCAGAGCTGCCGGCGCCCAAGTTCTCTTCCTCCTCCTCCATGTGTGTGGGCTCGGCGCTTGGCGCCCTTGCCGGGGACGTCCCTCGGGGCGGCGTGTGGGGGCATGTTGCGAGTAGCCCTCTTTGGCTCCTCCTGCTGGTACTCTCCTCCTGCATACCTAGCAAGGTCAGCACCAAAGTGTCATCCCCCAGACACGTGTCGAAGAAGAAAGAATGATGGACTTACGCTGGGGGCTGTGCCGGGGGCTGCTGTCCAGGCTACTGAACACCACCAACGGTGCCCTCGAAGTACCAATCGGGGGTTGGCCACCCGCCGAGACCTTGTACCTTTCACCCTCTGGGCCAGCGTCTCCGCGTCCCTGCAAACACAAAAACAAGTCAAGACAAGCAACGAAGATTGGGGAGGCAGAGATAACGAAAAGGAACCAGATGCTTACTCGTCGTCCGCCTCCTCCTCTGCCATCTTCCTCTTCCTTCTCGGGCTGAGGGATCCATAATCGAAGCTGACCTCCATGTCAACATCCGCCGGAGGAGGGGAGGGAGGCGGCGTCTGGGCACGCTTGGATGAAGAAGGGGTGGATGTCTTCTTCTTCACCGCGGCCTTCGCCGGCTTCTTCGCCGCTGCGGCCCTCGTGTGGGGTCGGGACCCCTCCAAGGTTAGCTGCGGCTGCGCAGCCTTGCCGGGCCGGACCGGCTCACCGGAACTGGCCCGCCGCAAGACTCGCCCTCTCCCCATAGCCAGCGTCGGGCCTGCGGTCTCGTCCTCCTCCGACGACGACTCACCAGTCACATCTTCAACCAGAGGGGCCTCGGTGCCGACGCTGCTGGCTCCCCCGGTGTCCGCCGCCCACCGGGCGAGCTCCTCCTCCTCCGCGGCCATCACGGCCCTGTCCTCCACACCACCGGCGCTGCCGGCCTCCCTGGCGAGCTGCACCTCCCTCGCCCTGGTGGCGATGTAGTCCAGCTCCGCCTGGGTGGTGTCCTGGAAAAGCAGCCGCTCGGCGTCGGTGCTGACGTACCGCTCATGCAGGGTGTCAAAGAATTGCTGCACTTTGGCATCCTCCGGCTCCTTCTAGCTCGGGTCGGGGCCATGCGTGTTGCAGTCCGGCATCATGGCAATGATCTCGGACCGACGCGAGTTGTTGCACAACAGGACCACCCCCATCGGCAGCTTGAACAAAGGCCCCTTGAGGACCTTGCCGGCCTTGGCGGCGGCCCTCGCAACCTTGCCGATCCGCTCGACCTTGCCGTCACGGCTCACGTCAAGCTGGAAAATCCGCTGGCAGAAATGGGCGTGCGCCATCACTGTGAAGTTGTGGTTGAGGCCCGGGCGGAGCCGCATGATGTCGGTGGGGTTCGTGAAGAGCCAGGCTGGCCTCCCCTTGTTATGCAAAGGAGCGATCTGGCGACGGATGAAGTCCGCCCCGATCATCTCAAGGGTGAGCCCGGCCTGGGTAAGCCGGAGGATCCTGGTGATGGCGATCGTGAGTTTTCTGTCATCGGCGTCGACGTCGCTCCAGTCACTGCCGCGAACCGGCGGCGCCCGGCAAACTTTGCAGAATGCCGGTGGGTCCTTCTCTTCTATCCAGCACCACCGGCCCCGCCATTCTTCCCACCTCTCCTTCATGGCGTCATCCGGGTACGCTCCCTTGGATTTTGGGATCCAGGCAATGCACCCCGAGATGGCACCTCCCATCTGGATCCGAGGTAAGAAGTAATGGCGGAAGAGCGTCGTGTTGGGGTGCACCCCGGCGAAGCATTCACAGAGGTGCGCGAAAAGAGCCATGCACGCCACCTCATTCGGAGTAAAATCCAGAAGGCGGACGCCGAAGGTGTGCATGATGTCGCTGAAGAAATCGGAAAAGGGAGGACTGAGCCCACAAGAAAAATAATCAACGAAGAAGGGGTACCGATTTGGGCCAGGCTCGGTGCAGTCAGCAGGGATGACACGCGTGGCTGGATGCCCCAAATCCCCCGCCCGTCTTCACTCCCCACAGGGGCCTGAAGGAGTACCGGAGCTCGAACACGTCAACCGTCGAGGGGAAGAAGAAGGCGGACTGCGTCCGCTGCCCCGCCAGCGTGCCCTCTGGCGGCTCCACAGCTCCGGCGTCCTTGGCCACCCCCTTGCCCTTGGTGGATTTTGGCGCCATAGCGGCTGGAGGAGGAGGGCAGGACAGTGGGCAGCGAGCGCTGCTTGACGAAAACAAAGATTGGAGAAGAAGAGGAAGCCGGGCGGAGGTTTTACGAGATTGGGGTTACCTGAAGGGTAAAAGGAGCAGTTAAGCCAGCGGTTATCCCTTTTATGGGGAAGCCGGGTCGCGCTGCCCATTCTTTATGACGTGGCGCATGCGTCTTGAGGAACCGCCCCACGCATGCCTCCCACATCACGCACACCACTCCACGCAGCGCCATGCGCGCGGGTCGTGGGAGGCGGAGCGCGCGAAAAGTCTTACCGCGGTAAATACCGCCCCGCCTGCCCGCACACCGTTTTGGGCTTGACCCAATTATGTGTCGCGCGTATGTGTGGCCTAGGCCTGGGGGCTCCTGTCGGTGTACGAAAAGAGGGGTGCATTTTTTGTACCCCTATACCTGTGCACGGGCAGTCATAGCCGCACCCACGATCACACCAAGTAGAGCAAGGGAGGTGAGCCAAAGTAAGACCAGAGCACAAGACAATCAGAGCAACACCAAGGCCAAGACCACAAAGAGCAGAGGGACGAAGCAAGTGTCTTGCCGGGGCAACCTCAGCGGTCCCGGCAAGATCCTTGCCGGGACAGCTCGCCCCACACCGAAGAGCAAGCCACCCTTGAGCCCACGATCCCCAACACCATCATCCACATGGGGCCAGGGCTCGAGAAGGCACCTCTATGGTAGCATGCAGATCTTTGTGAAGACATATTCGAGATCAGATGAGGATTAGAAGACGACGATCCTCGGCAAGATCCTTGCCGAGGAAGGCTACCAAGACCCCCAGCAAGACACTTGCCGGGGACGACAGCACGCCACGGCAAGACCCTTACCGGGCCACCCGGCAAGGCCCTCACCAAGGACGACAGCAGGGCCACCGCCAGACCTGCCAACGACCAAGCTTCCACCGCCGTTCGCATGCGACTGCCAGCCCAACCAGCTGGGCAGGAACCCGCGTGGCAACATGCAGCCCCCAAGCCAACTCATCAAGCGCCTGCGTGGCGGCATGCAGATCTTCGTGAAGGCTCCACCACCGCGCCACCTCAGCTGCCTGCCTACCTACATGGCACCGCACATCACTGGCCGGGGCGCGTGTCGAAGCGAGGGGGAGCAGCGACGGACGGGGCGGGCCTCGCCCCCGTCCCCGATAAAGCAAGGGGACACCTCAACGCTGCATTAAATGCATCTTGTCTTGTAATACGAGGGATAACCTCGCAACTTTGTACACCTTTCCACCTCCTGCGTGCCACTGTGGCAACCCTTTACCTATAAAAGGAGGCCCGAGGCGACCAGGAGAAGGATTCGGCTCTTTCGAACCACACGCTGACCATAGCTAGTTCAAGAGCTCAAGAACTCTCAGAAATACACCCACCAAAGCAGGACTAGGGTTTTACGCATCCTCGCGGCCTGAAAGGGTAAACGATCCTTGTGCTGTCTACTAGCCCTGCTCTTCTCGCAACCCTGTGCCCCGGCAACCGTAGTAGGGATTCTTGTGATCCCATAGGTGTCGTTCCACACCGACAGAGAGAGGCCACCGCCGCCTTGTGTGAGATACTCTGAAGAGAGACAAACCCCGGCAGGCAGGCTCCATTGTATATAATGGAGCGGGCTACCTTTTTCTCCATAAAAATTGTTTTATATTCTGTGTATGTGCCATTGAGTGATATAACTTTATTTAAAAATAATGCGCCAACGCATCAAGTCTAATTTTGTTTTGTGCACGCCTGGTACACGACCTCCGTAGGTAAACAACCGCTACACGCGCTCAAATTAGCACGTGGGCTGCCATTTCATACAGAAATGAGCTCCACCGTGTACCCGCGCGGGTGTGGCTTGGCACGAAGGGTGAGTACGTGCACCTATTCTCTTCGTGTACGTACACCACCTACGTGGGGTTGTGTGAGAGAGATACAAACGCAGAGAGATATGGTGTGTGGTTTCGTTAGTGTTTGGGGGGGCGTGAGAGATAGACAGATATGTGTCGATGATATTTCAATCAAAAAATTTAACATATGCAATGTGTGTGAAATAGAGGCCTGGATATACATATATAGAGAGGGGGGCGATCCACGAGAAGAGAGTGGAGGTATCATCGGTGTGAGGTATCCATAGAATCAAAGAGAGGGATGATGTGTGTGTGTGTGCACGCGCACGCGATCAATAAAGAGTGCCATCAAATTTGTGTGTGCCCACGTCAAAGATATAGGGTGGTTGGCCTACTGGAACGTGAGAGGGGATAGGTGCAGTTTGTGTCTGTGGCATGGATACCTACCTACAACGCTCGAATATCGATGTGTGGTGGGGGTGGGGGAGAGGCCTAATTAACTATAGAGGTACAATGGCTGGTATATGTGTGGAGGAGGAGAGAGACCTACCTTATGTACTGAGGGAGATCGATCGGCATCCATGCATATGTGTAGGAGAGGAATAAGGTTGGGAGAGAGATAGAGCTAGAGTGTCAGAGGGGTTGGTGGTGGAGTTGCTTCTAACAAATGGTGGGAGAGGCTTGCTAGACAAACAGAGGGCAAGCCTACAATATCAATAAGAAAGGGGATGCTTGCCTGTCTGTGCACGTGCATGTGAAAGATGGGTCAGGAGGCATGCACTAATTATGGGAGGGGACGATATGGCTGTGGTAAGCAGACGTAACTACATAGGAAGATCAAACATCCTTTGTCGGAGAAAGGAGAGACATAACTTGTGAGGTACGTCGATCGATGGGTGGGGGAAAATAGTTAAAGTTGACCTAGGTATATGTAGGGAGATCGATCGGTATACATGCATGTATGGGTTAGAAGCAAATAAGGCCCGGAGAGAAGGATAGAGAGAGAGGGATGCATCTAGGAGGTGGTGCGAGAGGCATACTATACCGAGGGGGAAGGAGCGTCTTGATCTGAGATCGATGAAAAGAGGGGTGGGAGTGAGGCATGGACGGTGAGAAGAGAAGAGGAAAGCTTGTGTTTGTGGTAGGCACACCTGCTAGAGAGGCATATCGATCGATGTGTGCATAAAGAAGGAGCTGGGGCCTACACACACCATGGGTGAACGACCTAAAGTGAAAAGACGAATTTGCACGATGGAGCTAGAGAATGCTGAGGGAGGGTGAGAGGGATGCGGGCATGTGCATGCACGAGAGAAAGTTAGCGCTAGCTACAAAGATAAGAGAATTGTGTGGGTGTAAAAGAGGAATAGAGATCATAATTCATTATAAAAAGTGAATTCGGATATTTGAAGAATTTATCATAGTGTTAAACCGGCGCATGCGTGAATATATATAACGGTGATACACATGGTATGGTTAGGAACATGTTATACTACATATAATATATTTTATCTCTACTCTTATAAAAAAACAGAGTTGTTGATGATGGTGTGTCTGCCATCCTGCAATATAGGCCGTCCGATTTATATCTGACGGATAGGAAGGAAACTATGGCAATTTTGAAAAAAGATACCCACGCCCCTCTCCACATTTGCAAATAAGGCCTCCCCTCGATCATCTTGATGTTTCGTGCAATGCATAGGCATCTTGCTAGAACTACATATAATATATAGAATATTGATTATAATTTGGGATAATGTGTGGCTTTTGCAGCTCAGGGCTAAATACTTGACATAATGTAGGGGGCGGGGCACTATACTTTATGTGATAAACACGATTATGCATTATGGAACATGGTTTAGATTATGAATATATAGTTAGTACATCAAATGTACTATTATTTGGAATCAACATCAAGTGTATTCAAAAAATTGAATTCGAGTTCATATAGTACACATAGTTCATATCTATCTCTATAGTAATCATGTGGTGTGCTGTTAAGGTAATACGGAAATGATGGTTGAAGTTGGCAACAATCATGATTGTAGATTCTTATTCAAATAGAGAAATGAATTCAAATTTAGTTCAAATTGCAGCGGTAGTATAGACATTTGGAATGCACTAAAATGTTGGTATGAGTAGGTTACATGCATTATACAGCCAGCGAAAAGATTTAATTGGACATAACATGGATTCATAGCTTTGAATAGCATTTGTATAGTAAAATGGGACAAGACTCTCTCTTTGTGTGGTGTGAATAGTTTTATTTTTTTCGTTTTTTCATTGAGGGAAGTGCGAATTGATTTTGGTACGTACAAGTACAATATTACACGTTAGGCTTGTCCCTAAAATTCAACCCCGCCTTGTTATATCCCGAAAATTCAGATATCGTGCTCCCAAAACTCGCGCCTTCACAACCCGCACCTTGCTATCCCGAAATTACAACGCGCACGAAAACTCCCTCCAGCTGCCAAATCCCGACACGCGAAATCCCCCTTCTAACCCTGAGCCGAAAGGGCCGCTAGTTCAAATCGGTGGGGGTACTTTTGTAACACACCCTACATTTTGGACAAGCGCATCCCTAAGTCATGGTTCCTCCCTCCCATCACGTCGTTTTCACCATTCGAAATCCCAGGCCGCCATAACCTCTTCGCTCCAGCCGCGAAACCCCACCCTCCTCCGTCCGCCACCTCACCGCTGCCTAGCTGGAGCCTCTTCCCCGACGACGTCGTCCACCGCAACAGCTCGACGTCCCTCATCCACCTCCCCGGATGAGGATCCGTCGTCCATCTCGTCTTCCCACTGGCCCCGTCCTCCACCTCCTAGGAGCTGCTCCGACGATCGCCTCATCTATCGCGACTGCTCCATCCCCACAGCGCCGCCTTAACCTACTCCAGCGGAACCGCAACATCCTCACCGACTCCTCGGATGAAGCCGAGGCCTACTCGGTGCCACCAAAGAGGTTTTACACTCATCGCATCGCACCTTCTCCTTAACTCGACCTCCCGTTGCCGACGTTGCTCCATCCCGCACCCCCATGGCGCAGCTACCTCAAAGCCGGCGCCACTGGCAACAACTCCATGGCAGCTCTCCCCCAGTGTGAGGCCCCTTCGGCGGCGGCGGCCATACTAGCCGGATCTGCTGCTGCTACTTCGGCTCTCACTCGCTCGCTCGCGCTGCTGCTGCTCTGGCTCTCGCTTGCTCACTCGAGCCGCTGCTGCTGCTCCGGCTTTCGCTCGCTCGCTCGCGCTGCTACTGCTGCTCTCCCCCTTGCTCATGCTGGTGCTCTGCTCCGATATAGCTACACTTGATCATTGGATTGACTTTTGGGTCGGTCGATTTTGGAGGTGGGGGCTCATGGAGTTAAGGAAGAACCTCCCGCGATGGGGAGGGGGGCTTGCCGGGGGGTACCCTACTATCTATCTTAGGGTTCAGGGTGGGGGCGGTGGGGGCGCAGTGGGTGGGGCGGTGGCGTGGGGATCGCCGGAGAAAAAGCTCGGCGGGGGGGAGGGGGGTAGAGAGCTGGCTGGGGCTGCTGCGGACCAGTGGTGGGGAGTTGTTTTCGGGTGGCGGGGGTCGGCGGTTCGGCCGATGGCGGCTGGCGGCTTAGGGGGGTGCAGGTTGAAGATGAACTGCGGGCCCTCCCTACACTACATATGAAGTGCCTCTCTACTACTGTTGCGTTCAGTTTCGACAGTAACATTCAGATTCCACAGTAAATTTCAGTTTCGACAGTTAAGTTCAAAGTCAACAGTTTTTACCTCATCTGTTGTAGTCATGTGTTTCTTGGTGATGTAAATTTTACATCTATCACTTTTTGGCAATGTATTTTACATCATCTATTCGAGATGCTATTATAATCCCACTTGAGATTAACGATGTATGTCTTGTACTGCTTCAGCCTCGATGTCTTACGGCTCGCCGGAGCTGCTCCAACGACGGAACCATCCATCACAACAGAGCAGTGCCCTGGACGCCATCTACAGATTCCTCAGATCTTCCTCCATTCCTCCGACAGCCACCTCTGCCTCAACTTCTTCAGCGACCAACCGAATGATGCTAAGGTCGACACGGCTATGGCAAAGAGGTTGTACACTTGTCGCATGACTAATTACTCTACATTCATGTCAATCCATTAGGGCTATTTTGGTTCAAAGGAAAAACATAGCAATAGGAAACTTTCCTATGGCACTCTACTATTCAATTATTTCATGCATTTTGTTGAAAGGAATGGAGCAAAACATCCACCTAGACCTACTTTTCAAAATCCTATGCATGAAAACAAGACCACGTGCATTAGTGGCAGAATAACATTCTAACTGTACACGCTTTCATATGGTTTCACTTTAATTTGGCCATGTTTCTTTGCATTCCTTTGCTCTTCCAATTCCTATGAACCAAACACCCAAGTTGACAGAAATCATGTGTCTACAAATGCTCTGTTTCCCATGTGCATTCCTATCCTATTCCGGTGTTTTTCATATCCCTGCATTTTTAGAATCATGCAAGCCAAAGGAGCCCTCACAGAATTACTTCAGTTACAGGTAGGTGTTGAAGAAAACTTTGTGTGCTTTGTCCTGCTCCTGCCGCGACGTCGTGCACCTCACCTGAGCTGCTCCATTGACACAAGCATCCACAAAACCAGACACCACAACTCCTGACCATCTTTCGCCGCCTCAGATCTCCTTCCCTGCCGCCGTCACCCACCGCAACGGCATCACCATCATCGACTCAGCAGATAAACCTGAGGAGTACACGGGTCTACAAGAGAGGTCGCACTCTTTTGTTTCTGCTTATGTTATGCACTGCTTAATATTACCTGCTACTTTATCGTCATGTTCACCTCTTAGACTCCAAGTCAGGTCCAAATTAATGTTCAAACTTGAGTTCTAAATTAGTTGTGGGGCACATATCGAGGCAGCAAAGAATAGTATCTCTGTCTAATATCTGGTTCACCTAGGGTATGCCTATGTTGTTCATCTTGGGTGGGAAACAAATAGTAAAGAAATCATCATTTGTCTTTTTATTAAATTAAAGCAATCATCAGCCTACTATCATTATTTTTGGATCCATCCACTGGTTGTTACCATCACTCTAGATTTCTGCATGCTCTCCTTACATAATCTCACTATATTCTTTTCGTATGCATGCCAGATATTGTACACAGTCATGTTGAACATGTAGAGAAAAAGAGAAGAGTTTTGCGCGGCAATATAATGTCATGCAGACATCGCTCCATGGTGGGTTCAATGGCAAACCCTCCCCCCTCTCCAGATTGTAATCCAGAAGAAGATATCTGTTCTGAGGCGGATACAGATGCAACTGACCACTCCTATTTACCCCCCAAGGTGTTTGCTCTAACTTGGCATGATGATGTTAGTCATATCATGCATATGTTGCCTTGTAGTGCCTACTTTCGACATTATATATGTCATCTGCCTAGTTTACACATGTTCTGTAATGCCACATGTTTAGTTTCTATATCATATATGGGAATTATGCAGTCTCATGTCTTTTAGCCAGTCATAATATATGTGAAATATGCAATGCCATCCTATTTAACCAGGCATCATATATTTGGATGATATCTTGCCCATCCTTTTCTTCATTACATTTCCATTTGTCGACAATGTTTGTATAATAAACTACTCTTCCTGCGAATCAGCCATTTGAGTGGGTGATGAAAAAATCTGGAGTGAAAACAAGGCCTTCAGAGCAGATAGGCCTACCTGTCGAAGCAGATCTCTTGTTGGGTCTCGATAGCTCCTCAGAGATGGATTCAGAGACAGATGACCAGTCCTATTCCCCCACCGAGGTGTATGCTCTAACTTGGCACGGTTATACTGCTCATATCATGCATATGGTGTCTTGCTTTTCATAGTTTAGACATCATATATACAATATTCAACACCATGTTCTTAGTTCCGACATCATATATGCGAATACCCTCTGCTTAGAATATAAATCACATATGTGAATTAAACCATGTGAGTCTGATTACTTAGATAACATGTATGTGAATTATGTCATGCGATCTTGTTTAGTTAGTCATCATATCTTTGAATTATGTTATGCTATGCTATCCAGTTTAGATAGACATCATATATGTGAAATTTGTCATGCTATCCGTTTTAGTTAAACAATATACATGTCAACTATTTCATGCCCTCTTTTTTCCACACTATCTATTGCATCTGTCTCTCTACAATATATGTACATTCAACTATGTTTCATGTTTATCATCCATTTGAATTGGAGCGGGAGATGGTAGTATCTAGCGGAGTAAAAACACGGTCTTCAAATAAAAAGTGCTACCTCTTGGTGGAGATAGCACCCCGGTTGTACATGCACGAGAACCAGCCCTACCACACATAACCCAGACTCTTGCAGATTGTACCCCTACTGCGATGGACAGAGAACCAGTTTCACCCAATCTAACCCCAACCCCAGCAGATAGTAACTCAGTTCTTGTTGACATAGCACCATCTCCACCACAGAGCTCCCAAACAAGAGCAGTTAGTAAGACAGCTCCAGTGCCCAAAGCGCCAGTACTACCAACTCCACCAGTTAGTACACCTATTCCTGTGGAGGAAGCACAACCAGCCATTCGTAGTTTAGCATCTATCACATTTGATGTTGTTAAATCCTATGTGTGTATCTTCCCATCATGGAAATATTATACTAAAGATGAAGGAAAATGCCAGTTGCAGGTGTTTGTCCAGGATTTATGTGTAAGTAATGTTATTCATGTCAATTACTTTGCTTTGTCCCATACATTCTACCACCGTGATGGTTATAATACAGCAAATTTTCCCATTTTTCTCTATAGAGAAGGACCGATTTGGAAACTCAGGATGAGGTAACCTGTGCTAATACCTCTGCTATCTTCAAGAATACTTGGTGGCGATGTCGAAATTACACAAGAAAACGTACTTCACTGGCAAAGAAACTCATCAAATTCCCTTACATTCTCCTGAGACACATTTACTCGACGATGACTGGGAACGCCTTGTTCTGTACTGGTCCCGAACCAAGAGTGTGTTAAGGTCTATGAGCTCATTTTTTAAAGTACTATATGTTTGCGTCTTACTGTACTCTGTTCATGTAGAACAAGTGATTAAACCTGAAGAATAACTGTTCTCATTTAAGATTCCATTGCTATCGTGTATACTACTTTGCTCTTGTATCATTGTATTTACTCATACAAACTTATTTTTAAATTGAAGGATCCAATCGAAACTCCAATGGCACAACAGGTATGTTTACGCATGTTTCTTTAACAGGTTTGCTCTTATAAATAGCTCTATTGATTTCAATTTCAATTGTGTATATAGTTGACTTCTCATATCATGCACATTACTAGCATCACAACAGAGTCAATAGTGTAGTTGTACATGTAGACCCGTGGTACCCATCTGAAATCTTGTTGTGCCAAGTAGTTTCCCAGGCTTTGTATTCTTTCAATGCTGCTTTCTCTTGAACTAATATGATTTGAACTGTGTCTCTATTTTGATTTGGCAAGACAATGCAGTCACCATAGGACATAGATATATGTTTGTTTGATGCTTTTATAATATACTACTTGGCAATAGAAGACTTGGTAGTTTAATCTTGGCCACCTTAGTAATGAACTGGTTCACCGAAATGAGTTTAATATACTAGTACATGTTAAACCTGTTATGTGTCTGCTTGTTTCTTCTTTTAGAATCTTGTGAGAATATTGGGGAAGAGTGCCTTATTAAGCAATGGTAAAGGAAGTAATGCAGATAAGGTTCAGGATAGTGGCATCCTTGTTGGTCTCCAACAAAGCTGATAAAACAGCTAAGGAAAACTATCTTGAAGACAATGAGACAACCCCAAAGTCCTGTCTTGGTTTGGTGTTCGAGTTACTGGCCACTACCGCTGGCACAAGCTATTCAAACTCACTGTCTGGATCAGTTCGGTTTCTTGAGTCTCAACTACAAGCTGAAAAACATCAATCAGCTGTGCTGTGACAAGAAATGGAAGGACTGCGGAAGTCCCTGGAGCATTCAGGTGCATACTTTCTGGTGCAACAGCAAGCGTTGGAGGATTTTAGCGCCAAACAGGACAAAGCTAATAAGCTTGCTAAGCTTATTGCCAGCATGGTGGATACCTAGGATAACGTTTCTTGAGCTCTTCTGAAGTTGTTTCAGTTATGGACTTGTTTTTCTGTCGCGTTTATTTGCACTGGTGGCCAATTTAGACGGCCAGTGTATGTAATATGCTGCTTTGTTCCCTATATTTGCACTGGTGGCGAACTTTGATGCCCGGTGGATGTAATATGTGTAATAGCCGTAATATCCTAGCGTTAGTTGCTTGCTTATTTATTTCCTTATTGTCTTGTTTAGTTGTTTTCTTGTAGTCACTGCAGTTCTTTTTCTGTTTTTTCTAGTGGCCACAGTAACCTATTTTTGGTAACTAGTTCACAATAACCATGGCAACACACGGACTATTGTAACCATGGGCCTCCTACGGGCCGTAGAATCCATGGGCCTTCTACGGGATGTAGGATCCGTGGGCCTTCTACGGGCCGTAGGATCCATGGGCCTTCTACGGGTCGTAGGATCCATTGGCCTTCTACGGGCCGTAGGATCCATGGGCCTTCTACGGGGTGTATAATAATTTTTCCAAACATGGGTCATACTATTCATGGACCATAACGGGCCGTTAATAGGCCGTATTTGATACCACTATGAAAACAGCCCAACGGGTTAACGGGCCACAAATGGGTTGAATGTAACCACGGGCTGAATTTGCCCCACAAACGGAATAGGCCAGTAACGG
The DNA here is from genome assembly GCA_021605145.1 of Aegilops bicornis. Lineage (NCBI taxonomy): Eukaryota > Viridiplantae > Streptophyta > Magnoliopsida > Poales > Poaceae > Aegilops > Aegilops bicornis. The sequence continues at coordinate 149,055,103 of CM038671.1, read as the reverse complement.
ACCGTAACTAACCGAATTCTAGAAATGAACCCAAGAAGAAATGGACCCTTAGAAGGCCGAAAGTTAACACGGGCTGGAAACGGTCAACGGAATAATGGGCCGTTAATGGGTATAAAGAGATACACTGTTCATTATGGGCCAGTTTCATCTTGGGCCTTTAATGGGCCCAGAGTTACAAAGGGCCTCCTATGGGCCGAAAGAGGTCATGGGCCATACATGGGCCGGAAGTTAGAATGGGCTGGTATCATATTGGACGGCCCATATGACGCTACTGGGCCAAATTCTGGTAGGTCGTAAGTTAGCGGGCTGTAAATGGGCTATACGCGAACAAGCCGTTAACAGGCTTTCTGTGGGCCGGCCCACTACCTTTTGACCAAGTCAAACGGGCCGGCATTTTCACTGGAATGGGCCTCTGTTGGGCCATGCCACGTGTCAATGAATCATACGCGCCTTCGGTCCAATGAGTGTATGACATCTATCCCAACGGTGAACCGACACGTGGTTACTCTAGCCATTGAGAATTATACACGTGGAAAATCCCCATTGGTCCGGGTTGTTAACAGGTTATCGGATCCAAACCGGAACCCGATAGCTTAACGGCGACCCGTTACGGTGGATGCCATGTGTCGGTCACCCTTGACGAAAGCACTTCTGTAACGCGCGATTTATCGTCATGGAAGTGGACACTTCTGTGATGATAATTTCGGTAATGTCATGGAACACTTCTACGACAACACATGTATGACTATCTTGATTCTGTCATAAAATCGTCATGGATGTACATGCATGACAGAAAACATGACCTACTGTGACAAACACGTATCATCACGGAAGTGTATTTTTTTATAGTGGCTGGAGGCACTGAGGGCTGCTCGGACGAGTTGGCAGTGGCTGTAGCACCGGTTGGTGGGGCCTCCGGCTGGTTGGTCTCGGTCTGGTCGGCGGCGGCGGCCAACATGGTCTCACGTTGCTCGCTAGCTGGGGCCAGATCAGGCCAGTTCCTGCTGGTCGCTCCGTCATCTGGCGCGACGCCGTCGCCTTCCTCGTCCTCCTCCTCCTCCTCTGCGGCCTCGTTGCTGGAGGCGATCTCCTCTGTCAGGTTCTCTGCCTCGTCCGAGTTTAGCCCACTCCGGGATGAAGACATCGTCGTTGGTGTACTCGGCGAGGGCCGACGCGCGAATGGCGATCGCTTCACGCTCCGCCTCTAGCTCCGGTGTCGCCTCCGGGCGAAAGGTGGCCAGCTTCACCATGCTCACGCCCGGGTACCACGCCTTCACGAACTCCAGCGCCACCTTGGCGCTGGCCCGTGCCGCGGCGCCTTTCCAGGCGTCGAGCCACTCCCATGCCGCCTCCAGCCAGTCGGCAGTCTGGCTAGGAGTCCGGGGGACCTGCACACCTAGCCAGAGTCCTTCCAAGACCTGCGACCCGGAGCGCTGAAGTCGGTGGAGCAGACGGCGAGCCGGCTCAAGACGCAGCCGAACAGCCAGGAACTGTTCGCCCAGGTTCCGGGGCCGGTCTAGCGCAATCTCCACGCCCTCACGCCTCCGCTGCTGGCGCCGCACCTCAATCGCCTGGCCGATGGCACCGGAGTGGTCCGGGAAGTATTCTGTTCAAAAGAAGACAAAAGAATTAGAATCCGGTTTCCTACGGTAGCCGGCAACTAACCAATCAAGGAAGAGAAAAGATCTACCTTCGAGCAAATCCTCAACCACCGAGTAGCCTTCTGACAGGTACTTCTCCTTGTCGGCCCAGCCCGAGCGCTGGACTCGAACTCGGCCTTAAGGCGCTCCTCCCCGTCCTTCAGCCGCTGGACCTGCTCTGCACACCGGGTCACCTGGTCAGCTAGCTCCTTCCTGAGCCGGTTGCGCTCTATGGCCTCCTGGCTGCGCTCCAGCTCCTTGGCCTGAAGCTGACCCTCGAGCTCATGCACGCGGCTCCGCAACTGGGCAGCGGCCTCTGCAAAGGCAAAGAAGAATCATCAGCAACAACGTCAATAAAGACGAGAAGCTGCCGGGAAGATCCGGCCCAACTGCTCAGTAGTTGGCCCGAATATCGGGGGCTACACCTAGTGGGTGCACTTGTGCGCCCCCATTGAAAGCCGGCCTACGCACCTCGGCTCCTCTACAACTCGGCAGTCTGGGTGGCGAGCGTCTAGTTCTAGGAGTTGTAGGCGGCCGCTCACTAGTTGTGATAGTCCTGCATCAAGAATGACATTCCAATAGTCAGGAACACGCTGTAAAGTTCCAACCCGCCTGCTCAGCAGCCGATTCAGAACTCAGGGGCTACACCCAGTGGGTGCGCTGGCGTGCCCCCACTAAAGATCGCAAAAGAAACAAAGGAAGTCAAGAGCGTACCCAGACGGACGTCTGCATTGCCACCATCTCGTTCCTCACCTTTAGGAGAGTGGCGTCGTGGGCGTTGAACTCGTACAAGACGTCCTGCACCGCAAGTTTTAGGGAGGCCGTGCCGGTCGCTGATGTCCAGCCCGGCAAGGCGGAACTCGTGGCCCCAGCGTCAGCTTCCTGCGAGCTCGCGGCCCCGATTTCTGCCGGCCTCGGCTCGGAGGCCACTCGTGCCTGGCGCTAACACAAGGGGACGCGTGCCGTCATGGCTTGGTTCGTCGCCAACCTGGCGCCGACCAGCGGCATCTCCAGCCTTTTGGGGTGGCCGTCTCCCCGCTCGCCGGCACCCGACGTGCGCTGGGTCACCTCCGCCTCCGGGAAGACAGAGTCGGCAACCTCCCGCTCCGGTGACATCTGGTCAACTCCGGCTGCTCCAGTCAGCGCCTGGGCCTCCGCCACTGGCACCTCCGGATGCTCGAGATTGGCCGTCTCCGGGATCCTGCCACCAACCAGTTCCTCTGCGGCCTTGGCGTCGCCCTCCGCCTGTGCCTTGGTCGCCGCCTCCGCCTGCATCGACGCTGCGGCTTGGGCCTCCACCTACGCGGATGCGGCGGCCTAGGTCTTAGTCTCCACCCACGCTGCAGCGGCCTCCTGATCTCCCGCGCCGGCGCGTTCTCTCCGTCACTTCCCAGAGGGCAGCGGCTGGGTCCACGCGCCGAGCCTCCTTGGAGCCGCCTGCTGATCTAACCAACGAGGTGAACGGGGCTCGGGATATGGAAATGGCGGCCCTGCTCAGCAAAACAAGCGAAGATGAGAAATTCGCAAAGGGAATAAAAATGACAAAGACAGTGCAACTAACGCACTTACCAGGACACCAATGGGCGCTCCTTCGGGACCCTCCGGATGGTGGCCACCTTCGCGGCCTCTTGCCTCTTGGTAGCGGCCGCCTGCTTGGCCTTCTTGGGCGGACGGTTGCCAAACAACCCCTCGACGCGACTACTGTAACTGGGAAAGGACACCGCAAGATTGAACCCAAAGCTAAGCACTTTTCCCATTGCAAGAAAAACCAATCTAGTTGGTCAAACCAAACCGATAGTTCGAAGAGAATTACAAAGATATCAAATCATGCATAAAAGAATTCAGGGAAGATTCAATTAATATTCATAGATAAGCTGATCATAAATCTACAATTCATCGGATCTCGGCAAACACACTGCAAAAAGTATTACATCGAATAGATCTCCAAGAACATCAAGGAGAACATGGTACTGAGAATCAAAGAGATAGAAGAAGCCATCTAGCTACTAGCTATGGACTCGTAGGTCTGTGGTAAACTACTCATGCTTCATCGGAAGGGCAATGATGTTGATGTAGAGGCCCTCCATGATCGAATCCCCCTCCGGCAGGGTGCCGGAAAAGTTCCCTAGATGGGATCTCACGGATACAGAAGGTTGTGGAGGTGGAAAAGTGTCTTCGTGGATGCCTCTGGTGGTTTCAGGATATATGGGAATATATAGGTGAAAGAATTAGGTCAAGAGGTGCACGGGGGGCCCACAAGGGTGGGGGCGCCCCCTACCCCCTGGGCACACCCTCCGTCCTTGTGGCCTCCTCGTGGCTCCTCCGACTTCATCTCCAAGTCTCCTGGTTTGCTTCTGGTCTAAGAAAAATCATCGCAAAGGTTTCATTCCGTTTGGACTCCATTTGGTATTCCTTTTCTGTGAAACTCTTAAACAGGGAAAAAACAAAAAACTGGCACTGGGCTCTAGTTAATAGGTTAGTCCCAAAAATAATATAAAATAGCATATTAATGCATATAAAACATCCAAAACAGATAATATAATAGCATGGAACAATCAAAAATTATAGATACGTTGAAGACGTACCAACGGCCGCGCCGTCGAGGAGCCGGTGCTAGCCCTCTCGGCGCCTTCAGGGCGGCATTGCCCTTCACCGTCTTCAGCGTCATCCGGCCAGGACCGGACGTCGTCGTCTCCTCCTATGCAGCCTCCGCCTCCTCCAGCGCCGCCTCCCCAAGTAGCGTCATCCTGGCCTCTGTCTTCCAACGCGGCCGCCCGTAGCTCGGGGTCGCCCGCGTCGCTCTCCTCGTGGTTCGGCATCCATTGATGGCCTGGAGCCAGCATGTTGCCTGCTACCTGACTAGGAAAGCGCTGCCCTGTGTTCGGGTGTTTAGGTTGGATGAGGATCACTGCGTAAGCAAAGAATGGGGACCAGATACTAACCAGCGGTGGAGTATTGGCACGACCGTACGGCAGCTTGCCGAATCTCCATTCGGTCTCGCTGAGCTTGCTGTCGGAGAAGTAGTTGACATGGCGGATCACGTCGATCATCGGCAGCTCCTTGGTCGACATCCGACATGGGTCCCGGCCGCCGCTCATGTTGTAGATCAGGTGCAGCCGGGCCTAGATGGGCAAAACCCGGCGGTGGACGAATGTGACCAACAAGTCCACCGACTTGAGGCCCTCCGTGTCCGTCATCTCCTGAAGCCGGACCAGGACGTTGGTGATGGATGTCGGCACCGGCCTCGGTTGCTGCCCCCAGTTGTCGCGCAGCTCGCCAGACGGGCCAATCGCGAAGGACGGAAGGTTGATGTAGCCTCAAGTTGGGTGGAGGTTGCAGACGTAGAAGTATGACTTCTGCCACAACTTCGCCGACTCCAGCAAGGCGATGGTGAAAAACGGGGTCCCAGAGCCGCTGCGCTGCACGGCGACGCAGGGTCCGCATTGGGCTGGGTCGCCCTTGGTCCGGATCCCCAGCTTCAAGTAGAAGAACCTGCCCCATAGCTCGAGGGTGGGCAGGACGCCAAGGTAGCCTTCACACAAGATCACGAAGGCGGAAAAAAGAACTACGGTGTTGGGGGTGAGGTGATGTGGATGAAGACGGTAGAAGTCAAGGAAGGAGCGGAGGAAGCCACTCGCGGGCAGGCCGAATCCGCTGAGGAAATGGCTTCGGAAGACCACGAACTCACCGGCCCTCGGCTCCGGCGAGATCTCCCTCGCGTCGGGGAGGCACGTCCCTATGACTGCCTCAACGGGGAGCCTCTGTGTCGCGCGGAGGAACTCGATGTGGCCTTCATGGACATTGGAGTTGTCCCAGTTGCTTCGCGCCATGGCTTGCAATGGCCTAGCAACAGCACGGTGAGGCTGAACGGTGGCGGTGCCGCGGCAGCACTTCGGCAGCGTGTGGCGCAGCGGCGGTGGGGAGGCAGAGGAGCATAGAGGAGAAGAAGAACAGAGTGCGAGGGGCGCGCGTGCATTTGGCCGCCCCCCTTCCCCCTATTTATACAATGATGGCAACGGCGGGGGCGAGGTGATGCTTCGTGGGGGCGTGGGATTAACTGCGCCCACGTCCCGCACGCCCCCGCAAATCCTGCACCTAAATGGCGCGTAATCACTTTTTCCCCGAAAAGACAACCGTTTGCCTCGGCCGCAGCGGATCCACGCGCGCGCCGAGGCTGCATAGTAGTGGGCCTGGGCCTGCGGTGGTGTCCCATCACGCGCGAGGGCTGGCAGGTCGGCCTGGCCTGCTGGCAACGTGTGGCATGCGCGCAACGGGCGGCAGGCGCACCACCCTAAGGCATGCCACCCGGCGCCCGCCACGATGATTCGAATTCACCAGGCGGCTGTCTTCGCCTCAATCGGCTCCTGGCAGGTAGCTTCTTCAAGCCAGACAAAGCGAAAACACTGGATCTATTAGAGGAGGAAACTGCTGAGGCACTCCGGCTTCGAACCGTGGCGCCTCACCAGCTTCGGGGACTACTGTCGGGGGGATAGACCCCGGGTAGCCTCATCCGCCCCAATGACATTTCAAGACATCGGGGCTGGCCAAAGCCCCTCATGTCGACTGGTCACGAGGCCGGCTCCTTGGGCCCACTAGGACCACTCGGCCGGCTTCCAGAAGACGGCGCACCCCTAGAAGACGGCTTTGGGGACGGGCCGGCTTCCAGGAGCCGGCCCCTCCTTCCCCTCGAAGTCTACACTCACCCACTACGACAAGACGAGGTGTAGCTACAGCGCCACCTGCTCCCCCGAATCCCGGAAGGGGGTGGCTACAGTGTGCGCTGACCAAGCGGCCACCTACCCACCTGGCGCGGGACTGTCGCCATGTGACGCATGAAGAACAGAGCTACAGCGAAAGGCAATCAGTGTGGCCCGCAGGCGGCGGGCTCTACCTGTCGGCCGGATTCTCGGCAGCCAGCGGGACCCTCCAGAGGCGGGCCCCAGCAGCCGGTGGAGAACCCGGCGATCCTAGACACTGACGTCCAGGTCCTACTCCCGGCCGCATTACCATTGTACCCTTGGGGTCTCGGCCTATAAGACCCCCCCCCCCCGGGCTCACCCATGCAAAGGGTTCAGTTTCCATTGCACACACACCATAGCTATGAGAAGAGGGAGAGCTCTATCCTTCACCCTCCTCTAGCAACACAACTCAAGGATCAACCTTGTACATTCTTGATCATAGTCATCATAGCAGGACTAGGGGTGTTATCTCTCCGGAGAGCCCTGAACCCGGGTACCTCTCGTGTGCTACCGAGCTCGTGCTCACTCTCGCTTCTGAAACCCGACGACGTCATCATGGCTCCACCCACGATAAACCACCCCCTGACATATGACGTGAGATTACCACGACAATGACTGTGTTTGGTTGTGCCATTGTGTCTGACGAGACCAATGCGACGTACGTGTGGCTGCTTCAGACATTCCTGGAGGCCAATTGTCAGAAGAAGCCAAGGGCAGTCATCACGCATGGAGACGCTGCAATGATCCAAGCTATTCGGTTGGTTTTGGGTGATGTGTTACACCGTCTCTGCTCATGGCATGTGGGAAAAATGCAGAAGCACCTTAATTACAAATCACCGAAAGAGTTCAGGTCACTCTTGTACTACTCCACCTCTCCTACCAACTTTGAGGCGAGATGGCCCGGGCAACAACATATCTTTTGAAGGAAATATGCCCTAGAGGCAATATTAAAGTTATTATTTATTTCCTTATATCATGATAAATGTTTATTATTCATGCTAGAATTGTATTAACCGGAAACATAATACTTGTGTGAATACATAGACAAATAGAGTGTCACTAGTATGCCTCTACTTGACTAGCTCGTTGATCAAATATGGTTATGTTTCCTAGCCATTGACATGAGTTGTCATTTGATTAACGGGATCACATCATTAGGAGAATGAGGTGATTGACTTGACCCATTCCGTTAGCTTAGCACACGATCGTTTAGTACTCTGCTATTGCTTTCTTCATGACTTATACATGTTCCTATGACTATGAGATTATGCAACTCCCGTTTACCGGAGGAACACTTTGTGTGCTACCAAACGTCACAACGTAACTAGGTGATTATAAAGGTGCTCTACAGGTGTCTCCGAAGGTACTTGTTGGGTTGGCGTATTTCGAGATTAGGATTTGTCACTCCGATTGACGGAGAGGTACCTCTGGGCCCACTCGGTAATGCACATCACTTAAGCCTTGCAAGCATTGCAACTAATGAGTTAGTTGCGGGATGATGTATTACAGAACGAGTAAACAGACTTGCTGGTAACGAGATTGAACTAGGTATTGAGATACCGACGATCGAATCTCAGGCAAGTAACATACCGATGATAAAGGGAACAACGTATGTTGTTATGCGGTCTGACCGATAAAGATCTTCGTAGAATATGTGGGAGCCAATATGAACATCCAGGTTCCGCTATTGGTTATTGACTGGAGACGTGTCTCGGTCATGTCTACATAGTTCTCGAACCCGTAGGGTCCGCACGCTTAAAGTTTCGATGACAATTATATTATGAGTTTATATGTTTTGATGTACCGAAGGTTGTTCAGAGTCCCGGATGTGATCACGGACATGACGAGGAGTCTCGAAATGATCAAGACATGAAGATTGATATATTGGACGACTATATTCGGACACCGGAATGGTTCTGGGGTTATCGGATATATACCGGAGTACCGGGGTTACTGAACCCCCCGGGGATTAATGGGCCTACATGGGCCTTAGTGGAGAAGAGGAGGGCGGCGGGGCAGGCCGCGCCCCCCCCTCTAGTCCGAATTGGATAAGGAGGGGGGCGGCGCCCCCTTTTCTTTCTTCTCCTCCTCCTCTTTCCCCCTTCTCCTAATCCAACAAGGGAGGTGGGAGTACGACTCCTACTGGCGCGCCCCTCTCCTGGCCGGCCGGCTCTCTCCCCCCCCCCCCCCCTTGCTCCTTTATATATGGGGGCAGGGGGCACCCTAGAGATACAACAATTAATCATTGATCTTTTAGCCGTGTGCGGTGGCCCCCTCCACCATAGTCCACCTCGATAATACTGTAGCGGTGCTTAGGCGAAGCCCTGCGTCGGTAGAACATCATCATCGTCACCACGCCTTCATGCTGACGAAACTCTCCCTCAACACTCAGCTGGATCGGAGTTCGAGGGACGTCATCGGGCTGAACATGTGCTGAACTCGGAGGTGTCGTGCGTTCGGTACTTGATCGGTCGGATCATGAAGACGTACGACTACATCAACCGTGTTGTGCTAACGCTTTCGCTTTCGGTCTACGAGGGTACGTGGACAACACTCTCCCCTCTCGTTGCTATGCATCACCATGATCTTGCGTGTGCGTAGGAAATTTTTTGAAATTACTACGTTCCCCAACAGTGGCATCCGAGCCAGGTTTTATGCGTAGATGTCATATGCACGAGTAGAACACAAGTGAGTTGTCGGCGATATAAGTCATCTTGCTTATCGGCATGTCATACTTTGGTTCGGTGGTATTGTTGGATGAAGCGGCCGGACCGACATTACGCCAGACGCCACGCGAGACTGGTTCTACCGGCGTGCTTTGCACATGGTGGCTGGCAGGTGTCAGTTTCTCCAACTTTAGTTGAACCGAGTGTGGCTACGCCCGGTCCTTGCGAAGGTTAAAACAGCACCAATTTGACAAACTATCGTTGTGGTTTTGATGCGTAGGTAAGAACGGTTCTTGCTAAGCCCGTAGCAGCCACGTAAAATTTGCAACAAAAAAGTAGAGGACGTCTAACTTGTTTTTGCAGGGCATGTTGTGATGTGATATGGTCAAGGCATGATGCTAAATTTTATTGTATGAGATGATCATGTTTTGTAACCGAGTTATCGGCAACTAGCAGGAGCCATATGGTTGTCGCTTTATTGTATGCAATGCAATCTCCCTGTAATGCTTTACTTTATCACTAAGCGGTAGCGATAGTCGTAGAAGCATAAGATTGGCGAGACGACAACGATGCTACGATGGAGGATGATGATGCTTCGGAGATGGAGATCACAAGCACAAGATGATGATGGCCATATCATATCACTAATATTGATTGCATGTGATGTTTATCTTTTATGCATCTTAACTTGCTTTGATTGACGTTAGAATTATAAGATGATCCCTCACTAAATTATAAAAGTATAAGTTTTATACCTGAGAATGCAACGTTGCGAAAGTTCTTCGTGCTGAGACACCACGTGATGATCGGGTGTGATAGGCTCTACGTTCAAATACAGCGGGTGCAAAACAATTGCACACGCGGAATACTCAGGTTAAACTTGACGAGCCTAGCATATAATAAATATGGCCTCGGAACACAGAGACCGAATGGTCGAGCGTGAATCATATAGTAGATATGATCAACGTAGTGATGTTCACCATTGAAACTACTCCATCTCACGTGATGATCGGACATGGTTTAGTTGATTTGGATCACGTGATCACTTAGAAGATTAGAAGCATCTAAATATACACAACATTACACGATTTGCTTAATACCTGACTCAAAGATAAGTTTAAGTCAGTTAACAGAAATATGACTAGAGTACAATCTACATGTAAATATCCGCACAGCAATTGCCTTATCTTAGGAGTCAATCTTATCAGGTGTAAGGTGTTCATACTTTTCAACGTTGGAATCAAAAGGACTTTTTTACTCAATGATATGTACTAATTATCCATTACGAAAACTGGATTTTGTTATGAGTTTCTACACATTACCTTCCGCGGTTTCTTCATATTATGTTATGTTACCAAATATGGGTTTATCATGTCTATAGGTGGGAAGCCATGTTGTGACTACATAATCATATTACCCTTGTAAACTAAAGTTGGTACTTTGTTCTCAGATAGTCAGCAATAATTTTCGCTAGTGGTGCAATGCATAAAGTAATCACAGCTTACAATAGCACCGAATGCACAAATTATATGATGGCTTAGCTTTCAAATAATATTCAGTAAGCAAGCAGCATAAGAACAGAAAATAACATATGATTGGCTTCTTTTCTTCAATTTTTGCATGAGAAATTACTCCTTCAATACTCCAATTTGGGACATTTGGAATTGGAGAAGTCACAGGAAATAACATTTCAACCTCTTCCATGCAATCGCGTATCGCAGCAAGCTCTACTGGGAACCTACCCAACTAGAAAACAAAAGGAAAAAAGAAAACCATAGAGATTATAACTGAAGAACTTGATTATTACATAACATACAATCGATGAAGAAAATTAAATATTGTCAGAAAGAACCAGGATTAATATAATTATCAAATGTTTTAACAAGGAGAATACCACAAATTGGGATGAAGAACCATATCAATTAAGCTATTTATTTCAGTTTTTATTGCACGAATACATTGGAGAAATACTGATACCCGGAATAGTACATACTGCTTCTCATTATCTCATCAACTCTTGTCAACTGTTTAGAATATAGCAAAAGAACATGAACATTGTGTAATGTACAACTGACGTAAAAAAAATATAACATCATGGGGAAGAACCAGGATCTGCATAATGTTTTGGTCAAATGTTTCAACAAGGATTTACTCAGTACACAAGGTTTCCAAGAGAGGTATTTCAGAAAAGTTGAGATTGAGACACCAAAACAGTTCAGTGGAATCACACTCATCCCCATGAAATAGTTAAAAAACGAGAAGTAACTACACACATGAATTCTTTTTAGTCGGTCCGTTAACTGATGGTAGCATTCATATAAGTAGCCTAGAGTAAAAGGATGAAAACATAATGCCAACAGGACGAAGAACAGCAACAAGTTAGCTAGGAAAGTTCAATTTATTCTAGTGTTTATTGCATGAGAACATTTGAGAAATGCTGCTGCCCAGAATGGTCTGTAATAAGATATGAGATCTCAGTATCTCATCAACTGTTAATTTAAGCACCAATATGATCTTCCAAAATGGCAAAATATTGATAAAATGTTGGACACATAAACCTTTTAAGAACAACGAGTATAGGCATGTTCCTTCATAGGAGTGATCAACAGAAAATGATACATCTGTTGATATAACCATTCAAAATTGGGTTGCATCCCAGTGGTGGATGTGCCATGAGTGACCCAGCCCACCAGAGTTTGGTTCCCATGGTGCAGATTAATATCTCAGGAGGAGCCCCCCATAGGTCTTTTTTTATGATAAAGACTGCCAGAATCAAATGTGAAGATAACGTTAATACACACAAGCGCAACTCCCATAAGCATAGTCAATGACACCAAGCAACCTAAACCCATTGCTAAATAGGTCCTTAACATTATCAGAAGAGCTGAATAATAGTACCACTATAAGCTTAACACAATATAGTGAAATTCTGCATACCAGGTCAGCAAATATCAACAAAATATATAAAACACATACATCATCAGGAATATTAGGATCTGCTCCAGCCTTTAATAGGAGCTTAATGAAGTTGGTATAACCTCCATGCATCGTAGCAAGCAACAAAGGAGTCAACATGGAACCATTGCAATTGACATCAGCACCAGCCTGTAAAAAGAATTGTGCAAAATTATGTTCATGGTGATACCTCCATGTACATGTATATAAGCATGCAGAGATCGTAGAGTAAGCAAATCACAACATCGCATGGAAAAATAATCCAGAGAATACTCACCTTAATGAGTAGCTTCATGCACTTCAATGAACGGTAAACAAGAGCACTCATAAGGGGACTGGTAGTACCATTGATAATGATGTTAGGCTGAAAGCAGGGCATTGTTGTATTAAGATAAGAAGCACAGGTGTTACGATAAATTCAGTAGTTGCGTTTGAGATGAACAAAGATATGACTATTAAAAAGCATGTCATCATATAATCAACTAGTGTGTCTGGTGGTTCAAGGGATCAGATGGTAAGTGAGTCCAATCGTAATTCTGACCTAGCATGATTGATTAGTTTTAGGATTGGAATGGGTTGCTCCATTAAATGAATCACACTTCAAAATCTCCATTGAGTGTCCCTAATAAAATGATTATGTACAGCGGCGTCTAAGTATGTATCAATCCGAGCAACAAGGCAGACCCAGGTTAAGACATATCTGTCCACGTCATATAACTATGCACAAGCTTAAAATTTCCCGTCGAAATTAACTGTGAATCAAGAAATAAGAAATAGCAGAGGCCATATACATTTGCGTGATGCTCCAGCAAAATCTTCACTGTCTTATCCTGCTCATTATTAGCAGCCCAAAAGAGTGGTGTTCCACGGCCACAGTCTATGTCAACAGGCACTCCTTTTGACAGGAGGAACTCTGTAACCTTGAAGCATCCTGTGGTGAACGAGATGATTCCATAAGTCATGTGGGCACAAGCATTGAACAAATGACTGGAGTAGAGTAAATAATTACCAGTACAATGACTAGATTGCAGAAATTAAGTGTGAGGGTGTGTGACAGGGGGAGTACTTATACCCGCAGCATGGTGGAGAACTGTGCGCCCTTTGTCATCTGCTTTCACAAGATCACCACCATGATCAAGAAAGTACTTGACGGTAGCAACATCACCAGACTGAGCAGACACCATAAATGGAGTCGCACCTGTAACAAAAGGCACATTGTTAGCACAATCGTACATCTCATACTGGCAAACATTTACATGGTAGCCACCAAATTGAAAAATGGAGAAAGGGATAGAGAAAGACCTATAGCTGTATCCCCAACCCCAGGAGCATTTACATCTCCTCCAAGCTCCTCCACTAGGTACCTGCAAACCTCTAAATGGCCTGCGCATGCCGCGAGATGCAACACATTACATCCGTTCGTGTTGATAGAAAAAAGCGCCGACAGGTCGCCATTCTTTTGGTAAGTCTCTTTACAATACCTTTCACAAAAGTAAACATGATTGGATTATAGAAGCGAATAGACAAATTAACAAGTTAGAAAACCAAAAGAAAAGAAGCAAACATGTTGAATGCACAAGAGCCTCCGGAAGTCAAAGTGATTGATCTATCACATTGCTGGACAGAGTCATGCGGTGAAAATACTTGATAAGACACAGTATGCTGCAAATTAGGATGCAATGCACAATTGTACCGCATCATGTTTAGTTCTCACATTATGAAGAGACTGATCAACCCAGTTTGTTTTAACTACGGTATCTAATCATGTGAGCGTGATGATCGGTCCTAAAATTAACATGCCATGGCTGTCACTTAGAAAAATATTTTTGATTGAGTATGAGAAAACCTTTGACAAAGGTATCGGATAGGAAAGTCTTGTGAGTAAAACATTCATGAGAAGTACAGAACTATATATTTTATGACAACTTACATGAAGCAAACTGTACTGAAACTCTGGAAGACAGCGCACACTGTAACTACTCAAAATAACTGACAGACGCAACCAAATGCAGTCAGAAACAAGGTCATACAGGCGGCCAATTAGGCGCTTCTCATGCAAATCTATTTCTTTTTACTAGCTAGAAGGCCATCTGTGCTTACCCAACGCCCATGTTTTAAACGTACCAACGAATCAAGCGACAATCTGACCAAATCAAGACAACCAGAGCATCACAACAAACAGAATCCGAAGGCAATCGGTAGAGTAGACGGTTACACGCAGCAATGTAGCATGCCTGAACAACCTCCGACCTCGCGAACGCAGCACACGCATGACGTAACCAAGCAAGCGTCGCTAGACTAGAATCGAAGCAAGGAGAACCAGAGCAGCCGGATTTATGAGGCGGAGAAGAGTGGAATAATACGTTTGAGGCGGCCGAGGTTGCCGTCGTGGGCCGCCTTCAAGAAAGCCTTCTCACCTGCACACGCGCGCGCGCGATCGCCGTCAGAAACGCAGCGAGGGTTCAGAGAGAGGGGGGCGAACTTGGGAGCAAATCGAGAGGGTCGGGAAGCGGAGGCTGTACGTACCGGTGCCGTCGTCCTCGACGGTGGGCTGGAGGTAGACAAACGGCGGCGCCATGGCCCAGCCCCGGCGGCGGCGGGGTGGAAGCTTCCCGGAGGCGGCGGCGACGAGACGGAGAACCCTGCGCCGGGGTGGGGAGGGGTTTGGGTTGGGGGCTTCCTGTTTCGGCCTGCCGCTTTGGTTTGCCTCGTTAACTTGGCGGTGATGGCGACGGCGTGGTTGGCTGAATGAGCCCGGTGTTGGTACACCGGAGCTAGCGCTGTCTAGTGACTTGTGGCCCCGCGCGCACCACCGCTCAGTTGCTCGGACAAAGACCTGGTCCACACAGACTGCCTGTTCTCGGGGAAGGTTGGCGAGTAGCCTGTAGCGGGTGAGCAGGGGAGACGGGTGCAGAGGTTTCTTGCGAGTGTGGATGAGGTGAGCCAATGTAGGGGTGACACGTGTAGAACAAGGACGAGCGAAAAGCTGCAGCGACGACTGCACCTTCCACGGAAATGGCGCTGAGAAACCGTGGGCGCTGCCCTATCCGGTGGCTCGAGCAAATCACATCTCTTTAATTTTGAAAAGAATGGGCGGATCCAATGCTACACATTACACTTTGGGGCGTGTTTGGCTGCCTTATCGATTTTTGCTCTTGCATCTTCATTTAGGGGTTGTTTGGATAGCGGGATTATAGAGAATCAAATTTGCATAAACACGATTTCTATTATAACAGCCTAAAACCACGTTTGGATCATCTAACTAAACCATGGATAAGTACTACCCAGTTTTCTACAAGCCAAAAAAACGAGCTTTTAGAAAAACGAGTTATAGTCGTTTCTCCAAAAACGAGTTCTCTGTATACTCGAGTCGTATCGTCCACGTACAACCTATTTGGATCGATGGACCAACGTCGGCGAGTTCCACACGTCATCTTCATAGTACATGCTAGTGGCCATGCCGACGGCATGGTTCCAATGCCGGCACAGTCGTACATGCTAATGGCCGCACCGGCGGCGCGGCTCCAACGCCGGCACCATGACAATGGTAACATTGAGCTTGTTGGCATTGAGGAGGCGACAGTGGACAACAACGAACTACTGCAAGAGTTGGTTCAGCATGCCCATGCTCGGCATCACCGTGCCCATCAAGAGTCGCTGCCACTGCTGCTTCCGCCTGTTGCGTGGCATCGTGTCCAACCCTCGCAGGGTTTCCAGCAGGTCAGCACCATGGCCTATGCTCCAGTGCTCGTTCTTGTGGGCAGCGTCAACATGGAAGCCATTGACCCATTGTTGTGCTCCAACTACGTCCAGTGTACTGGTGTATGCATACTACAATCTTGTCCTCGTCACGCAGCATGCAGAGAATGGGGACGCTCGAAGCATGCATGAGGCGATTAACAGAGAGAGTCATGCCCGTGGGAGGAGCGGGAGGCCTAAACGTGTTACCCTACCTTTTTCCATCCAAACGAGGTATTGTATAGCCTGATCTTAACAGAAAAAACTAACAAAAACATGTTTTCCTAAAAATCCTCTAAAAACCAGTTTTCCAAGATTTCACGTCTAATACTTCATATCCAAACAACCCCTTAGGGCATCTCAAACATTGACCTCAAAACACACACATACGTTTGGATTGAGCTGTCTGTAAGTAGTTTGTCCTCCAACACGAACTCGTATTTGTCCGCGAACACGTCACATGTCTGAATTCTTGCAAACTGGACACAAATTGAGAGGAGGTTTACGGGCGTCCGGACCTCCGCCGCATAGGACCCCGACACCCCGGCCCACTCAAATCCCTCTGTCGGGTAACTTTTCTTCCACTCTGCCCTTGCTTCCCCTTGCTCTATATTGATCCGCACCCTCCTTGTTCGCTGCCGTTGTTGTACCTCACCGGCCGCTGCCCACGCATTGTCGGACGTCCGCAACCCCCACCCACGCACCTGTTCTCCTTGGACTACGCCGCTGTCCACCCAGGATTCGTCCACAACAAGGTACCCTCTGCCCTTGCATGCCGACGCGACTGGAGGAGGCAGACGAGAAGGGGGAGGAAAGGAGGAGGAAGACGAGTAGGAGCGGTGGAGCGTAGAGGCCAAGGTAGACCATGCCTTCCTTGACCCTCCACTCGGCTGGAGAATGCACAACGGCTGGAGGAGGCGGAGGCGAGTGGGAAGGAGGATGCACGAAAACTAGAGGAGGCGATGGAGGAGGATGCCGATGAGAGGCAGCCGGTTGTTCATCAAGTTCCGCGGGGTGGGGATGTGCCCTCACGAGTTATCAGGGACCACAAAGCGGAGGATGGCGAGCAAAGGGGTCGACTAGGAGCACTACTTCGATGATGAAAGTGTGGCTGTGCATGCCATTAAAGCTGCCACGTCAACCATGTGCGCATAAACACGTGGTGATTATTCAAAACAGAGGAAGTACGTGGTTCCATCGATTCTTATGAATTACTAGCTTGTGTATCTTGAATATTTTATCACATATAGCTTTCCACTATGCAAGAGCTTCACACATGTCGGTGAGACGTGTCCCCCAAGTGTGTCGATCGTCATAATTGTGGTCTGTGTAGGTTAAATTACCTTAGCCTTGTTACTTTTCCAGACGATACCATTGAGCCAACAAGGTCATTGGAGAGAAACGCAGGTCTGCACGCAGCGGCACGACCAACAAGGTCATGGGAGAGAAACGCAGGTCTGCACGCAGCGACACGGCACCTGCACGCGCGGCATCGACGGCGCAAGGCCCTTCGCGATTCTCACCAAGCTGACATGCTTCCTAGAGTATAGGCCGGAGATGGACTTCGTTTTGCAACGTATATATGCGTATTAGTAAGACCAGACTGACAGTACGATGCGTGCAGAGTACACTGGCGTG
Source organism: Aegilops bicornis (assembly GCA_021605145.1). Lineage (NCBI taxonomy): Eukaryota > Viridiplantae > Streptophyta > Magnoliopsida > Poales > Poaceae > Aegilops > Aegilops bicornis. The sequence goes on along the minus strand of CM038671.1, from coordinate 149,037,727 downwards.
CACACAAGCGGCCGCACGGTCCAACAAAAAAGACGACCTGCAACATGTTAGAAGGCAGCTCCACACCACCGCACGTGGTATATCCAACCTCCCGCCGATCCACTCGCACACACATTGATTGCGGCTACCCCCAACGATGTTGTAGACAAAACAGGGGCCATTGCAGAGCGCATCGAAGGTATCCTTGATCTTCCCCGGCATCGATCCACTCCGACATACAGCAAGGACAGATCCTCCGCGTCGGCCAATCTAAACAAATCGGTCCGCCAACCAACCCATAAGGACGACAAGTCATGGAGAAGGAGGGACAGCCATAGACCAGCGCCGGGAACCGGCGAGGAAAAAAAGAGCCGAAGATTTTTACTTAGAGCATCTTCAACAGGCACCCAAAAAGAGCTTCGCGCGCTAAAAATTTATTTTTTTGGACGCCGAACAGCTCCAACAGATGTTGTAAAATATTGCGCGCGCTAAAAAGTTTTGGGCACACGCTGAAAAACGCTATCGCGCGCAACATATTTCATATTTTGGGCTCCGGATTGCGTGCGCTTCACAATTTGCACTGCGTGCTTTTTTGAGCGCACGTTTTTGGGCGTCTGTTAAAGCAATGTTGGTCACGGCACATTAAAAGTGCTATAGTGGGGTGCTATAACTTTTATTGGGAGTGGAATTTTTGTGCCGCTATTGGAGATGCTCTTACCCCTCGCCAAACTCGGGCGTGGTCACTCCGGGGAACGCCATGACTAGATCCAGACGGAACTCAGATGCCTTCCTTTTCAGTTCAGACGGGTCTGTGGGAGTGCAAGAGGTGGGCAGCTCCTAACCACAGGTACGCACCCAACTCTGCATCGTCCAGAACACTAGTCAGATCTGTACCACACTTTTTCGAGCGCAGGGAGCACACGTGGCCACTGTTTGTGCTGTATATGGCGATGTATGCAAACCTTTGTCACTTCCACACTTATTCTATGCGTGCATCACAGTGACGCAGCAGGCGGGCAGATATCTGTGTGTAGATGCCACTGCGTGCAGGACGTCCGCACTCGGTCATGGGAGCACTATAAGCATGCTCCAGATTTCCCGGGCAAAAAGGAAGAGGGTCTACACCAATGTCGGCATGTGGGTGGTTAAGTTCCTTTGAAACACCGCAATGTCAACACCAAAAGTTTTAAAATTGTTATACTCATGACTTTACCCTTCACGCATGTATGCATGATTATAAGATTTCTTTACTTGCCTTGAGGGTGAGTAGGATCGCGTGAATGTGGTCATGGGGAATATTGCCAAGAAACTTGTCCACAACATGCACTATGAGGAGCACGTCCGGTTAGTGGTCAAGCATGAAGAGGAATATCTCAAACTCGGGATTGAAAAAAAAGGATGCTCGAAAGAAGCATATTTCACATGACAAATAATTCAAGGCAAGTGACAGTTGCATATTATTCCCTACATGACCGCAACTTAGCTTCCTATCCTAAGATGTTTTTCTTTACTTAGGTGGTTCCTCGGTGGTGCGCCAAAAAATTTCTGTGCTAGGAGAAGATCATCGAAAAGTGGACAAATCCAACATGGCAGGCCGAACAGGAGGTAACAACGACTTGGTGATACGTCTCCAACGTGTCTATAATTTTTTATTGTTCCATGCTATTATATTATCCATCTTGGATGTTTTATATGCATTTATATGCTATTTTAAATGATTTTTGGGACTAACCTATTAACCTTGAGCCCAGTGTCAGTTTCTGTTTTTCCTTGTTTTCACCGGTGCGCCTCGATCCTAAACAAACGGTTAAAAACCCCTTTCCATGACGGCATTTGGAACCGTCGCCAAGTGAGTGTAGGCGATAGGGGGGTCCTTCCCACATGACCCAGAAACCGTCAGGGATAAGGCCCCTCTGATACTCCTACTCGTTTACGCTTTCGCATTGCCATCGCGATCGGTATTACGTGGTGCTACGTTTATGATGCGCTGCCCATCACAAACGGTTCACCGTTAAGAAGATTAGCTAATCGTCAAATGCAGTGTCGGACAGGATTACGAAACGTCGGACCGTCGTCGTAACATCGTCGTGACACAACAACTTCTCGCTACGCTATTTTGTGGTGCAACGTTTACGATGCATACTTCATCAGAAACAGTTCATGGTTGCGAATCGTGTATGATAAGGCAACTAACACAAACGTTTAGTTTCCCCGCACCGTTTGTGATATTGCCTGACATTGCACACGCTTTGCAAATGGCAACTGTGTGCATGCTTGCACATGTTTCCTCTCTGTGAACCGTCTCGGATTATGGTGCATATCGCAAACGTTTATTTTTTACCAACCGTGTGTGCCATAAAAACCTGGAGAGCGTAATTTCACCGTAATTTAATTGCTGATTTTCCAAATTATACCAGATTTGGATTTGAATTTGAATTTATGCTACAGCTTTATTCATATCCATCAGGTTCAAACAACCAATGCATTATTCGATTCACAGGTACATATGTTCAAGAATTACATAAGCACCAAATAAAGAATGATGAACCACATTTGTATACTTGTACTATTAAAGACGGTAAAGAAAGAGGTGAAATATATTCTGGTTGCTGAACAAGGTGAAGCAGAATGCCCATATTGTGCCCTCCTCCATGCAGAAGGCACGCACGACTCTAGTCCAACCCCTTGTGATGGCCGACCGCCCATCCTTCACGATCTTCATGAAAACGTCTAGATAATCATCATGTTCTGGTAGAAATACTTTAACCTTTGCATGCCCACCAATCATGTAGTTTGAGAGATAATCTTGAGTAAACTGCTTTGGCAACCACTGCAAAGGAATAAGATTTCAGACATTGTCATCTAACACAACTCATTATGGACAGTAAAAATAAGGCTGCAGAGTTCTTACTTACCATCCTGTAGTTCGATGTTGTCTTGGATAAAGTGTAAACAAATAGTTTAATTGCCATCTTTGGACCCATTTTACTAACAATCTTTATCAGCTTCCTCACTTAATGCCGGTTCATCGATATCTCATTGCCCCATACGCAGAAAGGGTCGAAACACGGATCTTTACCAATGACATATGTACCTAAAAGCACCAAGTTAATATTAGAAGTTAAACAACAATTGCACAATGATGTAGTACAACACTCTTTTATAATATGTCTATATACATCCGTATGTGGTAGTCCATTTGAAATCTCTAAAAAGACAAATATTTAGGAACGGAGGGAGTATCTTATAACATCCAATATACTCACATATTAGATGAATTAACATCTTATATTATGGGCCGGAAGGAGTTCAGTTCATTCGTACAAATTATCTGTTGTTGTATCCACGGGTTACAGTTAGTTTGAGCTAGTTCGGGCTCAAACAGCCCTAAAGTATATCTAAACATGAGGGCTAGTTTGAGCTAGTTGCATCTATAACCCACCCAAAATAACTAGTATCGAACCCAAGAGGTGCTAATTGGAGCTAGTTCTCCTAGTGCATTTATTGTCAATCTAACCCTGCCATCCAAATAACTCTTTGGATGGAGTTAGTTCAGGGTTAGTAATGAGCTAGAAACTAACTCTAACCTCTAGCTAAGTTGAGTATCCAAACAGGGTTGTGTTGTTGCTGTTGCTGCTGCTGCTCTTCTACGTATATCTAGACATCATTAGAACATTAATGTAACACTCTTCCTTGTTGCTATGTAGCCTAGGATTGCATATTTAGACATTAATTACAGTGCATGTTGCTATGTAGCCTCAGATATATTACATATGGCTCTAGTTAACCTAAGGAAAAATGGGTTGCAGATATATTCAGTTAAAAGTCCGATTCACCGATTAGTCCCTTATCAGCCGCCGACCTATATGGTACCAGCTATCGATATCCTGAATAGTGAGCAGATATAAGCCATGGAATGAAACTAACCTCGATGGAAAATAGCAGTCGTTCCCAAAATTGTCCTGTGTAGGTACATCAAGAAGCATGTTAAGCATAACAGGCTAAACATCAACCAAAATTACACATGGCAGACAAAATAATCTCCAAAAGATAGCTTCAGTGTGCAGGTTTAAGCACACTAGTAAAGCAAAACAAGTGGAAAGGCGTGCTAACTGCAACAGGCCTAACATTTAACAACAAGCAAACATGGTCATTCAAACTGGTATTGTGCCGGTCTAAATACACTGGTTATGGTTAAATAAAAATGTTAAGGCGTGTTAACTACAAGATGCAGCAACCAAATGTAGTCATTCATACTGGTATTACTGAAACTGGTACTGATGAAATTGAACTGCACAGTTCGTACTTGCATATATAGAACATCACGTTGTGAATAACTGGAATAAACAAGGCATACTACGAACAACCAAAGATAGCATTTGAAACTGAACATATGCTAACTACAAACAATCGAACAATCAAAAGACTTGAAAAGAGGCATATGCTAGCTATAACAGGCTTAACATCAAGCAAATATATGCATTCCTATCGGTATGTTTAAAACTGGATTGATGAAATGTCTTGCATGTGAATAATTGCACATATAGAGCATCACATTGTGAACAACTGAAATAAACAAATCATGGGTTTCCTCACATGTCGCAGATGGGCTCGTTCCCGTGGGAAGAGCACGGACCCTGGATGCGCTCCATGTTGTCGCAGATGGGCTCCTTCCCCTTGGAAGAGCACGGCTGTAGGGTGCCCTCCCTGATATCGCAGACGGGCGCTTTCCCCTTGGAAGAGAAGATGGACTCTTTCCCCTTGGAAGAGCCGGAGAGGCTGCCCTCCTCGTGGTCGCCGTTGATGAGGTCTGACTTGGAAGCTATCGATCCCAAGCCAGCATCGCAGAACGTGTCCTTCAGAAATGACAAAAGGGGCTCGATGGCGATGTAGAACGGCAAATTGTTGACAGCGAGCCAGAGGAGATCAGCGGCGTGGCCATGGATGAGATCGACGGCGGTTGAACCCGAGGGGTTGGGGGTGGGCCACTTAACCTGTGAGATAGCCCGCCTCAGGGCGTCGCTGTCGATGACCTCGCTGTCGTAGCTGGCGGACGAGACATGCCGCATACTCCAACTCGCTGCGTGAGTGCCTGCCGCCAGTAATGGTCGTCAGCTTCCTCGGCGACGTCGGGCAAAGAGACCGCTATACACCTCTTTTGGGCCAGTCGCTCCTTGAGCTCCACGGGAAGCGTGCTCTGGAGTGGGGGATGGGGATCTGTGGGAAAGGGGCGTTTGGCAGGCGCCATCTAAGGAACTCAGGGCGGCCTGGGTATGGAGATAGGTGGGTAAGCTGCACGGGCAAAACGGCAGATGTTGACAATGGAGGCCTTGCGGTGGCGGCGGCGGCAGCGGCGGCGGGGACTTTGCTAGGGTTTTGAGCGAGGGAGGGTGTGTGTGTGTGTGTGTGCGCGCGCGCGTGCGCGCATGGCTGAGGAAGTTTTGGTGTGTGTGTGTGTATGTGTGTGGAGGGGGGCGCGGGGTGTTTGAGGAAATGACACGGGTACTAAAAATTTTACTACGCGTGAGTGAAATGCCGGGCTATTGAAAATTTTGATGATAGTGCATCGCATTTGATGATAATGCATCGCACACGGTCCGGAGATAACAACTGTGTGTTATGAAAAAGAAAAACCCTCGAGGCAGGCAGATATTTTCGATGCAGGCGGGATTGGGAACAAGAAACATCGCACAAGGTCCGGAGATAACAAGCGTGTGTTATGAAACAGAAAAACCCTCGAGGCGGGCAGATATTTTTGAGAGGGGGAGCCTCGTGGAGCCCAATGTACTGTGCGCATGTGTGCGTGATAGGTGCACCGGTCTGGCACATGGTTAGTTTGAGTGAACCGTGTCTGTTGCGTCATCCGACTTAATGTTCATAAATTTGGCGAAAAATGACGCGGGAGAGGGTCAGTAAACGAACACACTTGCATGTGGACCAAATTTATGTATCAAAAGGGTGGTTTGATTTTCAAATACCAAATGCAACTTCGATGTGGCACCTCTCTTGCAAAGTGCATGGTATTGCTTGCCCCTACACCCCCCCCCTCGTGTCGGCACGAAGGGAATCCTAAACTGTGAATGCATGCCCCCTCCCCCTCAACCGAGGTTCACCTAGCAAAGTGCGAAGTAGCTAGCAGCCCCCCTCCTCCCTCGTGTTGGCACGAAGGGAATCCCAAGATATATATGAATGCATGCCCCCCAACCGAGGTTCACCGTAGCAAGGTGCAAAGTAGCTACCAACCCCCCTCCCTCGTGTCGGCATGAAGGGAATCCTAAGCTATGAATGCATGCCCCCCAACTGAGGTTCACCTAGCAAAGTGTGAAGTAGAGCTAGCAGCCCCCCCTCCCTCGTGTCGGCACGAAAGGATTCGTAAGCTATGAATGCATGCCCCCCAACCGAGGTTCACCTAGCAAAGTGCGAAGTAGCTAGCAGCCCCCTCCCTCGTGTCGGCACGAAGGGAATCCTAGCTAAGCTATGAATGCATGCCCTCCCCCCCAACCGAGGTTCACCCTAGCAAAGTGCGAAGTAGCTAGCAGCCACCCCTCCCTCGTGTCAGCATGAAGGGAATCCTAAGCTATGAATGCACATGCCCCCCCCCCCCAGCCGAGGTTCACCTAGCAAAGTGCGAAGTAGCTAGCAGACCCCCTCCCTCATGTCAGCACGAAGGGAATCCTAAGCTATGGATGCATAGGCATCGGCTTGAGCCATCGGTTTGACTGCCGCTCGCCTCTCTCCCACAACTTCCACTACTCCATATTAATGGTGCGCCCAAGCGGCCGCAACCCCCATCCCCGCTACGCACACATAATCCTCTCTCTCCACTTGCATCCTCGACGCCGCTCTCAGTCCTCAAATCCATCAGTGTATGAGGATGCCGCCGAAGCGCCCCATCAGAGGGAGTGGTGACGCCGGGGCTGCTAAAGCACCGGAGCATGGCGTGGAGATGGAGACAGAGGTTCCCGTCACCGCCAGCGAGTTATCGCTGCACCCTGACGTCGTCGACGGTGTCGAGCTTCCACAGCCGGAGGCGGAGTTCCACACGGACTCCAACGACCACTCCGGCGACTACTCCGACGACGACGGGCAGCTGGTTAGTCATCTATACCCATTTATGTGTCAAATAAATCATAGGGTTTCTCTGGTTACTCCTGCCTCCCCCTTTTTGGAATAGAAATCATGTGGTTTTGTTCTCCCAATCCATGAAATCTGAGTAAGTTTCATTAGATCCATGTAGTGTATTGATTGTTTGAATGGTACATGTGATAAGTGATTAGTTGTTTCATCTGTGCAAATCGTGCTAATAATTCCTAGATAGGACTTGATAATTGATTTGGAATGACCTACATATGTTTGTGCCATTATTTCTTCAAGATTGGTCTGTCCATAGACGACTGTGCTTAAAAATCAAACCATAATCTATGCATATGTATAAATAAATAGCCATAAATTCCTAATCCTACTTCACAACATGTAATCAGTGATTTGATACCAAATTTGTTTTACTATATGTATAGGTGATGTCTGACGATGTGGACAGCGAGGATGAAGATGCCCAGATGAGGTATTAGAGGCGAATCCTGAGGGAGCTTTATGCAGGAATGCATAACAGGCGTATTAGGACCTGGAACGACGGCTATGGATGCCCATTTTGCAACCACAAGATTCATGATGCGCATCTAAGTGTTCTGGCACATGCAAGAGGACTGGCCATTGGCTCCTTCAAGCAGAAGTATTCTCGCAGGGTGGCGCACGGCACATACGCCGAGTACCTGGAGAAGCTTCAGGATCGTGTCGGCCGCATGTGAGATGAGATGTGGGATGGATCGAACTATGTACACTTGAGTATGCTTAATAACGGTTGAACTATGCATGCTTATGTACGTGTACGCTTATTATCTATGTCTGAGTATGTTAAATATTTCGCCAAATTTTGGTAAAAATTACAACAGGGGACCAATAAACCAGGACGGAGGTAGTACGTTAATCACACACAGTTCCCAATATTGAACTGTGTGCAATGACTATCATTTTGCCTGCTGCGTCAATCACACACGGTTCGCTCTAGCAAACCATCGCCCCCAAAATTCTTTGTGGGACAGAAAACCCTCACCACCCAATTCAAAAAATAAAAAAAATCTCACCATCCCCATGTCACGAAAACCCTCACCCCCCCCCCCACCCCCTCGGCCCCTACGGTACGTTCCCCATTCACACATGCACAAGCTCCTCCACGTCTATGCCATGGCACCGCCTATTGTCGATGTCAAAACTGGCAGATCTCGGGTAGGGGGTCCCGATCTGTGCGTCTAGGCTGATGGTAACAGGAAGCAAGGGACACAGATGTTTACCCTGGTTCAGGCCCTCTCGATGGAGGTAAAACCCTACTTCCTGCTTGATTAATATTGAAGATATGGGTAGTACAAGAGTAGATCTACCACGAGATCATAGAGGCTAAACCCTAGAAGCTAGCCTATGATGGTATGATTGTGATCGTGATCGGCCCTCTAAGGACCAACCTCTCCAGTTTATATAGACACCGGAGAGGGCTAGGGTTTACATGGAGTCGGTTACAAGGAAGGAAATATAATATCCGGATCGCCAAGCTTGCCTTCCACGCCAAGGAAAGTCCCATCCGAACACGGGTCGAAGTCTTGAGTCTTGTATCTTCACGCTTCGATAGTCCGGACGATGTATACAATCCGGCTGTCCGGATACCCCTAATCCAGGACTCCTCAAAGAGCTCCCTGAACCAGGCTTCAGTGATGATGAGTCCGTCGCGCAGTCTTGTTTTCGGCATTGCAGGGCGGGTTCCTCCTCCGAATACTCCAAGGTAATTATCGAACACTTGAACCGTGTCCGGATCCACAAAATGATCTTCACATGCCACCGTAGAGAGAATGGTATTTCACAAATGCAATCTGCTGACAACTTTTTAGGCAACGCGACGTGTCATTATGGTCGGGTCATTATTCGAACCGTTTTCCCACAACCAGCCATAGCGCATATTGCGAGGCGGTTTCTTTGACACGTCTTGTCAAAGCAGAGATCGTGTCCCCTTATCACGGGATTCTCATCAATACGGGTACGGGTAATCCCACCACATCATCAATCGTGGCGCTTGGGAAGCAAACGATTCCCAACGGGCAAGTGGGGAGGCACACCGCTTTCGTCGCCTCTATAAAGGGATACAATTTCCTCATTTTTACCCATGCCTTCTTCCTCCTTTGCCCACTCTTGCCCCCTCGAGCTCCAGCGCCCAAGCCCAAGTCTTCTCCGCACAACCAAACATGTCCGGAGCAGGAGGAAAGTGGGTGGCTTCCACCGTCAAGGAGAAGCATATCGCAAATCTTCGGGCAGCCGAATACTTGGCCGCAGACATAGCGCACCGGCTACCGGACGCTGGGCAGGTAATTCCGACCCCGGGACCCCACGAGAGGGTCGTGTTCGTCGCCCACTTCGTCCGCGGACTGGGGTTTCCACTTCACCCCTTCGTCCGCGGGCTCATGCTCTACTATGGGCTAGATTTCCACGATCTAGCCCCGAATTTCGTCCTCGACATCTCGGCATTCATCGTCGTATGTGAGGCCTTCCTCTGCATCCGGCCTCACTTCGGCATGTGGCTGCAAATATTCTGCGTGAAGCCAAAGATCGTACGCGGCCAGCAAGCGGAATGCGGAGGGGCCATGGTAGGCAAGATGCCTAACGTCACCTGGCTGGCCGTCTCCTTTGCGGAGATCGTAAAATGGTGGCAATCGGGGTGGTTCTACATCACCGAGCCGCTGGCGCTAATCGGGCGGGCGGCCCCCGAAGTTCGATCCGGATCCGCCATGCGGCTCACCTCTGGGAAAGGAAGGGCCTGACTTGGGGCGAACCTACAGAGCTGACGGACTCCAAACCTGCATCAAGAGCATGAAGGACAAGAACATCAAGCTTGTCAACGTGATCCGTGTCATGCTCGTTTCGCGGATTCTCGCCGTGCTAAAGGCAGGCATTCAATCTGTGGGAGTTCGCCCCGGCCGAACACCGACGCCAGAGGCTCTATGGCATGAAGCACAAAGATGCATGGAAGGAGTTGTTTAAGGCCTCCGAAGTACCTCCTCCCACATCCGAGGACCGCGGACTTCATGCAGCGCGGCCCCCGTGTCCTGTGAGTTTTGGGACCACCACCGGGTTCGGTTTTTCCCAATACATTCATGGGGGAGTCTTAAGTATTTGTGTATATTTGATCAGGATTATGTGGAGACAGCGGAGAAAATTGACTATCCGGCTCCGCTGCCAGAAGGCCCAGCTGATGCTCTCCTGACGAAGATGCTAGTCCCGGCGCCCTACAAGGTGCCGAAGAAGAAGGCCGAAAAGAAGGCCCCGGGGACCAGGAAGGGTCTCCGGCGTAAGGTTGTGCCAGAAGCCTCGTCCGAAGACGACAAGGCGCACTCCTCCCCCGAAGAGGAGGAGGAAGAAGAAGAGGCCGCCCCATCCGGAAAGGATGAGGGGCCTAAGGAGACGGGCCATGGGGCCAGGAGAGGCCCTCGACGCAAGGCCGTCAGACCTACGTCGTCCGATGACGAAGAAACAGATTCCTCTGCCAAGGCGGGGGAAGCAAGAAGAACTCTACCTCCCCGTGGCCGGGAGGAGAAAAGAGGAAAGCCGCCCGAGGGGGGGGGGCTGGGACGCCCAAGAATGGAAAGACGTCCCTTCCGGACTACTCCACCACGGCCGCTCATAGCGAGGAAGGGTGGCTGCCCAGGGGGAAGCCCCTAGCGCGATCGTAAGTGTCCGCACTATACCGTGATTTTACTTCATAGTTATTTAATAACGCCGAACATGTATGCCGTCCGGCCAGGGCTCATCCGGAGGTGTCGTCTTCAGATGGGTCTCTGAGCGCTTCAGAGATGAACTCGCCCCCAACAGCCACCACTCCTCAGCCTGCGGATGACACGGAGGTGTTGTCCCGAAGGTTCCCCAAGCAGGGGGAGGTGACCCTGGAGACGCCCCAAGGCGGAGCTCCAAATGTCAGACACGCGGGGTTCAAGATCCCTGCGGATCGCGTCGGTGAGAGCCGCAGCAAGGCGGACTCCCGACCGAACACTGTTCCGGAACCCTCGACGGTTCCGGAGTTAGGCGGGCAGCCCCTCGTTAGGGAGGGCGAGCCGTCTGTGCCGAGGACTTTCGTCACGCCAGCGGCGCCGGATGGTTTGGTGGAAGCGCTTCGAGGTGCTTCCATAGATGACGAGCACCGTACTCTTACGAGTGCGGTGATTCAGAAGGTTCTGTCCGCCAAAGGCGGACTAGCCGAAGCCTGCACAAGCCTCCTGACGGGCTTCGAGGTAAGTAATAAAAATGTGTGAAATTACCACCTGATAGGTAGTAGCCCCTGATACTCTGTTTGGTGTTCGGAAAGAAAAGCCAAACGGAGGGTCAATTATAATCCGCAGGAGTCTAATAAGTGTTTATGTGAATAAGCAGTGCCGCTTGCTTGCCATCGCCTGCAAGACAGCCAAGGTTGCCGAACTAAAGCGGGACCTAGAGCAGGCGCAGGGAGAGCTCGATCTCACGAAGAGGCGGCTCGAAGAGAGCAAAGGTGAGTGATTCTCCGCTCTTATATATGTAAATATAGATAAATTTGTTTAGTCTAACGACGAAGCGTCGTGACTGTGTGGCAGGGTCCACCGCCGAAGTGGCATCCCTGAAGAAAGCGCTATCCGAGGCCGAAGACGAGGCGGCCTTGGAATGCAAAGAGCGCGAGAATCAAAGTGCTAGAGTGGGCGAGAAGAAGAAGAGCTCCAGGACCTCGGCAAGAAGTTCGAGTCCGTGGAGCATGATCTGAAGATGAAAGAGGCCGAGCCATGAAGGCCCTTGTGAGTATGAAAGACGCCAAGGCCGAAGCCGAGAAGGCACAGCAGGAGATCCAAGAGGCCAAAAAGATAGCGGCGGGTAAGAAATTCTTTGTGCAAAGCAAACATGTGGAGGAGGCGTTTCTTTTACTTAGTCGAATTCGGAGCTCTCCTGGGGCATTCGCAGATCTGCCACGTAGCGTATCGATGTCAGAGAGTTCTACCGTGCCCAAGAGGGGAGCTCAACGGAGAAGCTGTTCTGGTCCCAAGATGTCGGGGCCGAACACCCAACGCCTCGAGTGATCAATCAAGCAGTTGGTCGAACTCCTGTGTCGGCGAAGTGGCTATGAAAGATTTCATAGTCCGGATGTGGCCTGGTGAGCCCCTGCCCACTAGCTACTTCGGCCTGATCAAGCGGGTGGTGAATGCCTGCCCGCGGCTTGAAGTAATCAAGCGATCCGTTTGCATCGAGGGTGCCCACCGGGCCTTTGCCCACGCGAAGGTGCATTGGGGCAAGCTGGATGCGGAGAAGCTGGTGAAGGACGGTCTGCCCGAGGCCAAGGAGCATCACCGTCCCAAGAAGTACTATGATGGCGTTATGAAAGGCGCTCGTCTCGTGGCCAATGAGTGTTCCAAGGACCAGATCTTTGATTAAAATGTACCTCTGCCGCTGTTGTAATGTAAAGACAAAGTTATTTGTGCTATGTAGCACTGTTCGATTTAAAATATTACCTTCTGTGCGGCTGTTTATAGAATACTAAAAGTAGGCCAGTCATCGGCTTCCGCCCCCACGCAACTAGTGCCGGGGTGTTCCTGGAAAAACCCGGATACTCTTTATCCAAATGTTTGGTCCCTTAAGGAGGTATCCGGTGCAGCGAACAAGGCAATCAGACTATTCGGCTTTATAACTTTCACTTAGCCATAGAAGTCTACAATTTCAAATTCCGGCGAAGCCCCTAGAATCTGGAAGGCCGAATTGGGGCGCTATATACGCCTAGATCGGACGAAGCCGATTTGTCGCCTAAAGCGGAAAATATTTAAGGATTTTAAGACCTCTCGAACAGAGACCAGCTCTCGCCACATCATGCCGGTCAATTTTCAGCTTTCTCTACTGAGGTGCTCGTCCGGAAGAACCGGGACACAATCGCAGTAGTTCTCCCTGCGCTACCTTAGCCGATATAATGGAACGTAAGGTACCAAAACAAGGGAGCCGGGCTAACCCAATGTAGACCCAAGACCTGATTCGAGCTGATGCATATAGTGCTACAAGTTCGGGGTGCCGCACTATTTAAAGTGTTCGGACTTTAGTTGCCGTAGAACGGGGCACCATAGGAAGCCCCTGGCAAACGGACCGTACCAAAGTGTATGGATGCAATATCAAAGAAACATTTATAAGAAAAATGTTCAAATAACAATAATGAGCTGACGCTATATATAATCTCCCATTGATGAAAATATGTTTAAGCGTATGTTTACAATGAATGCATTAAGCGGAGATAAATAGGACTATTTAACATGTCCTATCCGGAGGCAGGCCACGTAAGGATATATAAAACAGGTATAACGATCGTAAATAGATTCCACCTGGGTGTTTCCTTATGTCTTGTGAAGCTGTTGCCTCCTTGGTTTTCTCTCCTATGTAAGTCCGACAATCCGGCTCTTCAAGAGGCTGCTCTAAAGCACGGCCCTGAAAAAGAAGAAGGACAGGTTATGAAGGTATGTGACGGTTATCCCAGACCGCTGATCGAAGTCGTTGTTGCGCCTCCGCCTATGCCCATGGTATCTTGAGTGCGTAATTGTGTACGCTGCGTGTAACAATTTTGCTTGGATGGGGCTTAAGCGGAGGCCGGACTGCTAGTCGCGCTCTTGGCGTGCCTGATGATCCTGTTGCGGGGTGTTCCGGACTCTCTTGACGGTGCCCAGATTGGTTTGTCGATGGAGGCCGCATTGTACTTCCGCCGCGAGGGCTGCAGTATGTTCTTCTGTTCGGAGAGAGCGATCCGTATTTCCGTTCACTGTTATGACCCCGCGTGGCCCTGGCATCTTGAGTTTGAGTTATGCGTAGTATGGTACCGCATTGAATCTAGCGAATGCGGTTCGTCCGAGCAGTGCATGGTAACCACTGCGGAAAGGGACGATATCGAAGATTAACTCTTCGCTGCGGAAGTTATCCGGAGATCCGAAGACCACTTCCAATGTTATAGAGCCCGTGCAACGAGCCTCTACTCCAGGAATCACACCTTTAAAGGTGGTTTTGGTGGCCTTGATCCTTGAAGGGTCAATGCTCATTTTGGCGACCGTGTGTCCCGATAAAGCAGGTGTTCAGTTGCCGCCGTCCATAAGGACGCTGCGTGAGGTGGAATCCGTCGATGATTGGGTCTAGGACCAATGCGGCGAGACACCGTGGCGGATGCTAGTAGGGTGATCCCTACGATCAAAGGTGATCGGACAAGCTGACCATGGGTTGAATTTGGGGCGATTGGCTCCATCGCATAGACGCCCCGTGAGTGCCCGCCTGCTCCCCGCTTGGGGATGTGCGTGGCATAGATCATGTTGACCGTTTTCACCGGGGATTTCTTCCGCCCGTGTTCGGACATCGGGCTCCTCGTCGCCGTTCTTTGTGCAGCCCTTGTCCTTGTCTTCGGCGTTTATCCTGCCGCCGCTTTGAATACCCAAAGCAATCTCTATTGGTGTGGTTGGCTGGCTTGTCCGGGTGCCATGAATTTGGCACGAAGCGCTGCAAAGATGCGGTCCGCATCGACGGTCCCTGATTATTTCTTTTGAACGGCTTCTTCCGCTGACCGGGCTTGGATCCGCTGAATCCGGTGTTGACTGCCATGTCTTCAGCGCTGTCGCCGTTGTTCCGTTGCTTATGTCTGTTACGCCGTGGCTTGCCGTTATTGTCACGGCCATCCGAAGTGCCAGAATGTGGCGCAGTGCTGCTGTGAGCCAACCAGCTGTCCTCGCCCGCGCAAAAGCGGGTCATTAGTGTTGTGAGAGCTGCCATGGACTTGTGTTTTTCCTGGCCGAGGTGTCGAGCGAGCCACTCGTCACTGATATTATGCTTAAAAGCCGCCAGGGCTTCGGCGTCCGGACAGTCGACTATTTGGTTCTTTTTAGTTAGGAACCGAGTCCGAATTTCTGGCTGACTCTCCGGTTGTTGACTAATGTGGCTCAGGTCATCGGCGTCGGTGGTCGCACATATGTGCCCCGGAAGTTGTCGAGAATGCGTCTTCCGTGTTTTCCCAACTACCAATGGAATTTGTCGGCAGTTGTTTAGCCAAGGCCGAGCTGGCCCTTTGAGCTTAAGGGAAGATACTTGATGGCATGTAGATCATCTCCATGGGCCATGTGAATGTGGAGAAGGAAATCTTCGATCCATACGGGGTCTGTTGTGCCATCGTATGATTCGATGTTTACGGGTTTGAACCCTTCTGGGAATTCATGATCCATTACTTCGTCAGTGAAGCAGAGGGGGTGCGCGGCGCCTCTATGCCGGGCTATGTGGCTACGCAGGTCGAATTGCTCTGGGTGGCTATATTCGGCCCAGCCGGACTTGTTGAAGGTGTATCCAGCGTGACGGTCGTCGTCGCGTGCCGAGGCGCGCCCCCGCGATCCGTAGATCGATCTTGGCTGTCCTGTTTTGTTGCCCCGGGCCATAGTATGTTGGCGTGGGGGTGTCGGCTGGTATGTAGACTGATATGCCATTTTATCCCGGCCACGAGGTGGCCGGTCAGCCGTATGGCGCTCGAGTCCGTATTCCTCGGCTGCGGTGACTTGATCCATCTATCCGTGGAGCAGGTCTTGATCAGCTTGGAGTTGCTACGGTTTCCTTTTCAGGCTCCTCGCGGTGGCTATAAGCCGGGCGCTTGAAGCGCCTCGCTCTCACGGGATCCTCAGCACGCCAACTCGCTGCCGCTGAGGCTAATCTCGCCTTCGAAGGGGCATATAGCTGTCCTCCTCCGGGTATTCGTCCGTCGGCTGTTCTTCCGGGCTGACTCGCTCATCCTCTGCTCGCCCGCTCAAGGCGGGCTGATCAGGGTTGTATTCTTCTTCGGCACCATTCGGATTGTTTTCGTCTCCTGGGCCGGTATTCCTGTGGCGGGGCTTGAAGTGGCGCCGATGACGCCCATTCTTTGCTTTTTCCCTGAGGTTTTATCCTCGGTTGCCTCATCGCCATTTGTTTCCTTCAGAGTGTCCACCATATATATATATCATAAGAAGAGGTGGCTGTCCACCGCCCAGTGAGTGGTGGTTCATGTTCTTCTCCTGCATCGTCGTCTATACTGTCGATGTCTTCGGAGTCGAAGTCCGGTACCTCGGTTAAATCATCGACCGTGGCAATGAAGTGGGTGGTGGGTGGGCAACGAATTCCTTCATCGCCTGCCTCCCACTCGAGCCGGACATAGTTCGGCCATGAGCCTTCTGACAAAGAGAGAGACTTTAATGAGTCCAGCATGTCGCCAAAGGGCGAGTGCTGGAAGATATCCGCAGCGGTGAACTCCATTACCGGAGCCCAACCTGGCTCGGCCGGCTCGGGAGTGCGCGGACTGGAACCCTCGTCCGGATACGAATCCGGCGGTTCGGAGTCACAGGTCACCACAGAGGTGAGACCCGTGTTCGGCTCCATCGCCTATGAGTGCGCGACCTGCAGAGCGGGGTCCATCCCTCCGTCCTTAGGCAGCGCAGCCTGCTCCGGATTTAGGTCCGGGGATACTACGGGGGTGATACCCCGAGCTTCGTCCGACGGCAGGTCTAAGCCGTGCTCGTCGTGACTGTTCGGCGCTCCTGGCATAGGCCCAAATCCATCAAAGATCAAGTCCCCGCGGATGTCCGCCGTGTAGTTCAGGTTTCCGAACCTGATCTGGTGGCCAGGGGCGTAGCTGTCGATCTGCTCCAGATGGCCAAGCGAGTTGGCCCGCAGAGCGAAGCCACCAAACACGAAGATCTGTCCGGGGAGAAAGGTCTCACCCGGGATCATGTTGTTGACGATGACTGGAGGAGCCATCGAGCCCTGTGGCGACGACACAGAGGAACTCTCAATGAAAGCACCAATGTCGGTGTAAAAACCGG
This sequence comes from Aegilops bicornis, assembly GCA_021605145.1. Classification (NCBI taxonomy): domain Eukaryota; kingdom Viridiplantae; phylum Streptophyta; class Magnoliopsida; order Poales; family Poaceae; genus Aegilops; species Aegilops bicornis. The sequence continues at coordinate 149,020,841 of CM038671.1, read as the reverse complement.
TGGATCTCGGGTAGGGGGTCCCGATCTATGCGTCTAGGTTGATGGTAACAGGAAGCAAGGGACACAGATGTTTACCCAGGTTCAGGCCCTGTCGACGGAGGTAAAACACTACTTCCTGGTTGATTAATATTGAAGATATGTGTAGTACAAGAGTAGATCTACCACGAGATCGTAGAGGCTAAACCCTAGAAGCTAGCCTATGATGGTATGATTGTGATCATGATCGGCCCTCTAAGGACCAACCTCTCCGGTTTATAAAAACACCGGAGAGGGCTAGGGTTTACATGGAGCCGGTTGCAAGGAAGGAAATATAATATCCGGATCGCCAAGCTTGCCTTCCATGCCAAGGAAAGTCCCATCCGAACACGGGTCGAAGTCTTGAGTCTTGTATCTTCACGCTTCCATAGTCCGGACGATGTATGATGTGCGGCTGTCCAGATACTGATGTCTACTACGCAACCTTCTTCTTGTAGACGTTGTTGGGCCTGCAAGTGCACAGGTTTGTAGGACAGTAGCAAATTTCCATCAAGTGGATGACCTAAGGTTTATCAATCCATGGGAGGCGTAGGATGAAGATCGTCTCTCTCAAGCAACCCTGCAACCAAATAACAAAGAGTCTCTTGTGTCCCCAACACACCCAATACAATGGTAAATTGTATAGGTGCACTAGTTCGGCGAAGAGATGGTGATACAAGTGCAATATGGATGGTAGATATAGATTTTTGTAATCTTAAATAATAAAAACAGCAAGGTAACTAATGGTAAAAGTGAGCGTAAACGGTATTGCAATGATAGGAAACAAGGCCTAGGGTTCATACTTTCACTAGTGCAAGTTCTCTCAACAATAATAACATAGATAGATCATATAACAATCCCTCAACATGCAACAAAGAGTCACTCCAAAGCCACTAATAGCGGAGAACAAACGTAGAGATTATGGTAGGGTACGAACCCACCTCAAATTTATTCTTTCGGATCAATCTATTCAAGAGTTCGTACTAGAATAACACCTTAAGACACAAATCAACCAAAACCCTAATGTCACCTAGATACTCCATTGTCACCTCAAGTATCCGTGGGCATGATTATACGATATGCATCACAAAATCTCAGATTCATCCAACCAACACAAAGTACTTCAAAGAGTGCCCCAAAGTTTCTACCGGAGAGTCAAGAAAACGTGTGCCAACCCCTATGCTTAGGTTCATGGGCGGAACCCGCAAGTTGGTCACCAAAACATACATCCAGTGGCACATGATATCCCATTGTCACCACAGATAAACACGGCAAGACATACATCAAGTGTTCTCAAAATAAAGACTCAATCCGATAAGATAACTTCAAAGGGGAAACTAAATTCATCACAAGAGAGTAGACGGGGAGAAACATCATAAGATCCAACTACAATAGCAAAGCTCGGGATACATCAAGATTGTGCCCTAGAGGGAACACGAGAGAGAACATGAGAGAGAGAGAGATCAAACACATAGCTACTGGTACATACCCTCAGCCCCGAGGGTGAACTACTCCCTCCTCATCATGGAGAGCGCCGAGATGATGAAGATGGCCACCGGTGAGGGTTCCCCCTCCGTGGTACCGAACGGCTCCCGAGAGGTTTTTGGTGGCTACAGAGGCTTGCGGCGGCGGAACTCCTGATCTATCTTGATATGCGGTGGTTTTAGGGTATGTAGGCTTACATAGGCGAAAGAAGTCGGTCGGGAGGTGCTCGAGGGGCCCACGAGACAGGGGGCGCGCCCAGTAGGGGGGCCCTCCTATCTCGTGGAGTCCTCGAGGATCTTCTGACGTGAACTCCAAGTCTCCAGGATCACATTCTTCCCAAAAATAACGCTGCCGAAGGTTTCATTCCGTTTGGACTACGTTTGATATTCCTTTCCTTCGAAATACTGAAACAGGCAATAAAACATCAATATGGGCCGGGCCTCCGGTTAATAGGTTAGTCCCAAAAGTAATATAAAAGTGTATAATAAGGCCCATAATCATTCAAAAACGGGTAATATAATAGCATGGAACAATCAAAAATTATAGATACGTTGGAGACGTATCAAGCATCCCCAAGCTTAATTCCTGCTCGTCCTTGAGTAGGTAAATGATAAAAAGATAATTTTTTATGTGGAGTGCTACTTGGCATAGTTTCAATGTAATTCTTCTTAATTGTGGTATGAATATTCAGATCCGAAAGATTCAAGACAAAAGTTTAATATTGACATAAAAATAATAATACTTCAAGCATACTAACAAAGCAATCATGTCTTCTCAAAATAACATGGCCAAAGAAAGTTATCCCTACTAAATCATATAGTCTGGCTATGCTCTATCTTCACCACACAAAGTATTTCAATCATGCACAACCCCGATGACAAGCCAAGCAATTGTTCATACTTTAACATTTTCAAAACTTCTTCAATCTTCACGCAATACATGAGCGTGAGCCATGGATATAGCACTATATGTGGAATAGAATGGTGGTTGTGGAGAAGACAAAAAGGGAGAAGATAGTCTCACATCAACTAGGCGTATCAACGGGCTATGGAGATGCCCATCAATAGATATCAATGTGATTGAGTAGGGATTGCCATGCAACAGATGCACTAGAGCTATAAGTATATGAAAGCTCAACAAAAGAAACTAAGTGTGTGTGTATCCAACTCGCTTGCTCACGAAGACCTAGGGCATTTGAGGAAGCCCATCATTGGAATATACAAGCCAAGTTCTATAATGAAAAATTCCCACTAGTATATGAAAGTGACAACATAGGAGACTCTCTATCATGAAGATCATGGTGCTACTTTGAAGCACAAGTGTGGTAAGAGGATAGTAACATTGTCCCTTCTCTCTTTTTCTCTCATTTTTTTTATTTTTTATTTTTTTATTTGGGCCTTTTCTCTTTTTTATGGCCTCTTTTTTCTTTTTTTTTTAAATTTTTCGTCCGGAGTCTCATCCCGACTTGTGGGGGAATCATAGTCTCCATCATCCTTTCCTCACTGGGACAATGCTCTAAAAATGATGATCATCACACTTTTATTTTCTTACAACTCAACAATTACAACTCGATACTTAGAACAAAATATTACTCTATATGAATGCCTCCGGCGGTGTACCGGGATATGCAATGAATCAAGAGTGACATGTATGAAAGAATTATGAACGGTGGCTTTGCCACAAATACGATGTCAACTACATGATCATGCAAAACAATATGACAATGATGGAACGTGTCATAATAAATGGAACGGTGGAAAGTTGCATAGCAATATATCTCGAAATGTCTATGGAAATGCCATAATAGGTAGGTATGGTGGCTATTTTGAGGAAGGTATATGGTGGGTGTATGTACCGGCGAAAGGTGCGCGGTATTAGAGAGGCTAGCAATGGTGGAAGGGTGAGAGTGCGTATAATCCATGGACTCAACATTAGTCATGAAGAACTCATATACTTATTGCAAAAATCTACAAGTTATCAAAGCAAAGTATTACGCGCATGCTCCTAGGGGGATAGATTGGTAGGAAAAGACCATCGTCGTCCCCGACCGCCACTCATAAGGAAGACAATCAATAAATAAATCATGCTCCGACTTCATCACATAACGGTTCACCATACGTGCATGCTATGGGAATCACAAACTTTAACACAAGTATCTCTCAAATTCGCAACTACTCAACTAGCATGACTCTAATATCAATACTTCCATATCTCAAAATAATCATCAAGCATCAAACTTCTCTTAGTATTCAACACACTCATAAGAAAGTTTTTACTATTTTTGAATACCAAGCATATTAAGATTATTTAAGCAAATTACCATGCTATTTAAGACTCTCAAAATAATATAAGTGAAGCATGAGAGTTCATCTCTTTCTTCAAAATAAAACCACCACCATGTTCTAAAAGATATAAGTGAAGTACTAGAGCAAATGACAAACTACTCCGAAAGATATAAGTGAAGATCAATGAGTAGTCGGATAATTATACAACTATGTGAAGACTCTCCCATTTAATAATTTCAGATCTTGATATTTTATTCAAACAGCAAGCAAAGCTAAAGAAAATGACATGACGCTCCAAGCAAAACACATATCATGTGGTGAATAAAAATATAGCTCCAAGTAAAGTTACCGATGAACAAAGATGAAAGAGGGGATGCCTTCCGGGGCATCCCCAAGCTTAGGCTCTTGGTTGTCCTCGAATATTACCTTGGGGTGCCTTGGGCATCCCCAAGATTAGGCTCTTGCCACTCCTTATTCCATAGTCCATCAAATCTTTAACCAAAACTTGAAAACTTCACAACACAAAACTCAACAGAAAACTCGTAAGTTCCGTTAGCGAAAGAAAACAAAACACCACTTCAAGGTACTGTAATGAACTCATTCTTTATTTATATTGGTGTTAAACCTACTGTATTCCAACTTCTCTATGGTTTGTAAACTATTTTACTAGCCATAGAGTCATCAAAATAGGCAAACAACACAATGAAAACAGAATCTGTCAAAAACAGAACAGTCTGTAGTAATCTGTAACTAACGCAAACTTCTGGAACTCCAAAAATTCTAAAATAAATTGGTGGACCTGAGTAATTTGTCTAGTAATCATCTGCAAAAATAATCAACTAAATAGCACTTTCCAGTAAAAAGTTGAAGCTAATCTCGTGAGCACTAAAGTTTCTGTTTTTTACAGCATGATCATAAAGACTTCACCCAAGTCTTCCCAAAGGTTCCACTTGGCACAAACACTAATTAAAACATAAAACCACATCTAAACAGAACATAGATGGATTATTTATTCCTAAACAGAACCAAAAATCAAGAAACTAAAATAAAATTGGGTTGCCTCCCAACAAGCGCAATCGTTTAACGCCCCTAGCTAGGCATGATGATTTCAATGATGCTCACATAAAAGATAAGAATTGAAACATAACGGGAGCATCATGAAGCATATGACTAGCACATTTAAGTCTAACCCACTTCCTATGCATAGGGATTTTGTGAGAAAACAACTTATGGGAACAATAATCAACTAGCATAGGAAGGTAAAACAAGCATAGCTTCAAGAATTTAAGCACATAGAGAGGAAACTTGATATTATTGCAATTCCTACAAGCATATGTTCCTCCCTCATAATAATTTTCAGTAGAATCATGAATGAATTCAACAATATAACCAGCACCTAAAGCATTCTTTTCATGATCTACAAGCATATAAAATTTACTACTCTCCACATAAGCAAATTTCTTCTCAAGAATAATAGTGGGAGCAAACTCAACAAAATAATTATCATGTGAGGCATAATCCAATTGAAAACTAAAATCATGATGACAAGTTTCATGGTTATCATTATTCCTAATAGCATACAAGTCATCACAATAATCATCATAGATAGCAACTTTGTTCTCATAATTAATTGGAACCTCTTAGGAATAGTGGAATCATCACTAAATAAAGTTGACACTCTTCCAAATCCACTTTCATGTTCATCACAATAAGATTCAACATCCTCCAAAATAGTGGGATCACTACTTCCTAAAGTTGACACTCTTCCAAACCCACTTTCATCAGTATAATCATCATAAATAGTAGGCATGCTTTCATCATAATAAATATTCTCATCAAAATTTGGGGGACTAAAAATATCATATTCATCAAACATAGCTTCCCCAAGCTTGTGGTTTTGCATATCATTAGCATCATGGATATTCAAGGAATTCATACTAACAACATTGCAATCAAGCTCATCACTCACATATTTCATGCCAAGCATTCTATGTAATTCTTCTTCTAGCACTTGAGCACAATTTTCCTTTCCATCAAACTCACGAAAGATATTAAAAAGACGAAGCGTATGAGAAAAACTTAACTCCATTTTTTTGTAATTTTCTTTTATAAACTAAAATAGTGATAAAACAAGAAACAAAAAGATTCGATTGCAAGATCTAAAGATATACCTTCAAGCACTCACCTCTCCGGCAACGGCGCCAGAAAAGAGCTTGATGTCTACTACGTAACCTTCTTCTTGTAGACATTGTTGGGCCTGCAAGTGCACAGGTTTGTAGGACAGTAGCAAATTTCCCTCAAGTGGATGACCTAAGGTTTATCAATCCGTGGGAGGCGTAGGATGAAGATGGTATCTCTCAAGAAACCCTGCAACCAAATAACAAAGAGTCTCTTGTGCCCCCAACACACCCAATGCAATGGTAAATTGTATAGGTGCACTAGTTCAGCGAAGAGATGGTGATACAAGTGCAATATGGATGGTAGATATAGGTTTTTGTAATCTTAAATAATAAAAACAGCAAGGTAACTAATGGTAAAAGTGAGCGTAGACGGTATTGCAATGATAGGAAACAAGGCCTAGGGTTCATACTTTCACTAGTGCAAGTTCTCTCAACAATAATAACATAGATAGATCATATAACAATCCCTCAACATGCAACAAAGAGTCACTCCAAAGCCACTAATAGCAGAGAACAAACGTAGAGATTATGGTAGGGTACGAAACCACCTCAAAGTTATTCTTTCAGATCAATCTATTCAAGAGTTCGTACTAGAATAACACCTTAAGACACAAATCAACCAAAACCCTAATGTCACCTAGATACTCCATTGTCACCTCAAGTATCCGTGGGCATGATTATACGATATGCATCACAAAATCTCAGATTCATCCAACCAACACAAAGTACTTCAAAGAGTGCCCCAAAGTTTCTACCGGAGAGTCAAGAAAACGTGTGCCCACCCCTATGCATAGGTTCATGGGCGGAACCCGCAAGTTGGTCACCAAAACATACATCAAGTGGCACATGATATCCCATTGTCACCACAGATAAACACGGCAAGACATACATCAAGTGTTCTCAAAATAAAGACTCAATCCGATAAGATAACTTCACAGGGGAAACTCAATTCATCACAAGAGAGTAGAGGGGGAGAAACATCATAAGATCCAACTACAATAGCAAAGCTCGGGATACATCAAGATCGTGCCATAGAGGGAACATGAGAGAGAACACAAGAGAGAGAGAGAGAGATCAAAGACATAGCTACTGGTACATACCCTCAGCCCCGAGGGTGAACTACTCCCTCCTCGTCATGGAGAGCGCCGGGATGATGAAGATGGCCACCGGTGATGGGTTCCCCCTCCAGGTACCGTAACGGGCTCCCGAGAGGTTTTGGTGGCTATGAGAGGCTTGCGGCGGCGAACTCCCGATCTATCTTGATATTCGGTGGTTTTAGGGTACGAGGCTTATATAGGTGAAAGAAGTCGGTCGGGAGGTGCTCGAGGGGCCCACGAGACAGGGCGCGCCAAAGAGGGGGGAGCCCTCCTATCTCGTGGAGTCCTCGAGGATCTTCTGACGTGAACTCCAAGTCTCCAGGATCATATTCTTCCCAAAAATAACACTGCCGAAGGTTTCATTCCGTATATTCCTTTCCTTCGAAATACTGAAACAGGCAATAAAACAACAATATGGGCTGGGCCTTCGGTTAATAGGTTAGTCCCAAAAGTAATATAAAAGTGTATAATAAAGCCCATAATCATTCAAAATAGGTAATATAATAGCATGGAACAATAACAAATTATAGATACGTTGGAGACGTATCAGATACCCCCTAATCCAGGACTCCCTCACCTATCGCGGCGGTAAACACTTAGCTCGACGCCTGCCGCCGCCGCCAGGCTGCCGACAAAGCCCACCACATTTCTCCACTTCCGCTTGCCGCCGCCTATCGCCATCGACTTTCTCGACGCTGCTCGCGGTTGACCCAGCTCCGCTCGGTTGGGGAATCTGTCATACTGAGGGTTCTTTCTCATGGAAGACAAGGTAACTAATTTAACGAGATGTTATCTCATCTCTTATCCCAGTTCATCTGCCTCCTTTAATCACCCGGCGGAAATCGCTGTGAGTTCATTTTTATTCGAGCTGATTTGAGGGTTTTCTTTCATTTATAGAATGTATAGTGCGCTGACACTTCAGGACTTGGCGTCACGCCAGAGATTCCATCTCATCGCATCGTATAACTTGAGGATGCACGCGGTATGTTCAATCTCACCCTAAATCGGTTGGCATGGCCTACTTTCCTGAACATATTCTAAATATTGCTACATTTGGATAAAAGGTGCCACATGAACCATATACGTCAAAGGGGATTTTCCCCCTCTTCTTTCTATATTAGGAAAATTAATGATGTATTGTTCTTTCGATTACTCTCATATTTCCATGACATCATGTTTACCCTATCTGTTTAATTATAGACTTTTGTCCTTCGATTTCAACTATTGTACAATTCTTTCAATTTAGGCCCATATTTGCATGTTACCATATTTTCTTTAACAATCCTACCATTTTATGCAGGACATCCCTCGCTATGCAACAGATTATGTAGTGCACAATGTTTCCCTTTACATACATCAAGGCTCCAATAATGTCATAATCGCACACAAATCATGGATTTACAATTGTTGCTACTGTAAGACTTGATGAACGTGGTGACTCCTATTTTGGCACTGGCTTTTGGAATGAAATTGCAAAGTTTTATGTACTGAAAGCTGGCACTAAAATTGCACTGCACATAGAAGGGCCTGGTCATGAGATATATGCTAACTTCCCCGACAATGTCATCCGTCCAGAATTTGTTCAAAGTAAGTTTTATTTTCAACTATCTGCATATGTTGACTTACCCAACAATGTCAAATGAATTGTGTAGTATTTAAGCAACCAATTGTTATTCCCTTATCTTACTATATTCCTACCTAATAACTTCTAGTTACCAATACACTTTTCTATTGCCCTGTTTTAACTAAATATTCCCTGTACTCCCATTTCTATCAGAAAGCGCCACTTACAAGGAGACTCCAGAAGTGGAGAACGGGGCTGCCAACAAGTGGAGGCGGGGTGAGCTAGAACCGCAAGCGACTCTAGCAGGCCTAGACTTAATCAGCAGCCTCCCCGATGATATGTTGAGAGTCATCATCTCCCTCTTCCCAATCAAATATGGGGCGCGAACAACCCTCCTTTCCCGGCGGTGGCGCCACCTATGGAACTCCAGACCTCTCGACCTCATCGACACCCACGAGCTCTGCCATGGCTATCGCAAAAGCTTGGATGCATTCTCCAAGATCCTCGGCAGTCACCTTGGCCCAACAAAAGGCCTTAGAATGGGCAAGTTCCGTTCCAACGGCAAGGACCGAGCCAAGCTTGACGACTGGTTCCTATCCCCCGCCCTAGATTATCTCGAGGAGCTCACTTTTGATGATGGGCATATGCGGTCGCTGCCAACATCCACACTCCGCCTCGCACCCACGCTGCGCGTCGCCAAGTTCAGGAACTGCCATTTCCCGCCCCTTAATGATGCGCTCGCTCTTATTCTACCACGACTGAAGCACCTCGAGCTCGTCGCCGTCTGCCTCTCAAAGGGTGACATGGAGCGCCTGCTCCGTGGCTATACTGCACTCCAAAGAATTTCGTCTTGAGCGATCAATGGGTTGAGTACCTTCCACATCACCTCCATGACTCTTCGGACTATTTATGTGTGTTCAAAAGCGGCAGGAAGACATCACAAAAGGTGGACCATGGTATGGTCATCCAGACACACACTGCACTTGAGAGATTACTTGTAGTTGATCAAGAAGGTCCAACAAGAATCAATGTCATTTCTGGCGAAATTGACAATGGTGGGCTACTCGTCTAACAAATACTCGAACTTGTTATTGGATCCACACCTGCTCTGTACAACAGCCGCCTTCTACCTCTCCTTCTACAAATTAACATTATTTCTAATTTTGAAGATGTTTGTTTGTCTGTCATTCAGAAAATGATTCCGACAAGCTTGACCCCAAAACTGCGCACAGTGAAGGTCTTGGCACTAGAATCTATCAGGCCCGACCTGGAGCAAGTTTTCAGTTTCATGAGATGCTTTCCGTGCCTGGAGAAGTTATATATCGAGGTGATGTTCCTTTCCTGTTAAATGTTAACCATAAGGGAGTTCAATTTGTGACACCTTTTTCCAAGTTTACAATGACAATGTACTATGATTTACGAAGGTTCTTTTGGAGGATTTCGTACATACATGTCCCCCCCCCATATCGGTTGCTTGATCCATATGGTTACAATCAATAAGCATTTCTCCTTTGGATTCATCTGTACTAGTTTTCTTAGGGAACTTTTCATCCACTCCAACCTCTTGTGAAGAAGGCTACATTTTTCTAGAATGTAATCAAATGCCACTTAAATAATGTCAGATCAAAGATGGCATGTTAGTGTATTTTACAAATCCTGCAAATCAAATAGCTAGGCATGTAGTAATGTTCAAAACTGCATGTAGGCACTAACACATTTTCTTCTTTTGCAGATAAGATTAGGCCCAGTGGTGGATAATGTGATACAATATAACAATCACATCGAATGCCTAGATCTGCATCTCTCAGAAATTACTTTGAACTCCTACCGAGGGACCTTACCGGAGATTATATTCGCCAGGTTCTTTGTTCTCAGAGCAAGGGTGCTGAAGGAAATGAGGTTTGCCCTACATTTATTTCGCAAAAATGAATTGTCTGTTGATCAGCACCGGCGCCTGCGGCAGAATGGAGTAGGCTCCCAAAATGTTGAATTTCATTTTGGAACTTCAGATGACAGAGTAATTGGAAGTCATCGGGTCAACCCCATACATGACTTCTCAGTGGTTGACCCCTTTGCAAAAAATGTGAGGTTTCGAAGCCAGACTTAGAAGCAGTGATATTAGTTTGAACCTCTCTGATATCCATGTTCAGTGATCAAGATGAGCGCTTGTAGTGATGAGCTGAATTTCATTTCTAATATCAGTTTGAACCTTGTAATCTTGAATTTGAGCCATATAACTCTGGAATTTGAACCTTGTAACATTTTGAGCTTTTGTGGTACAATCGTTGAAATGGCATCATATGAGACTCGTATATTGCTAGCACTATTTTGACCTTAATATGCAATGGTCTTAGATTTTATTAACCATTCTCGAATCAGTTTACCTTGTCGATCTCACGGCACACGATCTGTATAGCTAACTCGACTGCGATCTTTGACATTATTGCACACAGTTGGTTTCTTCCACCGTGTGCAATGTAGAGCGTAGAATTACTTATCGCACTCGAGTGTCCATCATCACCCTTCTGTGTAACTTTGACCTCATCATCCAAGGGTAAACTTATGACCGAAGTCATTCCACACACTTCGTTTTACAAAGCTTTTTGCCAATAAACGCCCATGATTTGTCCCTCTTCTAGCCGACGCGTGGCCAAACTAGCCAGGCGGGAAGCTTGCGTGGTAAACAGTGCGGTAGCGCGGGAACATGCTCACGGACGATACATTTGGTGCCTCTTCGTGCCCACGCCCGGGGTGCGGTGTTGTCAAGCGTGCACTGGATTCTGGAATCCTCCGCTATGAACGCCGTGACAAGACGTGACGATTACAGGCCGACCGGCCCCCATTTATTATAGCGGCCATTTAACCTACCCTTGTGTCTCTTCAACCTTTCGATCGCGCCCCACCATTGCAAGAAGAACACCCACCACGAGAAATTCTTAGAGGGTATCCTGCGCGGCTCCAATGGCGCTTCCCGAGCGGGCCGCCGACGATTTAGCAGTTTACCATGTGTGGCGTGGTGGACACCCACACAAGGTTCATGGACCTCTCGGTGGTGTACACCAACGATCCGGTCTGGGTGGAGCACTCCATCCACATCATGGAGTTGTTTCTTGCCGAGGAGAAGTACAAGGTGGTCGGTGTTCGACCTCGAGTACACCCGCGCTCGTGCTGGGTCTCGTTGCAAGGTCGCCGTCGCCCAGATGTGTGTGCACCACCACTTCCTCGTCTACCACTACTGCCTGGCCGCAAGGCCTTGCGAGCATTTCGCCAGGTTTGTCAACAGTCCTAACTACATGTTCGCTACGGTGGACATCACCAACGATGTAAAGGCGCTCGAGAATTCGTGCATCGCCTGCCAGAATCTTGTCGACATCTAGGGCCAATACAGGATCTGGGACAACAAGGAGCATGAGAAGGACTCACTGGTTCACCTCACGAAGGCCATCATCGACCCCTACTGCAGAGACATGAAGGATTCGTGCAACAAGGACAAGCATGCCTGGCACTCGGTCTGGATGGAGAAACTCGAGAAAGCTCACATCGTGTACGCGGCCAAGGAGGCGTACACGAGCTACGACATGTACAGGAGGATCGTTGACATGAGGAAGTGCCTCCTTCCCCAAAACGGCCAGGGATCCAGCCAGAAGAAGAGTAATGGCAAGTGTCGTCGCAACAATAAGTAGATGATTAGATCCTCATTTCTCCTACTTTAGTATGCATGTAATTGCTTACTTTGGTGTGTGCAAATGTTATCTGTGTAGTCACTTGTGTAATTGTATGCTTAATTTGGTTATGCAATGCTGTCTTTTTAAGTATATATGTTGATGCTCTGTAGACAGAGTGTAGATGGTGTGCGGACAAATAAAATCACATCACACACGGACTAAACGATGGAACCCGTCGGTGATGTTTTCATCAATCACTCACAATTGTATACCAGCAATCGTTTGCTCACAACACACACGGCTTGTTAGCAGTAATCGTCTGTGTTCTTATCGGTCTTCGCACACGTTTCTGATTACAGACCTGTTTGCCTCGTATCACACACATCTTGTTCATTTGAACCGTTTCTGTTCTCATGTCTCAATGCAAACAGTTCATCCGAGTGAACCGCGTGTCGTATATCGCACACACCTTTGATCTTGTTGACCGTTTCTTTTGTGTTGCCTAATCACAAACAGTTCATCCGAGTGAAGTGTATGTTGTACATCGCACACACCTTCATCTGTCTGCCCGTTTCTTTTGTTCCTCCTCATCGCAAACGATTGATTGAATTCAATCGTATGCCCTACATCGCACATGCAACTAAAATCTGAACCGTGTTTGATGCATCCTCCATCGTGAACGTTTTGCACCTTTTTTGACGGTTATTTTACACCACTGTTTGCGATTATGGCATCACGCATAGTTTCGTCGAAGGGTCTCTGATCGTATGTCGCGTTAGCAGCATCCTGCAGTAGTGTTTTGAGTTTTATAGAAAAGGAATACCAAACGGAGTCCAAATGACCTGAAAATTTACGGTGATTTTTTATGGACCAGAAGAAGCCCCCGAAGCAAAAGAGTTGGTCCAGAAAAGTCCTGAGCCGACCACAAGGGTGGAGGGCGCGCCCTGCCCCCGGGAGGGTGCTCTACCCTTGTCGTTGACTCATGGACCCCCCCTGACATGAAACCGATGCCAAAAATTCCTATAAATACAGAAAGCCCCGAAAAGAAACCTAGATCGGGAGTTCCGCCGCCGCAAGCCTCTGTAGCCACCAAAAAACCAACCGGGACCCTGTTCCGGCATCCTGCAAGAGGGGAAATCATCACCGGTGTCCATCTTCATCATCCCGGCGCTCTCCATGACGAGGAGGGAGTAGTTCACCCTCGGGGCTGAGGGTATGTACCAGTAGCTATGTGTTTGATCTCTCTCTCTCTCTCTCTCTCTCTCTCTCTCTCTCTTGTGTTCTTGATTTGGCACGATCTTGATGTACCATGAGCTTTGCTACTATAGTTGGATCTTATGATGTTTCTCCCCTCTACCTTCTTGTAATGGATTGAGTTTTCCTTTGAAGTTATCTTATGGATTGAGTCTTTAAGGATTTGAGAACACTTGATGTATGTCTTGCATGTGCTTATCTATGGTGACAATGGGATATTCACGTGATCCACTTGATGTATGTTTTGGTGATTGATAACCCACAAGTATAGGGGATCAATTGTAGCCTATTTCGATAAGTAAGAGTGTCAAACCCAACGAGGAGCTAAAGGTAGAACAAATATTCCCTCAAGTTCTATCGACCACCAATACAACTCTACGCACGCTTAACATTCGATTTACCTAGAACAAGTATGAAACTAGAAGTAGTTTGTAGGTGTTTTTGGATAGGTTTGCAAGAATATAAAGAGCACGGAAATAAAAAGTAGGGGCTGTTTAGATAAAGACACAATTAAATTAGTTTTAGTAGAGAGCTTTTTGTCACGAGAAAGTTATTTGTCCCTAGGCAATCGATAACTAGACCGATTATTGCAATTTTATTTGAGGGAGAGGCATAAGCTAACATACTTTCTCTACTTGGATCATATGCACTTATGATTGGAACTCTAGCAAGCATCCGCAACTACTAAAGATCATTAAGGTAAAACCCAACCATAGCATTAAAGCATCAAGTCCTCTTTATCCCATACACAAACAACCTACTTACTCAGGTCTGTGCTTCTGTCACTCAGGCCACCCACCATAAGCAAATCATGAACATATTGCAAACCCTACAACAGGGATCCCTCACGCTTGCGCGACACGGAGAGCACCATAGGACAACACCAATAATAAAACATGCAACTCAAACCAATCTTGATCATCAAATAACACATAGGACAAAACGGATCTACTCAAACATGATAGGATAGCCATACATCATTGGGAAATAATATATAGCGTTGAGCACCATGTTTAAGTAGAGATTACAACGGGTAAGAGAGAGGTTACACCGCTGCACAGAGGGGGGAAGAGTTGGTGATGATGGCGGTGAAGTTGTTGGTGAAGATTGCGGTGATGATGATGGCCAAGGCGGCATTCCGGCGCCACCGCAAGAGAAGGGGAGAGGGGGGCCCTTCGTCTTCTTCTTCCTTGACCTCCTCCCTAGATGGGAGAAGGGTATCCCCTCTGGTCCTTGGCCTCCATGGCGTGGGAGGGTGTAACGCCCGGATAATTATGCTGTAGTAATCTCATGCTAATGGTGCCATGTCACCACTGTCACTGTTGCTAATCTTCGCTTGGCCCAAATCGCAACTCAAAAATCAAAACTGAGTTTAAAGTCAGGATTCAAATTTATCAAACATGCAAACAAAAATGTTCAAATTGTTGCAAATAATCATTTGGTAATATTATTGGAGAAATCATCTTTTTACAAAATGGCTAAATGCTCTAAAAATAAATAAACAGAAAAGTTTTTGAAGAAAAAAAGATATAAAACAAAAGAAAACCCCCCGGCCCAACTGGGCCAATCAGCCCACCCCGGCCGGCCCACCTCTCCCTGCATAACCACCCCCACTCCCCAGAAACCCTAGAGCCCAACCCCACTCCCCACGATCCCTCCCACTCACCCTCTCGCTCCCAATCCCCTTCCTCCCCCGTCTGGATCGGGGCTGAGGAGCCAGACCCACGGCGCCTGACGCTCGATCCTCAACCTCGCGCCGCCGCCCGGCGTCAGCTGGCACTCCAACCCGGCGCCGCCCTCGCGGACACGGCGCCTCGTCCTCTCCCTCGCCGGACCTCCCCGAACCTCCCCGAGCCCTCTGCCTAGACCCCACGCTCCCGTGGTGAGCTCCTGCTGTTGGGAAACGTAGTAATTTCAAAAATTTTCCTACGATCACGCAAGATCATGGTGATGCTTAGCAACGAGATGAGAGTGTTGTCTACGTACCCTCGTAGACCAGCAACGGAAGCGTTGACGCAACGTAGAGGAAGTAGTCGCATTTCTTCACGATCCAACCGATCCAAGTACCGAACGCACGGCACCTCCGGAAGTTCTCGCACACGCTCAGCTCGATGACGTCCCTCGAACTCCGATCCAGCCGAGTGTTGAGGGAGAGTTTCACAAGACGACGGCGTGGTGACGATGATGATGTTCCACCGCGCAGGTTTCACTTAAGCTCCGCCACGGTATTTTCGAGGTGTAATATGGTGGAAGGGGCACCGCACACGCTAAGGAACGATCTCAATGATCAACTTGTGTGTCATGGGGTGCCCCCTGCCTTGTATATAAAGGAGGGAAGGGAGGGCTGGCCGCCAAGGAGTGGTGCGCCAGGTGTCCTACTCCTACTAGGAGTAGGATTCCCCAAATCCTAGTCCAACTAGGATTGGCCAAGTGGGAAGGGAGAGAGAGAGGCGCTTCTTCTCCTAGTCCTAATAGGACTAGGGAAGGGGAAGGTGCGCCAGCACTTGGGCCCCTTTTTCTCCTTTCCACTAAGGCCCATGTTGGCCCATTAGCATTCCGGGGTTCGGTAACCTCCCTGCATTTGGTAAAATTCCCAATTTCACGGAACACTTCCGATGTCCAAACATAGACTTCCAATATATGAATCTTTATGTCTCGACCATTTCGAGACTCCTCGTCACGTCCGTGATCTCATCCGGGACTCAACAACCTTCGGTACAGAAACATCATAAAACTCATAGTAAGCATCGCCATCGAACGTTAAGCGTGCGGACCCTACGGGTTCGAGAACTATGTAGACATGACCGAGACACCTCTCCGTCAATAACCAATAGCGGGACCTGGATGCCCATATTGGCTCCTACATATTCTACGAAGATCTTTATCGGTCAGACCGCATAACAACATACGTTGTTCCCTTTGTCATCGGTATGTTACTTGCCCGAGATTCGATCGTCGGTATCCAATACCTAGTTCAATCTCGTTACCGGCAAGTCTCTTTACTCGCTTCAGTAATACATCATCTCACAACTAACACATTAGTTGCAATGCTTGCAAGGCTTATGTGATGTGCATTACCGAGAGGGCCCACAGATACCTCTCCGACAATCGGAGTGATAAATCCTAATCTCGAAATATGCCAACCCAACATGTACCTTCGGAGACACCTGTAATGTACCTTTATAATCACCCAGTTACGTTGTGACGTTTGGTAGCACCCAAAGTGTTCCTCAGGCAAACGGGAGTTGCATAATCTCATAGTCATAGGAACATGTATAAGTCATGAAGAAAAGTACTAGCAACAAACTATACGATCAGGTGCTATGCTAATGGAATGGGTCATGTCAATCAGATCATTCAACCAATGATGTGATCCCGTTAATCAAATAACAACTCCTTGTTCATGGTTAGGAAACACAACCATCTTTGATTAACGAGCTAGTCAAGTAGAGGCATACTAGTGACACTGCTTTGTCTATGTATTCACACATGTATTATGTTTCCGGTTAATACAATTCTAGCATGAATAATAAACATTTATCATGAAATAAGGAAATAAATAATAACTTTATTATTGCCTCTAGGGCATATTTCCTTGATCTCCCACTTGCACTAGAGTCAATAATCTAGTTCACATCATTATGTGATTCAACACTAATATTCACATCTGTATGTGATTAACACCCATAGTTCACATCGTCATGTGACCAACACCCAAAAGGTTTACTAGAGTCAATAATCTAGTTCACATCGTTATGTGATTAACACCCAAAGAGTACTAAGGGATGATCATGTTTTGCTCGTGAGAGAAGCTTAGTCAACGGGTCTGTCATATTCAGAAATGTATGTATTTTGCAAATATTCTATGTCTACAATGCTCTGCACGGGGCTACTCTAGCTAATTGCTCCCACTTATAATATGTATCCAGATTGAGACTTAGAGCCATCTGGATTAGTGTAAAAAGCTTGCATCGATGTAACTCTTTACGACGGGCTCTTTTATCACCTCCATAATCGAGAAATATTTCCTTAGTCCTCACTAAGGATGTTCTTGACCAATGTCCAAAGGATCTACTCCTAGATCACTATTGTACTCCTTGCAAAATTGAGCAAGGTATACAAGAGGTCTGGTACATAGCATAGCATACTTTATAGAACCTATGGATGAGGCATAGGGAATGACTTTCATTCTCTTTCTATCTTCTGCCGTGGTCGGGCTTTGAGTCTTACTCAATTTCACACCTTGTAATACAGGCAAGAACTCTTTTCTTTGACTGTTCCATTTTGAACTACTTCAAAAAAATTTCAAGGTATGTACTTATTGAAAAACTTATCAAGCGTCTTGATCTATCTCTATAGATCTTGATGCTCAATATGTAAGCAGCTTCACCGAGGTCCTTCTTCGAAAAACTCCTTTCAAATACTCCTTTATGCTTCACAGAATAATTCTACATTATTTCCGATCAATAAT
Organism: Aegilops bicornis; assembly: GCA_021605145.1. Taxonomy (NCBI): domain Eukaryota; kingdom Viridiplantae; phylum Streptophyta; class Magnoliopsida; order Poales; family Poaceae; genus Aegilops; species Aegilops bicornis. Next base: position 149,002,825 of record CM038671.1, on the reverse strand, counting down.
ATGTCATTCACATATACTTATCAGAAAAGGTTGTAGTGCTCCCACTCACTTTCTTGTAAATACAGGCTTCACCGCAAGTCTGTATAAAACTATATGCTTTGATCAACTTATCAAAGCGTATATTCCAACTCCGAGATGTTTGCACCAGTCCATAGATGGATCATTTGGAGTTTGCATATTTTGTTAACACCTTCAGGATCGACAAAACCTTCTAGTTGCATCGTATACAACTCTTCTTTAATAAATCCATTAAGGAATATAGTTTTGTTTATCCATTTGCCATATTTCATAAAATGCGGCAATTGCTAACATGATTCGGACAGACTTAAGCATAGATACGAGTGAGAAACTCTCATCGTAGTCAACACCTTGAACTTGTCGAAAACCTTTTGCGACAATTCTAGCTTTGTAGATAGTAACACTACTATCGGTGTCCATCTTCCTCTTCAAGATCCATTTATTTTCTTTGGCTTGCCGATCATCGAGCAAATCCATCAAAGTCCATACTTTTGTTCTCATACATGGATCATATCTCAGATTTCATGGTCTCAAACCATTTCATGGAATCTGGGCTCATCATCGCTTCTTCATAGTTCGTAGGTTCATCATGGTCTAGTAACATGACTTCCAAAATAGGATTACCGTACCACTCTGGTGCGGATCTTACTCTGGTTAATCTACGAAGTTCAGTAGAAACTTGATCTGAAGTTTCATGATCATTATCATTAGCTTCCTCCCTATTTGATGTAGGTGTCACAGAAACAGATTTCTGTGATGTACTACTTCTCAATAAGGGAGTAGATACTGTTATCTCATCAAGTTCTACTTTCCTCCCACTCACTTCTTTCGAGAGAAACTCCTTCTCTAGAAAGTTTCCGACTTTAGCAACATTTTTGCCTTTGGATCTGTGATAGAAGGTGTACCCAACATTTTCTTTTGGGTATTCTATGAAGACGCATTTCTCCGATTTGGGTTCAAGCTTATCAGGATGAAACTTTTTCACATAAGCATCGCAACTCCAAACTTTAAGAAACGACAGCTTAGGTTTATTGCTAAACCATAGTTCATACGGTGTCGTCTCAAGGATTTAGATGGTGCCCTATTAAACGTGAATGCAGTTGTCTCTAATGCATGATCCCAAAATGATATTGGTAAATCGGTAAGAAACATCATAGATTGTACGATATCCAATAAAGTACGGTTATGACGTTCGGACACACCATTATCTTTGTGGTGTTCCGGTGGCATGAGTTTGTGAAACTAATCCACATTGTTTTAATTGAAGACCAAACTTGTAACTCAAATATTTGTCTCCGCGATCAGATCGTAGAAACTTTATTTTCTTGTCACGATGATTTTCCACTTCACTCTGAAATTCTTTGAACTTTTCAAATGTTTCATACTTATGTTTCATCAAGTAGATATACCCATATCTGCTCAAATCATCTGTGAAGGTTAGAAAATAATGATACTTGTCGCGAGCCTTAATATTCATCGGACCATATACATCAGTATGTATGAATTCCAACAAATCAGTTGCTTGCTCCATTGTTAGGAGAACGGCGTTTTAGTCATCTTGCCCAAGAGGCATGGTTCGCAAGCATCAAGTGATTTATAATCAAGTGATTCCAAAATCCCATCAGCATGGAGTTTCTTCATGCGCTTTACACCAATATGACCTAAACGGCGATGCCACAAATAGGTTGCACTATCATTATTAACTTCGCATCTTTTGGTTTCAATATTATGTATATGTGTATCACTACGATCGAGATACTATGAACTATTTTCATTAGTGTGTATGACCATAGTAGGTTTTATTCTTGTAAACAGTACAACAATTGTTCTCTAACTTAAATGAATAACTGTATTGCAATTAACATGATCAAATCATATTCATGCTCAACGCAAACACCAAATAACACTTATTTAGTTTCAACACTAATCCCGAAAGTATAGGGAGTGTGTGATGATGATCATATCAATCTTGGAACCACTTCCAACACACATCGTCACCTTGCCCTTTAACTAGTCTTTGTTTATTATGCAACTCCTGATTCGAGTTACTAATCTTAGCAACTTGAACTAGTACCAAATACTGAGGGGTTGCTATGAACACTAGTAAAGTACACATCAATAACATGTATATCAAATATACTTATGTTCACTTTGCCATCCTTCTTATCCGCCAATCACTTGGGGTAGTTCCGCTTCCAAAGGACCAGTCCCTTTGCAAGAGAAGCACTTAGTCTCGTGCTTAGGACCAGACTTGGGCTTTTTCACTTGAGCAACAACTTGCTTGCCGTTCTTCTTGAAGTTCCGTTCTTTCCTTTTGCCCTTTTCTTGAAACTAGTGATCTTGTCAACCATCAACACTTGATGTTTTTCTTTGATTTCTACCTTCGCCGATTTTAGCATCGCGAAGAGCTTGGGAATATTTTCCGTTATCCCTTGCATACTATAGTTCATCACGAAGTTCTTCTAACTTGGTGATGGTGACTAGAGAATTCTGTCAATCACTATCTTATCTGGAAGATTAACTCCCACTTGATTCAAGCGATTGTAGTACCCAGACAATCGAGCACATGCTCACTAGTTGAGCGATTCTCCTCCATCTTTTAGCTATAGAACTTGTTGGAGACTTCATATCTCTCAACTCGGTATTTGCTTGAAATATTAACTTCAACTCCTGGAACATCTTGTATGGTCCATGACGTTCAAAACGTCTTTGAAGTCCCGATTCTAAGCCGTTTAAGCATGGTGCACTAAACTATTAAGTAGTCATCATATTGAGCTAGCATAACGTTCATAACGTCTGCATCTGCTCCTGCAATAGGTCCGTCATCTAGCGGTGCATCAAGGACATAATTATTACGTGCAAGAATGAGGATAAACCTCAGATCACGGATCCAATCCGCATCATTGCTACTAACATTTTTCAACACAATTTTCTCTAGGAACATATCAAAATAAACACAGGGAAGCAATAACGCGAGCTATTGATCTACAACATAGATATGCTAATACTACCAGGACTAAGTTCATGATAAATTAAAGTTCAATTAATCATATTACTTAAGAACTCCCACTTAGATAGACATCTCTCTAATCCTCTAAGTGATCACGTGATCCAAATCAACTAAACCATGTCCGATCATCACGTGAGATGGAGTAGTTTCAATGGTGAACATCACTATGTTGATCATATCTACTATATGATTCACGCCGACCTTTCGGGTCTCCGTGTTCCGAGGTCATATCTTATATGCATAGCTCGTCAAGTATAACCTGAGTATTCCGCGTGCAACTGTTTTGCACCCGTTGTATTTGAACGTAGAGCCTATCACACCCGATCATCACGTGGTGTCTCAAAGACGAAGAACTTTCGCAACGGTGCATACTCGTGGAGAACACTTCTTGATAATTTTAGTGAGAGATCATCTTATAATGCTACCGTCAATCAAAGCAAGATAAGATGCATAAAGGATAAACATCACATGCAATCAATATAAGTGATATGATATGGTCATCATCATCTTGTGCTTGTGATCTCCATCGCCAAGCACCGCCATGATCACCATCGCCACCGCGCGACACCTTGATCTCCATCGTAGCATCGTTGTCGCCTCGCCAATCTTATGCTTCCACGACTATCACTACCGCTTAGTAATAAAGTAAAGCATTACATCGCGATTTGCATTGCATACAATAAAACGACAACCATATGGCTCTCGCCATTGCCGATAACTCGGTTACAAAACATGATCATCTCATACAATAAAATATAGCATCACGTCTTGACCATATCACATCACAACATGCCCTGCAAAAACAAGTTAGACGTCCTCTACTATGTTGTTGCAAGTTTTACGTGGCTGCTACGGGCTGAGCAAGAACCGTTCTTACCTACACATCAAAACCACAACGATAGTTTGTCAAATAGACTCCGTGTTAACCTTCTCAAGGACCGGGCGTATACACTCGGTTCAACTAAAGTTGGAGAGACAGGTCTTCCGCAAGCCATCTATGTGCAAAGCACGCCGAGGGAACCGGTCTCGCGTAAGCGTCTGGCGTAAGGTTGGTCCGGATCGTCTCGGCCCAACAATACCGCTGAACCAAAGTATGACATGCTTTGGTAGGCAAGATGACTTGTATCGTCCACAACTCACTTGTGTTCTACTCGTGCATATGACATCTACGCATAAAACCTGGCTCGGATGCCCTTTGTTGGGAAACGTAGTAATTTCAAAAATTTCCTACGATCACGCAAGATCATGGTGATGCTTAGCAACGAGATGAGAGTGTTGTCTCACGCCCTCGTGAGACCAGCAACGGAAGCGTTGACGCAACGTAGAGGAAGTAGTCGTACTTCTTCACGATCCAACCGATCCAAGTACCGAACGTACGGCACCTCCGAGTTACGCACACGCTCAGCTCGATGACGTCCCTCGAACTCCGATCCAGCCGAGTGTTGAGGGAGAGTTTCACAAGACGACGGCAGTGACGATGATGATGTTCCACCGGCAAGAGGTTTCCTAAGCTCCGCCACGGTATTTTCGAGGTGTAATATGGTGGAAGGGGCACCGCACACGGCTAAGGAACGATCTCAATGATCAACTTGTGTGTCATGGGGTGCCCCTGCCTCAGTATATAAAGGAGGGAAGGGAGGGCTGGCCGGCCAAGGAGTGGTGCGCCAGGTGTCCTACTCCTACTAGGAGTAGGATTCCCCCAAATCCTAGTCCAACTAGGATTGGCCAAGTGGGAAGGGAGAGAGAGGCGCCTTCTCCTAGTCCTAATAGGACTAGGGAAGGGGAAGGTGCGGCCAGCACTTGGGCCCCTTTTTCTCCTTTCCACTAAGGCCCATGTTGGCCCATTAGCATTCCGGGGTTCGGTAACCTCCCTGCATTTGGTAAAATTCCCAATTTCACCGGAACACTTCCGATGTCCAAACATAGACTTCCAATATATGAATCTTTATGTCTCGACCATTTCGAGACTCCTCGTCACGTCCGTGATCTCATCCGGGACTCGAACAACCTTCGTACAGAAACATCATAAAAACTCATAGTAACCGCCATCGAAACGTTAAGCGTGCGGACCCTCTACGGGTTCGAGAACTATGTAGACATGACCGAGACACCTCTCGGTCAATAACCAATAGCGGGACCTGGATGCCCATATTGGCTCCTACATATTCTACGAAGATCTTTATCGGTCAGACCGCATAACAACATACGTTGTTCCCTTTGTCATCGGTATGTTACTTGCCCGAGATTCGATCGTCGGTATCCAATACCTAGTTCAATCTCGCTATCGCAAGTCTCTTTACTCGCTTCGTAATACATCATCTCACAACTAACACATTAGTTGCAATGCTTGCAAGGCTTATGTGATGTGCATTACCGAGAGGGCCCATGATACCTCTCCGACAATCGGAGTGATAAATCCTAATCTCGAAATATGCCAACCCAACATGTACCTTCGGAGACACCTGTAATGTACCTTTATAATCACCCGATTACGTTGTGACGCTTTGGTAGCACCCAAAGTGTTCCTCGTGCAAACGGGAGTTGCATAATCTCATAGTCATAGGAACATGTATAAGTCATGAAGAAAAGTACTAGCAACAAACTATACGATCAGGTGCTATGCTAATGGAATGGGTCATGTCAATCAGATCATTCAACCAATGATGTGATCCCGTTAATCAAATAACAACTCCTTGTTCATGGTTAGGAAACACAACCATCTTTGATTAACGAGCTAGTCAAGTAGAGGCATACTAGTGACACTGCTTTGTCTATGTATTCACACATGTATTATGTTTCCGGTTAATACAATTCTAGCATGAATAATAAACATTTATCATGAAATAAGGAAATAAATAATAACTTTATTATTGCCTCTAGGGCATATTTCCTTCACCTGCGCCGAACGCACCGTCCTCTATCCCCCCTTCCGACCTCGTCGACGTAGCCACTAGCGCCCGGTCTCACCAGGTCGGCGCCAAGGCCGCGGACTTGCCTCCAGCGCTAAGCGCCTGGCCTCGCCCGGCGCTTACGCACGCCAGCGGCGAGCTCAAGACCTGCTCGCGTCTCCCCGCATGCGCCCATCCACCCCTGGCGCTGCCGTACAGCCCCGCCTGCGCCGCAGCCGCCCCGCGCTACCGCATTTGCTGCATGGCACCCTCCCCCTCGCTCGCCGATTCCCCTCTGCTGCGGGCCTAGGGTCGCACCCCTGGCCGGCACTTGCCCTCGCCGGCGCACCTTCGGCCGCCCGACCTCCCCCCGCTGCCATTCCCGCCACCCGAGGTCGCGCCCGCTCCGTCAGTGCCCGGCCACGGACGGTGGGCTAAGCGCCCCACGCCTTGGCGCCCGTTGGGCGGCCGCTTCCATAACCCGTTGGCCTGTCGCCCGCTAAGCCCTCCCACTTACACATGGGGCCCGCCCCCCCTGTAAAAAAAGATTTTAAAAAATAAAATTAAAAATGTAAAAAAGGGATGTTTAAAATAATTAATTAATTAATTAATCAGTTAATTAACTTAATTAACTTTGATTAATTAGCCTAATGAACATATTTAGTCTAGTTAAACCTACTTAATTAAACTAGACAATGACAATTGGGCCCCACTGCCCCTTTGACCAGTCAACCCGGTCAGAGTTGACTGCTGATGTCATGATCACGTAATGCTGATGCAGTAAACTTATTTCCATTTTAAATTAAATTGCAGAATGTCTTTAAAACTTTGGAAAATCATATGAATTAATCCGTAACTCGGATGAAAAAGTTTTATACATGAAAGTTGCTCAGAACAACGAGACGAATCCAAATACGCGGTTCATTTACCTGTCAGATGCCTCTAACTACCTGAACATGCAACTTTTCCCTTCCGTTTCATCTGTCCGAAAATGCTAAACCTGGGGAAACATTCCCGGATGTTATCCCCCTTCGCCGGTAACGTGTGCCACCGCGTTAGAACACGTCTAGCTTTACCTGTTGTCCTCTTATGCTCTTGCTTGCTATGTATTTACTGTTTCTTCCCCCTCTTCTCTCCGGTAGACCCCAAGATCGCTGCTGATGCCCCTGTGATCGACTACGTCGACGACGACCCCTCCTTGCCGTGAGCAACCAGCAAGCCCCCTTTGATCATCCCGATATCGCCCATTCCATTCTCTCGTGCTTGCAATAGATTTTGCTCTTGTTATTGATTGCTCCTATTCTGATGCATAGCCTGCTTTTGTACCTGCTATTGTTACCTACCTGCTTATCCTAAACTGCTTAGTATAGGTTGGATAGTGATCCATCAGTGACCTCCACCTTGTCTTTATTGCCCCTGCTTCATCATCAACGACTCGAGCTACATGGTCAACGACCAGAGCCCGACACCGCACATCACATCACGCCCCTTTTGTTGCTCGACTCTACAGAGCTACTATCGAGTACCGAGGGTGATCCCTCATAACGCACTCCTGATGGTAATTCTGTAGTGTAGCTATTCGGTCGTGGTCATCGAGGGTGATTTCCTCTTTCACCATTCCCGATACGGCTCTGTCATTCAACACCTCAAGTGTGAACCTCGAGGGTGGTCCCTCTTATGTTCACCTTGATGATTACATTGAGTGGAATCCTCCGGGGGTGATTCCTCGGGTTTTCCCCTTGATGTTTGGACACACGGTTACCTTGACATTACTTGAGACCTTTGGGAAAGTTGGTCGGGCCCAGAGAGCACCCGCAAGATGGTTACGAGGCACGGTCGGGAAGTCAGGCAACCCTCGAGTGGGCTGGGCTTGCCCTTGCCGTATTTCCTCGAGACGGGGCGACGGGGTCACATTATCGTGAGTCTCTGCTCGTCTCCGCAAGCTAATAATACACTATGGTTTGGGTTTTGTTCCGAGTAGGCCTTTGGCCTTTACGCACTAACCACCACGCGAGAATAGTTATGGGCCTCGACGTCGCAGATGTCGGTGAAGCTTTGTCGACGTCGATTCGGCATTGTGGGCTGTTGGGCGGTGCCATCCGATGAGCGTGGTGCTCGTCCCGGCTCGTCGCATAACGACCCGGAGTGCAACGGGCGATGGGCCCAGACGCCGGAGTGCTTAGGAGGTAGACCGGCGGGGACCTCTCTGCTGAGCCTAGGTAGGGTTGTGACGTGTTGATCTTCCGAGGCCGGGCATTGACCCAGAAAAGTGTGTCCGGCCAGAGTGATCGAGCGTGTTGGAAAACGTGGTGCACCCCTGCAGGGAAGATCTTTATTCGAATACCGTGTCCACGGTAATGGACGTTCAGACTTATATCTTGATCTAATACAACTTGAAATGGATACTTAATGTAACATCCCAAATTTTCAATTTGGCATGTTATACATAGGTCATCCATGCATATCATATTTTATTGCATTTTCGTTTGCAATCCTAGAAATCCTAAGCAACTCAAGGACCCTCGGAGAGAGTTGGGGATTTTCCGATTTTCATATTTGAATTTTATCAAATAATGAAGATGAGGATTTTGATTTTTATTATTTTTCTCTCCGAAAAATATTTCATTTTTAAATAATAAATGAGAGGAGATAATATGACTTCTCCAAAATAATTGAAATATCGGAGGAAAAATGTTAAAATCATTATTTGGATTTTATTTTATTTATTTGGAATTTTATTTGCCTAGAGAAAAATTTGCATGTTTTAAAATTTTCATTTTAGGGGCCAAGAAAAGTTCATCTTGTTCTAAATATTTTATTTAGACAAAGAAAACTTGTTTTGGAAATTTTAGATTTTTATTTAATTTTCTAGGGTTTTGTTTTTTAAGTTTCGGCGGAACGTTTAAAAAAAATAGGACCAGCGATCGGGCCAAGGGCCCACCGAGCCAGCCCGCCTTGGCGCCACCGCCTTCCCTGTCGTGTCAGCCGGGACTTCGGAGAGTCCGGTCGCCACGCCTCTGCCGCCTGACCCCCTCCCAAGTCGGAGCCCCAACCTTTATATACCCCGCCCCTCTAAACCACCACCGCCACCACCGCCGCCTCCCGAGCCCGAGCCGCCCGCTCAGGCCCGAGTAGCCGAGCCGCCGCCGAGTCGCCGCCACGCCTCTAGCCGCCCGCCGCCACCTCACCCGCACCCGCCGCCACCGCGCCCCTCGCTGAGCCCATGAGCCGCCCCGCGGAAGACCTCATGGGAGGTAGCCCCTCGTCGCCGGTTTTTTTAAAAAAAGAAAAACCCCTTCGGTTTTTTTTAGAAAAAACCCTAGTTCATTTTTTATATAGATCGGTTTTATTCTCCGGTTTATTTGTTTTGTGAGCGTTCGCTCGTTCGTTTTTACGAACGTGTTCGTCGTTTAGTTTTTGCTAAAGAACGTTCGTTCGTTTAGCCGTTCGTCGTTTTCTTTTATCGGATTTATTCCGTGATTATTCCGATCGTGATTTCTGATCCGATGTTCGAACTAATATAACTTTTTGCTCGTTTATCGGAATCAGGCGATTCAAGCGCCTGGAGTTTCATATCGAAACCTTCTTTCCGAATAACCAACTCAAACAAGTTTTGCCTCTGTAAAATTTGACCCTAGTTCAGATTAGTAAACGGATCTTGTTTCTTTCGCCGTTTGAGGTTCGTTGCAGCGTTTGGTTTAATTCTTTTTGTGAACCGGAGTTCTTAAGTTGAACTCTCCGGTCAACCTATTTCAGTTGAAGTTTCGTTTTGTGCATCCTTGCTTGTTGCTTATGTATGTATTGTTTGCTTGCGATAGAATTCCCGGAGTGTGAAGCGTGTTACTACGAGTCTCTAGGATTCACGGATCGTCAGCAAGGCAAGTAACACTTTGATCATACTCTTTTCATTCCCAGTTTTTATGCATTAGTTCAACCCTCAAACATTGCATGGTTAGGATGTCATTAATTTGTGGGTTGGGAAGTAGATGATGAGGTAGGAACCTATTGCCCTGTTACTATCAAACCCTTGGGAGTTTCTTCTACGTGTTGCTTATATTGCTATGCTATGCTCGTAGACGTGGTTTGGGTTTGAGAGTTATTCATGACAGATGTGAGATTGTTAATTAATGGTTAACTTAAGGTGGCAACTTTAATACACATCTGGGTGGATTGAGGCACCTGGGGAACCTAGTGTTGTCTTGTTTATTTTTGGAAATCCCGGGGTACCCGTGTGATCTTCCTATGGACCGCCACCCAGGATCAAAGGGAACTGAGTTTATTCATGCTAGAAACTTCCGTGTGCAGCCACAAGCTATTATGGGCTCTAGCATAGTTGAGTAAGTTACGTGAAGCTCTTGAAGAGGTAGATCAGCAGGTAGTGGGTTTTGTAGGTTTGGTATGGTCTACCCGAGTAAAGAGTTAATGTTTACGAAGATGTGTCTCGGTCATCCGTTTCTCAAACACCATGTAGTGCGAGAAATCAACGGAGGCGATCGAGTCTTGTGGGGAAAAGTCATAAACCTCTGCAGAGTGTACAATCTAATCATGGTTAGCCGTGTCCCCGGTTATGGACAATTCTGAGTATCTAGTACTTGAGTATTCACATGTATCTCATCACTCTAAATTAATATTGTTGGGATGTTAATTACCTTAATTGGGATTGAGTTGGGGTTATACCTTCTCAATGATGTTTCAACCACCATGATAGTTAAAGTAAAATTTATTCCTTTGATGTAGGGAAAAATTGGCTTTCCATAGCTATGAATCAGAGAGCTTTCCACCAGCCAAACATGCATGTAGTGTTAGCATTATTCTGTTATTGCTCTATTGTGTTACATTGCCAAAGATATTCCATGTCTTGACCCGTTCTCGGGCTGCAACGTATTATGTTGCAGACTTTTCGAACGAGGAGTAAGGTTTGATAGGTCGTTGCCGTGCAGCTCAGCTATGCCGTTGGAGTTGGTGGACTCACTTTATCTTCCAAGCCTTCCGCTGTTATCGTATTAGATGGCCTTAAGCCATATTATTGTAATAAGTTCTGTTTTGAGACATTCGATGTAATAGGTGTATGATTGCTACTCTGTTATAAATCCTTCGAGTACTGTGTGTGTCAGCATTACTGATCCAGAGATGACACGGAAGCACAGAGACTTGACCATCTGAGGTCGGGTCGCTACACTTAAGATATGTGGCTCCGGGATTGCTTTCTCGCAGGGAGTCGAGGAAGGATCTCTGGGCTTTATTGCTACAACATGTTTGTTAAATATAAACTGCTATTCTTTACTCTTCTACATGCTGCAAGATGCTTGGAGCTGCTTGAAGATGCTAGTCTTCGATAGGCTAGGCCTTCCCTCTATTCTGGCATTCTGCAGTTCAGTCCACAGATACATCCCTTCCATTTGATACCAATGCTTTATCTGATGCTTGCGAGTACTTTGGATGAGTACTCACAGTTGCTTTGCTACCCCTTTCCCCCTTCTTTCTTCTTTCCGGTTGATGCAACCAGATGGTGGATCCCTGGAGCCAGATGCCACCGCCGACGGATACTACTACATGGAGGTCACCGAAGACCAGGAGTAGTTAGGAGGTCCCAGGCAGGAGGCCTTGCCTCTTCGATCGTTGTTGCTTTTCTGTTTGCCTTCTTAAGACATCCTTGTTTAACTTAGGTCTGTACTCAGATATTGTTGCTTCCGCCGACGCTTGTGTATCGAGCTTGTATTCGAGCCCTCGAGGCCCCTGGCTTGTAATATGAAGCTTGTATTATTTTATTGGTGTCTAGAGTTGTGTTGTGATATCTTCCCGTGAGTCCCTGATCTTGATCGTACATGTTTACGTGTATGATTAGTGTACGGTCGAATTGGGGGTGTCACAAGTTGGTATCAGAGCCGACTGCCTGTAGGATCCGCCTTTCCAACTCCTTGGCCAAAGTTGAGTCTAGTCTTTGAAAAACTGATTTACTAACATGGTTGTGTGGCTTACTGGCCCACGTCGCCAATTGGGTGGTATTAGGATCTTTTATTCCTCGTCTATACTCTAGGACTCTGATCTCTCTTCTATTCGGGTTAAATGATTTTGCTAACTCTATCTAGGTTCTCGTGATCACATCCATCCGGAGATTTGTATTACGCCTTTATTGAATTGGGAGCCAGGATCTGCTTCACATTGTTCACGGGCCGCAGGATCCTTTTTTCGAGGGCACCCTGCGTTGTCCCCTGCAGATTCCTCGCTCTAGTGGTTTTCTCCGACGTGGATGTAGCCTTTGCTATGTCTCATTGTTGTATCCTTCCATCGCATGCCAGCGTTCCGCCTAGTATGTCTAGGATGATTCTCTTGTCCGAACTCATACTAACAACTTGTAAATGGCTCTGTATATGTATATGTATGTCTTTAATGACTACTGCTTTGTACATACTATGCCTTTGCTCATTGTTCAAGTTACATCATGAATGACTCTATACACCTGCTCCACCCCTGGTTAAACTGCTCTCTGATGCTTCTAGCAGGATGGCTGACGATCCTCCACTTCCACCCTATATTGCCGCAATGATGCAACAGTTTGAGCTGAATCATCAGTTTATGACTGGGGTAATGGCCCAGTTCCCGAACCAGAATGCTCATCAACATCCTGCCCCAATAACACTGCAAGAATTTGTGCGCCTCAACCCGTCCATTTTCTGCAACTCCACCAATCCTATGGATGCTGATGATTGGCTTCGTGACATCCCGTTTGAGATGGAGTCAGCTAATGTTGCCCCTGCCAGTTACGTCACCTTTGCAACATTCCACTTGAAGGGTCCAGATGCTCAATGGTGGGAAAGCCACATGGGTATGCTACCTGCAGAGACTGTAACCACTTGGCAGGAATTTCAGTTAGCTTTCCGTGCACGACACATTCCTCAAGGTCAGATGGACCAGAAGAAGAAGGAGTTCCGCAAACTCTCACATGGCACAATGACTATGGATGAATATCAGAGGAAATTCCTTGAATTATCTCGCTATCCTGCGGATGTCGTCTATACTGACGCTCGCAAGCAGGAGAAATTCCGTGAAGGACTGCGTCCCGATATAAAGCTCACACTTGTTGCTCAAGATTGCACAGACTTTGCGACGCTTGTCAGCCAAGCTTTCCAAACTGAAACTGGTCTGACTGAGTACCAGGAATCGCTCAAGCGTACTCGAGATGTTGGCCCATCCTCGAGTCACCGCTTTCAAACGTCGAGTCTGGATCCCACACAATGTTCATCACCGACCTGCTCCAACACCAAGGCCGTCTTATGTTGCACCTCGTCTGCCTTCGCCGCCAAGATAGCTAACGATTCAGGGTGGACAGTCCAGTGTTGTAGCTCCTCCTCATAATGATGGTTTATGCTGTAAGTGTGGACAACCAGGGCACCATGCTGCCAGCTGCCGCCCTTCACATAATCAAAAGGCACGAGCTCGTCAACCCAGAAACCCAAATGCCAGGCTGCCTGCACTCAGTCATGGTCATGTTAATCATGTAAAGTTTGAAGAAGCTCGACGGGACCCCAAAATTGTAATGGGTACCCTTTTAGTGAATTCAGTCCCAGCGTCTGTTCTTTTTGATTCGGGAGCATCACATTCTTTCATTTCTGAAGCATTTGCACGCAAGCAAGAATTATCATTCGAAAACATGTACCCTCCGCTGGTGGTTAGCTCCCCAGGATCCAGGTGGGATACCTTGATGATAGCCCATAACAACCACATTGAAATTGGAGGGTTAGTATTCACTGCTTCACTTATGGCCCTCACGGTTTCTACCATAGATGTCATTGTGGGCATGAATTGGTTGGGTCCTCACAAACCCTGATCGACTATGCAACTGAGACAGTCCAGCTCACTCACCCTTCTGGCAAGACTGTCCAATACTCAGCCCGAACATCTCAGGATGCCGAGAACCAGATATATGTTCTGAATGCATTGAATGCTTCACCGCTTGAGCGAATAGAGAACATTCCAGTCGTTCGTGATTTCGAAGATATCTTTCCAGAAGAACTTCCAGGAATACCCCCTGCTAGAGCTGTCGAATTCGTCATAGACTTGAAGTCGGGCACTACTCCTATTGACAAAGCGGCCATACAAGATGCCGCCGCATGAACTCCTTGAGCTCAAGGAGGAAATAGACACTTCACTCCGTCAGGGTTTTATCCGTCCAAGTTCCTCTGCTTGGGGAGCACCTTCTCTCTTTGTCAAGAAGAAGGATGGAACTAATCGTTTGGTCCAAGATTACCAACCTATCAACCAGGCAACAATTCAGAACAAGTATCCGCTTCCCAGAATCAACGATCTGTATGATCAGCTTGCTAGTTCCTCAGTATTCTCAAAACTTGATTTGAGGTTGGGTTACCACCAGATCCGGGTTCGTGAAGAAGATATTCCCAAGACCGCTTTCGTTACTCGCTATGGTTCATACGAGTACACTGTCATGTCCTTCGGCTTGACCAATGCTCCAGCAACATTCTCTCGTCTGATGAACTATATCTTCACGGAATACCTCGACAAGTTTGTCGTGGTCTATCTGGATGATATCCCTGTGTACTCCAAGAACAGAGAAGAACATGCTGAACATCTGCGTCTTGTTCTGGAAAAGCTTCGAGGTCATCAACTATATGCTAAGTATTCCAAGTGTGAATTCTGGCTACCCAAGACCTACCTTGGGCATGTCATCTCCAAGGATGGTATTGCCGTCAACCCCGAGCGAGTTCAGGCTATTCTCGACTGGACTCCTCCGAAGAATGTCAAACAAGTCAGAAATTTTCTCGGGCTCGCCAGCTATTGCCGTCGATTTGTCGAGAACTTCTCCAAGATAGCCAAGCCCCTGACTGGTCTGCTTCACAAAGGCGTCAAGTTCGAGTGGACAGAAAAATGTCAGGAAAGTTTCCAGACACTCAAGGACAAGCTGACTTCTGCCCCAGTGCTTGCTCCTCCCGATACTAAGAAGGATTTTGTCATTTATTGTGACGCTTCACGACAAGGATTAGGTTGTGTCCTAATGCAAGAGCGCGGAGTGATTACTTATGATCCTCGTCAGTTGCGTCCACACGAAGAGAACTATCCAGTTCATGACCTCGAGCTTGCTGCTGCCATTCATGCACTGAAACAGTGGCGAAATTACCTCCTCGGCAATCGTTGCGAGATCTTCACCGACCATCAAAGTCTGAAGTATCTATTTACTCAGCCAGATTTGAACCTTCGTCAGCAGAGATGGATGGAGATCGTAGCAGACTTTGACATGGGCATTTCTTATACACTAGGCAAGGCTAATGTAATGGTTGATGCTTTGAGCCGCAAGTCATATTGCACTCACCTCGAGGTTCGAAAAGTTCAGCCTTCGCTTGTTGAAGAATTCTGAAAGCTGAACCTCCATATTGTTCCTCCGGGTGCACTCGCTCCCCTCCTCCGTGGTACCGCAGTGAACCTCCATGTTGTTTCCTGTGGTTCTCTCAATACCCTGGTTGCTAAACCAGATCTCATGGATAGCATCAAGGAACTGCAGAATTATGACTGTCAAGTTGAGAAGATTAAGCGCTACCTCGCAGAAGGAAAGCCCTCATTCTTCACTGTTACTGATGATGGCACTTTGTACTTCAAAGGCCGCCTAGTGGTGCCGTGTAAGGAGAAAAACCTGGATATGACTAAGGAGATTATGGAAGAAGCTCATGAAACTCCGTTGTCTATTCATCCCGGTAGTACCAAGATGTACCAAGACATTCGTCAGAGATTCTGGTGGTCAAATATGAAGCAAGACATTGCTCATTATGTTGCTGAATGTGAAGTTTGCCGTCGTATCAAGGCAGAACATCAAAGGCCTGCTGGAACTCTGCAACCTATCTCTATTCCAGAATGGAAATGGGACCATGTTGAAATGGACTTAAATCCTTTGGATTTCCCAAATCGCAGAAAGGTAATGATGCTATACTTCTCGTCATTGACCGGCTTTCCAAAGTTGCACACTTTCTGGCCGTCAAAGAAACGATCACTGCTAGTCAGCTGGCAACCCTTTACATGTCCAGAATTGTTTCACTCCACAGTATTCCATTGGTTATCAGCTCAGACCATGGCAGCTTATTCACTTCAAGATTCTGGGCAAGTTTCCAAGAAGCTATGGGAACTCATCTATCTTTCAACACTGCTTTTCACCCTCAGTCGCAGGGACAAGTTGAACGCGTCAATCAAGTTCTCGAAGACATGCTTCGAGCTTGTGTCATTTCCTTTGACAAGAAATGGGAGGAATCTCTCCCATATGCTGAGTTCTCTTACAACAATAACTATCAAGCTAGTCTGAAGATGGCTCCCTTCGAAGTGTTATATGGACGAAAGTGCCGAACCCCTCTGAAATGGTCAGAAAGCGAACGTCCACTCTTCGGTCCGGATATTATCCA
Source organism: Aegilops bicornis (assembly GCA_021605145.1). Taxonomy (NCBI): domain Eukaryota; kingdom Viridiplantae; phylum Streptophyta; class Magnoliopsida; order Poales; family Poaceae; genus Aegilops; species Aegilops bicornis. Next base: position 148,986,509 of record CM038671.1, on the reverse strand, counting down.
ACACACCGAAGAACAAGTCTGCGTCATTCGCGAGAATCTCAAGACTGCTTTCGATCACGTCAAAAGAGTAATTATGACCGTCATCATAAAGACATGGTCTATCAACCTGGCGAAAAGGCTTACCTTCGAGTCACACCAATGAAGAGTGCACCCCGCTTCAGGATCAAGGGCAAGCTAGCTCCTCGCTATATTGGTCCTTTCACTATTCTCGAGAGGCGTGGAAAAGTGGCATACCAACTAGAGCTGCCGTCGAACCTTTCTCAGGTTCATGATGTATTCCACGTGTCTCAACTCCGCCGCTGCTTCAAGGACCCAATCCGAGCAGTGGACCATGAAGTGCTTGAGTTGCAACAAGACCTCTCCTATAAAGAGCATCCGGTCTGCATTCTCGACCAAGATGAATGCTGCACACGTTAGAAGGCGATCAAGTTCCTCAAGGTCCAGTGGGCACATCACTCTGAAGACGAAGCCACTTGGGAACACGAGGATCGTCTTCGTGATGAGTACCCCAAACTTTTTCCTTCTACCTCCTAAATCTCGGGACAAGATTTATTGTACTGGAGGATAATTGTAATGCCCGGATAATTATGCTACAGTAATCTCATGCTAATGGTGCCATGTCACCACTGTCATTGTTGCTAATCTTCGCTTGGCCCAAATCACAACTCAAAAATCAAAACTGAGTTTAAAGTCAGGATTCAAATTTATCAAACATGCAAACAAAAATGTTCAAGTTGTTGCAAATAATCATTTGGTAATATTAGTGGAGAAATCATCTTTTTACAAAATGGCTAAATACTCTAAAAATAAATAAAACAGAAAAGTTTTTGAAGAAAAAAAGATATAAAACAAAAGAAGACCCCCCGGCTCAACTGGGCCAATCAGCCCACACCGGCCGGCCCACCTCTCCCCGCATAACCACCCCCACTCCCCAGAAACCCTAGAGCCCAACCACACTCCCCATGATCCCTCTCACTCACCCTCTCGCTCCCCATCCCCTTCCTCCCCCGTCTGGATCGGGGCTGAGGAGCCAGACCCACGGCGCCCCGACGCCCGATCCCGCAACCTCGCCGCCGCCCGGCGCGTCCTGCCGGCACCCAACCCCGGCGCTGCCCTCGCCGGACACGCTGCCTCGTCCTCTCCCTCGCCGGACCTCCCCGAAACTCCCCGAGCCCTCTGTCTAGACCCCACGCTCCCGCGGTGAGCTCCTGCGCTGAACGCACCGTCCTCTGTCCCCCCTTCCGACCTCGTCGACGTGGCCACCAGCGCCCGGTCTCGCCAGGTCACGCTCGTGCTCGCCGGACTTGCCTCCCGCGCTAGCGCCCTGGCCTCGCCGCGCCTACGCGCAGCAGCGTAGCCCGCACCTGCTTGCGCCTCCCGACGCGCCCATCCACCCCGCCGCTGCCGTGCAGCCCCGCCTGCGCCACAGCCGCCCTGCGCCGCCGCCTTTGCCGCGGTGGCGCCCTCCCCTCGCTCACAGATTCCCCTCTGCTGTGGGCCTAGGGTCGCGCCCCTGGCCGGCCCCTCCCCTCGCCGGCGCACGTTCGGCCGCCCAACCTCAACCCGCTGCCATTCCCGCCACCCGAGGTCGCGCCCACTCCGGCCACGGCCAGGGCTAGTACTTCAAGACGCTGGCGCCTGTCGGCCGCCTTGCTCACAGCCCGTTGGCCCGTCGCCCGCTAAGCCCCCCGGGCCACTTACATGTGGGGCCCGGCCCCCCTGTAAAAAAAGATTTTAAAAATAAAAATAATTTTTTTAAAGGGGATGTTTAAAATAATTAATTAATTAATTAATTAATTAGTTAATTAACTTTGACTAATTAGCCTAATGAACATATTTAGTCTAGTTGAACCTGCTTAATTAAACTAGACAATGTCAATTGGGCCCCACTGCCCCTTTGACCAGTCAACCCGGTCAGAGTTGACTGTTGACCCTGCTGCCATCATGATGACGTCATGCTAACATCATGCTGATGCAGTAAACTTATTTCCATTTTAAATTATATTGCAGAATGTATTTAAAACTTCGGAAAATCATATAAATTAATCCATAACTCGGATGAAAAAGGTTTATACATGAAAGTTGCTCAGAACGACGAGACGAACCTGAATACGCGGTCCGTTTGCCGGTCAGATGCCTCTAACTACCTGAACATGCAACTTTTCCCTTCAGTTTCATCTGTCCGAAAATGCTAAACCTGGGGAAACATTCCTGGATGTTATCCCCCTTCGCCGGTAACGTGTAGCACCACATTAGAACACATCTAGCTCTACCTGTTGTCCTGCTATGCTCTTGCTTGCTATGTATTTACTGTTTCTTCCCCCTCTTCTCTCCGGTAGACCCCGAGATTGCTGCTGATGCCCCTGTGATCGACTACGTCGACGACGACCCCTCCTTGCCAGAGCAACCAGGCAAGCCCCCCTTTTGATCATACCGATATCACCCATTCCATTCTCTCGTGCTTGCATTAGATTTTGCCACTGTTATTGATTGCTCCTATTCTGATGCATAGCCTGCTTTTGTACCTGCTATTGTTACCTACCTACTTATCCTAAACTGCTTAGTATAGGTTGGATAGTGATCCATCAGTTACCTCCACCTTGTCTTTATTGCCCCTGCTTCATCATCGACGACTCGAACTACATGATCGACGACCAGAGCCCGACACCGCACATCACATCACACCCCTTTTGTTGCTCGACTCTGCAGAGCTACTATCGAGTGTCGAGGGTGATCCCTCATAACGCAATCCTGATGATAATTCTGTAGTGTAGCTATTCGGTCGTGGTCATCGAGGGTGATTTCCTCTTTCACCATTCGCGATACGGCTCTGTCGTTCAACACCTCAAGTGTGAACCTCGAGGGTGGTCCCTCTTATGTTCACCTTGATGATTACATTGAGTGGAATCCTCCGGGGGTGATTCCTCGGGTTTTCCCCTTGATGTTTGGACACACGGTTACCTTGACATTACTTGAGACCTTTGGGAAAGTCGGGTGGGCCCGGAGAGCACCCGCAAGATGGTTACGAGGCACGGCCGGGAAGTCAAGCAGCCCTCGAGTGGGCTGGGCTTGCCCTTGCCGTATTTCCTCGAGACGGGGCGACGGGGTCACATTATCGTGAGCCTCTGCTCGTCTCCGCAAGCTAATAATACACTATGGTTTGGGTATTTGTTCTGAGTTGGCCTTTGGCCATTACGCACTAACCACCATGCAAGAATAGTTATGGGCCTCGACGTCGCAGTATTAGCCGAAGCTTTGTCAGACGTACAATTCAGCATTATGGGCCTGTCGGGCCAGTGCCATCCAGTAGAGGTGGTGCTCGTCCCGGCTCGTCGCATAACGACCCGGAGTGCAACGGGCGATGGGCCCAGACCCCGGAGTGCTTAGGAGGTAGACCGACGGGGACCTCTCTGCTGAGCCTAGGTAGGGCTGCGACGTGTGTCCGGCCAGAGTGATCGAGCGTGTTGGAAAACGTGGTGCACCCCTGCAGGGAAGATCTTTATCGAATACCGTGTCCACAGTAATGGACGTTCAGACTTATATCTTGATCTAATACAACTAGAAATGGATACTTAAGATATGTGGCTCCGGGATTGCTTTCTCGCAGGGAGTCGAGGAAGGATCTCTGGGCTTTATTGCTACAACATGTTTGTTAAATATAAATTGCTATTCTTTACTCTTCTACATGCTGCAAGATGCTTGGAGCTGCTATTTGATAGGCTAGGCCTTCCCTCTATTCTGGCATTCTGTTGTTCAGTCCACAGATACAGCCCTTCCATTTGATACCAATGCATACTTAGTATAGATCTGATGCTTGCGAGTACTTTGGATGAGTACTCACGGTTACTTTGCTACCCCTTTCCCCCTTCTTTCTTCTTTCCGGTTGATGCAACCAGATGGTGGATCCCTGGAGCCAAATGCCACCGCCGACGGATACTACTACATGGAGGCCACCGAAGACCAGGAGTAGTTAGGAGGTCCCAGGCAGGAGGCCTTGCCTCTTCGATCGTTGTTGCTTTTGTGTTTGCCTTCTTAAGGCATCCTTGTTTAACTCAGGTCTGTACTCAGATATTGTTGCTTCCGCTAACGCTTGTGTATCGAGCTTGTATTCGAGCCCTCGAGGCCCCTAGCTTGTAATATGAATCTTGTATTATTTTATTAGTGTCTAGAGTTGTGTTGTGATATCTTCCCATGAGTCCCTGATCTTGATCGTACACGTTTGCGTGTATGATTAGTGTACGGTCAAATTGGGGGCGTCACAGAGGGGCGAGAGCCCCTCCGAGATTGGATCTGTCTCGTTGTCTCTCTCTGTTTCTGCGTTCTCCTCTGCTGCCCTTCACCGTTTCTTTTATAACCTGAGATTTGTAACTCCGATTGGGCTGAATCTTTCGCCCAGATTTTTCTCATAAAATTAGCTTTCTTGCGGCAAAAGAAGAGCGTCAACCGCCTTACGGGGTGCCCACGAGGGTCTAGGGCGCGCCCCCTGCCTCGTGGCCCCCTCGGGCACCGTCTCGCGTTGATTTTACTTCCCAAAAATCATAAATATTCCAAAATAATTCTCCGTCCGTTTTATCCCGTTTGGACTCCGTTTGATATTGGGTTTCTGCGAAACATAAACATGCAACAAACAGGAACTGGCACTGGGCACTGGATCAATATGTTAGTCCCAAAAATAGTATAAAAAGTTGCCAAAAATATATGAAAGTTGTAGAATATTGGCATGGAACAATCAAAAATTATAGATACAACGGAGACATATCAACATCCCCAAGCTTAATTCCTGCTCGTCCTCGAGTAGGTAAATGATAAAAAAGATAATTTTTGATGTGGAATGCTACCTAGCATAATCTTGATCATGTATCTAATCATGGCATGAATATTAAGATACGAGTGATTCAAAGCAATAGTCTATCATTTGACATTAAGACAATAATACTTCAAGCATACTAATAAAGCAATCATGTCTTTTCAAAATAACATGGACAAAGAAAGTTATCCCTACAAATCATATAGTCTGGCTATGCTCCATCTTCACCACACAAAATATTCAAATCATGCACAACCCCGATGACAAGCCAAGCAATTGTTTCATACTTTTGATGTTCTCAAACCTTTTCAACTTTCACGCAATACATGAGCGTGAGCCATGGACATAGCACTATAGGTGGAATAGAATATGATGGTGGAGGTTGTATGGAGAAGACAAAAAGGAGAAAGTCTCACGTCAACTAGGCGTATCAACGGGCTATGGAGATGCCCATCAATAGATATCAATGTGAGTGAGTAGGGATTGCCATGCAACGGATGCGCTAAGAGCTATAAGTGTATGAAAGCTCAGACTGAAAACTAAGTGGGTGTGCATCCAACTTGCTTCCTCATGAAGACCTCGGGCGTTCGAGGAAGCCCATCATCGGAATATACAAGCCAAGTTCTATAATGAAAATTCCCACTAGTATATGAAAGTGAAAGCATAGGATACTCTCTATGAAGAACATGGTGCTACTCTGAAGCACTAGTGTGGTAAAAGGATAGTAACATTGCCCCTTCTCTCTTTTTCTCTCATTTTTTATTTCCTTTTTATCTTTTATTTTTTGGTGGGCTTCTTTGGCCTTTTTTTTATTTGGGCTTCTTTGGCCTCTTTTATTTTTTTTGTAAAGTCCGGAGTCTCATCCCGACTTATGGGGGAATCATAGTCTCCATCATCCTTTCCTCACTGGGGCAATGCTCTAATAATGATGATCATCACACTTTTATTTACTTACAACTCTTACAACTCGATATCTGGAACAAATATATGACTCTATATGAATGCCTCCGGCTGTGTACCGGGATGTGCAATGATCTAGCGTAGCAATGACATCAAAAAACAGACAAGCCATGAAAACATCATGCTAGCTATCTTACGATCATGCAAAGCAATATGACAATAAATGCTCAAGTCATGTATATGATGATGATGGAAGTTGCATGGCAATATATCTCGGAATGGCTATGGAAATGCCATGATAGGTAGGTATGGTGGTTGTTTTGCGGAAGATATAAGGAGGCTTATGTGTGATAGAGCGTATCGTATCACGGGGTTTGGATGCACCGGCGAAGTTTGCACCAACTCTCGAGGTGAGAAAGGGAAATGCACGGTACTGAAGAGGCTAGCAATGATGGAAGGGTGAGAGTGCGTATAATCCATGGACTCAACATTAGTCATAAAGAACTCACATACTTATTGCAAAAATCTATTAGTTATCAAAACAAAGTACTACGCGCATGCTCCTAGGGGGATATATTGGTAGGAAAAGACCATCGCTCGTCCCCGACCACCACTCATAAGGAAGACAATCAATAAATAAATCATGCTCTGACTTCATTACATAACGGTTCACCATACGTGCATGCTACGGGAATCACAAACTTCAACACAAGTATTTCTACAATCCACAACTACCCACTAGCATGACTCTAATATCACCATCTTTATATCGGCAAACTATTGCAAGGAATCAAACATATCATATTCAGTGATCTACAAGTTTTATGTAGGATTTTATGACTAACCATGTGAATGACCAGTTCCTGTCATCTCTCTAAATAGATATAAATGAAGCAAGAGAGTTTAATTCTTTCTACAAAAGATATGCCCACGCTCTAACAAATATAAGTGAAGCAAAAGAGCATTCTACAAATGACGGTTGTCTAAGTAAAGAGAAACAGGCAAACCAAACTTCAAATGATATAAGTTAAGCACATGAAGCAAAAGAGCATTCTACAAATGACGGTTGTCTAAGTAAAGAGAAACAGGCAAACCAAACTTCAAATGATATAAGTTAAGCACATGAAGCATTCTATAAAGCCATACTCAAAATATATAAGTGAAGTGCAATGAGCATTCTATAAATCAACCAAGGACTATCTCATACCAGCATGGTGCATAAAAGAAAAATGAAAACTAAATGCAAAATACGCTCCAAGATTGCACATATCGCATGAATGAAACGAATCCGAAAACATACCGATACTTGTTGAAGAAAGAGGGGATGCCTTCTGGGGCATCCCCAAGCTTAGACGCTTGAGTCTCCTTGAATATTTACTTGGGGTGCCTTAGGCATCCCCAAGCTTGAGCTCTTGCCTCTCTTCCTTCTTCTCACATCGAGACTTTCTCGATCATCGAACACTTCATCCACACAAAACTTCAACAGGAAACTCGGTAAGATCCGTTAGCATAATAAAGCAAATCACTACTCTAAGTACTGTTTAAAACCAATTCATATTCTGTTTTTGCATTATGTCTACTGTAGTATAACTTTTTCATGGCTTAATCCACTGATATAAATTGATAGTTTCATCAAAACAAGCAAACTATGCATCAAAAATAGAATCTGTCAAAAACAGAACAGTCTATAGCAATCTGAACATTAACCATACTTCTGGTACTTGAAACATTCTGTCAAAATTAGGAAACATAAATGAAAGTGCAACTATCCCTAGGTGGTTTCAGTAATTCATAACAACATATAGCTCATTGAGCTAATGCTATTCCAAGACAAATATTTCAGGAAAGCTCAATGAATGGCATGGCATGGATGATGAAAGTGGATCCCTCAAAATATCAAGGACAAAGGATTGGCTCAAGCTCAAAATCTCAAGACTCTACATTTTACATTTTAAGTGATCCAAGATCACATTGAGTCTATAGGAAAAGCCAATACTATCAAGGAGGGATGAGGTGTTGCTTAATGAGCCTTTTGCTTCATGTGCTTAGTGATATGCTCCAAAACCCTCCACCACTTTCTCACATCCACAGATGACCTTAACCTAAAGTCAAACTCGGCCCTACTGATTCTTTCTATCCGGCGCCACCGAGTTCAAATGTCATAGCCACTGCTACATACCCTAGGCAAATTGGTCTCACCGATAGGGATCTCAGTCTCACCGAGATGGGATTGTAATCTCTCTGTTTCCCTTCGTAACGTTTCGGTCTAACCGAAGTGAGCGATCGGTCCCACCGAGATTGCAATGTAAACTCTCTGTTTCCCTTTTGTAGCTTTTCGGTCTCACCGAAAGAGCAAATTGGTCCCACCGAGTTTACCTGACCAACTCACTGGTTAGCTAATTACCAAATCGGTCTCACCGAGTTTGTGTAATCGTTCTCACCGAGATTACATTATGCCCTAACCCTAACCATATCGGTCCTACCGAGTTGCTTGTCAGTCCCACCGAAAACCCTAACGGTCACTAGGTTTACTAAATCGGTCTGACCGAGTTTTATGATTCGGTCCCACCGAGTTTGGTAAATTGTGTGTAACGGTTAGATTTTGTGTGGAGGCTATATATACCCCTCCACCTCCTCTTCATCCGTGGACAGAGCCATCAGAACAACCCTACACTTCCAACTTACCATTTCTGAGAGAGAACCACCTACCCTTGTGTGAGGCCAAGATATTCCATTCTAACCATATGAATCTTGATCTCTAGCCTTCCCCAAGTTGCTTTCCACTTAAATCTTCTTTCCACCAAATCCAAATCCTGTGTGAGAGAGTTGAGTGTTGGGGAGACTATCATTTGAAGCACAAGAGCAAGGAGTTCATCATCAACACACCATTTGTTACTTCTTGGAGAGTGGTGTCTCCTAGATTGGCTAGGTGTCACTTGGGAGCCTCCGAAAAGATTGTGGAGTTGAACCAAGGAGTTTGTAAGGGCAAGGAGATCGCCTACTTCGTGAAGATCTACCGCTAGTGAGGCAAGTTCTTCGTGGGCGAGGACCATGGTGGGATAGACAAGGTTGCTTCTTCGTGGACCCTTCGTGGGTGGAGCCCTCCGTGGACTCGCGCAACCGTTACCCTACGTGGGTTGAAGTCTCCATCAACGTGGATGTACGATAGCACCACTATCGGAACCACGACAAAAACATCCGTGTCTCTGATTGAGTTTGAATCCTCCAAACCCTTCCCTTTACATTCTTGCAAGTTGCATGCTTTATTTTCCGCTGCCTATATACTCTTTGCATGCTTGCTTGAATTGCGTGAAGATTGCTTGACTTGCTTAAAGATAGCTAAAATCAGCTAAAGTCTAAAATTGGGAAAAGGCATAGCTTTTAATTGGTCAAGTAGTCTAATCACCCCCCTCTACAATAAACAATTTGTATAGAAAGACAGTGCAAAAAGAATCAGAACCATTCGACGTTCCAGTAAAAAATGAAAAATCGTGCACTGCAGCCAAAGTTTTTGTCCTGCACCGTACAAACCAACAAGCATTGTAAACATCCTAAAGGCAAACCTTGGCACATTATTTTTATAATACAATGGAATTGTAGAAGGGGATAATTATTTTTTTGAAAGGTTTCTGTAATCAAGATTCACAAAGTTTCTTTGAGCATGAACAAAGTTCAAGGCTAGCTCCCACTTCAACAATGCTCGTTTTTCTCACTTTCGTTTTGCTTTTTGAAAAAAAATTGGGTTCCCCTCTTTAATTTTTTTGTTTTTAAACTATATGAAAGCACTCAACAGAAATAAATGAATCTCTAAAACTTCCTGGTTGTCTCCCTGGCAGCGCTTTCTTTAAAGCCATTAAGCTAGGCATATAGTGCCCAAGTAGTGAATCCACCCGGATCCCAAGGTATGTCAAAGCCAATTTTAATTAACAATGATTTGTAATTTAGTAGTGAGAACAAAGTAACATATATCATGCAACAACAAAGTATAATTCTCTTTCTATGCATCGGCATGTCATAAAAGAACAATTCATGCACACAAAGTAACGGCCAACGCATAGTATAAACAGTTTCTTGCAATTTTACCATGTTGGAAACATAGAGAGGTGGAGATATAGTTCCTCTCTCATAATAATTGCAAGTAGGAGCAAGCACATGCATATTATATCTATCAAAATCATCATGTGCAACGGTAAAAGGCAACCCATCAATATAATCCTTAATAAGGGCAAACTTCTCCGATATAGTATAATCGGGAGAATTGAAAAAGATAATAGGACTATCATGCGTGGGTGCAATAGCAACAATTTCATGTTTAACATAAGGAACTATAGCAAGTTCATCTCCGTAAGCATAATTCATATTGGCATCTTGGCCACAAGCATAGCAAGCATCATCAAAAAGGGATATTTCAAAAGTGTCAACGGGATCATAGAAATTATCATAGCATTCATCCTTCGGTAAGCATGAAGGGAAATTAAACAATGTATGAGTTGAAGAGTTACTATCATTAGAAGGTGGGCACGGGTGATAAATCCGCTCTTCCTCCTTTTGTTCTTCGCTCTCCTCCTCATCTTTTTCATCCAATGAGCTCACAGTTTCATCAACTTCTTCTACCATAGACTCCTGCAAAATATTAGTCTCCTCTTGGACAGCGGAGACTTTCTCAATAAGTGCAATAATATCGAAACTGTATTCATAATTCTCATAACAATATTTAAGGATAGCGAAATTTTCAGGTCTATAAACAGCATAATCAAAATCTTCAAACTCTTCAAACATAGATTCAATTTCATAAGCACCCATAAAAGCAACAAATTCTTCTATTTGTTCCACATCATAGTAATCATATATACCATTAGCATAAGAAGCTAAGGTTTTATTATCATTAAATTTGCATGAAAAGGGAAGGGGTGGAGCCTTCATCCTAGAGCAACAAGTATAATCATAACTCAAGCATACTTGCCGAGCATACCACTTCAACATATAAATTTGATCCCATAATAGTTTCCCTTTTTGAGTCAAGCGATAATCCCTAAAGTATTCACGTTGATCCAATGTGTCTCCCATTACCAAATTGAATGAGGTTTTCTTAGGATTATCAAAGTGGTACATAATATTTTTCACATATTGAGCATCGAGGGTTTTAGGAGGTTCCCCATCTCCATGAGTAGCAAGTACACCTAATTTTTTTGGCGTTTCGTGTTCCATATCCATAACTAAAGATAGAAAACAACTAACAACAGCAAATAAAAATTACTTAGTGATAAAGCAAACAAGCACACATGAGAATATTCACCCCACGCTATTGCTCCCCTGCAACGGCGCCAGAAAAAGGTCTGGATAACCCACAAGTATAGGGGATCGCAACAGTTTTCGGTAAGCAAGAGTGTCGAACCCAACGAGGAGCTAAAGGTAGAACAAATATTACCTAAAGTTCTATCGACCACCGATACAACTCTACGTACGCTTGACGTTCGCTTTACCGGAAACAAGTATGAACTAGAAGTACTTTATAGGTGTTTTTGGATAGGTTAGCAAGAAAATAAAGAGCACGTAAATATAAACTAGGGGCTGCTTAGATAAATATACAACTAAATTAGTTTTAGTAGAGAGCTTTTTGTCACGAGAAAGTTATTTGTCCCTAGGCAATCGATAACTAGAACGTTAATCATTATTCCAATTTTATTTGAGGGAGAGGCATAAGCTAACATACTTTCTCTACTTGGATCATATGCACTTATGATTGGAACTCTAGAAAGCATCCGCAACTACTAAAGATCATTAAGGTAAAACCCAACCATAGCATTAAAGCATCAAGTCCTCTTTATCCCATACACAAACAACCTACTTACTCGGGTCTGTTCTTCTGTCACTCACGCCACCAACCATAAGAAAATCATGAACATATTGCAAACCCTACAACAGGGATCCCTCACGCTTGCGCGACACGGAGAGCACCATAGGACAACACCAATAATAAAACATGCAACTCAAACCAATCTTGATCATCAAATAACCCATAGGACAAAACGGATCTACTCAAACATCATAGGATAGCCATACATCATTGGGAAATAATATATAGCGTTGAGCACCATGTTTAAGTAGAGATTACAGCGGGTAAGAGAGAGGTTACACTACTGCATAGAGGGGGAAGAGTTGGTGATGATGGTGGTGAAGTTGTTGGTGAAGATTGCGGTGATGATGATGGCCACGGCGGTGTTCGGCGCCCTTTGGAAGAGAAGGGAGAGGGGGCCCTTCGTCTTCTTCTTCCTTGACCTCCTCCCTAGATGGGAGAAGGGTTTCCCCTCTGGTCCTTGGCCTCCATGGCGTGGGAGGGGCGAGAGCCCCTCCGAGATTGGATCTGTCTCTCTGTTTCTCTCTGTTTCTGTCTTCTCCTCTGCTGCCCTTTCACCGTTTCTTTTATACCTGGAGATCCGTAACTCCGATTGGGTTTAATCTTTTGCCCAGATTTTTCTCATAAAATTAGCTTTCTTGCGCCAAAAGAAGAGCGTCAACCGCCTTACGGGGTGCCCACGAGGGTCTAGGGCGCGCCCCTGCCTCGTGGCCCCCTCGGGCACCGTCTCGCGTTGATTTTACTTCCCAAAAATCATAAATATTCCAAAATAATTCTCCGTCTGTTTTTATCCTGTTTGGACTCCGTTTGATATTGGGTTTCTCTGAAACATAAAGATGCAACAAACAGGAACTGGCACTTGGCACTGGATCAATATGTTAGTCCCAAAAATAGTATAAAAAGTTGCCAAAAATATATGAAAGTTGTAGAATATTGGCATGGAACAATCAAAAATTATAGATACGACGGAGACGTATCAGTGATCAACTTGCGGGTTCTGTGACCTTGTGAACTTATGCATAGGGGTTGGCACACGTTTTCGTCTTGACTCTCCGGTAGAAACTTTGGGGCACTCTTTGAAGTTCTTTGTGTTGGTTTGAATAGACGAATCTGAGATTGTGTGATGCATATCGTATAATCAAACCCGCAGATACTTGTGGTGACATTGGAGTATCTAGGTGACATTGGGGTTTTGGTTGATGTGTATCTTAAGGTGTTATTTTAGTACGAACTCTAGGCCTATTTGTAACACTTATAGGAATAGCCCAACAGATCGACCAAAAAGAATAACTTTGAGGTGGTTTCGTACCCTACAATAATCTCCTCATTTGTTCTCTGCTATTAGTGACTTTGGAGTGACTATTGTTGCACGTTGAGGGATTGTTATATGATTCAATTATGTTATCATTGTTGAGAGAACTTGCACTAGTGAAGGTATGAACCCTAGGCCTTGTTTCTAAGCATTGCAATACCATTTTCGCTCATTTTTGTTACTAGTTACCTTGTTGTTTTCATATTTTCAAATTACAAAACCCATATCTACCATCCATATTGCAGTTGTATCACCATCTCTTCGCCGAACTAGTGCACCTATACAATTTACCATTGTATTGGGTCTGTTGGGGACACAAGAAACTCTTTGTTGTTGTGTTACAGGGTTGTTTGAGAGAGACCATCTTCATCCTACGCCTCCCACGGATTGATAAACCTTAGGTCATCCACTTGAGGGAAATTTGCTACTGTCCTACAAAACTTTGCACTTGGAGGCCCAACACGAGTCTACAAGAAGAAGGTTGCGTAGTAGACATCAAGCTCTTTTCTAGTGCCGTTGCCGGGGAGGTTAGTGCTTGAAGGTATATCTTTAGATCTTAATCTTTTAGTTTCATGTTTTATCACTACTTTAGTCTATGAAAGAAAACTACAAAGAATGGAATTGAGGTTGCCTCATATGCTTCATCTTTTTAATGTCTTTCGTGAAAATGATGGAACGGAAAATTGTGCTCAGTTGTTAGAGGAAGAAGTCAATAAAATTTTTGGCACTAAATATTTGAATGATGAGCATTATTGCAATGTTGTTAGTATGAATTCTTTGAATATCCATGATGCTAATGATATGCAAAGCTACAAGCTTGGGGATGCTATGTTTGATGAATATGATCTTTTTAGTCCCCCAAGTTTTGATGAGAATATTTATTATGATGAAAGCATGCCTCCTATTTATGATGATTATATTGATGAAACTGGATTTAGAGAGGTCATGACTTTATTTAGTGATGAATCCACTATTTCGGAAGAGGTTCCAATTGATTATGAGAACAAAGTTGCTATCTATGATGATTATTGTGATGACATGTATGATACAAAGAATAATGATAACCATGATACTTGTCATCTTGATTTTAATTTTCAATTGGATTATGCCTCACATGATAATTATTTTGTTGAGTTTGTTCCCACTACTATTCATGAGAATAAATTTGCTTATGTGGAGAGTAATAAAATTTTCTATTCTTTTGGCTCATGAAAAGAATGCTTTATGTGATATCTATATTGTCGTATTCATTCATGATGCTACTAAAAATTATTATGAGGGAGGAATATATGCTTGTAGAAGTTGCAATAATATCAAGTTTCCTCTCTATGTGTTGAAAGTTTTGAAGTCATGCTTGTTTTGCCTTCCTTTGCTAGTTGATTCTTGTTCCCATAAATTGTTTTCTCACAAAATCCCTATGCATAGGAAGTGGGTTAGACTTAAAAGTGCTAGTAATGTGCTAGGCATGATTGAAATCATCATGCCTAGCTAGAAAGGCATTAAAGAAAAGCGCTTGTTGGGAGACAACCCAACATTCACCCCTACTGTTTTTGTGTTTCCACATGATTATGGTACTATAGTAATCCTGTTTTATAGCTTTTGTTTCAATAAAGTGCCAAGTAAAGCCTTTGGGATAGTGTGGATGATAGACTTGATTCTGTGCAAAAACAGAAACTTTTGCTCTCACTCCAGGAATTTTGAAAACTCACTGGAACGTGATTTTGATCTGAATCTTTTACATAAGATTGATATACAAATTATCTATGTTGTCCTAATTTTTCAGAATTTTTGGAGTTACAGAGGTATGGAAAGTTTCCAAATTACTACAGGCTGTTCTGTTTTTGACAGATTATGTTTTCATTGTGTTCTTTGCTTATTTTGATGAACCTATGGGTAGTATTGGAGAGTATGAACCGTGGAGAAGTTGGAATACAGTAGATATAACACCAATATAAAATTAGAATGAGTTGATAATGAAGGAAATATGCCATTGAGGCAATAATAAAGTTGTTATTTTATATTTCCTTATATCATGATAAATGTTTATTATTCATGCTAAAATTGTATTAACCGAAAACTTGATACATGTGTGGATACATAGACAAAACACAGTGTACCTAGTAAGCCTCTACTAGACTAGCTCGTTAATCAAAGATGGTTAAGTTTCCTAACCATAGACATGTGTTGTCATTTGATGAACGGGATCACATCATTAGGAGAATGATGTGATGGACAAGACCCAGCCATTAGCTTAGCATAATGATCGTTAAGTTTTATTGCTATTTCTTTCTTCATGACTTATACATATTCCTTTCACAATGAGATTATGCAACTCCCGGATACCGGAGGAATATCTTGTGTGCTATCAAAACGTCACAACGTAACTGGGTGATTATAAAGATGCTCTACAGGTATCTCCAAAGGTATTTGTTGGGTTGGCATAGATCGAGATTAGATTTGTCACTCCGAGTATCAGAGAGGTATCTCTGGGCCCTCTTGGTAATGCACATCATAATAAGCCTTGCAAGCAATGTAACTAATGACTTAGTTACGGGATGATGCATTACAGAACGAGTAAAGAGACTTGCCAGTAACGAGATTGAACTAGGTATGAAGATATCAATGATCGAATCTCAGGCAAGTAACATACCGATGACAAAGGGAATAACATATGTTGTCATAACGGTTCGACCGATAAAGATCTTCGTAGAATATGTGGGAGCCAATATGAGCATCCAGGTTCCGCTATTGGTTATTGACCGGAGAGGTGTCTCAGTCATGTCTACATAGTTCTCGAACCCGTAGGGTCCGCACGGTTAACATACGATGATGATTTGTATTATATGAGTTATGTGATTTGGTGATCGAATGTTGTTCGGAGTCCCGGATGAGATCACGGACATGATGAGGAGTCTCGAAATGGTCGAGAGGTAAAGATTCATATATAGGACGATAGTATTCAGACACTGGAAGTGTTTTGGGGTTACCGAGATGATCATGTTTTGTAAAAGTTATGGGCAACTGGCGGGAGCCTTATGGTTGTCGCTTTATTGTATGAAATGCAAACGCCATGTAATTGCTTTACTTTATCACTATGTGTTAGCGATAGTTGTAGAAGCAATAGTTGGCGAGACGACCACGACACTACGATGGAGATCAAGGTGTCGAGCCGGTGATGATGGAGATCACGATGGTGCTTTGGAGATGGAGATCAAAGGCACAAGATGATGATGGCCATATCATGTCACATATTTTGATTGCATGTGATGTTTATCTTTTATGCATCTTATTTTGCTTAGTATGGCGGTAGCATTATAAGATGATCCCCTAACTAAATTTCAAGGTAGAAGTGTTCTCCCTGAGTATGGACTGTTGCTACAGTTCTTCATTTCGAGACACCACATGATGATCGGGTGTGATAGACTCTACGTTCACATACAACAGGTGCAAGACAGTTTTGCACATGCAGAATACCTCGGGTTAAACTTGACGAGCCTGGCATGTACAGACATGCCTCGGAACACTGGAGACCGAAAGGTCGAACGTGAATCATGTAGTAGATATGATCAACATAGATATGTTCATCATTGATGACTACTCCATCTCACGTGATGATCGGACATGGTTTAGTTGATTTGGATCACGTATCACTTAGATGACTTGAGGGATGTCTATCTAAGTGGGAGTTCTTAAGTAATTTGATTAATTGAACTTAATTTATCATGAACTTAGTCCTGATAGTGTTCGCATATCTATGTTGTAGATCAATAGCTCGCATATAGCTCTCCTGTTTTATTTTTGATATGTTCCTAGAGAAAACTAAGTTGAAAGATGATATTAGCAATGATGCGGACTGGGAGTCGGTGTCAAAACCAGTAGATCTCGAGTAGGGGGTCCCAAGCTGTGTGTCATGGATCGATGGGTAACAGGAGACAGGGAACACGATGTTTACCCAGGTTCGGGCCCTCTTAATGGAGGTAATACCCTACTTCCTACTTGATTGATCTTGATGGATATAGAGATTACAAGAGTTGATCTACCTCGAGATCATATGTTGTGGTCTAAACCCTAGGGGTATGATGATTGATGTCATGATGATCTAGCATCTATCTATCACCTAGCCCGGCCTCGTCTTATATAATGTACCAGAGGCCTAGGATAACAAGAGTCCTAGTCGAATACATTGGTGGACAGGAGTCCTTGTCTTGATCACCAAGTCTTGTGGAATCTTCCTTGTATGCGGCATGGGTTGTCCGAACTGGCCCAATAGTGAACCGCCATGGGGGTCCTCGGCCCAATCCAGCTGGTCGGGAGACGACTTGGTGAGTACCCCCTAGCCCAGGACACCATCAGTAGCCCCCTGAACCGGTCTTCAAGTTGGGGACGCTCCTCGATTCTTCTGAATTGTTCTTCATCTTTGGTCATCGGTCTTGAAAAATGGTTCAACAAATCTTCTCATCTTCGATCTTGAGGATCGCCGAAGTGAATCTGAAGAGTTTACCCGTCGGGTATTCGAGGAACCCCTTTAAGTTCTCGGCCTTTATCAATGCATTGTTATTTTTTATGCCACACCTCGGGTTTTAAGTTGTTCCCGTGCGGCGGTGTCCTCTTGCATCCGAGCTCCAACGCCGAATTGTATCCGAGGTGTCGTAGATCACCTTGGCTTTGAAAAGGTTTGAAGGAGGTTATCCGATCTTAACGCTGAAAGGTTCTCTATGGAACGAGCCATTTCGAATCTGAGCTTTATGCCAGACCGCTTCCGAGCTCTAACGATGGTCAGCGCCCGAGGTGTCATAAACTACCTCGGTCTATAAAAGATTGAACGAATTCAGCCGAGCTTAATGCCGGAAATGCCCTCTATGGAGCCAGCCACTGGCACCCGAGCTTTATGTCAGACTGCTTCCCAGGTGGTGTACCACCCCGACTGCGGGCTGATTTTTTATGAATATTTTTGATTGGTGTAATTTATTCTTTGCCGAGATATATAGCCAGTAGCCCTCAAGGTGTGTGTCCGTCTAAAACCCGAGATGCACATTAGAGGATATAGTGATAGGCAGACGGGCCCTTGAGAGAGGGTCTCGAGAAGTCGCCATAATATATTAGCTTGATGCCGGATAGGTCCAGATGGTACCTATTGTCGTCTGAGGACGCGTTTGCCCATAGTTCGGTCAAGCCGAACATTGAGCACTTTGAATTTTTGGCATTGAATAGGCAATGCAGTAGCCCCTGAGACACTGGTCGGGTTGCAACACCAGATCAGGGGATCAATGTGCCCCTTTAATATTAGTAAATTATAAGCTCGAAGCCCAGTAGCCCTCGAGCCTTAATGTGGGCACGGGTGGCCGAATTAAGGATCAATACCCGGAGTAAAATCACAAATTATGCGTAATGATTCTATGTATCGAAATACTCTACATCACTAATGCTCAGATCCGCATTGTACAAAACTTTGTTGACGGATCATCGACTTCAACCTCTTCGGCCAGTAGCCAAGGAGTGTTTTCCTACTTTATAAAGTCGTTACAAGGGCAAAGATTTATGGAAAACGAGGCAATCCGGCCATACGGTTTTATAAACAAAGGTACGCAGAGAGATATAAAACATCTTCCAAAGAAGATAATCGCGCTATCAGTTCCTTTCTTTGGGTTGTCCTACTGATCATGATCAGGAAACCTCACCTCCGATCAATGTGGGAGGAAAATATTGAGGATTTAGTTCGGGGAAAGTTCCCGAACTCTATGGTATTAATAAACAAAAAATTTCACTTCTGTCGTTTCTGATCAATTATATCCTTTAAGATCACTAGCTTTCAGCTTCAACTAGTCTGAGGTACTAACTCGGATGACCCGGTAGTAACAATCACAGAGGTGCTCCCTTTACTGCCTAGCCGAACAATCGGGGACGTAGGGGTAAGCACAGGAGCTAGGCAACCCAGCTTGGCCAAAATCTTAAGTCAAATTGATGCATATTTATGGCTTTATAACGATGATTGTGGAAGGCAGCCCTCGTATATTAAATACAAACGCTGATGATATGTTTATTTTGACTCCGTTGCGATCGTTTATCAGTTGAAAGTGGCCCATCATCGGCTTCCACCCCCTTGTAGATTCTACGCAGGGTGTTTTCGCAAAAACAAAACAACCCTTAGCCGACATCTCGGTGCCCGCAGGCGGTTGTGTTATGGAAACAAGGCAATCAGATATGCGGGCTTTATAACTTTCACTTAGTCATAGGAGCTTAAAGTTGGGAGGCCAGTTACTAGCCCTCAGTTAGGGTTTTGCGACAGTTGAGGTCAAGCCGTAAACACTTCGGCCAATGTTATGAGCGGACCGTCATTTAACATGGGGTGACCTCTATCGATCTTATAGTTTAATACTATCCGATCACGACGAAGTTTACGCCATCGTGATGACGGGCTTTTTCACCTTTTCTCCAATCGAGGCGCTTAACCATGCTAGCTAGAAGCACAATCGCAGTGGTGCTCCCTTTGCGCACCTAGCCGAACAAAGTGGAACATAGGAGGCAAGCACAGAAGCCGGGCAACCCAACTATTGACCGAAGACACAATTCGAAACTGATGCATATAAAGCAATATCCGAGAACATTTTGCCGAGGACTCTTCGGAGTACCTTGGCTTTTGGTGGGTTTAGCTCAAGTCGCAGCCCCCTGTTGATATTGTCGATGCTTAAAAAGTGTCCGACAGTGTACTGCGGGATTTATGCTCGGACCCAACACTAAGGTGCAGGTCGGCAGGAAAAAATGCCGAACTATGGGTCGAAAAGATTTCCCAAGCTGGATTATTACGCAGGGTACCTCGGTCAAGAGGATGTCCCGCCTCATAAAAGAAAAACACACAAATAGATCAAAAGTGCCATAAGCTTAAAAACCAAAAAAACTTATGTAAAAGCTTGACTCCGGACTAAATCGAGATTTTGGTGCCAATCCGGAAATTGGTCTTAAAAAAATTGTGCTTCTGTCGTGCTTTAACATGACACATCCGATCTCAAGACTTCAAGCGGGTCAGTCTACGGCTTCAAGCTCCTTATCCCAAAGGCAGAGTGCTTCTCCGAGGCCATTTTAGCGAACTAAACTCGACCAGCTTTAGAGAGAAACCATGCTATCCGGCTATTGACCATACACTCGAGTCAAAAAAGGAGCGGTCGAAAAAGACTTTGCAACGACCAAGAAGAAACCACATTTATTATAAAACGGCTCATATAAATTTTAAGAGCCCCCAACAAATAATGAATGTGAGCATGGTCAAACCGATCACAAATTAAGAATTTAAAACTTTGAGCATAAAAGCGACTTAGCTGGTTAATGTGTTCGGCATTGATGACACGATCCGAGCTTACGGCGGGACGCGGTCCCAGCCCCCAAGCCGGTCCCGAGGTGGCAGCGCGAAAAGCACGATGCTCCGAAGTGGCAACATAGCACGGCCCGATGCAGGACGACAGTGTGACGCCGAAGTACCAAGCGTGGGTTAATGAAGTCATGACGAAGCCCCCGGTCCAGCCGAGGTGACGTGGTATGTCGATACGCCGAAGTGACAGCGTTGCCCAACCCGGATCATTTCCCTGTGCATAGAAAATAGTGCAAGCCGGAGATAATAGTAATAATAATAATTAAAAAAGGTTTGCATGATTAATAATTTATGCAAAGTGAGTAATAAAAGAAATATGGCCCATGCGCCGAATAGCCGGCGAGGTAGGACCCTCTTGATGATGCCGAAGTCCCCGAGGCAACCGAACATGTCGGTATGGCAATTCGATCAGCAAGGTGATCATACGAGCCGATTTATGCCAATTGGGACAACGACGTTGGCTTGCCGAAGTGACCGCGTGACGCAGTCGAAATCGATCACCTACACACATAAAATAGTGCGGTCCAAAAAGAATAATATAAATATATATATATAATCCTTGCATAATTGCTTTTCGCAAAAATAATTTATTAAAAGAGATGTGGCCTGGCGCCGAAGTCAATGTCGATGCAGGGCATCGGCGTGACGCGGTGAAGGCATGGCAAAGCCTGATTTCACAGGCTGGTCCGAGTTCCGGATGTGTAACATCCCAAAATTCGAAATTTTGGAATGTTATAAACAAATAGATAGATTTGGTTTGATTGTTTGATTGGCTGACTGAAAGTGAGTGAATTCGAAACTTTTGAAAGTTAAATGAGAGGGAATAAAAGGACTTTCCCAAACTTTCATTTTGCATTTTATGATCTTCGGGAATTCAAATTATTTTCATCACAAAACCCTGGAGAGAAGATGACATGACTTCTTCCATTTATTTAAATGACAAGGGTGTTGAAAATATTTGAATTTCATTTGAGAATATTTCCAATTCTGAAACTTTATGCAACTCAATGATTTTCACGGCGAAGATAAAAGGACTTCTTCAAAACATATGAAATATGAGTTGGGAGTTTCAAAGAATTAAAATTCAAAGTTCTTTTGAATTTATTTTCAATTTGGAGTTATTTGAGTTTTATTCAAATTATTTTTCTCCAAAAATAAAATATATGGAAAATAGGGTAACATGATTCCCTACCTCAGAAAAATGGAGAGAAATAAATTTGAATTCATTTTGAAATTTTTAAAATGATTTTTGTTGGATTTTATTGGACCAGAAGCACTCTTTGCTTTATTTAAATTTGTGAGTATTTTATTAAATGCTAGAATAATGTTCATCTCGTAGGAAATCTTTTTCTAAATTTTTTGATATATTATATGCCTATATAATATTTCTATTTATTTTGTTTTTTTTATTTTTGTTTGTCTGTTTTATTTAAAAAAAAAAGAGAGACTTCCTCAATCGGGCGGCTCACCAACCGCCGGTGCCAAGGACCAGCCAACAAGGCCGCCATCACCCCAAGGCGGAGTCCCGCCTGAAAGCAAGTTGCCGCCGTGCGTGACCGACCCGGCCACCTCGCCGCCTTGCCCTCCTCCACGCCACCGCCTCGCCTGACGCCCTTAAAGGACGCCACCCGGCCCGTTCCCCCTCTCTCCTCGCTCGCCGCCGCCCAAGTCGCCGCCACGGTGAGATCCACCCAGCGCCGCAAGCCGCCACCTCCGCCACCCATGCCCACCGTCGCCACCGCACCGCCGCCGCCGCGCCCTCTCCTGCGCCTCGCCGTCTCTCCGACAGCCAGGAGCCGCTGGGAGCCTCAGCGCCCGCTCTCATGGGACTTCATGGAGTCAACCGCCACCGCCGCCGCGGTTTCCCCTCTCGAGGCAAGTACAACCCAAAACCGATCCGGTTTTCTTTTAATCTCGGTTTATTTTAAAAACCGGTTTTACATTTTAATCTAGTTATTCAGAGAGCGTCGCTGGTTAGAGTTAGAAAGTTAACGCTCGCCGGTAGAGTTTTCTTTTATAAATAGATTTACGCGAGGACCCGTATGTAATTATTTTCTTCACAGATTAGTCCCTAATTTTCAAACGACTATAACTTTTTACTCGTTAGTCCAAATCCATGAAACCAACGCCCACTTCTTCGTTCACGATCCCTCTATCCAGTAATGCAACTCAAACATGTTTTTGAAAGTTTTAAAATTTGAATTCAAACAGATTTGTATTTGAACTTCGTTTGGTCATAACTTGAGTTTCAGTAACTCCGATTTAGTTGATTCTTTTTGCAAATCGAAGCTCTTGACCTAAACTTTCTGATAAGGCCAAATTCACATAATTTTGGTACTGTTAGAAATTGTTTTATGTTGCAAGAGTTATTTGCTTGGTTTTGTTGTTTTCCGAATTGTTTCTTCGATCTTTCCGATCTTTTGGAGTGATTGCTTATGTGTGGTTACTATTGATTGCTTATGATAGATTGACCGGAGTGTGACGAGTAGACCTATCAAGAGTTTTGAGTGCGAATCATCTTCATCAACATTGCAGGAAAGTAACACTTGATCATACCCTTTTCCTACCCAGTTTTATGCATTAGCTCAATCCTCAAACATTGCATGATTAGGATGTCATTAATTTGTGGGTTGGGAAGTAGATGATGAGGTAGGAACCTATTGCCCTGTTGCTATCAAACCCTTGGGAGTTACTTCCACGTGTTGTTTATATTGCTATGCTATGCTCGTAGACGTGGTTTGGGTTTGAGAGATATTCACGACAGATGTGAGATTGCTAATTAATGGTTTACTTAAGGTGGTAACTTAAATACACATCTGGGTGGATTGAGTCACCTAGGGAACCCAGTGTTGTCTGTTTATTTTGGAAATCCTGGGTACCCGTGTGATCTTCCTATGGACCGCCACCAGTGCTCAAAGGGAACTGAGATTATTCATGCTAGAAACTTCCGTGTGCAGCCACAAGCTATTATGGGCTCTAGCATAGTTGAGTAAGTTACGTGAACCTCTCGAAGAGGTAGATCAGCAGGTAGTGGGTTTTATAGGTTTGGTATGATCTATCCGAGTAGAGAGTTAATGTTTACGAAAGACTGTGTCTCGGTCATCCGCTTTCTCAAACACCATGTAGTGCGAGAAACCAACGGAGGCGATCGAGTCTTGTGGGAAAAGTGCTAAACCTCTGCAGAGTGTACAATCTAATCATGGTTAGCCGTGTCCCGGTTATGGACAATTCTCGAGTATCTAGTACTTGAGTTTTCACATGTATCTCATCACTCTAAATTAATCTTTGTTGGGTTGTTTAATACCTTAATTGGGATTGAGTTGGGGTTATACCTTCTCAATGATGTTTCAACCACCATGATAGTTAAATTAAAATTTATTCCTTTGATGTAGGGAAAAATTGGCTTTATGCAAAACTGTAACCATAGAGCTTTCCACCAGCCATATATGCATGTAGTATAGGCTTATTCCTTCATTATTCTCTATGTGTTACTTTGCCAAAGATATTCCATGTCTTGACCGTTTTCAGCTGCAACTTTTCATGTTGCGAGACTTTTTGAGACGCATTTAGTAAGTGATACATTAGGGTTACGATTTCCTATACTCAACTTTGCCGTTGGTGTTGATGGGAATCCACAACCTTGTTGCTTCCGCTATCTTTGGACTGAGGTAATAGTATTTACGTTATTCATACATGTGATTTACCTCTGTTATAATTCCTCGAGTACTGTGTGTGTCAGCATACCGATCCAGGGATGACACATAAGCACAGAGACTTGACCCATTCGGGTCGGGTCGCTACAAGATGGTATCGAGCACATGTTGTTGTGGGGACGTGACCCTAGAAAGCTGACAAACCCATAGGAAAGATTTTTCTCTACAACTTCATTTTCAAATGGATCTTTTACCTCTCTTCTCTTACCGAGCTTATTCAAATATTCCCTTTAGTGAGACCATACCCATTTTCCCCTTTTGACCACTCGAAGATTTGGTGATGAGACCACTCCAAGGAGACAAGATATCGGACAACTAAGACCATTTGGAATGAAGAAGATTTTCTTGTGTAAATGGAAACTACAACTGTTGAAGACTCAAGACTAGGAGAATTTGAAGGCTCAAGAATTCCTAGATCAAGGTGTATCGGAGAAAGACTGGAACATGGAGCATTAGAATTCAAAGTTATATCAAGGAAAACCCTAAGGCAGGAGATATCAACTATGGAATGCTAGCTCATGGAAATGACAAGAGCAGAAACACGCTTTCCATGATGTTATCGCCGCTTATGCTATTGTCACCGTCTTTGAGTTAAGTATGCAGATACATGGAAGGATGGATGGTAGAAGGCTGATGGAGCATCACAAGACCAAAAGATGTAGTTTTAAATCTTAGCTGGTGTATCACCAGGATCTGGAGTGTTACATCAGGAAGTTAAGATGGACCTACAAGAAGCAATATTTGACAAGAAGGCAATTGGTGAAGAACTCAGGAACCGGAAGCTGAAGTAACCAAACTGGAGGAACAAAACCTCGAGATACCGGAGATTCGTCAGGACTGAAGGACAGTAGGATCATGGTTCATGTCAAGGAAGTTGAAATTAGAAGTTTGGAATGCCACTCCGGAAATATTAAAGGACGTCACGAGAGACTTCGCGTCAACAGAGATGATCTGGCGAAAGAACTTGAGCAGGACAAGCACGATTGGAAGAAGCCATCGGAGACATGAACAAGACTTGAAGAGTTTGATGACTTTGAGATCCATTGACCTTTAGAAGACCAAACCCCGTTGTACTTACGTTAGATGCGACGATTGTGAGCTGTCATTTGTTTGATGTTTTTCCCACAGCCACAATAAAACCTGTCTTTTCAAAACTATTGTTTGCATTGTGTGTATCCCTCTCTATCTCTCTTATCCCACCCCAAAACCCATGGACCCAATAGAGGACGAATGGAGATGAAATCATATTTCCTGGACCAATGGGTCAATTGGAGACGGACCGATGGATTGAGAACATGGAAGAATCAAATGGAGAATAACCCTATATCCAGAAAGGATATGACCCAGCATGCCCTTAAGTGCTTTGAAAGAGGTGCTGATACTTGGTGGAGGATGTATCAAACCATCAACGGATGGCAAGGAGTAACCACTTGGGGAGAAATTAAGTTGACTTTGCTAATGTCTCGGTTTGTGTCCCAGAAATTGAAGCCTTCGAAAAAAGGATATGAAGAAACCTTGTGCATGCAAGCTCTGTGGAGAAATAGGACACACCCATAAGGAACACAAGGATGAATGCCCTAATTGTGAAGGAAGTCACCCAACTGAAGAATGCCCAACTAGACAGATTACTTGTTTCTTGTGTGAAGGAACTACCCACTACCCTGCTCAGTGTCACATTTACACTATGGTACAGAGAACCATCCAACAGAAGAAAGAAGAAATGAAAGGAGCCCTCATGGAGATGTTAGAAGAACCTGTGACGAAGGAAGATGTTGAGGACACACACAAAGGAAACAAAATTAAAGCCCGCACCAAGTCATGCTATTCATGTGGAGAAGAAGGACACATCTCCCAAGATTATGCGAATGGAGATCTAGTAGAATTCCCGATAGAGGAGGTAGAGTATGACCCACAGGAAATAGAAGCCCTGATTGGAACGGAAAGGTCCAGGAAGAGGAAGAGGTTGGATTCCAGGAACAACTAAATTTCTACAAAGAAAGACCTGAGTCATATCACATGTTTCAGGTGCAAAAATTCAGGGCACTACTTCAATGATTGCCCAAGAGGGAAGATAAGGACCCCAGGAGGCTATATAATCACAAGGAAACCTCGATATTTGTCAGAAGTAATATGTTTCCGTTGTGATGAAGTAGGGCACTTTGCCAGAGATTGTCCGAAGGAGAAGGAGACTGGTGATATATAGTTGAATTTGTAACAGAATAAATGTAGTAGTAGAAGTGAGAGCTTTTCTTTTATATTGAGGTGTTAAGTTGAGACATGTAATGGAAGAGCGAGATGATTGTAATAATTTAAGAATCAATAAAGTTAGCAGTGTTGGTACTGCTTTGGATTTTATGAGTTACCCTATGAGGAAAGATGTTGACCAATTTCGAGGATATGAGAAATATGGTCTATGGAATATTAGAACATTTTAAGGGTGGTAGTACCTGTAAGAACCGTTGACCTGGAAAAGATAAGGATACCTTTGAATGGATTTCAGACAAAATGAATATGAGTTTTGTCTCGATATGTTTGATACCCCAAGAGAGTGTGGGATGAAGTTGGAGACCGTCAGTTGTTTGGACCAAATGTGGTCAAGGAGTCAGAAAAGAATGTTAAGTCGATTCGAGTTAGACTGAAGGTAGCTCAGTCCAGGCAGAAGAGTTATGCAGACTCAAAAATGCAAGAAGGTAGTCGATAAAATCGGAAACAGAGAATATCTTCGTGTGCCACCTCTGCAAGGAGTTAAACGATTTGGAGTTAAGGGAAAGTTAGCCCCGATCTGTAGGACCATACTGAGTTTTGGAGCGTATGGGAGAAGTGGCCAACAAATTGGAGTCACCCGAAGGACTGTTAGGAGTTCATGATGTGTTTCACGTATTCCAGTTGAAGAGGTCAGAAATGGCCAATATTCCCCTGTAAGGACGCTTGACCCTGGAAAGGATAATGATGTTCCACGAAGTGGAGTATGGACTTCATAAGTATGAGCTTTTATCTCGGTATGTGGGACATCCCACGAGGATGAAGAGATGAATTACTATTGGATATAAAGGAGGTATGATGTTGGAAATATGGATCAATGGAAACTCCATGTTGAGTCTGAGTAATCATGTCCTATTTTGGTGCCAACAGAAGGAAGAAGAAAATACAATTGGGTGGATTTTAAGTATGCCAGGAAGTTGTATGTTGGAATAACGATCAGTTGCCGCAATGATGTGTTCAAGGATTTTAAGTGATGAGGTGGGCCATAACCCACAGGCCCCAGGACCTGCCAAGAAGCAAGCACACTCTTCTTTGAAGGTAAAACCTCGGAAGAAGTTACGATTTTATCGATGTATTTATCTTATAGGAGTTTACGCAAAACCTGAGAGTTGTTAAGGAACGATAGTTGTTTGTTTGGCTTGCAGAATCAATGGATTTATCCGAACTTGGTTCGTCGACAAGAGAAATTCTGCAATGCTTGCGAGGATGACCGAGTTTTAGAATGCGAGATTCGCTAAACCATGTACAAGGTAATGATTTGGGTGCGGGATGGATTGATCACCATACCGACTTACTCTTATTATTCGCTTTGCTATATGGAATGGTAAATCTGAGTGACTTACCTATAGTAGAGAGACGACGATCAAAACCCTGTCTAAGCCTTAGAATGGTATAAGTATTTTCCATTGTACAAGGCAGTTGTTGCCAATCGTAGGCCATACGGTGAGGTTCAGCCCAGACCGTTTCCTGCAGGACAAACCATAAATTGTTGACCACCATGAGATATCGATAGCCGATTAGTATTGGCGCCAGACCCGTCAGCTATGAAGACCCAGTCTTGGAACAACCTTACCAAGAAGTAAAGGACAAAAGGATTAAGGAAAAGGTTATGCCACTACCAGAATAGCCCAGAGAAGGAATTTTCCTTACGATCTGAGAAGACCGACACCTTTGTCGGCGATAAGGATGGAGTATATGAGTTTTGATGGAACCGTAACCATGCTTCTAAGGGTGGTAGCACCCCAGACCCCTTGTGATGATCGATGGATTTTGAAGACCCCCAAACCCTATCCTATTTCTTTCTAGCCTCTCCGAATCTCGAGGACGAGATTCATTTTAAGGGTGGTAGTTTGTAACATCCCAAAATTCTAAATTTTGGAATGTTATAAACAAATAGATAGATTTGATTTGATTGTTTGATTGGGTATTGAAAGTGAGTGAATTGAAACTTTTGAAAGTTAAATGAGAGGGAATAAAAGGACTTTCCCAAACTTCCATTTTGCATTTTATGATCTTGAGAATTCAAATTCTTTCCATCACAAAACCACGGAGAGAAGATGACATGACTTCTTCCATTTATTTAAATGATAAGGGGTGTTGAAAATATTTGAATTTCATTTGAGAATATTTCCAATTCTGAAACTTTATGCAACTTAATGATTTTCACGAGCGAAGATAAAAGGACTTCTTCAAAACATATGAAATATGAGTTGGGAGTTTCAAAGAATTAAAATTCAAAGTTCTTTTGAATTTATTTTCAATTTGGAGTTATTTGAGTTTTATTCAAATTATTTTTCTCCAAAAATAAAATATATGGAAAATAGGGTAACATGATTCCCTACCTTAGAAAAATGGAGAGAAATAAATTTGAATTCATTTTGAAATTTTTAAAATGATTTTTGTTGGATTTTATTGGACCAGAAGAACTCTTTGCTTTATTTAAATTTGTGTGTATTTTATTTAATGCTAGAATAATGTTCATCTCAGAGGAAATCTTTTTACGAAAATTTTGATATATTATATGCCTATACAATATTTCTACTTTTTTTGTTTGTTTTTTTTTAAAGAGACTTCCTCCTTGTTGGGCTGACCAACCGGCGGCCAAGGCCAGACCAGCGCTCCCACCGACCAGAGTCCCTTGAAACCATGGCCTCGCCGCCAGTGACCGACCCGCCACCCGCCGCCTTGCCTCCTCCACGCCACCACCTCGCTTTGGACGCTTAAAAGGACGCCTTGACCCGTTTCCCCCTCTCTCCCTCGCTGTGGCAAGATCCCTCCGCCATCAAGCCGCCACCCGCCGCCCATGCCCACTGCCGTCGCCACCACCGCAGCGCCGCCCTCTCCGTCGCCTCGCCGTCTCTCCGAGCCGACCTTTGCCGCAGCCGCGCCGCCTCACCGGACTTCATGGGAGTCAACCACCGCCGCCGGTTTCCCTCTCCGAAGTACAACCTCAAAACCGATCCGGTTTTCTTTTAATCTCGGTTTTATTTTAAAAACCCGGTTTTCTGTTTTAATCTAGTTATTCAGAGTGCGTTCGCTGGTTAGAGTTAGAAAGCGAACGTCCGCTCGGTAGAGTTTTCTTTTATAAATAGATTTCTGCCAGGGACCCGTATGTAATTATTTTCTTCACAGATTAGTCCCTAATTTTCAAACGACTATAACTTTTTACTCGTTAGTCCAAATCCAACGAAACCAACGCCCACTTCTTCGTTACGATCCCCTCTATCCAGTAATCCAACTCAAACATGTTTTTGAAAGTTTTAAAATTTGAATTCAAACAGATTTGTATTTGAACTTCGTTTGGTCATAACTTGAGTTTCGTAACTCCGATTTAGTTGATTTGCAAATCGAAGCTCTTGACCTAAACTTTCTGATAAGGCCAAATTCACATAATGTTGGTACTGTTAGAAATTGTTTTATGTTGCAAGAGTTATTTGCTTGGTTTTGTTGTTTTCCGAATTGTTTCTTCGATCTTTCTGATCTTTTGGAGTGATTGCTTATGTGTGGTTACTATTGATTGCTTACGATAGATTGACCGGAGTGTGACGTAGACCTATCAAGAGTTTTGAGTGCGAATCATCTTCATCAACATTGTAGGCAAGTAACACTTGATCATACCCTTTTCCTACCCAGTTTTATGCATTAGCTCAATCCTCAAACATTGCATGATTAGGATGTCATTAATTTGTGGGTTGGGAAGTAGATGATGAGGTAGGAACCTATTGCCCTGTTGCTATCAAACCCTTGGGAGTTACTTCCACGTGTTGTTTATATTGCTATGCTATGCTCGTAGACGTGGTTTGGGTTTGAGAGATATTCACGACAGATGTGAGATTGCTAATTAATGGTTTACTTAAGGTGGCAACTTAAATACACATCTGGGTGGATTGAGTCACCTAGGGAACCCAGTGTTGTCTGTTTTATTTTTGGAAATCCCGGGGTACCCGTGTGATCTTCCTATGGACCGCCACCCAGGCTCAAAGGGAACTGAGATTATTCATGCTAGAAACTTCCGTGTGCAGCCACAAGCTATTATGGGCTCTAGCATAGTTGAGTAAGTTACGTGAACCTCTCGAAGAGGTAGATCAGCAGGTAGTGGGTTTTATAGGTTTGGTATGATCTATCAGGAGTAGAGAGTTAATGTTTACGAAAGGCGTGTCTCGGTCATCCGTTTCTCAAACACCATGTAGTCACGAGAAACCAACGGAGGCGATCGAGTCTTGTGGGAAAAGTCATAAACCTCTGCAGTGTACAATCTAATCATGGTTAGCCGTGTCCCCGGTTATGGACAATTCTGAGTATCTAGTACTTGAGTTTTCACATGTATCTCATCACTCTAAATTAAAATTGTTGGGTTGTTTAATACCTTAATTGGGATTGAGCTGAGGTTATGCCTTCTCAATGATGTTTCAACCACCATGATAGTTAAATTAAAATTTATTCCTTTGATGTAGGGAAAAATTGGCTTTATGCAAAACTGTAACCATAGAGCTTTCCACCAGCCATATATGCATGTAGTATAGGCTTATTCCTTCATTATTCTCTATGTGTTACTTTGCCAGCATATTCCATGTGCTGACCTGTTTTCGGGCTGCAACTTTTCATGTTGCAGACTTTTCAAACGACGAGTAAGTGATACGTTAGGGTTACGATTTCCTATACTCAATTTTGCCGTTGGTGTTGATGGGAATCCACAACCTTGTTGCTTCCGCTATCTTTGGATTGACGTAATAGTATTTACGTTATTCATACATGTGATTTACCTCTGTTATAAATCCTCGAGTACTGTGTGTGTCAGCATACCGATCCAGGGATGACACATAAGCAAGTCGCTACAGGACGCGGCGTTCGCCGAACTGTATACGTAAACTGACCGAACCACCACGCAACCTTCTTTAATGCGGCCACCATTTGACAGACCTGTGTACAAATGACGGAACAAACCAGAGTAATAATTCCTCAGGAAAAATAAACCCAAGCAAGAAAAAATTACTAGGATTAATAGCACCTGGTTTATATGTTGTATCAATCTGAAAAAAGGTTACTCCCAAAATTGGGACTTGATCCGCACACCCATTGCCTGATGGGCGATGAAGCGACGGCATGACGATGCTGGCAAAGGTTGGCTAGCCGAGGCAAAGCCCCCAGTCTAGCTAATGTGACGAAGCTGGTCGGCGGGTGACGCCGAAGTCTCTAGAGTAGGTTGATGAAGAGATGGTGAAGCCCCCAGTCTAGCCGAGGTGACGGAGCGGGTCAGTAAGGAGACGTTGCAACTGCCATGTCAGTCGAGGGTTGAAGCAGTTCGATGTGATGGACATCGGCTTGAAGAAGCAACAGTGCGGTCATGCCGGTGCTGGTCATAACTTGTGATGCGGTCAAAGCCGGATTAATGAAGTGACCGAACGGCGATGTCGGCACGCCTGACCTGTGAAATCCGTGGGGCAAAGGTGTTGGTGATAATTTTGTCTTCATGATGCCGAACTCTTGTTTGGCTTGTCGAGCTGATGATCCAATAAGGTTGGGCTCGGCTGATGAAGGGACGATCCGTCTGGCGCAGGTCGGCAGCCGTGCAGCAACGTTGTCGGGCTGGTTTGACACCGGTGTGATGGTGAAGAATATATTGGAAAAGGCTTTAAAGTTAGTGGGATGTGTTTGAGAATAGAACAAAATACCCCATGATACGTCTCCAACGTATCTATAATTTTTGATTGTTCCATGCTATTATATTATCTGTTTTGGATGTTTAATGGGCTTTATTATACACTATTATATTATTTCTGGGACTAACGTATTAACTGAAGGCCCAGTGCAAATTGCTGTTTTTTTTTTTGCATATTTCAGTGTTTCCCAGAAAAGGAATATCAAATGGAGTCCAAACGGAATGAAACCTTCGGGAGAGTTATTTTTGGAACAAACGTGATCCAGGGGACTTGGAGTGGAAGTCAAGAAAGAAGCGAGGAGGCCACGAGGCAGGCAGGCGCGCCTGCCCCCTGGGCGCGCCCCCACCCTCGTGGGACCCTCGCAGCTCCACTGACCTACTTCCTCCTCCTATCTATACCCATATACACCGAGAACATCCAGGAGCACCACGAAACCCAATTTCCACCGCCTCAACCTTCTGTACCCGTGAGATCTCATCTTGGGGCCTTTTCCGGCGCTCCGCTGGAGGGGGAATCGATCACGGAGGGCTTCTACATCAACACCATGGCCTCTCCGATGATGTGTGAGTAGTTTACCATAGACCTTCGGGTCCATAGTTATTAGCTAGATGGCTTCTTCTCTCTCTTTCGATCTCAATACAAAGTTCTCCTCGATCTTCTTGGAGATCTATTCGTTGTAACTCTTTTTGCGACGTGTTTGTCGAGATCCGGTGAATTGTGGGTTTATGATCAAGATTATCTATGAAAAATACGAATCTCTCTGAATTCTTTTATGTATGATTTGTTATCTTTGCAAGTATCTTCAATTATCAGTTTGGTTTGGCCTACTAGATTGATCTTTCTTGCAATGGGAGAAGTGTTTAGCTTTGGGTTCAATCTTGCGTTGCTCGATCCTAGTGACAGAAAGGGAAACGACACGTATTGTATTGTTGCCATCGAGGATAAAAAGATGGGGTTTATATCATATTGCTTGAGTTTATCCCTCTACATCAAGTCATCTTGCCTAATACGTTACTCTGTTCTTATGAACTTAATACTCTAGATGCATGCTGGATAGCGGGTCGATGTGTGGAGTAATAGTAGTAGATGCAGAATCGTCTCGGTCTACTTGTCGTGGACGTGATGCCTATATACATGATCATGCCTAGATATTCTCATAACTATGCACTTTTCTATCAATTGCTCGACAGTAATTTGTTCACCCACCGTAATACTTATGCTATCTTGAGAGAAGCCACTAGTGAAACCTATGGCCCCCGGGTCTATTCTCCATCATATAAGTTTCCAATCTATTTTTACTTTGCAATCTTTACTTTCAATCTATATCAAAAAATACAAAAATATTTATCTTATTATCTCTATCGGATCTCGGTTTGCAAGTGGCCGTGAAGGGATTGACAACCCCTTTATCGCGTTGGTTGCAAGGTTCTTATTTGTTTGTGTAGGTACGAGGTGACTTGCGGGTAGTCTCCTACTGGATTGATACCTTGGTTCTCAAAAACCGAGGGAAATACTTACGCTACTTTGCTGCATCACCCTTTCCTCTTCAAGGGAAAATCCAGCGCAAGCTCAAGAGGTAGCAAGAAGGATTTCTGGCGCCATTGCCGGGGAGGCTTACACCAAGTCAAGTCAAGATTTGATCTCCGACGTCACGATTTACGGCGCCGTTCTTTGAGGAGATCTACGCACAAGTCAAGACATACCAAGTACCCATTACAAACTCTTATCCCTCGCATTACATTATTCGCCATTTGCCTCCCGTTTTCCTCCCCCCCCCCCCACTTCACCTTGTCGTTTTATTCACCTTTTTTCGTTTGCCTTTCTTTCGCCATGGCCGAATCGAAGAGGGCTAATGGTTCTCTCCCGAGTTTTACTTTGGATAGTCCCTCTGTCCTCTCTAAGCTCATAAATAATGATGCTATGGAAAGACCTACCGGAGTTATCAATGAGAGTTTGAATAATTTCGATGAAGATGACCCCGGAATTTTTCGTTATTTACTTGATGAGTCTTTGAAAGATGCTTTGGATAGGCTTTTAAGAAATTGGCCAGCTATGTGCCCCAATATCAAATTGAAATATATCTAAAAAGCTTTTATGTTGCCTTACCCTCTTCTTTCAAGCACATTTTAGATTATATCTTTGAAGAAGGTTTTCTTGAGGGGGATCCAATAGACACTTATGAAAATATGAAAACTATATTTGGGCACCCCATGAGTGAGAAGGTTGAATCCACCTCTCTTTTGTGCTTTTATCAAAATGAAATTATCAAAGAGATGAAGGCTAGCTTAGATACAAATTTCCGTAGCGTGCTTAATCTTTCTTCCACCATTAATGGCCATGTGCTTTCTCAAAATAGAAGGATAAATGTTATAGATAAGAAGTTTTCTCTTTTCTTTCCCAATACCAAAGACGGCAATACCTAGATCTATTCTTTCCTTTATGCCTAGCTAGGGGCGTTAAATGATAGTGCTTGTTGGGAGGCAACCCAATTTTATTTTTGTTCCTTGCTTTTTGGTTCTGTTTAGTAATAAATATTTGATATAGCCTCTGGCTAGATGTGGTTTTATGTTTACTTAGTGTTTGTGCCAAGTAAAACCTATAGGATCTTCTTGGATGATAGTTGTTTGATCTTGCTGAAAAAGTCAGAAACTTTCCGCTCACGAAAAAAATGTTAAAAATCATCAGAACGTGATAAAATACTGATTCCAATTGTAGTAGATAAATAAACAAATTATCTAGGTCGTACTATGTAACATCCCAAATTTTCAATTTGGAATGTTATACATAGAGCATCATTGCATATCATATTTTTCATGGCATTTTTGCTCGATCCTAGAAATTCTACACAACTCAAGGACCCACGGAGAGACTTGGGGATTTCGTTATTTTCATATTTGAGTTTTCTCAAATTTTGAAAATAGGATCATTTGATTTTAATTATTTTTATCTTCAATTATTTCTACTACCAAAATATGAGAGAGGAAATAAAATGACTTCCCAAAATAAAGAAATAATGAAGATTTAATAATAAAATCAAATAAGATTTTATTTTGGAGTTTTTCGCCTTTTATTTGAACTTAGGAAAAATGCGCGTTTTCCAAAATTGCATTTAGGCCCCAAATAAATGTTCATTAAATCCGGATTGATTTTAGAAGCCGGGGAAAATTTATTTCGGGATTTTTGGAGTCCGTTTGTATTTCTTTTTATTTTCTTTTCTGCACATAATTTTTTTTTTTAAAACGAGCCGCCTCGAGCGCCTCTACCACCCGGCCCGCCAGAGCCAAACCCTAGCCTCGCGCCGCCGCCACGGAGCCGCCCGCCGCCGCCGTGACCCGCCGCCCGAGGTTCGCCGCCGCCTCGTTTTCCGTGCAGGTTTTTTTTATAAAAACCGGGCGGTTTTTTTTCTTCGGTTTTTTTTCGTTTTTTCGGTTTTTTATTTTCGTTTGTTTTATTTTTTTATTATTTTATTAGTTTCGGTTTTTTCCGGTTTAGGCTAATTAATGAACGTTCGTTCGTTAGTCCGTTTAAACGAACCGTTCGTCGTTTTTCTTTTTCTCAGATTTAATCCGTGATTTTTCTGATCGCGACTCCATATCCGATTTTCGTTTTAGTATAACTTTTCGCTCGTTTATCGGAATCAGGCAATTCAAGCGCCTAGACTTTCGTCTCGAAACCCTCTTTCCGAATAATCTACTTCAACAAGTTTTCTCTTCTGTAAAATTTGACTTAGATCCAGATTAGTAAAACAAAGCTGTTTTCTTCCGCCGTTTGACTTTCGTTGCTTCGTTTGATTTGATTCTTTTTGCAAACCAGAGTTCTTAAGTTGAACTATCTGATTAGATCTATTTGAGTTTTACCTATGCATTAGATGAGTACTTATTGTATGCTTGTTTGTTTATGCGTGATAGAATACCGGAGTGCGCCACTTTGTTACTTCGAGTCTCTAGGTTTCGTGGATCATCAGCAAGGCAAGTAACACTTTGATCATACCTCTTCTCATACCCAGTTTTATGCATTAGATCTATCCTCAAACATTGCATGATTAGGATCTAATTAAATTGTGGGATGGGAAGTAGATGAGGTAGTACCTATTACCTGTTTTATTTATCAAACCCTTGGGAGTTACTTCTACGTTTGCTTATTATGCCATGCTATGCTAGTAGACGTGGATTGGGTGAGTGAATTCCATGACAGATGTGAGATTGTTAAAATAATGGTTTATTTAAGGTGGCAACTTAAACACACATCTGGGTGGATTGAGGCACCTGGTTTCTATCAGGACTTGCTTGTATTTCTTCGGACCGCCACCCGTGCTCAAAGGGATCATGAGATTATTCAAACTAGAAACTTCCGTGTGCAGCCACAAGCCATTATGGGCTCTGGCATAGTTGATTAAGTTGTGCGAACTCTTACGGGTAAACTAGCAGATGTAGGGGAAAGTAGGTGTACCGGTCTACCCACAAGTAAGGTGCTAGTGCTTCTGAAAGACTATGTCTCGGTCATCCGATTCTCAAACATCATGTAGTGCGAGAAATCCAACGGAGGCGATCGAGTCTTGTGGGGAAAAGTGCGCAAACCTCTACAGAGTGTATAAACTAATCATGGTTAGCCGTGTCCCCGGTTATGGACATCTTGAGTATCTAGTATTCGGATATCATGTGAATCTCATCATGTTACTTCTAATTAATATTGTTGGGTTTGTTAATGAGTACTTTTAATTGGGATTGAGAATGCTGTCAACCATTCTCAATGTTTCACAACCACCATGATAGTTAAATAAATTTTATTCCTTTGCGGTAGGGAAAAATTGGCTTTATGCAAAAGCGTAACCATAGAGCTTTCCACCAGCCATATATGCATGTAGTATAGGCTTATACTTCCATTATTCTCTATGTGTTACTTTGCCAAAGATATTCCATGTCTTGACCCGTTTCGGGCTGCAACGTTTCATCTTGCAGACTTTTCATAATGACGAAGTAAGGTGTATAGGTCGTGGTTCTATACTCGGTGATGCCGTTGGAGTTGATGGACTCGCTCATTCTTCCAAGCCTTCCACGTTATCGTTATTAGATGGCCTTAAGCCATATTTATTTTATTAAGTTCTCTCTTGAGACATTCGATTGTAATAAGTGTGTGATTGCTACTCTGTTATAAATCCTCCGAGTATTGTGTGGTGTCAGCATTACTGATCCAGGGATGACACTGAGCACAGAGATCAGACTGTTTGAGGTCTGGTCGCTACAAAGATGGTATCATAGCACACGCTGACTGTAGGACACGACCATTAAGCTAAAACCCTAGATCACTACTCTATCTTCTCATTTCTAACTCCTCATATTTTCTACTCTTTTAGGATGACGGAAGCGAGGATCAAGTTCACCCAGCCGGATGAGGATACACCCTTTGGACGACACAGAAGGAAGTCACTAAGTACCTTAACATCGGATTACCAAGCTTCACCGGGACCTACAATTCTACTTTACACGAAGAAGAGCTGGAAGATTCAAGCTCAAGTTCCGGAAGGACGTTTGCGCCAATCACGAAGCCCATACGGTGTGTTTTCAATGCACCAACTCTCGAGTGCAGGAAAGAGCATGGCAGCTCACATAACCATGGGGCGCATTGGAGAAGTTTACAAAGACGACCTCAAGGATACTATCTACCAGATTTGCGGATGCCAAGATGAACAATGGGAGATAGTTGGCACTAAGAAGGATAGATCCATTGCAGCTTTCATCCAGGAGTTAAACCAGCACATTCGACGTCAGGAGAACCAGATGTGCGCAGACATGATGGAGTTGAAGACAGCAAAAGCCAAGATTATCAAACTAGAAGTAGAATTGAAGGCCACTCGCAAGGACTACATGGAGGAGATTGTAGCTCTAGTGGGACAAAACGGCGATCTTAAGGAGAAGATTGAAGAACTCATGGGAAATCCAGCACCTGGAGGAGAAGATGAAGATAGCACCTGTCTAGAGAACTACATCATCATCGATGACACCGATTCCGATCCTAGTGATGATGATTACGAAGATGAAGCTGGAGCAGATATCATGGAGTCTTCATTGGAGCAGTTTTTCTAGTTGACCACCATAACAGTAGTAGATTACCCCATGTTATATTAGTTTTAGTTTCAGCACTTTGTGACGATAGGTAGACCGTTGTATGCCCTTGTTTGAATTGATTGGAGTGATATTGTGTGATTTGTCTCATGTGCATATGGGTAGTGTTTCTCTCTAGACCTCATTCTATTCTAAATTCTCGTCTTTTCTTTAAACCCCTCAGATGCCTCTGAGACGCGACCCTGGATTTGTTTTCCCGCTAGAGATCACTCAGTTGATTCAGCAGAATGTAATGCCTTGATTCAAACATTGGTGCAGAACCAAGGCAACAACAACAACCCACCGCCACCACCACCGTTGACCATTTGACCCGTTTCTTAAAGGCTGAATCCGCGGTGTTTTCCAAAGAAGACCGAGTCGATTGTTGCGTATGATTGGCTCCGTAAGATAGGGAGGGAGCTGACCAACTGCAGGATGTCTGAGATGGAGAAAGGGTGAAGTTTGCCGCACATCAGCTTGAAGGACCCGCAGCAACATGGTGGGAAAATTTTACTGACCACTTACCACTCGACACCTTTGTCACATGGGATCGGGCCAAACAAGCTTTCCGTGCGCCCATGTTTCAGGAGCTATGGCCATGAAGAAGCGTGAGTTTCGCAACTTGCGCCAAGGTGGACCAGACGGTTGGCAAGATGTAGATGATTCGAAGCTAATGCGTTATGCCCCGGATAGCGTTGCTACGGACGCAGACTAAGCGGAGAAGTTTCTAGAAGGACTGATTGATGAGCTGAGCATGCCGTTGATGGTAGCCACCTTCAATAACTACCAGGAGTTAGTAGATCGTGCTCTCATGATTGAAGGGAAGCAGCAGCAGATTGACAATCGCAAGAGGAAGTATGGACAAGGGAAGAATAACTCTGGAGCTCAGCAGAAACTTCACTTTACCCCAAGCCGGAGGACAATTTCAGCATACCCATGGAGGAGGTAGCTCACACAACCATAATGGCACCAAGAATGGGAACGGGAATGGAGGAAGCAATGGACAAAACCGCACCAACCCGTCAACACCATCCAAGGTAGACCTGAGCCACATCACTTGCTTTAAATGCCGCAAGACTGGGCATTATGCAAACGATTGTCCAGAAGGCCAGAATGGAAATGGCAATGGAAGCTCAGGAAAGAAGCCGAATCCTTTCAACAAAGGACAAGTGAACCACGTTACCGTGGAGGAGGTTGAAGCTCAGCCAGATGTAGTAATAGGTAAGTTTTTGGTTAAGTCATTTACTGCAGTTTTTCTTTTTGATACTGGTGCATCGCATTCATACATATCAAGGGGATTTGTGGATAAGTTTAGCCTGCCTACTAGAACTCTTAAGACACCCATGCTAGTAAGCTCACCGGGAACGGAGTATATGGCCAGTCAAGGATGTTTACAAGTGCCATTAAGTATAGGAAGGCATGTTTTCCCAACGGATTTAATTATATTGGAATCCCAAGGTTTGGATGTAATTCTTTGTATGGATTGGGTGTCGATGTATGGAGGAAACATCAATTGCGCCAGTAAGACAATTTTGCTTACCACCCCAGAAGGAAGGAGAATCAAGTATGTATCACGGCATGAGCCGAGGAGACCACATGTAAATTCCTTATCAGGAGTTGTGCAGGAGGAAGTACCAGTGGTAAGGGATTTCCGGACGTGTTTAGGAAGAGTTGCTGTGCATGCCACCGGATAGAGACATTGAGTTTACGATTGAACTCTTGCCGTGCATCGGGCCAATATCTAAGAGACCATATAGGATGCCACCCAAGATTTGGAGGAAATTAAGAAGCAAATTAAGGAGTTCTTTGGATAAAGGTTTTATTCGCCCAAGTTCTTCGCCTTGGGGATCACCAGTACTTCTAGTGGATAAGAAGGATGGATCCTTAAGAATGGTTGTTGATTATCGTGGATTGAATGAAGTGACCATCAAGAACAAATACCCGTTGCCGATGATCAATGACCTATTTGACCAGTTGCAAGGAGCTAAGGTGTTTTCAGAGATCGATTTGCGATCAGGGTACCATCAGTTGAAGATTCGAGAGCAGGATATACCTAAGACGGCTTTTACCACCAGGTACGGGCTGTATGAGTACACCGTTATGTCATTTGGTCTAACTAACGCACCTGCCTATTTTATGAACATGATGAACAAAGTGTTTATGGATTTTTTGGATAAGTTCGTCGTGGTGTTCATTGATGATATTTTGGTTTACTCGAAGAATGAAGAGGAACATAAGGAGCATTAGTGTTTGGTACTCGAGAAGCTCAGAGAACACCAGTTGTATGCCAAGTTCAGCAAGTGTGAGTTTTGGTTGAAGGAAGTTGGGTTTCTTGGACATGTTATATCCGGAGAAGGTATAGAAGTAGACCCCACTAAAGTTGTCACCGTAACAAACTGGGAAGCGCCAACGACGGTTGGAGAGATCCGGAGTTTCCTTGGACTAGCAGGATACTACCGGAGATTCATTGAGAATTTCTCAAGGATTGCGAAGCCTATGACGGAATTATTAAAGAAGGATACCAAGTTCATTTGGACCGAGGAGTGTGAAGCTAGTTTCCAAGAGTTGAAGAAACGTTTGGTTACCTCACCAGTGTTAATTCTGCGGATCGGACCAAGGATTACGAGGTATATTATGACGCTTCACGCCGAGGACTTAGAGCAGTGCTTATGCAGAGGGGAGAGTTGTTTCGTATGCTTCACGCATGCCTTAAGCCTCATGAGCTAAATTATGCTACGCATGATTTGGAGTTAGCAGCCGTAGTGCATGCGTTGAAAACATGGAGACATTTCCTCATTGGAAATCATTGTGAGGTATATACGGATCACAAGAGTTTGAAGTACATCTTCACGCAGAAGGAGCTAAATCTCAGGCAAAGGAGATGGTTGGAACTCATCAAAGATTATGATATGAGATTGCATTATCACCCCGGAAAGGCTAACGTTGTAGCAGACGCGTTGAGCCGTAAGAGTCACGTCAACACATTAATGACGGGAGAAATACCAACGGAGTTAGCCAAGGATCTTCGAGAGCTATGTTTGGAAATAGTTCCGAGAGGCTATGTAGCAGCATTGGAGATTCAGTCAACTTTGATGGACAAAATCAGGGAAGCTCAGAAGACTGACAAAGAGATTGCCTCTCTAACGGAGAGAATGAGCGAAGGAAAGGCAAAGGGATTTCGTGAGGATGAGCACGATACCCTATGGTTTGAGGACCGTGTTTATGTGCCCAATGACCGGAGATCAGGAAGTTGATTCTACAAGAGGCACATGATTCACCATATTCGATTCACCCAGGAAATACCAAGATGTATTTGGATTTGAAGAATACTTTACGGTGGACCGGAATGAAGAAGGATATTGCGAGTATGTAGCAGTTTGTGATGTATGTCGAGGGTGAAGGCGTAACATCGAAGCCGGCAGGATTGTTACAGCCATTGCCTATACCCGAATGGAAGTGGGATAAACTAGGTATGGATTTCATCACGGGATTGCCGGGACTCGTTCGAGCTATGACTCGATTTGGGTTGTAGTCGACCGTTTCAAGAAGGTAGCTCATTTCATTCCAAAGAAAGACTACCAACAGCGATGCCAAATTGGCTAAGATATACATGACCAGGATTGTATGCTTGCATGGAGTTTCGAGGAGTATCGTATCGAGATAGAGGAACCCAGTTCACCTCAAAGTTCGGAAGCGATTGCACGAAACTTTAGGAACGGTGGAGTTTAGCACAGCTTTTCATCCACAAACAGATGGACAAACCGAGAGAGTCAACCAGTTTGGGGGATATGCTTAGAGCTTGTGCTTTGGATTATGGATCAAGTTGGGATGACAACTTGCCATATGCGGAGTTTTCTTACAACAACAGTTACCAAACCAGTCTAAAAATGGAACCTTTCGAAGCCTTGTACGGAAGGAGGTGCAGGACCCCGTTGTTGTGGGATGAAGTTGGAGACCGCCAGTTATTTGGACCGGATTTGATTAAGGAGTCTGAATAGAAAGTAAAGTTGATTCGCGATAGGCTCAAGGTAGCCCAGTCAAGACAGAAAAGCTATGCGGATTCAAAACGCAAGGAGACAGAATACAAAGTCAGAGACAGAGTTTATCTCTGAGTATCGCCGCTTCGAGGAGTTAAGCATTTTGGAGTTAAGGGAAAACTAGCACCCCGATTTGTAGGACCTTATCGTGTTTTGGAACGCATGGGAGAAGTTGCGTACAAGTTGGAACTACCCGAAGGATTGTCAGGAGTCCATGATGTGTTTCATGTTTCTCAGTTGAAGAAGTATCACGCAGAGATGGCCGATATACCACTGAGAGATACCGTGCGACTGGAAGCAATTCAGTTGAATGATGATTTGGCCTACGAGGAGAAACCAGTTAAGATTCTGGAGTATGCCAGCCGAGTCACCCGCAGCAAGGTCATTAAGTTTTGCAAGGTTCAGTGGAGCCACCACACTGAGGATGAAGCCACCTGGGAGCGAGAGGAAGATTTGCTTAAAGACCACCCTCACCTATTTTCTAGCCAACCCGAATCTCGAGGGCGAGATTCATCTTAAGGGGGTAGGTTTGTAACATCCCAAATTTTCAATTTGGAATGTTATACATAGAGCATCATTGCATATCATATTTTTCATTGCATTTTTGCTCGATCCTAGAAATTCTACACAACTCAAGGACCCACGGAGAGAGTTAGGATTTCGTTATTTTCATATTTGAGTTTTCTCAAATTTTGAAAATAGGATCATTTGATTTTAATTATTTTTATCTTCAATTATTTCTACAACCAAAATATGAGAGAGGGAATAAAATGACTTTCCCAAAATAAAGAAATAATGAAGATTTAATAATAAAATCAAATAAGATTTTATTTTGGAGTTTTTTGCCTTTTATTTGAATTTAGGAAAATGCCTTTTTCAAAATTGCATTTAGGCCCCAAATAAATGTTCATTAAATCCGCTTGATTTTAGAAGCCGGGAAAATTTATTTCGGGATTTTTGGAGTCCGTTTAGTACTTCTTTTTATTTTTTTCATAGCGTAATTTTTTTTCAAAAACGAGCCTTGACCACCAGCTGGCCCGCCCGAGCTAAACCCTAGCCTCAGCGCCGCATAGCCGCCGAGCCGCCCGCCGCCGCCGTGACCCGCCGCCCGAGGTTCGCCGCCGCCTCGTTTTCCGCGCCGTTTTTGTATAAAAACCTAGCGGTTTTTTTTCTTCGGTTTTTCTTGTTTTTTTCGGTTTTTTTATTTTCGTTTTATTATTATTATTTTATTA
Organism: Aegilops bicornis; assembly: GCA_021605145.1. NCBI lineage: Eukaryota > Viridiplantae > Streptophyta > Magnoliopsida > Poales > Poaceae > Aegilops > Aegilops bicornis. The sequence goes on along the minus strand of CM038671.1, from coordinate 148,943,265 downwards.
GTTTCGGGTTTTTCGGTTTAGGCTAATTAACGAACTTTCGTTCTTTAGTTCGTTTAAACGAACCGTTCGTCGTTTTTCTTTTTCTCGGATTTAATCCGCGATTTTTCTGATCGCGATTCCAGATCCGATTTTCGTTTTAGTAAAACTTTTCGATCGTTTATCGGAATCAGGCAATTCAAGCGCCTAGAGTTTCGTCTCGAAACCCTCTTTCCGAATAATCTACTTAAACAAGTTTTTGCTTCTGTAAAATTTGACTTAGATCCAGATTAGTAAAACGAAGTTGTTTTCTTCCGCGTTTGACTTTCGTTGCTTTGTTTGATTTGATTCTTTTTGCAAACCGGAGTTCTTAAGTTGAACTATCTGGTTAGATCTATTTGAGTTTTACCTATGCATTAGATGAGTACTTATTGTATGCTTGTTTGTTTGTCTGCGATAGAATACCCAAGAGTCATACTTTGTTACTTGAAGTCTCTAGGTTTCGCGGATCAAACGCAAGGCAAGTAACACTTTGATCATACCTCTTCTCATACCTAGTTTTATGCATTAGATCTATCCTCAAATGTTGCATGATTAGGATCTAATTAAATTGTGGGATGGGAAGTAGATGAGGTAGTACCTATTACCTGTTTTATTTATCAAACCCTTGGGAGTTACTTCTATGTTTGCTTATTATGCCATGATATGCTAGTAGACGTGGATTGGGTGAGTGAACTCCATGACAGATGTGAGATTGTTAAATTAATGGTTTATTTAAGGTGGCAACTTAAACACACATCTGGGTGGATTGAGGCACCTGGTTTCTATCAGGACTTGCCTGTATTTCTTCGGACCGCCACCTGGGCTCAAAGGGATCATGAGATTATTCAAACTAGAAACTTCCGTGTGCAGCCACAAGCCATTATGGGCTCTGGCATAGTTGATTAAGTTGTGCGAACTCTTACGGGTAGACTAGCAGATGTAGGGGAAAGTAGGTGTACCGGTCTACCCACAAGTAAGGTGCTAGTGCTTTTGAAAGACTATGTCTCCGTCATCCGTTTCTCAAACATCATGTAGTGCGAGAAATCCAACGGAGGCGATCGAGTCTTGTGGGGAAAAGTGCGCAAACCTTTGCAGAGTGTATAAACTAATCATGGTTAGCCGTGTCCCCGGTTATGGACATCTTGAGTATCTAGTATTCGGATATCATGTGAATCTCATCATGTTACTTCTAATTAATATTGTTGGGTTTGTTAATGAGTACTTTTAATTGGGATTGAGAATGCTGTCAACCATTCTCAATGTTTCACAACCACCATGATAGTTAAATAAATTTTATTCCTTTGCAGTAGGGAAAAATTGGCTTTATGCAAAAACTGTAACCATAGAGCTTTCCACCAGCCATATATGCATGTAGTATAGGCTTATACTTCCATTATTCTCTATGTGTTACTTTGCCAGCATATTCCATGTGCTGACCCGTTTTCGGGCTGCAACGTTTCATGTTGCAGACTTTTTAGACGACGAGTAAGGTGTATAGGTCGTGGTTCTATACTCAGTGATGTTGTTGGAGTTGATGGACTCGCTCATTCTTCCAAGCCTTCCACTGTTATCATTATTAGACGGCCTTAAGCCATATTTATTTTATTAAGTTCTCTCTTGAGACATTCGATTGTAATAAGTGTGTGATTGCTACTCTGTTATAAATCCTCCGAGTCTCGTCTGCGGTGTCGACATTCTTGATCCGTGGATGACACTGAGCACAGAGATCAGACTGTTTGAGGTCTGGTCGCTACATACTATTTTGGAAGATTTTTCTGAACTGCAGAAGTTTGCGTTAGAATCTGATTACTGCTGCATTACTGTTTTTGATGATTCTGTTTTCGTGTGTTGTTTGCTTATTTTGATGAATCTATGGCTAGTATCGGAGGTTATGAACCATAGAGAAGTTGGAATAAAGTAGGTTTAACACCAATATAAATAAATAATGAGTTCATTCTGATTACCTTAAAGTGGTGGTTTGTTTTATTTCGCTAACGGAGCTCATGAGATTTTCCGTTAAGTTTTGTGTTGTGAAGTTTTCAAGTTTTTGGGTAAAGATTTGATGGATTATGTAATAAGGAGTGGAAAGAGCCTAAGCTTGGGGATGCCCAAGACACCCCAAGGTAAAATTCAAGGACAACCAAAATCCTAAGCTTGGGGATGCCCCGGAAGGCATCCCTCTTTAAATCTTCAATCCATCGGTAACTTTACTTGATGCTATATTTTTATTCACCACATGATATGTGTTTTGCTTGGAGCGTCTTGTATGATTTGAGTCTTTGATTTTTATTTTACCACAATCATCCTTGATGTACACACCTTTTGGAGAGAGACACATGAATCAGAATTTATTAGAATACTCTATGTGCTTCACTTATATCTTTTGAGGTAGATAAACTTTGCTCTAGTGCTTCACTTATCTCTTTTAGAGCACGGGGGTGGTTTTATTTTATAAAAATTGTTGATCTCTCATGCTTCACTTATATTATTTTGAGAGTCTTTTAGAACATCATTGTAATTTGCTTTGGTTAAAAAATTAGTCCTAATATGATGGGCATCCAAGATGGGTATAATAAAAACTATCATATAAAGTGCATTGAATACTATGAGAAGTTTGATACTTGATAATTGTTTCGAGATATGAAGATGGTGATATTAGAGTCATGCTAGTTGAGTAGTTGTGGATTTGAGAAATACTTGTTCTAAAGTTAGTGATTCCCGTAGCATGCACGTATGGTGAACCGTTATGTGATGAAGTCGGAGCATGATTTATTTATTGATTGTCTTCCTTATGAGTGGCGGTCGGGGACGAGCGATGGTATTTTTCTACCAATCTATCCCCTTAGGAGCATGCACGTAGTACTTCATTTTGATAACTAATAGATTTTTGCAATAAGTATGTGAGTTCTTTATGACTAATGTTGAGTCGATGGATTATACGCACTCTCACCCTTCCACCATTGCTAGCCTCTCTAATACCGTGCACCTTTCGCCGGTATCATACACCCACCATGTACCTTCCTCAAAATAGCCACCATACCTACCTATTATGGCATTTCCATAGCCATTCCGAGATATATTGCCATGCAACATACAACTGTTCCATTTATCATGACACGTTCCATCATTGTCATATTGCTTTGCATGATCATGTAGTTGACATCGTATTTGTGGCAAAGCCACCTTCATAATTCTTTCATACATGTCACTCTTGATTCATTGCATATCCCTAAGACATCACGGAGGCATTCACATAGAGTCATATTTTGTTCCAAGTATTGAGTTGTAATTCTTGAGTTGTAAGTAAATAAAAGTGTGATGATCATCATATTAGAGCATTGTCCCAAGTGAGGAAAGGATGATGGAGACTATGATTCCCCCACAAGTCATGATGAGACTTCGGACGAAAAGGGAAAAAAGAAAAAAAGAGGCCATAAAAAAGAAGAAGAGAAAATGGCCCAAATAAAAAAAATGAGAGAAAAAGAAAGAAGGGACAATGTTACTATCCTTTTACCGCACTTGTGCTTCAAAGTAGCACCATGATCTTCATGATAGAGAGTCTCCTATGTTGTCACTTTCATATACTAGTGGGATTTTTACATTATAGAACTTTGCTTGTATATTCCAATGATGGGCTTCCTCAAATGCCCTAGGTCTTCGTGAGCAAGCAAGTTGGATGCACACCCACTTAGTTTCTTTTGTTGAGCTTTCATACACGTATAGCTCTAGTGCATCCGTTGCATGGCAATCCCTACTCACTCACATTGATATCTATTGATGGGCATCTCCATAGCTTTGTTGATACGCCTAGTTGATGTGAGACTGTCTTCTCCTTTTTGTCTTCTCCACAACCACCATTCTATTCCACATATAGTGCTATGTCCATGGCTCATGCTCATGTATTGCGTGAAGATTGAAAAAGTTTGAGAACATCAAAAGTATGAAACAATTGCTTGCCATGTCATCGGGGTTGTGCATGATTTAAATATTTTGTGTGATGAAGATAGAGCATAGCCAGACTATATGATTTTGTAGGGATAACTTTCTTTGGCCATGATATTTTGAGAAGACATGATTGCTTTGTTAGTATGCTTGAAGTATTATTACTTTTATGTCAATATTAAACTTTTGTCTTGAATCATACGGATCTGAACACTCATGCCACAATAAAGGAAATTACATTGAGAATTATGCTACGTAGCATTCCACATCAAATATTCTGTTTTTTTATCACTGAGGATGAGCAGGAATTAAGCTTGGGGATGCTTGATACGTCTCCAATGTATCTATAATTTTTTATTGTTTCATGCCATTATATTATCTATTTTGGACGTTTAATGGGCTTTATTATACACTTTTATATTATTTTTGGGACTAACCTATTAACCGAAGGCCCAGTGCAAATTGCTGTTTTTTTGCCTATTTCAGTGTTTCGCAGAAAATGAATATCAAACGGAGTCCAAACAGAATGAAACCTTCGGGAGAATTAATTTTGGAACAAACGTGATCCAGGGGACTTGGAGTGGATGTCAAGAAAGAAGCAAGGAGGCCACGAGGCAGGGAGGCGCGCCTGCCCCCCTGGGCGTGCCCCCACCCTCGTGGGCCCCTCGCAGCTCCACCGACCTACTTCTTCCTCCTATATATATGCCCATATACCCCGAAAACATGCAGGATCACCACGAAACCCTATTTCCACCGCCGCAACCTTACATGCACCGTGAGATCCCATCTTGGGGCCTTTTCTCGGCGCTCTCCACGAGGGGGGAATCGATCACGGAGGGCTTCTACATCAACACCATGGCCTCTCCGATGATGTGTGAGTAGTTTACCACAGACCTTCGGGTCCATAGATATTAGCTAGATGGCTTCTTCTCTCTCTTTCGATCTCAATACAAAGTTCTCCTCGATCTTCTTGGAGATCTATTCGATGTAACTCTTTTTGCGGTGTGTTTGTCGAGATCCGACGAATTGTGGGTTTATGATCCAGATTATCTATGAACAATATTTTAATATCCTCTGAATTCTTTTATGTATGATTTGTTATCTTTGCAAGTCTCTTGAATTATCAGTTTGGTTTGGCCTACTAGATTGATCTTTCTTGCAATGGGAGAAGTGCTTAGCTTTGGGTTCAATCTTATGCTGTTCGATCCCAAAGTGATGTAAAGGGAAACGACACGTATTGTATTGTTGCCATCGAGGATAAAAAGATGGGGTTTATATCATATTGGTTGAGTTTATCCCTCTACATCATGTCATCTTGCCTACTTCGTTACTCTGTTCTTATGAACTTCATACTCTAGATGCATGCTGGATAACGGTCGATGTGTGGAGTAATAGTAGTAGATGCAGAATCGTTTCGGCCTACTTGTCGCGGACGTGATGCCTATGTACATGATCATGCCTAGATATTCTCATAACTATGCACTTTTTTATCAATTGCTCGACAGTAATTTGTTCAACCACCGTAATACTTATGCTATCTTGAGAGAAGCCACTAGTGAAACCTATGGCCCTCGGGTCTATTCTCCATCATATAAGTTTCCAATCTATTTTTACTTTGCAATCTTTACTTTCAATCTATATCATAAAAATACCAAAAATATTTATCTTATTATCTCTATCAGATCTCACTTCTTCAAGTGGCCGTGAAGGGATTGACAACCCCTTTATCGCGTTGGTTGCAAGGTTCTTATTTGTTTGTGTACGTACGAGGTGACTTGTGTGTAGTCTCCTACTGGATTGATACCTTGGTTCTCAAAACTGAGGGAAATACTTACGCTACTTTGCTGCAACACCCTTTCCTCTTCAAGGGAAAAACCAACGCAAGCTCAAGAGGTAGCACCCCATACAAAACTTTCTTCAAAAAGGATGTCCGAAATCCCGTTCATAAAAAGGATGAACTCGGGTCGGATTTGTTCTTGCGCAAAAAAATAGGTCCAAAAATTGATGAGCTCATCGGAGGTTTCCTGGAGTTTGAACAGTCGGATCAAGCTGAAATTTGATGGGTGGTAGATATAGGAATTCCACAACCGGTCAACGGTTGTTTCTTTCAAAGGACGTCCGAGCCAGATGCTGGACACCACGCTCCAAACTCGTCCGAATTCCCGTCCAGATTCGACAGGGCTCTGGTATATCGCGGATCGGCGGAGATCGCTCATCGGAACACGACGAATTTTACAGTGTTGTTGTAGACTCACATCCGCACAATTCCACCGAAGGAATCATCAAAGCGATGCTCGAGGACGTGGTGACAGTGGATACAAGTTCGCTGTCCGGAAAAACAACACAGTCGCCCGCGGGTGTCGGTTGGAACGACACCTATGGGATCACAAGAATCCCTACTACGGTTGCTGGGGTGCAGGGTTGCGAGGAGAGCAGGGCTAGTAGGCAGCACAAGGATCGTTTACCAAGATTCGGGCCGCGAGGATGCGTAAAACCCTAGTCCTGCTTTGGTGGGTCTATTTCTGAGAGTTCTTGAGCTCTCGAACTAGCTGTGGTCAGCGTGTGGTTCGAAAGAGCCGAATCCCCCTTCAGTATGCCATGGGCCTCCTTTTATAGTTGAAAGGGGCTGCCACAGGGACACACAGGAGGTGGAAAGGCGATAAAGGCCCTGAGCTTATCGTCAGACACAGACAAGATGCATTTAATGCGTAGCTTAGGTGTCCCCTTGCTTTATTGGGGACGGGGGTGATGCCCGTCCCGTCCGTCGCCGCTCTTCCTCGTCTTGACACGCGCCCTGGCCAGTGAGGTGCATGGCGCTATGTAGGCAGTCAGGCATCTGAGGTGGCGTGGTGGCGGAGCCTCCACGAAGATTTGCATGCCGCCATGCAGGCACTCGATGAGTTGACCTGGGAGCTGTATGTTGCCACGCGGGTGCCTGCCCAGCTGGTTGGGCTGGCAGCTGCATGTGAACGGTGGTGGAAGCTTGATCGGCGCGGTTTTGGCGGTGGCCTCGCCGGCGTCTTTGGCGAGGGCCTTGCGGGTGGCCCGGCAAGGGTCTTGCCATGGCGTGCTGTCGTCCCCGGCAAGGATCTTGCCGGGGGTCTGGTGGCCTTCTTCGGCAAGGATCTTGCCAAGAATCTTCGTCTTCTAATCCTCATCTGATCTTGAATCACTACAAAAAAATACACTTTCGTGATGATACGTGTTTGTCACAGTAGGTCGCATTTTTTGTCATGCATGTACATCCATGACAAATTTATGACAGAATCAAGATAGTCATACATGTGATGTCGTAGAAGTGTTCCATGACATTACCAAAATTATCATCACGGAAGTGTCCACTTCCATGATGATAAATCGCGCATCACGTAAGTGCTTTTCGTCAAGGGTGACCGACATGTGGCATCCACCGTAATGTAACACCGTTAAGCTATCGGGTTGGGTTTTGGATCCGATAACCCGTTAACAGCCCGACCAATGGGGATTTTCCACGTGTAAAATCATCATTGGCTGGAGGAAACACGGTCGGCTCCTTTGTTGGGACAGATGTCATCTGTTCATTGGACCGAAGTCGCCTATGATACGGCGACACGTGGCACGGCCCAACAGAGGCCCATTCCTGTGAAAAGGCCGGCCCGTTTGACTTGGTCAAATGGGGGCAGCCCGGCTCACGGAAAGCCTGTTAACGGCCTGGTCGCATATAGCCCATTTACAGCCCGCTAACCCAGGGCCCGTTACGCCCTATCCGAATTAGGCCCAGTAGCGTCATCTGGGCCGTCCCATATGATTCAGCCTGTTTTAACTTCCGGCCCATGTGTGGCCCATGACTTCTTTCAGCCCATATGAGGACCTTTGTAACTCTTGGCCCATTAACGGCCCGTGGTGAAACTGACCTGTAATGAACAGAGTATCACTTTATACCCATTAACGGCAGGTCCTTCCAGATGGCCGTTTCCAGCCCAAGTTATCATTCGGCCTTCTCGGGGCCCATTGATTCTTAGGCTCATTTGGCAAGATTCGGTTACATACGGCCACATCTTGTCATTTTACGCTTAGGGCCAAATTCAGCCCGTCGTTACAGTCGGCCCGTTTGCGGACCGTTAATACGTTGGGCCGTTTTCATGTAAAAAACCCGTTGGGCTGTTTTCATAGAGTTATCAAATACGGCCTATTAACGGCCCATTATGGTCCACGAATAGTACGGTGCATGATTGGTGAAATGATGATACGACCCGTAGAAGGCCCATGGATCCTACGGCCCGTCTGAGGCCCATGGATAGTACGGCCCGTAGAAGACCCATGGATCGTACGGTCCGTAGAAGGCCCATGGACCCTACGGCTCGTAGAAGGCCCATGGACCCTAAGGCCCGTATAGAAGGCCGATGGATCCTACGACCTGTATAGAAGGCCAATGGATCCTACGGCCGGACGAAGGCCCATGGATCATACGGCCTGCAGGAGGCCCATGGTTACAACAGTCCGTGTGTTGCCATGATTATTTTGGCCTAGTTACCAAAAATAGGCTATTGTGGCCACTAGAAAAACATAGAAAAAGAACTGCAGTGACGACACGCAAACAACTAAACAAGACAATAAGGAAATAAATAAGCCAGCAATTAACGCTAGCCTATTACCGCTATTACACATATTACATCCTTTGGGCTTCAAAGTTCGCCACGATTGCAAATATAGGGAACAAAGCAGCATATTACATACATTGGCTGTCAAAATTGGCCACCAAAGGTAAATAAACGCGGCAGCAAAACAAGAGCATAATCAAAACAACTTCAAGAGCTCAAGAAACGTTATCTCGGTATCCACCATGGCAATTAGCTTAGCAAGGTGATTAGCTTTGTCATGTTTGGCGCTAAAATCCTCCAACGCTTGTTGCACCGTAAAGTATGCATCCGAATGCTCCAGGGACTTCCGCAGCCTTTTCCGCTTATTGTCACAAAGACAAATGACCGATGTCTTTCAAATTTTGTAGTTGAGACTCAAGAAACCAAACTGATTCGCATAAAGTGAGTTTGAATAGCTTGCATAGCGGTAGTGGCCAAGAACTCAAACACTAAACCAAGACAGGACTTTGGGGTTGTCTCATTGTCTTCAAGATAGTCTTCCTTAGCTGTTTTATCAGCTTTGTTGGAGACCAACAAGGATGTGTCACTATCCCGAACCTTATCTACATTACTTCCTTTACCATTGCTTAATAAGGCACTCTTCCCCAATATTCTCACAAGATTCTAAAAGAAGAAACAAGCAGACACATAACAAGTTTAGCATGTACTAGTATATGAAACTCATTTCGGTGAACCAGTTCATTAGTAAGGTGGACAGGTTTAAACTACCAAGTCTTATATTGCAAAATACTAGTACATATTAAAAGCATCAAACAAACATATATCTATGTCCTATGGTCACTACATTGTCTTGCCAAATCAAAATAGAGACACGGTTCAAATCATATCAGTTCAAGACAAAGCAGCAGTGAAAGAATACAAAGCGTGGGAAACTACATGGCACAACAAGATTTCAGATGGGTACCACGGGTCTACATGTACAACAACACTATTGGCTCTGTTGCGATCTTTGGTAATGTGCATGATATGAAAGTCAACTGTATACACAATTGAAATTGAAATCAAAGGAGCTATTGATAAGAGCAAACCTGTTAAAGAAACATGCGTGAACATACCTGTTGTGCCATTGGAGTTTCGATTGGATCCTTCAATTTAAAAATAAGTTTGTATCAGTAAATACAGTGATACAAGAGCAAAGCAATCATAGTTAAAAACGGCGTGCCTAAGCGAGCGCTTAAGCGCGCCTAGGCTCTAGGCATTGGCAAAAGCATTGCGCAGAACTATGCTTAATGCATATAATCGCGCATAAGCATGCGCTTTGGTCAAGAAAGCGCAAGGCAGTGGCAAAACACACAATTAACGCCTAGCACTTTTTGAACTATGATAGCAATGGAATCTTAGATTAGAACAATTTGTTCTTGAGGTTTAGGCACTTGTTCTACATGAACAGAGTACAAGAAGACGCAAGAATATAATACTTCAAAATAGAAAATGAGCTCATAGACCTTACCACATTCTTGGTTCGGGACCAAGATACAGAACAAGGCGTTCCCGACCATCGTCCGATAAATGTGTCTCGGGAGAACGTAAGGGAATTTGATGAGTTTCTTTGCCGGTGAAGTACGTTTTCTTGTGTAATTCGACATCGCCACCAAGCATTCTTGAAGATAGCAGAGGTATTAGCACAGGTTACCTCATCTGAGTTTCCAAATCGGTCCTTCTCTATAGAGAAAAATGGGAAAATTTGATGTATTATAACCATCATGGAGGTAGGATGTATGGGTGAAGCAAAGTAATTGCCATGAATAACATTACTTACACATAACTCCCGGACAAACACCTGCAATCGGCATTTTCCTTCATCTTCAGATAATATTTCCAAGATGGGAAGATACGCATGACGATTTAACAACATCAAATGCGATAGATGTTAAACTATGACTAGCTGGTTGTGCTTCCTCCATGTGAATAGGCGTACTAACCGGTGGAGTTGGGGTTCGCCGTGATAATCTTGGCCCTTTGGGCACTTTGGAGCTGCCTTACTAATCGCTCTTGTTTGGGAGCTCTGTGGTGGAGATGGTGATGTGTCAACAGAACTGGGTTACTATCGGTTTGGGGTTAGCGTTAGATTGGGTGAAGCTGGTTCTCTGTCCATCGCAGCAGGGGTACAATCTGCGAGAGTTTGGGTTATGTGTGGTAGGGCTGGTTCTTGTGCATGTACAACCGGGGTGCTATCTCCACCAAGAGGTAGCACTGTTTTATTTGAAGACCGTGTTTTTAGTCCGCTAGATATTGGCATCACCCGCTCCAATTCAAATGGCTGATAAACAGGAAACATAGTTGAATATCTGACATTGTATGAGAGATGATGCAATAGATAGTGTGGAAAAAGAGGGCATGAAATTGTTGACATGTATATTGTTTAACTAAAACGGATAGCATGACATAATTTCACATATATGATGTCTATCTAAACTGGATAGCATAGCATAACATAATTCAAAGATATGATGAATAACTAAACAGGATCGCATGACATAATTAACCTACATGTTATCTAAGTAATCAGGATCGCATCATTTAATTCACATATGTGATTTATATGCTAAACAGAGGGCATTCGATATGATGTCTAAACTAAGAACATGGTGTTGAATATTGTGTATATGATGTCTAAACTATGCAATGCAAGACACCGTATGCATGATATGAGCAAAGATAACTGCCAAGTTCGAGCATACACCTCGGGGGGAATATGGTGGTCATCGACTCTGAATCCATCTCCGAGGAGCTATCGGGCCCAACAAGAGATCTGCTTCAAGGTAGCACCGCTCGCTCAAGGCCTTGTTTTCACTCCAGATTTTTCCATCTCCCACCCAAATGGCTGATTCACAGGAAGAGTAGTTTAATGTACAAACATTGTCGACAAATGGAAATGTAATGAAGAAAAGGATGGGCAAGATATCATTCAAATATATGATGCCTGGTTAAACAGGATGGCATTGCACATTTCACATATATTATGCACGGCTAAAAGACATGAGACCTAATAATTCCCATATATGATATAGAAACTAAACAGGTGGCATTACGTAACATGTCTAAATCTAAGCGTATGACATATATGATGTCAAAAATAGGCACCGCAAGGCAACATATGCATGATATGACTAACATCATCATGCCAAGGTAGAGCAAACATCTTGGGGGTAAATAGGAGTGGTCGGTGGCGTGCAATCCGCCTCGAGCAGATATCTTCCTCTGGATTACAACTGGAGAGGGGTGGGGAGGGTTTGCCATTGAACCCACCATGGAGCGATGTCTGCATGACATTGTATTGTCACAAGAAACTCTTCTCTTTTCTCTACATGTTCAAGATGACTGTACAATATCTGACATGCATACAAAAAAATATGGTGAGATTATGTAAGGAGAACATGCAAAAATTTAGAGTGATGGTAACAACCAGTGGATGGATCCAAAAATAATGATAGCAGGCTGATGATTGCTTTAAATTAATAAAAATACAGATGATGATTGCTTTGTTTCCCACCCAAGATGAACAACATAGGAATACCCTAGGTGAACCAGATATTAGACAGACATACTATTCATTGCTGCCTCGATATGTGCCCCACAACTAATTTAGAACTCAAGTTTGAACATTAATTTGGACCTGACTTGGGAGTCCAAGAGCTGAACAGGATGATAAAGTAGTAGGTAAGTTTAAGCAATGCATAACATAAGCGTAAAACAAAAGAGTGCGACCTCTCTTGTGGACCCGTACTCCTCGGGTTCATCGGCTGAGTCGATGATGGTGATGCCATTATGTGGGTGCGGCGTGGGAAGGAGATCTGATGCGGCGAAAGACGGTCAGAGTCGTGATGTCTGGTCCGGTGGATGCTTGTCGATGGAGCAGCTCAGTGAGGTGGACGACGTCATGACAGAGCAGGACAAACCACACAAAGTTCCCTTCGACACGCACTGTGAATCAAGTAATTGTAAGGGCTCATTTGGCTTGCATGATTCTTAAAATGCAGGGATAGGAAAAACACCGGAATAGGATAGGAAAATGCACATGGTAAACAGAGCATTTGTAAACACAGGATTTCTGTCAACTTGGGTGTTTGGTTTACAGGAATTGGAAGAGCAGAGGAATGCAAAGAGACATGGCAAAAATAAAGTGAAACCATATGAAAGCGTGTACAGTTAGAATGTTATTCTGGCACTAATGCACTTGGTCTTGTTTTCATGCATAGGATTTTGAAAAGTAGGTCCGTGTGGATGTTTTGCTTCATTCCTTTCAACAAAATGCATGAATGATTGAATAGTAGAGTGCCATTGGAAAATTCCCTATTGCTATGTTTTTCCGTTGAACCAAAATAGCCCTAATGGATCGACGTGAATGTATAGTAATAAGTGATGCAACAAGTGTACAACCTCTTTGTCATAGCCGTGTCGACCTCAGCATCATCGGGCTGGTCACTGAAGCAGTTGATGTAGAGGTGGCTGTCGGAGGTGTCGAGGAAGATCCGAGGAATCAGAGCGGCGTCCGAGCCTTTGCCTGTTGTGGTGGATCGCTCGTCGTTGGAGCAGCTCCGTGAGCCAGAAGACGCCAAGGCTGAAGCAACACAAGATGTACATCATCAACCTCAAGTGGGATTCTAATAGCATCTCCAATAGATGATGTAAAAGGATGTAAAATTAACATCACCAAAAACCACCGACTACAATAGATGAGGTAAAAACTGTTGACTCTGAACTTAACTGTTGAAACTGAAATTTACTGTGGAATCTGAATGCTACTGTCGAAACTGAATGCAATGGTAGCAGAGAGGCACTTGACATGTAGTTTAGGGAGGGCCTACAGTTCATCTTCAACCTGCACCTCGAGCCGCCAGCCACCACTGCCCTGGCGCCACCTCGCCGCTCAAACAACTCGCCACCGCCGCCTGCCAGCCCTCTAGGCCCTCCGCCCCACCCTGAACCCTAAGATAGATAGTGGGGTACCTCTCCGTGAGCCCGTCCCCCTGCCGGGTGGTTCTTCCTTAACTCCGGCGAGCCCCCCACCCCTGAAAATCGATCGACCTAAAAGTCGATTCTACCAATCAAGTGTGGCTTAATCGGAGCAGAGCAGCAGCACGAGCGAGGGGGAGAGTAGCAGCAGCAGCCGGGCAAGCGAGCGATCAAGCGAGAGCCGGAGCAGCAGCAGCAGCGCGAGCGAGCGAGCGAGAGCCGGAGCACCAGCAGTAGATCTGCCTGGTATGGACGCTGCCGCCGTAGGGGCCTCACACTGGGGGAGAGCCGCCGTGGAGATGTCGCCCGCGGCGCCGGCTTCAAGGTAGCCGCTCGCGGGATGGAGCACCATCGGCGCCGGGAGGTCCAGTTAAGGAGAAGGTGCGATGCGATGAGTGTACAACCTCTTTGGTGGCGCCGAGTAGGCCTCGGCTTCGTCCGAGGAGTCGGTGAGGATGTTGCGGTTCCGATGGAGCAGGTTAAGGTGGCGTTGTGGGGATGGAGCAGTCGCGATAGACGAGGCGATCATCGGAGCAGCTCCTTGGAGGTGGAGGACGGGGCGGCTGAACCGGCGGGACGGCGAGATGGACGATGGATCCTCATCCGGGGAGGTGGACGAGGGACGTCGAGCTGTTGCGGTGGATGACGTCGTCGGGGAAGAGGCTCCGGCTGGGCAGCGGTGACGTGGCAGACGAAGGAGGGTGGGGTTTCGCGGCTGGAGCAGAGAGGTTATGGCGGCCTGGGATTTCGAATGGCGAAAAGGGGGCGATGGGAGGGTAGGGATGGCAATGGGGACAATACCCTATGGGGATACCGACAACATCCCCATCCCCATCTATTCCCTATCATCCCATCCCCATCCCCGTTTACATGACTGGGGATGAAATTTCCCCATACCCATGCCCCACTGGGGAACAGGGCCCCATTAGGGTCCCCATCCCCATAAACAAATACTCATATACATAATATGATACCCTATAATCAACATACATACATGGTGTTGTCCTTGTCCTGCTAATGGCTATCTAGGTCATATTGACTTCTTGGTCATGGTGGCAGCTGAGGTGAGGATGTGAGATAGGTTTAAGGTTTTTTCAGAGCTTTTTTTGTTTTCGCAAGTTTGTTTGTGAATATTTTAAGGTTGACCGTAGTATCACAGTTACTAACCGGGTCCCCGATGGGTATTGGGTCTGGGGAATAGGATATCGTCCCCATCCCCATTGTACCCTATGGGGAATAAAATAGTTTGTTAAATATCCCCATGGGGATGTTTTTCGCCCATCCCCACCCCCTAATAGATGAAATCCCCACGGGTTTTGCGGGTATGGGGCCCCGTTGCCATCCCTATGGGAGGGGGTGAAGCATGACTTAGGGACGCGCTTGTCCAAAATGTAGGGTGTGTTACAAAAGTACCCCCCGCCGATTTGAACTAGCGGCCCTTTCGGCTCAGGGTTAGAAGGGGGATTTCATGGTCGGGATTTGGCGGTGGAGGCAGTTTGTGGCGTTGTAATTTCGGGATAGCAAGGCACGGGTTGTGAAGGCGCCAGTTTTGGGAGCACGATATCTGAATTTTCGGGATATAACAAGACGCGGGTTGAATTTTAGGGACAAGCCTAACGTGTAGTAATATTGTACTTGTACGTACCAAATCAATTCGCACTTCCCTCAACCAAAAACAAAACGAAAAAATAAAACTATTCACACCAAACAAAGAGAGAGTCTTGCCCCGTTTTACTATACAAATGCTATTCAAAGCTACTCCCTCCTTCCATCTATATAGGGCCTAATGCGTTTTTCGATGCTAACTTTGACCAAATATTAGAGCAATGATATATGACATGCAACTTACACAAAGCACACCGCTAACTTCGTATGTGAAAGGTTCTTTCAATGATATAATTTTCGCATTGTGCATGTCATGTACTATTAATCTTGTCAATAGTCAAAGGCGGTCTTAAAAATCTCATTATGCCCTATATAGATGGAAGGAGGGAGTATGAATCCATGTTATGTCCGATTAATTTTTTTCGCTTGCTGTATAATGCATGTAACCTACTCATACCGACATTTTAGTGCATTCCAAATGTCTATACTACTGCTGCAATTCGAACTAAATTTGAATTCGTTTCTCTATTTCAATAAGAATCTACAATCATGATTGTTGCCAACTTCAACCATCATTCGTGTGTTACCTTAATAACACACCACATGATTGCTATAGAGATAGATATGAACTATGTGTACTACATGAACTCAAATTCTATTTTTTGAATACACTTGATGTTGATTCCAAATAATAGTACATTTGATGTACTAACTATATATTCATAATCTAAACCATGTTCCATACGTACACCGTGTTTATCACACAAAGTATAGTGCCCCACCCCCTACATTATGACAAGTATTTAGACCTGAGTTGTAAAAGCCACACATTAGCCCAAATTATAATCAATGTTCTACATTATGATATCTTCTTCAAGTATCTATATCCACCTTTTTATAATGAATTATGATCTTTGTTCGTCTTTTACACCTTCACGATCCTCTGCTATATGTAGCTAGCTAGCGCTAACTTTCTATCGTGCATGCACACGCCTGCCCGCTCACACACCCTTAGCGCCCCTCCATCATGCATGTTCATTATTTCTCTTTAGGTCGCCCACCGGTGTGTGTGTAGGCGCCGACTCCTTCTTCTTTTCTGCACACACCGGTCGATATACCTCTCTAGCCAAGTGTGCCTATAACAAACACATATATACTTCCCCTCTTCTCTTCTCACCGTCCATGCCCCCATATGTCCAATACGATTCCACGCAGGTGCACACTCCCACCCCTCTTTTCATTAATCACATGCTCACACACTCCTCCCCCCTCGACATGGTAGGCCGCGCGCACCACCTCCTAGCCACACCCGCTCCCCTGCCCCGCCTCTCCGACCTTATTTTCTTCTAACACAAGAAGGCATGTATATGAACTGATCTCCCTACATATAGCCGTGTCGACTATAATTGCTTTCACCAAGCACCGATACACTTACCTCTCTAGTTATGTCTCTCCTTTTCTCGGACACACGACGGTTGATCTTCCCATGTAGTTACGCATGCTTACCACAACCATATCTTCTCCCCTCATCATCCTTGAATACCTCCCGACCCATCTCTCACACGCACGTGCATAGACAGGCAGACATCCCCCGCCCTCTCTTATTGATATTGCACTCATACCCTCTTTGTCTAGCATGCCTCTCCCACCATTTGTGAGACGCCATTCCACCACCAACCCTCTGACGCTCTACCTTTGTCTTTTCCCCAACCTTATTCCTCTGCTACACATATCCATGGATGTCGATCGATCTCCCTCAATACATAGCTAGGTCTCTCTCCTTCCCCACACATATACTAGTCGACCGGTCCCTACCCCCCACACACACACCGATAGTCGAACGTTGTAGGTAGGTATCCATGCCACGGAGAAGAACTGCACCTCTGCCCTCTCAAATTCTAGTAGGCCAGCCGCCCTGTATCTTTGACGTGGGCAAACACAAATTCGATGGCACTCTTTATCGATCGCGCAGCCACACACTTCATCCCTGTTTTCAATTCTATCGATATCTCACGTCCATGACTCCGCTTTCACACACATTGCATATGTTACGTTTTCGATTGAGATATCATCAACACAATGCCTCTGCTTCAAGACAAACCATCTCTCTCACACCCACCCACATACGT
The DNA here is from genome assembly GCA_021605145.1 of Aegilops bicornis. Lineage (NCBI taxonomy): Eukaryota > Viridiplantae > Streptophyta > Magnoliopsida > Poales > Poaceae > Aegilops > Aegilops bicornis. Next base: position 148,925,975 of record CM038671.1, on the reverse strand, counting down.
ACCTGCACCTAAAGAAGAAGTGCACGCAGGACGCACGTACTCACGTCTCGTTCCCGGCCACACCCACGCGGGCACACGGTGGAGTTCATTTCTGTATGAAAAGGCAGCCCACGTGATAATTTGATGCGTGTAGCGGTTGTTTACTCGAAGGAGGGTTGGGTACCACGCCTAGAATATAAAACGATTGCCGTGGGGAAAATGGAAAATGGGTTTGTCTCTCGTCACACCATCTCACAAAAGGCCGTCGTGGCCTCTCTCTCTCTCTCTCAGCGTTGGTCAGTGATCCGGCCGCATCCCGTCCGCCAGCGGAAAGGGAGGATGTGCATCGTCTCTCCGTTCGACGGCGTTGAGGCAGCTCGTCACGATCTGCGGTACCCGCCGTTCTCTCTGACCAAGATCCGGTGCGGTAGGGCCTTTGTCACTTGCTCGTTGTCGCAGTATGGGCAGATCCCGGCCGCTGGCGCCCTCCTAGTAACATCCCGACGACCCTCAGGTACAGCTTCCTCCGGCCTTGCTCCACTGCCCATCTTCCCACGTTGCTGCATGTGGATCTTATTTAGTTGTTTGCTTAAATCGTGTCTCGCCGGGCATTTTCCATCTTGCAATCTCGTCCTCAAACCATTTTTGATAAACCACCATGTGCTATCTTTCCCTTTTTACATCGAACATGCTTCTTTTGTGTCGGCGTATGTGTCTTCAACTCGTGTTATTGGGCAGTAATTGTTTCCTTTCGACCTCCTTTTGCAAACAGGGCTATCCATTTTCACCTCGTTGCTATTGCGACCTTTTGGTGAACTGCACAAATTACTTTTACGAAGAGTGTTTTGTGCAGTTCCACCAAAATGTCACACGGGCAACGCTTTTACATTTCGTGGACTGGGAAAGGGAGATTGGTTTTGCTATCCTCCTCATCCAACTCCGTGCCTAATCTTTCTCCAACAAGAAGTTAGTCCTAAAGAGAGATCGTAGAGGTGATCGGCTTCTATTTATGTGTGTTATGTTTCATCATCTAGGTCCACTATTATTGTAATCACACTGACTGGATATCTTTGCAAACAGGGATGGTCCGCTCGATTTTAGTGGAGCTGCACATTGGATTGTGGTGTCCTTCATACACCTCTTTTTTGGCTACAGAGCTGGGTGAAACTAGCTGCCAAGCAATGAACACCGTGCCAAGGAAATTGTAGCGACCCGACCTCAAACGGTCAAGTCTCTGTGCTCAGTGTCATCCATGGATCAGTAATGCTGACACCACACAGTACTTCGAAGGATTTATAACAGAGTAGCAATCACACACTTATTACAATCGAATGTCTCAAGAGAGAACTTAATAAAATAAATATGGCTTAAGGCCATATAATGCGATAATAGCGGAAGGCTTGGAAGAATAAGCGAGTCCATCAACTCCAACGGCATCACTGAGTATAGAACCACGACCTAAGCACCTTAATCGTCGTCCGAAAAGTCTGCAAAATGAAACGTTGCAGCCCGAAAATGGGTCAGCACATGGAATATGCTGGCAATGTAACACATAGAGAATACTGGAATGATACGCCTATACTACATGCATATATGGCTGGTGGAAAGCTCTACGGTTACAGTTTTGCATAAAGCCAATTTTCCCTACTGCAAAGGAATAAATTTATTTAACTATCATGGTGGTTGTGAAACATTGAGAATGGTTGACAGCATTCTCAATCTCAATTAAAAGTACTCATTAACAAACCCAACAATATTAATTAGAAGTAACATGATGAGATTCACATGATATCCAGGTACTAGATACTCAAGATTGTCCATAACCGGGGACACGGCTAACCATGATTAGTTTATACACTCAGCAGAGGTTTGCGCACTTTTCCCCACAAGACTCGATCGCCTCCGTTTGGTTTCTCGCACTACACGGTGTTTGAGAAACGGATGACCGAGACATAGTCTTTCAGAAGCACTAGCACCTTACTTGTGGGTAGACCGGTACACCTACTTTCCCCTACATCTGCTAGTCTACCCGTAAGAGTTCGCACAACTTAGTCAAGAGCCCATAATGGCTTGGCTTGTGGCTGCGCACGGAAGTTTCTAGTTTGAATAATCTCATGATCCCTTTGAGCCTGGGTGGCGGTCCGAAGAAATACATGGAAGTCCTGATAGAAACCAGGTGCCTCAATCCACCCAGATGTGTGTTTAAGTTGCCACCTTAAATAAACCATTAAATAACCATCTCACATCTGTCATGGAATTCACTCACCCAATCCACGTCTACTAGCATAGCATGGCATAATAAGCAAACGTAGAAGTAACTCCCAAAGGTTTGATAATAAAAACAGGTAATAGGTACTACCTCATCTACTTCCCATAACCCACAATTTAATTAGATCCTAATCATGCAAGTGTTTGAGGAATAGATCTAATGCATAAAAACTGGGTATGAGAAAAGTATGATCAAAGTGTTACTTGCCTTGCGATGATCCATGAAACCTAGAGATTCGAAGTAACAAGCGGCGCACTCCGGGTATTCTATCGCAGACAAACAAACAAGCATACAATAAGTACTCATCTAATGCACGGGTAAAACTCAAATAGATCTAACCAGATAGTTCAACTTAAGAACTCCAGTTTGCAAAAAAAGAATCAAATCAAACGAAGCAACGAAAGTCAAACGGCGGAAGAAAAACAAATTGCTTTTACTAATCTGGATCTAGGTCAAATTTTACAGAAGCAAAAACTTGTTTAAGTAGATTATTCGGAAGAGGGTTTCGAGACGAAACTCCAGTAGCTTGAATCGCTGATTAGATAAACGAGCGAAAAGTTATACTAAAACGAAAATCGGATCTGGAATCGCGATCAGAAAAATCGCGGATTAAATCCGAAAAAAAGAAAAATACGACGAACAGATTTGAACGGAAAAAAGAAAAAAATAAATAAATAAATAAATAAAATAACTAAAAAAACAAAAAAAACCGAAAAAAAACCGATCGTTTTTTTTAAATAAAAATCGGCACGGAAATCGAGGCGCGGCGAACCTCGACGGCGGCGAACTCCGGCGGCTGGGCTGGGGCTCGGGTGGGCTTGGCGGCTCGGGGGTGGCCGCTATTTAAAGGCGCCCCCGAGCGGAGTCCCGCTCGGGTACGGCCCGGTAAGGCGGTTCGTTTTTTTTAATAAAACATTACGCGCAGAAAAAAATCAAAAGAAGTACTAAACGGACTCCAAAAATCCCGAAATAAATTTCCCCGGCTTCTAAAATCAAGCCGGATTTAATGAACATTTATTTGGGGCCTAAATGCAATTTTGAGAAACGCGCATTTTTTCTAAATTCAAATAAGAAGGCGAAAAACTCCAAAATAAAATCTTATTTGATTTTATTATTAAATCTTCATTATTTCTTTATTTTGGGAAAGTCATTTTATTCCCTCTCACATATTTTTGTAATAGAAATAATTGAAGATAAAATAATTAAAATCAACGATCCTATTTTCAAAATTTGAGAAAACTCAAATATGAAAATAACGAAAATCCCCAACTCTCCCCGTGGGTCCTTGAGTTGTGTAGAATTTCTAGGATCGAGCAAAATGCAAAGAGAATGCAATGAAAAATATGATATGCTATGATGCTCTATGTATAACATTCCAAATTGAAAATTTGGGATGTTACAGAAATGGAGCCATGCCTACGAACAACATCGATCAATTATATATTTTTTCTTTATTTGTACACCTTCTCACAACTTTGTCTTCAGTTGTGATGTGAATATTGGCGCTGATCTGTGAACCATTGAGATGCATTATCCATGGTAGTTTCATTTGTATTTGATGGAATGTTGTAACGAGATAATCTCGAGGCAAGACACATGAATCCCAAGTTGAAACCTTTTTTTTCCTCAAGGGAACCGAAGTTGAAACCTTCATAGCATCACAGTACAATTTCATCAAAATTATGCGTACATATAAACAAATTACGAAGGATTGATAGCAATGCCGTAAACAATTCAACTTCGCTTTCACGACATGTTGGACATCCTTCATCGGCTCCACCGCCATGCGCAATATTGAGTGAACAACACAACTTCAGGGAAAGATTCACCCCGGTCATTGTGCCGCAGTAGTAATGACTAGTGAGCAGTCAAATCATAGAGCCCCACCTTCGCCACAGTAAGTTGCTCGGACGAAGCAACCATCATTTCTTTGTTCCTTGAATCCGCTGGTACTCCCATATTCCCACAGTAATAAGTTGCTCGGGCGAATCAACCATCACTATATCCGCTCACGTGTTATGACCACATGAGCTATCCATTCAGATTGCATGTTAAAAAAAAGGTCGATAACTAATGCGGCAAACTTCCAAAAAAAGAAAAGAAAACTAATGCGGCACCTCGGGCCAACGCGGCCACATCGCATTTTGCACAAGAAATTACACACCATGTTTCGTTGACATGTGGTCCCGTTCCAACATATCAGTGAGACGACGGCGAGTAGTAGGAGTATTTCCGAACCAACGTCTAGGCCGGGGCGCCCCTTTGTGAACCGTGGCAAACTGGCAACCGTCCACCGACTCTTCGCCTTTCCCTCTCGATTTGGAACTGCTATCGCATGCTCTTCCTCTACCTCCTCCATAATTGTACGTGCATTGCAACAGGTTATCAGATGAGGCCAGTCAACAATAGTACTCCCTCCGTTCCTAAATGTAAGTCTTTGTAGAGATTTCACTATGAACCATATACGGATGTATATAGATGCATATTAAGTGTAGATTCATTCATTCTCGCTCTGTATGTAGTCCACCTAGTGAAATCTCTATGAGACTTATATTTAGGAACGGAGGAAGTAGTACACTATTTGTACTAGCTTCAGATGCTTCACGCAGCGTCGGCGGGTGTTTTCTTTGTAGCCATATTGTACTACGTAACTTGAGACCTCGAATCCTCGATACTAGTACTATATAGTAAGTAGTAGGAGTAGTAGGGTGGCATGGGCCAGAACAAGCATTCACGTCTAGGAGTACGGCACATGCCACCAGCACGACTTCCATCTGACACCATATTTCTTGGAATCCGTGCTAGAGCAATCTCTTCAACCTCATCGTTTCTCTAACTCAGCCATCACGCGGCGGGCGAGGTGGGGGTTTGCCGATAGTCGGTTTCCTCAACTGTGGTCCCACTTGTAAGGCCAACTCCAACGCTCTATCAATATATGGATGTACTCTTCTTCGCAATACAAAAACTTGCATCCATTCTACTCCCTGGTTGCACAATACATGCCTTCTATTTGTCAAAATATATATGTATCTAGACATGTTTTAGTATATAGGTACATCCATGTTTGGACAAATGGAAGTCAAGTATTTTGGAACGGAGGGAATCTGAATAATTTTTAAGTTAGCACAACTAGTCTAATCCGAGAGCACAACCAAGATTTGGTCGAGTTCTTCCTCCTTTTGCCGACACGTGGGACATCCAAAGATCCAGTCGTGTCATGAAAGAAAATAGAGTGGTAGTTGAATCTACGAGATGTGCATCTTGGGTTAAAGTGTAAATAGAATCTTACTACTCTTGAGTAACTCCAAAAGCGGCCACCGAAGATCTTTATTGGATTTGTTTTTCATCACCAGCACGTCGAGGTGAAAGATGTGCAGGTTCAGTGGGTCCTCTTGCGTTTTCGCTGACATGTGGGGCCGCATGTGAGCAAACAGACGATGGGCTCCGTGCGTCCACTGACTGGCTGAGAAGAGAGATAGAGGAGGGCTGAGCACGGACTGCAGGAAATTTGTTCTACGTAACCAGCACCTTGATATTCGCGTGTGGTTGTTTCTATAATAAAAAAAGGAGGTACCCCTACTTATGTTACTCCCACTACGCCTAGCCTAAGGTTAGAAGGTGACCTTGCGCTTGGCTATTCGCCTCTTTCGGAAGTCGATGGTTCTACAGTAGTGCTTCTGGCAAACTGACACCAAATGAACTGCTGCACGTCCACCGCTTGTAAGCAAAAGTTTCTCCTCGTGCTACGAGCCACCACGAACGCGTTGGCGAGGGAGAAGGCGTAGTCAAGCTTCTCGTAGTTCTGCGATTTGACAGGACACATCAAAGTTATTTACTAGTAGTACGTACTCTCTCCAAAAAAGGGCTGACCATGTCATTGCTACCATCCTGTGCTCCATCGTTGAGTACGTGCACTATTCACGTGCAATCGAGGAGAAAAAATATTGCGTGGGTGCCAACAAAGTGCATGACTCACTTACGAAAAAGGGTTTCCCCCCGCTTCCCCCCCTCCCCCCGCACGACTCACTTACGCACTTCTTATCTGATTATATCCATTTTCTTGCATGTCACGTGCACCTTGATGCTAGATGTCTCACGTGTTGGGAAAAGGATGAACAACGCTCATGTAAAAGAAAAAAGTTGAAGATCATAGATTCCCGATGACCGAGGAGGAGCAAGGAACCTCGTGGTGGAGCGTCTGCAAGGAACCTTGCGTGTTTTCCCCTGTTTTTTGCCGCCTGCCACCTATAAACAACTAAAAGAACATGAACTTTTCGCTAACCACTAGAAACGGTACATCGGGATGCTAAGTTGAAGATGTTTTATACTCCCTCCGTTTCCAAATATAAGTCCTTTTAGATATTTCAATAAGGGACTACATACGAAACAAAATGAGTGAATCTACACTCTAAAATATGTCTACATGCATCCGTATGTCGTAGTCTATTTGAAATGGCTAGAAAGACTTATATTTAGGAACGAAGGGAGTAGTTTATATTGAATTATTGATAACCACGCAACAAGCCACGCATGTACAGGACGCATGCAGCCACGCATGTACGCAAGCCAACGCACTAACTCCATCCGATCCAACTCATGCACATACGCGAACAGCATGGAGCACACAATGCACGTACACAAGACGTGCATGCACACACGCTCGGCCGCAGAATGCACGTGAATAACACATGCATGCGCACACACTCGGCTGCATGAAGGCATGCACCATCCGCGGTGATGTCTGGTTCGTCGTGCTACGGCGAAGCTCGCACGCAACGGTGCATACGCATCTCTTGCGGCACCTCTTTACCGTCGTTGCTCAACTACTAGTCGGAGACGAAGACGACCGCAGCCTCGGCCTTACAGCTAGCACCAATGGAAAAACACGCACGCTGCACGCACACGAGCACATACGGAGTGCCCACGACGTGGTGGTGGTGCGTCCCCAGTCGCCTCTACTCCTTCTGCGCACATTGTCTATCAAGGCGGCTGCATGCTAATGATGATGTGGGTGAGATCTTCTAGGACTCAGATGATGATGAGGAAAATTATGAGACACAAGGTGACGTACACCGTCAAGGTCCACGGTCAAGGGGGTGCTAGTAAGTTCTTAGATGTGCTTAGAGCAAGTACAATAGAGCTGAGTCGGCGGGCTATAAGGAATAAACTATAGTATATTTCTGCTTAGTTGGAGGAAAGAGAAGAGGAGATAGAAGGTAAGCGGGCTCTTCGTGAAGAGCCAGCTCTAGCACGTGCTCCTAGGAACTTTGGGAGAATGAAAGGTGGGTCACAGAACAAAAAAGTAGTAATACACTCTTTTGATCTACTATTGTACATATTTTCCCCTGTAGATGACATGGAACTGGCTTATAGCCAGCAGCTGGCTATACTATTAATGCTCTTTAGATGAGGTGCTAAGTGCATTAAATGGCTTAGTAACTCAAGTCTTCAATGCATAGGTGCTTAGTTTATTGGTGCCACATCATATTTTATGCCTACGTGGCGTGCTTAGCGACTATACATGGTGGATCACCGGGAGAGGCCAAGGCTGGTCATAGTGGGGAGTAACTTGTACTATAACATATTACTATGTTACTCTAAACATCTCTATAAACCGGAAAGGAGGGAGTAGTAACATAGACTAGTGTCATATGCAGAGTATGGGAGCACATGATATTTCCCCGTCCGGACCGATACCAAGTTGGCTTCTCACCTTCTTGGCCCAACAAAAACCCCTCCCCCTCCCGCGCGCGCTTCCGCCGCGCTAGCTGAGCCCGCCGCTCCACATTGATGGCAAGTCAGGGCGACGCGACCTCTCACTGCTTCCGCCGTTGAAGCGGCACGCCGACCGAGGGCACCGCCCGCTGCACGCCCGACATTTCAGACTACACAGTGGATAGTAACTTTAGAGCAAGTACTACAATTAGATGACATAAGCAGGCTATAAGGATTTAAATATAGTATTTGTGCTTAGTTGAAGGAGAGAGAAGAGAAGCGGATTGTAAACGTGTAGCCGTTTGTACTCCAACATACTTTGTGAGACAAAAGGTGGGGCCATTATTAATGATATTGTATTTATACTAAAGGGACTAACGGACGCCTTAATTAATCCTTTTTATTAGACAAACCTTGGTGGGGCTATTATTGACTTTTTTTGAGCTATTATTGACTTGGACGTGGGGTTTGGGGGCCAAAGGCCTACTATTATACTTTCAGACGACCGACCGACATGCTCTACCCTAGCCTCCATTGTATCATATGGTTTCGCACCGTTCGAGATCTTAGCGCCGCCACGCAATTCTTCTCCAGCCCTCCTTCCGGGCGTGCACCGTGAGAAGGGACAGCATTCCTCGAACCCCGCCTTTCGTGATCACAGACGGAGAGGGGCGATCAGGTTTTGGGGAGCACACTCCTGGATCTTGCCAGCGACGAAGTTCCTCAACGACAACCTTCTTCGCCGACCTCGGTAACCTCTTCATCAATGACATGAGTGACAACATCAACCACATCGGTTCTGCTCAACAGACAAGATGTGATTCTGTCCTCCTGGTTTAGTCCGCATCATTACTTTGATGTTTGCAATTGTCGTCATGATCTATTTACTGTTGTTTCGGATTAAATCTCATACTAAATTGCTCATATATTCAACAATCCAATCCAAAAACCTGATCACAGGCAATTTACTCCGAGTGGTTTTGCTACGCTTTTGAAGCCGCCTACTTTTAAGGGGGTGCAATATAAAAGGTGGCGCACAAGACCAGTATATTGGTTTAAGATCATGTACTGCTATGACGCCACTGGGTAAGCCTGAGGGCGATCTTAATCCTACACAGCAGGAAGCTTTTCAGAACATGGATACCCTCTTCAAAGCCACCCTGCTGAGTGTTCTTGACGATTCCATTGTGGATTCATATATGTCGTTTGACAGCGGTAAAGACATGTGGGCTGCGCTCGAGGCCACGTTTGGGCCCTCGGGCGCTGGCAACGAGTTGTACGTCATGGAGCAATTATGTGACTACAAGATGACTGATGAGCGCTCTGTTGTTCACCAGACTCATGAGATCTGATCACTCTCTAAGGAACTTGAGTACTTTAAGTGTGTGTTGCCAGCAAATTTGTTCTTTGGGACCATCATTGCCAAGCTTCCACCTTCGTGGAACGCTTTTGCTACTTCTCTGAAAAACAAGAGACATGAGTTTTCTGTTTCGGATCTCATTAGCACTCTTGATTTTGAGGAGAAGGCGAGAGCAAAAGACACACGTGCTTGGGTCGCTGAGGGAGCTTCTAGTGCCCACATGGTACACGAGAAGAACTTCTAGCCCAACCAGCCCCAAAACAACAAGAACAAATCTCAGGGGAAAGGCAAGTTTGATGCAAAGAACAAGCCGTCACATTCTACTTACTTCAAGAAGAATTCTCATAACGGGAAGGGATACAAACCTCAATTTTGGTAGCACCGCACAAAATTTATATGGCTGCATCTACCTACTGTCAGCTAACCTCATGGTGCTCCAGGTATTCCTACATTTGTAACTAGGTACAATGACCACCGCAAGATAAAATTTGCTTATTCGTACGTTGACTTGCTGAATGCAGTGCAGAACGATCCTGTCATGTGTGGAGGAGCAAACAAGCAGTGCAGCCAAAGGTGGAAATCAACCAAGGACTTATGAAATTATATGTAATCTTCCCCAGGCAGGTCAGTATCCCCTTCGTCCAGATGATCGTGTTTTTTCATGCCGAGCTATTGATATGTGCTACTGTTTTGCAACACCGTTTAAGTATAGCTACTGCTTTTCCTATCTTTTCAGATTCAGGACAATGAATATGATATCGAGGAACTGCACAATATGGACCCATGTTGATTCATTTCTATTGCCTCATGTGTTTGCAGCAAATGTGTCAAAGATCAATTGCAAGATGAGGCAGGTAGCTAGCTGTGGAGTTGCCAACATGCTCAAATTGCTCGCAACATTGAGAAGAAACAAGCATGCCCAGGAAATTAATGCGTGCGCAGGGAGGTCCTTTGCTCAGAGAAGCATCGACCGATTTTCTTTATTTCCACACCTTCTCACAACTTTGTATATTGGTTATAGTATGGTGAATCATTGAGATGCATAGACATGCTGAACTTTTGTTCTTGAATGTTAGTTTAATGTGAGTGTATACGCATCCAAGACCGCATCCTCTAATTTGGTGGATGCACACAGGAGAAAATAAATCTCCTTAATTTACTCCATAACCACCCTATTAAATAGGCCTAGTAACAAACCAGGTGCATGCAAGGTGGCGGGCGGCACATGCATCCTGCATGCTTGGCTGGGCCACCAAGCCCATGCGCCCGGCTCCAATGCAAGAACGCAAAATAAGAGAGCGGTTCTTGGGAAAAAGCGAGTAGTTAGTGCAGCGGGCCTTATAAGCACGAACAGCTCGCTCTCCCGCCTGCCTCCCACCCAATTCCCCGCTCCCCAATCTTCCTCACTCGCCCGTAAAACCCGCTCACCTTCTTCCTCACTGCATGTAAAACGCATGCTCCTCTTCTTCCACTCCTACAGAAAACCCCAGCCCTCCTTCTTCCCCACTCGCACTGCCACTAGGCTCGTCTCTGGCTACTCTGCTCAAACCCGTGAGCTCAGCGTGACACCCACAAGGAAAATGGAGTCGGCTGGCCCCAGTGCCAAGAAGATGAAGCTCCCGCCAGCGGCGATGCCGGTTATAGATTCCGCACCCGGTAGCGCGGGGAGAAGCGGCGAGCCCCCCCCCCCCCCACCCGGATCTGAGGAACCGGTAGAATCTCCGGTGGACCGCATCAGCGATCTCCCGGGCGTCATCCTTGAGGAGATCATCTCGCTTCTCCCCACCAAGGATTGCTGCCGCACACAAGTCCTCTCAACTCGGTGGCGCCCTCTATGGTGCACCGCGCCCCTCAATCTCGACTGTCGTCAGATATCTGCCCTTCCTGAATTTGATCTCATCAGAGCCATCGTCTCTTCTCACCAGCAGGGCCCCGTTCAATGCCTCTGCATCCCGACAAGCTACCTGCTGTCCATACCCGCAAGGTGGACGCTTGGTCGACATCCCTAAATTCGGAGAACTCCAGCGGTTTGAGTTCTACCATTACCACGAAAGTTTCATACCACGAACATACCAAGAATTCGTGCCCACACCACCGTTGTCCATCTCGCGGTTTTCCTCCTCTCTCCACACCGCCACCTTCGCCCGGTGCCATCTACCAGACGATCTGGTACAAATGCTTCAATTCCCACTGCTAAAAAAACTTTCGTTGTCGTGGTATTCTCACGGGGAGCTTGCGAGTCGACGGATGCCACAAGGGCTTAGTGTGTGGGTAAGACTGCTGTTGATAGGACCGGGAGCGGGTATGCGAGTAGCACGCGGTGGTTTACCCAGCTTCGGAGCTCTCCGGAGAGATAATACTCCTACCTCTTTGCATGTCCGAGTGTATCTGATATATCTAGTATAGAGTTGCTCCTCGAGTCAGATTCGAAACAGTGCCACGTGCATCTGGTTTCAGATATGCATGTATGTGGTATGGTGGCCGTTGCTCTTGGCGAATGGGTGTGCCTGGCATGTATGCATGCGTGTGAGCATGTGTGAGAGTGAGTCCATCCTCCCTGGATGGATGGATGTGTGCCCCTTTATATAGTGTGAGGCTAGCTTAGCATGTAAGCTATGTGGTGGTAGCGTTGGTTGTAAGCTACCTTGGGTAGCTTACAAACCAAGCTATATAGTGGCATGGCCTAGGCATGGTGCATGCCATGCTTGTCCCCTGGGGTACTTTATAAATCAGTACCCAGGGGACACGGTACACTGTAGATGACGTCGCGGTACGATCGTCCCGTCGGTGTCTTGTCGGTGTCGGGCTGCAGTCGGCAGCCGGCTGGTTGGCGCAGTCGGCAGCCGGCAGCCGGCCGGGCAGAGCAGTCGGACGGAGAGCCGGCAGAAGCGGCCGGGCAGCCAGACTGAGGGGCTTTGCTAGCCCCGATATCTTGAAATATCGGCTTGCCGTCTTCGGGGTATCCGTGTCCCATTACTCCGACAGTAGCCCCCAAGCCTCTGGGCAACTTGGCAAAGTTGGGCGGAGGTTTTTTGGCGAGTGTTCATGGAAATGATCATGAAAAAGACAAAGTTAGTCCACGCAGATATATCAAATATTTTCTTTTAGCATTGCAAGTTTTATGCGGAGGGTGCCGACTCGGTTTCGTTCGAGCCCTTCAATCTTTTTCATGTTCCTCCACTCTTTGGCTTATGCTCGCTAGCGGACGGCCATGGCGGTTCTTGATGTGGCGAGAGTGGGCCGCGGAGTGAAGTGTAGAATACTCAGACTCTGGGAGCAGATTCAACCGAGTAGATACTTGTAAGGAAACAGCCGGGTGGACTGAACCGTTTTTCTTTCCGGACGTTTTTCACGTGGGTGGCCTCCAGCGTTCACTCTTGCTAGCCGGACAGCCGCTCTGCGGTCTGTGACTAAGAGTGAGCCTTTGGTATCACAAGACGCTACTAGGTCGTCAAGGGAACAAACGTCTCGAATAGCTGCCAGCCTCGAAGTTAACTTCGGCTGGCGCCGGGGCAAACAGTGATGCAACTGTAATGAAATGTGAAGATAGCCGCCGAGCATCGATCGGGATTATTCGTGCTTGCGTGATGCAAAAATATGTGGGTGAGGAGCTCACAATGATTTTCGTGTAGTCGCGGTCGTCGAAGACAGCCGGCGCGACTCGGTGCTCGCGGAGCGCGCCGGCGCACCCGCTGGGTGTAGCCTTCGAGCCCCCGGGTGCTCGAAGGGGGGTCCCGGCCGGTCAGGCTCGACCGGCCAGGCGGCAAGGAGAACGCGGCCGAGCCGGCCTGGCACAGCCGGCCAGGCAGCGAGTCGTCTGGCAGCGCCCTCTTTCTTCTGCCGGCTGTCGGCAGCCGGACGCGGAGTCTCTCTTTTCTTTTTTCCGGCCGGCCCAAAGACTTTCCTTCAGCCGGCTAGCGGGCAGACGGCCTTTTCTTTTTTCTCTCCCTTTTTTTAAAGACGGGCTCCTCCTCCTTTCTTTGCAAAGCCGGGTAGCGGGCGTGTGGACCCGGCCTGTCCGGATGGCAGGAGCCGGCCGTCCGGGAAACCGGCACGACGCGGCCATCCGGGTGGCGGAGCCGCCACTTTTCTTTCTTTTCTTCGTCCGACTCCATGTGGGCATAGGACACTTCACTTTTTTTCTTCTTCTTTTTTTTACACAAGACGGCATCTTGAATTTTCTAGCCGGCTGTACGCGAGCAACCGACCTTTACTTCTTTCTTGTTTTATACCCGGCTGCATATGAGTGCGGCTAATCTGCACCCGGGCTCATCTGCACCGGGCTTAGAAAAAAATTCAAAAAATATACTAGAAATTTTTTAAAAATTCCAATTTTTTTTGTGCTGGTAGATAATTTGACGCATGAGGTGCGCCCCAAAATTCAACTCATTTGAGCATCTGAGCAGCTTTTGAAAAAAAAAACAAAATCAGGGCCTGTAAAAATGTGTACTGTTCATGCACTGTTTTGACCCCGATTTGTCTTTTTTGCCGAGAGCTACTCAGATATCCAAATAAGTTGAATTTTGAGGCACACCTCACGCGTCAAATTATCTACCACCACAAAAAAATTTGGAATTTTTGGAATTTTTCTAGTATGTTTTTTGAATTTTTTGCTGAGAGGGAGCAGATGAGCCCGGGCACCGTTCTGAGTTTTCGGCTGCATATACTCTTTTTCCAGCAATGTAGGGCGTGGGCGATCGACCCGGACCCGACCTGGCGCGGGCGGAGCCGGCCGGGGCGCGGGAGCCGGCGTCTAGCAGGCAGCGGCAAACCAACGCAAAGGCGGAGCCATGAGCCGGCCGGTGGACGCGGGAGACGGGCGCACGGGCACGGATGGCAAGGGCGCGAGCCGGTCCACGCGGAGGCCGGGCAAGCGGCCGGCGCGGCAACCCGGTGGCCGGGCGCGTGGCTGGCAAGGAGCAGTACGAGGCAGCGACCCGGCCTGGCGGGTGGAGGTCCGGAGCCCGCAGGATGGCGAGGAGGCGCAGGGCGCAGGGACGGAGCCGGCTCGCCAGAAGCCGGCCAGCAAGCAGTCGGCGGGCCGGGTGCGACGAGGAGCTTCGGATAGGTCGCGCGGGCGCTGGGACGGAGCCAAGGCCGGGTGCCGGCGACGGGCGGAGGCTGGCTGCGGGGAGGCTGGGAGGCCGGGCGTGGGGCAGGCGGGCGCAGGAGTGGGGGAGGCCGGAGGGTGACTCGGCCAGAGGCTGGATGGTGACGTGAAGTCGGCGCACGCGGGGTCGGAGTCGCACCTTGGAGCCGGCCAGGCGGGAGGCTAACCCGGCGCGCGGAGCAGGCGGCCCGGGCTCGCGGAATCGGCGCGGGACAGCCGCGGGAGGCGGCCGGGGAGTAGCCGAGCCAAGGCGGGCGGCAGGCGACCGCAGGCGGAGGTGGCCAGGCGGGGGCGGCCAGGCGGCCGCAGGGTCCAGAGTAGCCGTACCGCACCGGGGGACGCGGAGCAGGCGGCCCGGCGGAGCCAGCGCGCGGGCGGAGATCCCGGCCGCGGATGATGCCGGAGGCGGCGGGCAGGTGCAGAATGGCCCCAGGTGGCGGCGGGAGGCCGGCCGGGCGCGCGGGAGGCTGAGCGCGGGGAGGAGGCCGAGCGCGGCGGCGCTGGTGCGGGCGGACGCGGAGGTCGAAGGAGGCGAGGCCGTCCTCCGACGGGCGCGGGGAAGCCCGCGACGGGCGGCAGAGCAGCTGGGCGGCGCGAGGTCGGAGCCGTCGAGGCACACGAGGGAGCTGGGCGGAGTAGCGGCCCGCGCGGAGGTGCGTGCAGATGGAGCTTGATGGGGCGGGGGAAGCCGCGCGCCACGGGTGCGAGGGCGGAGCTCCTGCGAGGTCAGGTGGCCAGACGCTGACCACAGCCACACACACGCGGCCAGGCCATGGTCGCAGCTGGTCAGCGCCGCGGCCACGCAGCCGGCCAGCACCGTGGCGCCAGGTCAGGCAACAATATGTTCAGTTTAGTAGCAAACCGTGCTCGTGGGGTAGTCTGGGTGATGTACTGGTCGTATCCGACCCGCATCTGAGAAGAGTATAGCCATTATCTGGGACGCGTACGGGGAATGGTTTGTCTATGGCGTGGCTAATGGTTTGACCATTGTTTGACTCATATCTAGCTAGCTTGTATATGGTATATGGAGGAGCCAACGCGCGTTTCGGGCAGAGCAAGGCGCAACGCAGAGGGGAGCAAACGCGACGGGCGCGTGGATGAACGCGACTGACCGAAGCGAGGCCCAGCGCGGCGCGCGCGCGGACGGACGGCCGGCGTCGCAACGGTGGCGATGAAGAAGGCGGCGAGGCCGTCGACGAGGACGCGCCGTCCCGACGTCGCTTCCTCGGGCGGGTCAAGTCGAGCCCCCGAAGCGCCATCGGAGACGGGCGCATGACGCCGCTGGGCGAAGAAGATGGTCTGCCGGATCGCGAAACCAGCAGCAGCTGGTAGCATAGTAGTAGTACCACACCACGGTGGCGCCAACCGCCGTGGTATTCTCACGGGGGCTTAAGTCGACGGATGACACAAGGGCTTAGTGTGTGGGTAAGACTGCCGATAGGACCGGAGGCGGGTATGCGAGTAGCACGCGGTGGTTTACCCAGACTGGAGCTCTCGGAGAGATAATACTCCTACCGCTGCATGTCCGAGTGTATCCGATATATCTAGTATAGAGTTGCTCTGGAGTCAGATTCGGAAACAGTGCCACAGGCATCTGGTTTCGTATATGCATGTATGTGGTATGGTGGTCGTTGCTCTTGGCCGAATGGGTGTGCCTGGGCATGTATGCATGCATGTGAGCATGTGTGAGAGTGAGTCCATCCTCCCTGGATGGATGGATGTGTGCCCCTTTATATAGTGTGAGGCTAGCTTAGCATGTAAGCTATGTGGTGGTAGCGTTGGTTGTAAGCTACCTTGGGTAGCTTACAAACCAAGCTATATAGTGGCATGGCCTAGGCATGGTGCATGTCATGCTTGTTTCCTGGGGTACTTTATAAATCAGTACCCAGGGGACACGGTACACTGTAGATGACGTCGCGGTACGATCGTCCCGTTGGTGTCTTGTCTGTGTCGGGCTGCGCATTCGGCAGCCTACCGGTTGGCGCAGCGGCACGGCGTACCGTCGGGCAGAAATGGACGGAGAGCCGCGAAGCGCCGGGCAGCGGTGACCGAGGGGCTTTGCTAGCCCCGATATCTTGAAATATCGGCTTGCCGTCTTCGGGGTATCCGTGTCCCATTACTCCGACATTCGCTTGTGGTGGTTTATCAGTCGGAGGCCTCACTGCACAGCATCATCCACTCCAATTGCCCTGCCCTGAAGCGCTTGCTGATTGTTTTGGAAATAGAAACCGGTATCAGTTGTCTCCAAATAAAGTCACCTCGCCTTAAAAGCATTGGAATTTGTTTTAAAGGACAGCATCTCATCATCGAAGATGCCCCTTCACTTGAAAGGTTGCTCCTTCATAGTTGTTATACACCTTCAGAAATAACTGTCGTCTCTGCGCCCAAACTAGAGACCTTGGGTGTAATTCGTGACCCGCTTAATAATCACAAGGAGTTGGTGTTTGGCTCCTCACTTTTCAGGTACCGTATATTATCATCTACACATTTGTAATCATATGCTGCATTTTTCATTTGTGTGCATAAGTTTTATATAAACTTGGAGTACACTTTGGGTACTAATATTATGTTATATGCTCAATGAAGAGTTCGTCCATTGATAGCCTATCAATGCTGCTGGATTCTGTCAAGATCATATATATCAGAATGTATAGTTTTGATCTGGACATAATTATTGGCTTGCTGCGATGCTTTCGATCTTTGGAGAATTTATACATAGAGGTGATGATTTCATGCACATTGAAAGCCCATATTATATTGTACTAGAATTAACTATTCAGTTGTCGTTCTTTCGACATACTCTTTTTTCAGATCTTAACTGTTTTCAATCTTCATGTCTACTTAGGGAGAACCACATGGAGAAAAACATATAACCAATCGTTGGCGTAATAAGCACAAGGATTTTCTCAGTTCTCATGACATTCGCTTGAGGATCGATAACGATGGGACGATATGCATCCAACCAGGCAAACAGAAGCTTTGTCACATTCTTCCTGTTGAACGCGAGGTTACTATTGTCCATGAAGCTGAATTTTTACAGCAAGAGATTTCTCACGGACGAACATGTTGAACAACAAAAAAAAGAAGTTTCAGGTGGACAAATAGGCTTCCAAACATGCTCGGCTTATATTTACAATAAGTTGTAGACATCCTGAAATAAATTTTTTTGCACAGGATGTTGATTTTATGGATCAGACCGATCCATTTGTTTGTGACTACAAAAAAGAGTGGTTGGCTTTTTGTACCATTTGTATGCTTGAGTTGCATGTTGTTGCCCTCAGACTCTCCACTCCGCCACTACACCGCCAAGATCTTCCATGGCTGATGTTCGCTCCGCCCGAGGCCTTGCTGCCGTTTCTCCGCCTTTGGTTAGCTCGATGTCCCGTCATTGCCTCGACGTTGTCAACATAGTCAACAACCAAGAGGAATTAGGAGATGACTGTGACGTGGAGGAGGTCGATGAGGGACCCACCAGGTCATTGCATTTCGCAAGCAGGTGCCTCGTTATTACAAGCCAAAAAAAACTTCCTCCTAATTGTTTGACAACTAGGTTCCACGCCATTGTCAATGTAGTCAATAAATGAGAAAATTACACAACGAGCAGATAACACCAGGGACCCAGTAGCTCACCCAGTTGTTTTTCATTTCAGAGATGGAGCTCAACTGCGCGATGTGCTAGGGCTGTGGCCCGTCTAGCCCACGCTTACGCTTTTATTAAGCACATGACGAGCCTAGTTGATATATTTTTTCTTTCTGAAATTGGCTAGCCCAGTTCTTTTTTTTGGAGAATACCAAAACCGAGGCCTACTTGCTTTTCTCAGCCCTGCTGGGCTGCAAATCTTTCAAGACGAGGAGGTATGTAAGTTGTAAGAAAACGGGCTATAAGTTGTAAGAAATGGGCTGTAAATTTTTAAACCAAAGCCAACCAGCAATTGCATTAAAATATCATTTTTTTCAGGATTTTTCTACTCTCTACTCTTATAAAAACCAAAGCCAACTGGCAATTACATTAAAATATCATCTTTTCTCCCACAAGATAAACTACTCATACAAATGCATCTTCATGTTCCGTAAATCTAACGGGCATCTTGCTAGTTAAGATTCTAAATTTCATTCATTTTTTATGGAGAATTGTTTTTTGAATTTTATTTTGATATAATTTTTGAAAATTATTTTTAACGTGACTCAAATTTCGTGATTAAAAGAGTTCGGACCCCACCGAAATATGCAAAATTTCATTGAATTTTTAGCAAAGGCCTGTAATATATGGTCTGTAATGCTAATAAAAAGAATATGGGCTTCAAATATCCTTAAGAATTAGCAAATGGGCTGTAAATTATTGAAAATAATGGCTAATGGGTTGTATGATGTTTTCCACAGATTTGGAGTCCGACTTCTGGGCCTACTAGGTTGACGATGATGCTGTCCTAAATTTTTTTTGACGCGTACACAAGGCTTTGGCAACTTAGTCAACACACAGCAGTGACTGTTGGATGTCCATCCAACGGCCGTCGTGCTTCTACAATCTCTGATCTTCCTGCTCCAGCCGCCCAAACCAGCACCGGCGGGACTGCCTGCTCCCTCCTCCGTGGTCAGGCCTTTGCCGCCAGGCCATCCCTCTAACCACCCACACATCATGTTATTTTCCGGCGACGTCAGCCTCACCCCGCAGCCGACCAGTCAGCGCTTGTTCTCCCCTCAGCGTGGGCATCGCTACGGTGGCTTTGCCGGCTCCGGGTGGTTCTCTTCCTGGGCCTCGCCCTTTTCTACCACGTTTGTGCTCTCGGCTCGGCGAGGTCAACATGATCAACAAACAACAGCCATCGGAAGAGGCTGACAGTAGGGGCCCACACAGGAAAATGCCTCCTTATTACGCGCAAAATAATGATTCCTCCACCTGATAGCTGTGACCCACCTGAAGGGTCTCAGATTTCGCGAAAAAACGCTCCCCACTGTCACCTGACCCACCGGAAATGCCTCCTTATTACGCACAAAAATGAATACTCCCCGCTAGCTGGGACTCACCTTGGTGGGAGGCTGACTTGTGGGCCTACTAAGTTTACGGGGACGGAGGGCTTTGTCAACTTAGTCAATATGAACGATTCTAGCTCCAGTGACCGTACGATGTCCATCCAACGGCCGTAGTGCTTCTTCAACCTCTGGTCTTCTTGCTCCAGCCGCCCAAAGCAGCGCCGGTCGTGCCGCATGCTCCTGCCTCCCGTGGTCGGCTGTGATGCCACGGAGGCCTCACCGCCCCCTACTACTCCCACCGCTGGCCAGGCCATCCCTCTACTCACCCACACCCCCTGTTATTCTGCGCGACGGCAGCCTCACCCTCGTACTCCTCTTCGCGTGGGCATCCACTGATGCGTCTTCCCCGGCTCCGCGTCGTCCCCTTCCTAGGCCTCGCCGTCGTCCACCACCGTGGTGCTCTCGACGCGGCGTGGTCAATGTGGTCAACGACCGACTCCCATCGGAAGAGTACTGCGGCGTGGAGAGGTCGATACTGGGTCCATGGCGGCCGCAAGGAAGTGCCTCCTTATTACGCGCAAAATAATTATTCCTCCGCCTGACAGGAGGGACCCACCGGACGGGCCACCGTATTTCACGAAAAAAACGTTTCCCCCTGACTGCTGGGACCCACCAGCTACATCTTCGCACGCAAGGAAGTGCGTCTGGGCAAAAAAACGATTCGCCCCCCTAACTGCTGGGACCCACCAGCTACATCTTCGCATGGAAGGAAGTGCCTGACAGTCGGGGCCCACCTGGTCGAAGCATACATAGCGTTGTCATTCTGGTTGCGAACGTGTACGTACATATATACTAGTCGATGTAGAGGCGCGCACGTGTCGTAGTAGAGGCGCGCACGTAGCATGTACACGCACGCACAACAGCCTGTGGTGCAAGAAAGAAAACTGCCACGTATGTGTACATACGGCGGGTCTCTAACGCCTATCGCGCATATGTACATGGCTGGGTCGGAACGGAGAAACAACATCGTCGCCGTGTTCATGGGGAGCCAACCGGCTGGGTCGGAACGGAATGCGTGGTTGTGTTCATCGGGAGGGCTTGGACGGAACAGTAATGGAACGAGGCTGGCGCATCAAGACTACGGAGGAAACGGACCTCCCACGCTCGAACGGGGTCCTGTTGATCGGGAGGTGTGGCGCATCGCAAAACGGAGGAAACGGACCTCCCACGGTCAAAACGGGGTCCTGTTGATCGGGAGGGTGTGGCACCGAAAACGGATTTAAACGGACCTCCTACGGTCAAACGGGGTCCTGTTGATCGGGAGGGTGTGGTGTACCGCAAAACGGATTTAAACGGACCTCCCTACGGTCAAACGAGGGTCCTGTTCATCGGGAGGGTGTGGCGACCGCAAAACGGACTCCACGGGATACTGTTCATCTCCACCGTCGACCTCCTCTAGCCTCCACGGGCTACCGTCGACCTCCTCCAGCCTCCACGGGCTCCTCGCTCATCTAGCCTCCACCGCGCGCTTACTCCACCGCCACTCGCTCAACCACCCCTCCACCGTCTCATCGCTCATCCAGCCCTCCACACCACGAGGTCCTGTTCAACCACCCCTCCACGGGCACCCTCCACCGTCTACTCGCTCATCCAGCCTCCACCACACCACGGGTCCTGTTCATCCAGAGGCAACGCCACCGCTCATTGTTCATCCAAACCGCCCCGCAATGCTCACTGTTCATCCAATCGATCGGCTTCGCTTAGCGGCGATGGCGAAGAATCGCTTCGATCGGGTTCGATTAACAGCCATCGATCGATCGCCGGGTTCGCAGAACGCTGTAGCTCAAGTGCAATCACTGGTTCGATTAGAGCCCAACGCCTCGCCGGGTTCGATTAGAGCCAACGCCGCACACACGCAGCTGCAGACGTGTATGAGAGAACGCAGCATCGCCGCCCCGACCTCCCACCGTAATCGGGAACTAACCGAAATTTTCCTCCCCCTCGCTTCTACCATGGTTTTTTCCGTCATGTACGGCCCAAAGAATGTCATGCAGCTGAGTCTCCGGCCCGCCCAGGACGAAAAGCCCATTTTCCGTCATGATTTTTGTCATAGAAGTAGGAGCCCACCACATCTATGATGATACCGGGTTTTGTCACAATTATCGTCATATAAGTGTCATATGTATGACAGAAAAAAAATTCATTCGGCCCAAAATGTTACGGATGTGTCTTTTCTGTAGTGAATATGTCTTCACAAAGATCTGCATGCCACCACAGAGGTGCCTTTCCGAGTCCTGGCCCCACGCTGATGATGGCGCCGGGGGCCGTGGGCTCAAGGGTGGCTCGCTCTGTTGGTGCGAGGCGAGCTGTCCCGGCAAGGGTCTTGCCGGGGCCGCTGAGGCCGCCCGGCAAGGGTCTTGCCGGGGGAACCTGCTTCGTCCCTCTGCTCTTTGTGGTCTTGGCCTTGGCGTTGCTTTTATTGTCTTGGGCTTCGATCTTACCTTGGCTCACCTCCCTCGTTCTGCTTGGTGTGGCCGTGGGCGCGACTCTGACTGCCCGTACAAAAGCGTGACACGTTGTTTTTTGTACAAAAAGGGGTACAAAAATGCACCCCTATTTTTGTACACCGACAGGAGCCCCAGGCCTGGACCACACATAAGCGTGACACGTTGTTTGGCCAGGCCCAAAACGGTGCGCGGGCAGGTGGGGCGGTTTTTACCGTGGTAAGATTCTTCGCGCGCTCCGCCTCCCACGACCCGCGCGCGTGGCACGGCGTGGAGGGGTGTGCGTGACGTGGGTGGCATGCGTGGGGCAGTTTCCACATGCATGCGTCACATCACAGTAAAGAGGCAGCTCGCCCCCTCCCTGTAAAAGGAGGGAGGCGCGGAGGCGCGGCTCATTTACTGAGCGGGGCCGGGGTGCGGTCTTCAAGGCGTCCTCTCCCCACGATCACGAAGTGGGGAGAAGTCACCTCATCCGTCCCTCAGTCCTGCACGTCTGCCACGCGTCTTTCATGTGCTTGGGGTGGCAAAAGGTGGAGGCGGGAAACCGGGCCGTCGCTGGTTGGGGCAGCGGGTCGGTCCTGATTCCCTGCGCCTCCGGTGTCTGGATTGGCCGAGCGGGGCGGCCGAGCCTCAACCCTGTTCCTTTATGAAGAGGGGGAATGGGCGATGGCATCCCGCATTCTTCCATCTTCTATCTCCCCCTACTTCTGCTTCTTCCTCTCACCCGCCATGGAGAAGGGGAATCCTGGTCCCTCGACGGTGGCGGCGAGGGTCGCCGCCGACAACAAGATCCCTCCTCCTCCCGAGCCCGTGGTGGTGGAACCGACCGCGAGGAAGGGAGGGCGAGGCCATGGGCGAGGCCGGGCAGGCCGTGGCGCCGGGGAAGAGGAGAGGAGGCGGCCACGGCCTCACCCCGCCAATGATGCCCTTCCCGATGGAGGGCCACGTTTAAGACCAGCCTTGCGAGTTCTTCATCAGGCTCCGCCAGCCCCCGCATCGTCGTCTTCGTCTCCCTACCCCATTCGCTCGGGTGATGGAGCGCGCCCCGCCCCAGACCCTCAGGTTGCACATGAGGGGCTGTGGGAACGGGGGCACGCGAGTCGACGTCGACTTCCCGGCTCCTCGAGTTATGTATCTCCACTATGGATGGAAGACGTCATCAAGCATCCACAGCTCGACGGGGCCTGGCCCTCTACTTCTAATTAATGAGGACGGCCTGCTTTCCGTCAAGGTCTTCGGAGAGTTTGGAACTCGTCTAAAATGCTGCGTGGAGAGCTCCT
This sequence comes from Aegilops bicornis, assembly GCA_021605145.1. NCBI lineage: Eukaryota > Viridiplantae > Streptophyta > Magnoliopsida > Poales > Poaceae > Aegilops > Aegilops bicornis. Next base: position 148,902,787 of record CM038671.1, on the reverse strand, counting down.
CTGATGGATATTCTGACGATGAAAGCTCGTCCTCGAGCGAAAGCGGCGAGGGGGACAGCGGGGACGAGTCCGACTAGGCGCCGGACGTCCCGCACCTGGGCGGGTGCGGCAGCAGCAGCAGCAACATCTGCACCTGGCCGCTCCTCCGGTAGGGTTTAGCCGGGGGCGGGGCCAGCTCCTTGAACTTCTCGGGGCCGTCTCCTTGGGCGGCTGGCGTCGGGAGGTTGCGGAAGAGGAAGAGGACGGGCGGCAAGGCCGTCAACTCGGAGTACGCGGGCACCGATGCCTTCATCGCGTACTGCCGGTCCTGCCGCCTCGTCTTCCAGCTCCTTTCCCGGCACCGTCATCACCGGCCCGCCCGTGGGCGGTCACCGATGTGTTCTCTTGGTGCTTTCTGTTGCTCGTAGCTCACCTAGGCACCCCTTTTGCCCACTCGCCTCCTTGACCTGCCTCCTGAGGAGAGGGACAAGAAAGGGATTACGGGCACCTTATCTCTTTTTTCAATCTGTAAGCCTGCAGGCCTTGTTGAATTCAAACCTTGTAATCCCCTTTGTCCATGTTTTTTTCATTTCGTACGAACTGTACCTGTACGGGATGTTTTTTAATGAAAAAGGGATGCTTGCCGGGCTTTTCGTTCGTGGGTAAATCCCGCGACAAGGAGTAAATCCTCATTATTTGTTTAAGATAAGTGTTTTTTGCCCGGCAACAGGCCTTGTCGTTCCCCCACTCCGTTCGACCGTTCTCGCGCTCTTGGCGGAGGCAGGGAAGAAGTAGGCTTCAGGCTCCTTGTTCTACCTCCTTGCTGTCGTGGCTACAACCAAATTTGGACCCAGGAAATAGTCCTTAGGTATAGGGTAAAAGGGAGCACGGTAGCCTAGAGATAAAAACGAGGCTTCACATGCCCCAGTCCTATTTCGAAATGCATGACAGGGGATAAAAAGACTTATCTGGATCTGCAACCCCCGGCAGTCTTATCTTGCCGCGGTTGGATCCCTGAATTTGCAGCCCCCGGCAACTCTGATTTGCCGGGTCGGGATGCCGATCTGTTTCCTTTCTTCCAAGTAGCTCAGTAGAAGTGCTCATGTGCCCTGCGAACCAAAAAAGTACAGAAGAGGAACAGATAGACGCGCACTCGACCTCTAAGCTAGGGGTTAGTCGCTGCTGAGCACTATGAACCCTAACCGAGGAAGAGACTCGACCTAGCATGCATGCTATGACTTAGGGCGCCAACGCTTCATTTATTTATGCTCAGGGTCTGCGCCTGGCTCTGTACAAAGGGTCACATGCCTTGCCGGCAAAGCTTGTACAAAAGGTGGCTTGCCGGGGTCAGGACGCCGGTCCATTTCCTTTCTTCCAAGTAGCTCAGCAGAAGTGCTCATGTGCCCTGCGAACCAAAAAAGGACAAAAGAGGAACAGATAGACGCGCACTCGACCTCTAAGCTAGGGGTTAGTCGCTACTGAGCACTATCAACCCTAACCGAGGAAGAGACTCGACCTAGCATGCATGCTATGACTTAGGGCGCCAGTGCTTGATTTATTTATGCTTAGGGTCTCGCTACCGCTCTGCATAAAGGGTCACATGCCTTGCCTAAGCAAAGCTTGTACAAAAGGTAGTTTGTCGGGAGGCCCGGCAAGCCGCCACTTTATGGGTAAAACTTATGAAGATGCTCGATGTTCCAGGAGTTGCTCACTGGACGGCATCTTCGGTCTCTGCCGGACCGCACCAGTTCGGTGACTCGTATTACCTGATAAGGGCCTTCCCATTTTGACGTCAACTTGTTGGAATTCTTGGCCGACTGAACGCGCCGAAGAACAAGGTCGCCTTCCTCAAAGCTTCGGGCATGAACCTTGCGGCTATGGTAGCGGCGCAAGGCTTGCTGGTAGCGTGTTGCTCTCACAGCCGCCCGAAGACAATCTTCCTCAAGGAGCGTCGCGTCATCTTGGCGCAACGGCTCTTGCTCAAGCTCATCATAAGCGAGCACTCGAGGTGACCCGTATACGAGTTCCGTGGGGAGAAATGCTTATGCCCCGTATACCAGAGCAAAAGGTGTCTGGCCGGTGGCTCGATTTGGTGTCGTCCTGGTCGACCAAAGAACCGCCGATAGCTCATCAACCTAGCGCCTTCCACTCTTGTGCAGATTGTCAAAGGTCTTCCTTCTCAGGCCTCACAACACTTCAGCATTTGCCATCTCCGCTTGGCCGTTGCTCCGTGGATGTGCCACGGAAGCAAAACAGACCTTGCTGCCGAGGTCTTGGATGTACTGCATGAAGGTGTGGCTTGTGCACTACGTGTCGTTGTCGGTGATGACTCGCTTGGCACACCAAAACGGGCAGACCGATCCTTTGAAGAACTTGACGGCTGACTTAGCGGTCACCTTCCTCATCGCTTCCACTTCCGCCACTTTGTGAACTTGTCGATTGCAACGTACAAGTACTCAAAGCCCCCGATAGCGCGGTGGAAAGGGCCCAGTATATCGAGCCCCCAGACCGAGAATGGCCAGGAGAGAGGGATTGTTTGAAGGGCTTGAGTTGGCTGATGAAGCTTCTTTGAATGGAACTAGTACGCTTCACACTTGGTTACTAGTGCCGTCGCATCCTGGAGGGCGGTGGGCCAGAAGAAACCTTGCCGGAACGCCTTCCCGGCAAGGGCCCTTGACCCTATGTGGGAGCCACATATGACTCCATGTATCTCCGCCAACAGCTCCAGTCCTTCCACCCGGGGGATGCACTTGAGTTTCACACCGTTTGGCCTCCTCCGGTACAGGACGTTATCGACGAACTGGTACAGGGCGGACTGACGGGCTACTTTCTCTACTTCTTCCTGCTCCTCAGGAAGCTCCCCTGTTTGGAGGAAGTGGACGGTATGCTGCGCCCATGCCGTATCCCGGGGCTCGACGGCAAGGACCAAAGGCATTTATTCCGCCATGAGAGCGGCCGTCTCACGTTGTGGCTTGACGCCTGTCGAAGCTGGGCTGTTTTGGCAGGCTCGGCGTCATGGCGGCAAAGACTTCTTGCCGGCAGCCCCAAGGGGCTCGATAGGAAAGTACTTGCCGGGACCTGATTTCCTCCACTTGTTCTGCCCCACTGATGGTTCGACGGATGGCCGAGTTAGCCGGAGCAAAAAGGTACTTGGTCCCACAGGTAGCTTGAATGCGGCATGCTTTGAAAGGTAATCGGCGATGTTGTTCTCCGCTCGGGGGACGTGCTCCGCCTGGATACCATCAAAGCGTTCCTCCAACTTCCTCACGTCATCTACGTAAGCTTCCATCAATGGGCTCTGATAATCCTTGTTGACCTCGCTCGACAACGAAGCCGCGAGTCACCCCGACGATGAGCTTCTTAACCCCGAGGTCTGTCGCGATCCTGAGACCGGCAAGCAATCCCTCGTATCCGGCAGTGTTGTTGGTGGACATCTCCCTGGGGAAGTGCATCTGAATCACGTACTTGAGGTGTTCTCCGGTGGGTGCGACGAGTAGCACGCTGGCACCGGCGCCTTGCAGCGAGAAAGCCCCATCAAACTACATGATCCAGTCGTGGTCTGCTTCCTTGCCGGGGAGAGTGGTCTCCTGGATTTCTTCGTCAGGCGTCGAGGTCCATTCTGCGACGAACTCCGCTAAGACCCTGCTCTGAATTGTCGAGGTACTTTCAAACTTCAAACCGAAACTTGACAGCTGCAAGGCCCATTCCACAATCCTTCCGGTTGCGTCTGGGTTATGCAGTATCCGTTGCAATGGGAGGTGGGTGACGACAGTGATCTCGTGGGCTTGGAAGTAGTGACGCAGCTTCCTCGAGGCCATAAGGAGGCCGAAGAGCAATTTTTGCAAGCCGGCATACCTCGACCTAGCCCCCTGCAAGAGGGAGCTGACAAAGTAAACCGGGTGCTGCATCATTTTCTTCTTTGGCACCACCTCACTCGACTGCGCGGGCACTGCCATGGTTGCATCAGACTCTGCCAGGGGCCGCATCTTGTCGGCGCCAGGCCCTGCCGGGGGAACCTTTGGCTTGCCAAGTATTGGTTCTGTCGCCGTCGCTGCTTCCTCGTCGACCTCCCTTTGTGCCACCAGTGCGGCGCTGACCACTTGATTCGTCGCCGCCAGATACAGCAGCAATGGCTCTTGTGGTCTAGGCGCAACCAGTATTGGCATGGAGGAAAGGTATTTCTTCAGATCCTGCAGTGCTGCCTCGGCTTCTGGGGTCCACTCTATTAGGCCTGCCTTCTTCAAGATTTTGAATAAGGGAAGGGCGCGCTCGGCGGACTTGGAGATGAATCGGCTCATGGCGGCACCGCAGCCGGTGAGCCGACGCACATCCTTGATCCGCTTGGGCGCCTCGATCTATTCAATAGCCTTGATCTTGTCTGGGTTTGCCTCGATCCCGCGCCGTGACACAAAGAACCCGAGAAGCTTGCTGGACGGAACGCCGAAGACACACTTCTCAGGGTTCAGCTTGAGGTTGATCTTGCGTAGGTTAGCAAATGTCTCTTCCAGGTCTTGCACAAGAGCTGGTCCATCCTTGGTTTTGACCACTATGTCATCCATGTAGGCCTCCATATTTCTATGGAGCTGGGGTTCAAAACCAATTTGGACTGCTCTTGCGAACGTTGATCCAGCACTCTTCAACCCAAAAGGCATCTGTAAAAAGCAATACGTACCACATGGGGTGATGAATGCTGTCTTCTCTTCATCTTCTCTTGTCATGAAGATCTGGTGGTAGCCTGAGTAGGCGTCGAGGAATGATAACAGGTCACACCCGGCTGTGGAGTCAACAATCTGGTCGATGCGTGGCAACGGGAAGGGGTCCTTAGGGCAAGCCTTGTTGATATCTGTGTAATCAATACATAGTCTCCACTTCCGCTCGCTTTGGCGCACCACTACCAGCGTGGCCAACTACGCCGGGTGGAGCACTCCTCTCACCAAACCTGCCGCTTCCAACTTCCTGATCTCCTCTGTGATGAACTCCTGCCTCTCTAGAGCCTGCTTTCTGACCTTCTTCTTGACGGGCCGCGTGTGGGGGCAGACAGCTAGGTGGTGCTCAATCACTTCCCTAGGAACACCGGGGATGTCGGATGCTTGCCATGCAAACACGTCGACATTCGCCCGCAGGAAGGTGACGAGCGCGCCTTCCTATTTGCTGTCGAGGGTGGAGCCTATGGTGAAGGCCCCTCACGTGCCATCCCCCCTGATGGGCACCTTCTTGGTCTGCGGCTGCTCGGCCCTAGATCTCTTGCTCTTGTCGGCAGAGCTTTCTGGCACATCCTCGACGGTAGCACAACACTCCGAGGAGGTGCGCTTGCCAGAGTGGGTGCGAGAGGTCTTGCCAGGCTTCTTCTTCCCTCCCGGGGCTTCAGCAGTAGGAGTAGGTGCCTTGGCGGCAGCCGCTGCAACTGCTTCCCGGTAGAGCTGGTCGGCGCAGATCAGCGCGTCCTTCTTGTCGGAGGGGACGGAGATGATGGTCAACGGCCCGGGCATCTTCAAAGATGTTGTAGGCATAGTGTGACGCCGCCATGAACTTGGCTAGTGTCGGGCGGCCGAGGATCCCGTTGTAGGGCAAGGGGATCTCGGCTACGTCGAAGATGATCCTCTCCGTCCTGTAGTTCAACTCTCCTCCAAATGTCAAAGGCAATGTGACCTTTCCCTTCGGCTGGCTCCTCCCCGGATTGACCCCTTGAAACGTGCCCGTTTCCTCGAGGTCTCCATCAGGGATTGGCAACTTTTTGATCACGATAGGCGAGATCAGGTTCAGGCCAGCCCCGCCATCAACCAACATCTTGTTCACTCTGAGGTTGCGTATTGTTGGTGAGACCAACAATGGCAAGCACCCGACCGCGGTAGTGCGGTCAGGGTGATCCTCGGCGTCAAAGATGAGGGGCGTGCTAGACCACTTCAACGGCTTCGAAGGCCGAACGACGGCTCTTGCTGTCAGAATCTCACACGCCCACTGCTTGAGCTGGCGGTGAGAGGTATGCAGTGAGGCGCCGCCATCGACGCACATGGCCTCCGTAGCCTTCTGGAACCCTTGCTCACCAGACTTGTCGTCCTCGTCGTGATCGTCGTCTTCATGTTTCTTGTTGCGGCCCCGGGCGGGCCTCTCTTGCTGGTTGTCCTTGCCGGGCGGCCTCCTTGGCCACCACGCTTCTTGCCGGACCCCTCCGCACCGTCCTGGTCCTTCTCCATGTCCCGCCTCTCATACTCAGCCTTTTGCTTCTCAGCAAGCAGCTCGACTTGTCGGCAGTTCTGGAGGTCGTGGCCCTTGGTGCGGTGGATTTTGCAGTATTGCTTGTCCGAGCTCCCTGGCTTGTCGGTAGCCGCCAAGGCTCGGCAGGCGTCGCACCCGGCAATCTCCTTGCTGGGGGCGTTTGCTTTGACCTTCTTGCTGGCACCGGTGTCGTCAGACCCCTCAACAGCAAGCACGGCCTTGCACTTACGTTTCCTGTTGCGATGCCGACCCTTCCTCGTCGAGGTAGTGTCATCTTCATCGGTAGAGTCGGTTTCTGCACCGGCATCTTCGCCGGGGTACTTCCTTCCCTCTTCAGCCCGGGCGCACCTATCAGGCCAAACGTAGAGCTCGGCCACGTCCTTAACCTTGGTCATCGCCAGTTCCTCGCGCATCTTGCGATTGCGCATGTTCTGGTGGAACGCGCTAATCACAGCGGCAGGATGAACGTCGGGGATGTTGTACTGCATTCGGCTGAATCTCTGGATGTACTTGCGTAGGGTCTCCCCTTCCTTCTGGGGAATGATGTGCAGATCACTGGCCTGGCCATGAGCTTGGTGGCCTCCTGTGAAGGCGCCAACGAACTCATGGCACAAATCTGAACAAGAAGAAATGGAATCCACCGGCAAGTGCATCAACCAAGACATCACATTGCGGTTGAGCGCCAGTGGGAAATAGTTGGCAAGCAAATTGTCGTCACGGGCCCCAGCAGCCTGCATCATGATGGTGTACATGCTGAGGAACTCGGACGGATGGGTTTTGCCAGTGTACTTCTCGCTGACGTCGGGCTTGAACGTGCGGTGGGACAGGCCACTGGAACTGCCGCAGCTCACGGGTAAAGGACGGGCAGCCCACCTCCTAAGGTAGGCCGCCGGAGCCCCCCGGTGCCGGGTGGTCCATAGCAGGTCCTGCCCGCTTCGACCGGGCGGCGCTGTTGCGCCAACACTCGACGGTGGTTCGGAAGCGCCTTCGTGAGCTCTGGCATCAAGGACTCCGGCGCTGGTCGCGGAGGGTCCGCGGGTCGAACGATGCTATGGAGATGTTATCACAAGCGTCGTCACGACGGGCCGACGCCCGCGGCGGCTGGCGAGGAGGAGGAGAGTGCACCATGGCTGCAGCTCCCTCGGTCCTCCCAGCGCCAGCATGTGGTGGCTCGGTGGGGCGCCGACCCGAGGGCCCCGCTGGTCGCAGATCGTCTTTGTTGGCGACAGCGACGAGGCTCCGGATGGTGGCCCTCCACTCGTTGAGCTTCTCCGCGGCAGGAGGGAAATCGAGGAGCGGTGCGGCGCCAAAAGCTTTCCGGCGTGGGCGGCGGCGACAGCTGCGTGGATCACGGCGTGCTTCGACTTCTAACTACGTTAGAAGGAGCTCCCTCATGAACCAGCGGTTGTGTGCCATTTTTGCCAGCGCTTCGGCGAGCGTGCTGAACCCCTTCATCTTACTAACGGCGCACAGGGCTCTTCCCACGGCGGTGCCCATGGTCACCAACATGGTGACGCTGTTCGGCGCGTACACCATGGGAAGAATGCGCGGTGCTCGCTGGTGTATGCGTACTGGAGGTCGCCGCGCCGCCCGGAGTCGGCACAACAACACCCCCGGAGGGCCCCGCGTTGCCTGCGGGGGCCCAGCTCTGTCTTTGGATCCGGCTACGTGTAGCCAGTCATCTGGCACACGAACGACGCCGCTCGCCAGGCTCCGACTACCTGGGCGATGCTGGTGCTCGCGGGCCGCGGCCCGGGTCGTGTCTGCGACCGGTCCGCTGCTCGTCCACACCGGCACGAGCCGTTCGGCTCCAACGAGCCGATCGCCGTGGTCGTCTTCTTCTTAGGGGCCATGGCGACGAAGAACTGCTAGGCTAACTACCAGACCGGATTCTCACAATTGCGCCCCCTACCTGGCGCGCCAAAGATGTCGGTGTGGAACGACACCTATGGGATCACAAGAATCCCTACTACAGTTGCCGGGGCGCAGGGTTGTGAGGAGAGCAGGGCTAGTAGACAACACAAGGATCGTTTACCTGTGTTCGGGCCGCGAGGATGCGTAAAACCCTAGTCCTGCTTTGGTGGGTGTATTTACGAGAGTTCTTGAGCTCTCGAACTAGTTGTGGTCAGCGCGTGGTTCGAAGAGCCGAATCCCCTTCAAGATGCCATGGGCCTCCTTTTATAGTTGAAAGGAGCTGCCCGTGACACATAGGAGGTGGAAAGGCGACAGTGCTCTCGAGCTTATTGCTCAGACATGTGACAAGACGCATTTAATGCATAGCTTAGGTGTCCCCTTGCTTTATTGGGGACGGGGGTGAGGCCCGTCCCGTCCATCGCCGCTCTTCCTCGTCTTGACACGCGCCCTGGCCAGTGAGGTGCGTGGCGCTATGTAGGCAGTCAGGCAGGCAGCTGAGGTGGCATGGTGGCGGAGCCTCCACGAATATCTGCATGCCGCCATGCAGGCGCTCGATGAGTTGACCTGGGAGCTATATGTTGCCACGCAGGTGCCTGCCCAGCTGGTTGGGCTAGCAACTGCATGTGAATGGTGGTGGAAGCTTGATCGGCGCGGGTTTGGCGGTGGCCTTGCCGGCGTCTTTGGCGAGGGCCTTGTTGGGTGGCCCGGCAAGGGTCTTGCCGTGGCATGCTGTCGTCCCCAGCAAGGATCTTGTCGGGGGTCTGGTGGCCTTCTTCGGCAAGGATCTTGCCGAGAATCTTCGTCTTCTAATCCTCATCTGATCTTGAATATGTCTTCACAATGATCTGCATGCCACCACAGAGGTGCCTTTCCGAGTCCTGGCCCCATGCTGATGATGGCGCCGGGGGGCGTGGGCTCAAGTGTGGCTCGCTCTGTTGGTGCGGGGCGAGCTGTCCCGGCAAGGGTCTTGCCGGGGGAACCTGCTTTGTCCCTCTGCTCTTTGTGGTCTTGGCCTTGGCGTTGCTTTGATTGTCTTGGTCTTCGATCTTACCTTGGCTCACCTCCCTCGTTCTGCTTGGTGTGGCCGTTGCATGCTGCTCGATCGCCTGCGGCAGGAAAAAGGGTGCAAAAATGCGCCCCTATTTTTGTACACCGACAGCAGGCAATGTTGACGTCGAGCCCCCGAGCTCCATGGATGATTCCTCAGTGATCATAATAAAGATCGGAGTTGATGTTGATGAAGGCCCTCGTCCGAACATGACGATCAGTGGTAGGGCGTAGTCCTCGGTCAAGCCAAGGTGACCAGTCGAGCCGGCGATGAAGATGCTGATGTCGCAGTTGATCTGCAGTGGAGCCATTGATCATTTGCCGATCACACAGCGGAACTCTCAATGAAAGCACCATTGTCGGTGTCAAAACTGGCAGATCTCGGGTAGGGGGTCCCAAGCTATGTGTCATGGATCGATGGGTAACAAGAGACAGGGAACACGATATTTACCTAGGTTCGAGCCCTCTTAATGGAGGTAATACCCTACTTCCTGCTTGATTGATCTTGATGGATATAGAGATTACAAGAGTTGATCTACCTCGAGATCATATGTTGTGGTCTAAACCCTAGGGGTATGATGATTGATGTCATGATGATCTAGCATCTATCTATCGACTAGCCTGGCCTCGGCTTATATAATGTACCAGAGGCCTAGGATAACAAGAGTCCTAGTCGAATACGTTGGTGGACAGGAGCCCTTGTCTTGATCACCAAGTCTTGTGGAATCTTCCTTGTATGCGGCATGGGTTGTCCGAACTGGCCCAATAGTGAACCGCCATGGGGGTCCTCGGCCCGATCCAGCTGGTCGGGAGACGATGTGGTGAGTACCCCCTAGCCCAGGACACCGTCACTGGGTCCGTGATCTGAGGATTATCCTCAATGCTGCACAGAAGAATTATATCCTTGATGCACCACTAAGTGACGAATCTGTTGCAAGAGCAGACGCAGATGTTATGAACATTTTTGCAAGCTCAGTATGATGACTATTGATAGTTTAGTGCACCATGCCTTACGGCTTAGAACCGGGACTTCAAAAATGTTTTGAAATGCCACGGAGCATATGACATATTCCAAGAGTTGAAATTGGTATTTCAGACTCATGCCCGTGTCGAGAGGTATGAGACCTCTGACAAGTACTTTGCCTATAAGATGGAGGAGAATAGCTCAGCTAGTGAGCATGTACTCAGAATGTCTGGGTACTACAATCGCTTGAATCAAGTGGGAGTTAATCTTCCAGATAAGATAGTGATTGACAGAATTCTCTAGTCACTATCACGAAGCTACTAGAACTTTGTGATGAACTATAATTTGCAAAGGATGACGAAAATGATTCCCGAGCTCTTCGCGATGCTGAAATCGGCGATGGTAGAAATCTAGAAAGAGCATCAAGTGTTGATGATTAACAAGACCACTAGTTTCAAGAAGAAGGGTAAGGGAAAGAAAGGGAACTTCGAGAAGAATGGCAAGCAAATTGCCACTCCCATGAAGAAGCCCAAAGCTAGACCCAAGCCTGAAACTGAGTGCTTCTACTTCAAAGGAAATGGTCACTGGAAGTGGAACTGCCCTAGATACTTGGCGGATAAGAAGGATGGCAAAGTGAACAAAGGTATATTTGATATACATGTTATTGATGTATACTTTACTAGTGTTCATAGTAACCCCTGGGTATTTGATACCGGATCAGTTGCTAGGATTAGTAACTCAAAACAGGAGTTGCAAAATGAACAGAGACTAGTTAAGGGCAAGGTGATGATGTGTGTTGGAAGTGATTCCAAGGTTGATAAGATCACCATCGCACACTCCCTCTACCTTCGGGATTAGTGTTGAACCAAAATAAATGTTATTTAGTGTTTGCGTTGAGCATAAATATGATTTGATCATGTTTATTGCAATATAGTTATTCATTTAAGTCGGAGAATAATTGTTGTTCTATTTACATGAATAAAACCTTCTATGGTCATACACCGAATGTGAATGGTTTATTGAATCTCGATCGTAATGATACACATATTCATAATATTGACACCAAAAGATGCAAAGTTGATAATGATAGTGCAACATATTTGTAGCACTGCTGTTTAGGTCATATTGATGTAAAGCGCATGAAGAAACTCCATGCGGATGGACTTTTGGAATCACTTTATTACGAATCATTTGATGCTTACAGACCATGCCTCTTGGGCAAGATGACTAAGACTCCGTTCTCCGGAACAATGGAGTGAGCCACTGACTTATTGGAAATAATACATACCGATGTATGCAGTCCGATGAGTGTTGAGGCTCGTGGCCGGTATCATTATTTTCTAACCTTCACAGATGATTTAAGCAGATATGGGTATATCTACTTAATGAAACACAAGTCTGAAACATTTGAAAAGTTCAAAGAATTCAGAGTGAAGTGGAGAATCATCGTAACAAGAAAATCAACTTTCTACGATCTGATCACGGAGGCGAATATTTGAGTTACGATTTTGGCTTTCATTTAAAACAATGTGGAATAGTTTCACAACTCACGCCACCTGGAACACCACAGCGTAATGGTGTGTCCGAACGTCAGAATCTGCATTTCTTTATTAGATATGGTGCGATTTATGATGTCTCTTAGCGATTTACCACTATTGTTTTGGGGTTATGCATTAGAGACAGCTGCATTCACGTTAAATAGGGCACCATCTAAATCCATTGAGACGACACCATATGAACTATGGTTTGGCAAGAAACCTAAGCTATCGTTTCTTAAAGTTTGGGGTTGCGATGCTTATGTGAAAAAGCTTCAGCTTGATAAGCTCGAACCCGCATCGTAGAAGTTCGTCTCCATAGGATACCCAAAAGAAACTGTTGGGTACACCTTCTATCACAGATCCAAAGGCAAGATCTTTGTTGCTAAGAATGGATCCTTCCTAGAGAAGGAGTTTCTCTCGAAAGAAGTGAGTGGGAGGAAAGTAGAACTTGATGAGGTAATTGTACCTTCTCTCGGATTGGAAAGTAGCTCGTCACAGAAAACAGTTCCCGTGATGCCTACACCAACAAGAGAGGAAACTAATGATAATGATCATGAAACTTAGAATCAAGTTACTACCAAACCTCGTAGGTCAACCAGAGCACGTTCCGCACCAGAGTGGTACGGTAATCCTGTTCTGGAAGTCATGTTACTAGACCATGATGAACCTACGAACTATGAGGAAGCAATGATGAGCCCAGATTCCGCAAAATGGCTTGAGGCCATGAAATCTGAGATAGGATCCATGTATGAGAACAAAGTATGGACTTTGGTTGACTTGCCCGATGATCGGCAAGCCATAGAGAATAAATGGATCTTCAAGAGCAAGACGGATGCTGATCATAGTGTTACTATCTACAAAGCTATAATTGTCGAAAAAGGTTTTTGACAAGTTCAAAGTGTTGACTACGATGAGATTTTCTCACTCATAGCGATGCTTAAGTCTGTCTGAATAATGTTAGAAATTGCCACATTTTATGAAATCTAGCAAATGGATGTCAAAACTGCATTCCTTAATGGATTTCTTAAAGAAGAGTTGTATATGATGCAACCAAAAGGTTTTGTCGATCCTAAAGGTGCTAACAAAGTGTGCAAACTCCAGGGATCCATCTATGGACTGGTGCAAGCATCTCAGAGTTGGAATATACGCTTTGATAAGGTGATCAAAGCATATGGTTTTATATAGACTTGTGGTGAAGCCTATATTTACAAGAAAGTGAGTGGGAGCACTACAGCCTTTCTGATAAGTATATGTGAATGACATATTGTTGATCGGAAATGATGTAGAATTTTTTTGGAAATCATAAAGGAGTGTTTGAAAGGAGTTTTCAAAGAAAGACCTTGGTGAAGCTGCTTACATATTGGGCATCAAGATCTATAGAGATAGATCAAGACGCTTGATAAGACTTTCATGAGTACATACCTTGATAAGATTTTGAAGGAGTTCAAAATGGATCAGTCAAAGAAGGAGTTCTTTCCTGAGTTGTAAGGTATGAAGTTGAGTAAGACTCAAAACCCGATCACGACAGAAGATAGAGAGAGAATGGAAGTCATTCCCTATGCCTCAGCCATAGGTTCTATAAAGTATGCCACACTGTATACCAGACCTATTGTGTACCTTGCCATGAGTTTGGCAAAGGGGTACAATAGTGATCCAGGAGTAGATCAATGAAGAGCGGCCAAAATTAATCTTAGAAGACTAAGGAGATATTTCTCGGTTATGGAGGTGATAAAGTGTTCGTCGTAAAGAGTTACGTTGATGCAAGCTTTCACACCGATCTGGATGACTCTGAGTCTCAATCTGGATACATATTGAAAGTGGGAGCAATTAGCTAGAGTAGCTCTGTGCAGAGCATTGTAGACATAGAAATTTGCAAATACATACGGATCTGAATGTGGCAGACCCTGCTTGACTAAACTTCTCTCACAAGCAAAACATGATCACACCTTAGTACTCTTTGGGTGTTAATCACATAGCGATGTGAACTAGATTATTGACTCTAGTAAACCATTTGGGTGTTGATCACACGGCGATGTGAAGTATGGATGTTAATCACATAAAGATGTGAACAATTAGTGTTAAATCACATGGCGATGTGAACTTGATTATTGACTCTAGTGCAAGTGGGAGACTGAAGGAAATATGCCCTAGAGGCAATAATAAAGTTGTTATTTTATATTTCCTTATATCATGATAAATTTTCATTATTCATTGTACTAACCGGAAACTTGATACATGTGTGGATACGTAGACAAAACACAGTGTCCCTAGTAAGCCTCTACTAGACTAGCTCGTTAATCAAAGATGGTTAAGTTTCCTAACCATAGACATGTGTTGTCATTTGATGAACGGGATCACATCATTAGGAGAATGATGAGATGGACAAGACCCATCCGTTAGCTTAGCATAATGATTGTTAAGTTTTATTGCTATTGCTTTCTTCATGACTTATACATATTCCTTTGACTATGAGATTATGCAACTCCCGGATACAGGAGGAATACCTTGTGTGCTATCAAACGTCACAACGTAACTGGGTGATTATAAAGATGCTCTATGGGTATATCCAAAGGTATTTGTTGGGTTGGCATAGATCGAGATTAGGATTTGTCACTCCGAGTATCGGAGAGGTATCTCTGGGCCCTCTCGGTAATGCACATCATAATAAGCCTTGCAAGCAATGTAACTAGTGAGTTAGTTACGGGATGATGCATTACGGAACGAGTAAAGAGACTTGCCGGTAATGATATTGAACTAGGTATGAAGATACCGACGATCGAATCTCGGGCAAGTAACATACCGATGACAAAGGGAATAACGTATGTTGTCATAAAGGTTCGACCGGTAAAGATCTTCGTAGAATATGTGGGAGCCAATATGAGCATCCAGGTTCCGCTATTGGTTATTGACCGGAGAGGTGTCTCGGTCATGTCTACATAGTTCTCGAACCCGTATGTGATTTGGTGACCGAATGTTGTTAGGAGTCCCAGATGAGATCACGGACATGACGAGGAGTCTCGAAATGGTCGAGAGGTAAAGATTCATATATAGGACGATAGTATTCTGATACATCTCCAATGTATCTACTTTTTCTCATGCTTTTCCTCTTGTTTTGTACTCTAATTTGCATGATTTGAATGAAACTAACCCCGGACTAACGTTGTTTTCAGCAGAACTACCATGGTGTTGTTTTTGTGCAGAAATAAAAGTTCTCGGAATGGAACGAAACTTTGCGAGGATTTTTTATGGAATAAATAAGGATTTTTGGAGCCAACAACCACCAGAGAGGGGCCCCTGGTTGGGCACAACCCACCAGGGCGCTTCTCTCTCTCGGTGCACCTGTGTGGATTGTACCCACTGGTGGCCCCTGGCCGACGACCACCGATACTATAAATTCACATATTTCCAGAAAAAAATCAGGGAGAAGGAATTATCGTGATCCATGAGACGGAGCCGCCGCCAAGCCCTGTTCTTCCTCGGGGGGGGGGGGCAGATCTGGAGTCCGCTTTGGGGGTCCGGAGAGGGGATCTTCGTTCTTCGTCATCACCAACCAATCTCCATCGCCAATTCCATGATGCTCCCCACCGGGAGTGAGTAATTCCTTCGTAGGCTCGCTGGTCGGTGAGGAGTTGGATGAGATTCATCATGTAATCGATTTAGTTTTGTTAGGCCTGATCCCTAGTATCCACTATGTTCTTAGATTGATGTTGCTATGACTTTGCTATGCTTAATGTTTGTCACTTTGGGCCCGGGTGCCATGAATTCAGATCTGAACCGTTTATGAATTCATCATTATATCCATGTTTTAGGTCCGATCTTGCAAGTTATAGTCACCTACTACGTGTTATGATTCGGCAACCATGGAGTGACAACAACCGGGCCCACTCCCGATGATGATCGTAGTTTGAGGAGTTCATGTATTCACTATGTGTTAATGCTTTGTTCCGGTTCTCTATTAAAAGGAGGCCTTAATATCCTTTAGTTTCCAATATGGACCCCGCTGTCATGGGAGGGTAGGACAAAAGATGTCATGCAAGTTCTTTTAATAAAGCATGTATGCCTATTTACGGAATACATGCCTACATTATATCAATGAACTGGAGCTAGTGTCGTATCGCCCTAGGTTATAACTGTCACATGATGAATATTATCCAACAAGTCACCGATCCAATGCCTACGAATTTATTTACATTGATCTTGCTGCGTTACTATTGCTATCATCACGGTTACACTTGCTACAATTTACTGTTATCACTGTTACTGTTACCGTTACTACTGTCACTACTATCAAAACTATCAAACTATTGTGCTACTAATCACTTTGCTGCAGATAATTAATCTCCAGGTGTGGTTGAATTGACAACTCAGATGCTAATACCTTCAAATAATATTTGGCTCCCCTTGTGTCGAATCTATAAATTCGGGTGGAATACTCTACCCTCGAAAACTGTTGCGATCCCCTATACTTGTGGGTTATCAAGACCTTTTTCTGGCACCGTTGCCGGGGAGCATTGATACGTCTCCAACGTATCTATAATTTATGAAGTATTCATGCTATTATATTATCCATCTTGGATGTTTACGGGCTTTATTATCCACTTTTATATGACTTTTGGGACTAACGTATTGACCCTGAGCCCAGTGTCAGTTCCTGTTTTTTCCCTTGTTTCAGTGTTTCGAAGAAGAGGAATATCAAACGGAGTCGAAACGGAATGAAATCAACAAGAGAAGTTATTTTTGGAAGGAAAGCTACCAGAAAAACTTGGAGTACACGTCAGGAAAGCTCCGAGGAAGCCACGAGGTAGGGGGCGCGCCCCCCCCAGGCGCGCCTCCACCCTCGTGGGCCCCTCGTGGCTCTCGGGCATTTCTTCCTCCTATGTATACCCATATACCCTAAAAACTTCGGGAACAGAATAGATCGGGAGTTCCGCCGCCGCAAGCCTCCTCAGAGCCACCAAAAGTCAATCGGGACCCTATTTCGCACTCACGAGGGGGGGAACCCTCACCGGTGGCCATCTTCATCATCCCGGCGCTCTCCATGACGAGGAGGGAGTAGTTCACCCTCGGGGTTGAGGGTATGTACCAATAGCTATGTGTTTGATCTCTCTCTCTCTCGTGTTCTTGATTTGGCACGATCTTGATGTATCGCGAGCTTTGCTATTATAGTTGGATCTTATGTTGCTTCTCCCCCTCTTCTCAATTGTAATGGATTGAGTTTTCCCTTTGAAGTAATCTTATCGGATTGAGTCTTTAATGACTTGAGAACACTTGATGTATGTCTTGCCTTGCGTATCTGTGGTGACAATGGGATATCACGTGATTCACTTGATGTATGTTTTGGTGATCAACTTGCGGGTTCCGCCCATGAACCTATGCATAGGGGTTGGCACACGTTTTTGTCGTGATTCTCCGGTAGAAACTTTGGGGCACTCTTTGAGGTTCTATGTGTTGGTTGAATAGATGAATCTGAGACTGTGTGATGCATATCGTATAATCATACCCCACGGATACTTGAGGTGACATTGGAGTATCTAGGTGACATTAGGGTTTTGGTTGATTTGTATCTTAAGGTGTTATTCTAGTACGAACTCTAGGGCTGTTTGTGACACTTATAGGAATAGCCCAACGGATTGATTGGAAAGAATAACTTTGAGGTGGTTTCTGCACCCTACCATAATCTCTTCGTTTGTTCTCCACTGTTAGTGACTTTGGAGTGACTCTTTGTTGCATGTTGAGGGATAGTTATATGATCCAATTATGTTATTATTGTTGAGAGAACTTGCACTAGTGAAAGTATGAACGCTAGGCCTTGTTTCCTATCACTGGAATACCGTTTACGCTCACTTTTACCATTAGTTACCTTGCTGTTTTTATATTTTCAGATTACAGAAACCTATATCTACCATCCATATTGCACTTGTATCACCATCTCTTCGCCGAACTAGTGCACCTATACAATTTACCATTGTATTGGGTGTGTTGGGGACACAAGAGACTCTTTGTTATTTGGTTGCAGGTTGCTTGAGAGAGACCATCTTCATCCTACGCCTCCCACGGATTGATAAACCTTAGGTCATCCACTTGAGGGAAATTTGCTACTGTCCTACAAACCTCTACACTTGGAGGCCCAACAATGTCTACAAGGAGAAGGTTGTGTAGTAGACATCAAGCTCTTTTCTGGCGCCGTTGCCGGGGAGGCTAGGTAAGCGGCACTCACACCCCATCAACTAAGATCTTTCCTGGCGCCGTTGCCGGGGAGGTTAGTGCTTGAAGGTATATCTTTAGATCTTGCAATCGAATCTTTTTTTTTCTTGTTTTATCACTAGTTTAGTCTATAAAAGAAAACTAAAAATGGAATTGAGTTTGTCTCATACGCTTCATCTTTTTAATATCTTTCGTGAGTATGATGGAAAGGAAAATTGTGCCAAAGTGTTAGAAGAAGAATGCATTAAAATGTTTGGCACTAAATCTTTGAATGATGAGCATGATTGCAATGTTGTTAGTATGAACTCCTTGAATATCCATGGTACTAATGATGATTGCACTAGTTATGATGAAAATGTCTCCTATAAACATGTCAATTTTTGTGGAGTGCATTGGGTTTGCAAGTACACACCAAACAGGGAAGATAGGTATTGCAAGAGGCATAAGTACTTAGAAACTAAATTGTTGCAAGAGAGGCTAGATGATTGCGCTGAAAGATTCAATATTTATCGCGCCCCTTGTGAACTTTGCAATGAACATGGCCATTTAAAGCTCCAATGATATTTGTTTCATGATCAAGTTGTATCCAAAAATTGTGATAATTTGATTACCCTTGAGCATCATAAAGAGCTTAGTCTTCTTTTGGGGTATGAGGAAATGAAACATATAACTGAGGGTATTCCAAAGTTTAATCTTGATAGATTTGTTGATTTTTATATAGAGAAGATTTATATGTATTGTGCGGTGAATTGCATTGAAAATCCTTATATTGCCAATTACATAAAGAAAATAAAACAAATAGAAGATGAAGAGAATGATAACGAAAGGGAAGAGACTTCCCAATTTCCTCCTATTATTTATTATGATGAATCAGGTAACGAGGAGGAGCCTTCTATTCAACCAATCTCATTAATAAGGAGCTCCAAAAAGAGGATTGAACCCACACATGAGGTGAAGAAGAAGAAAAGAAAAAGGAAGAGAGGTAAAAGGTATCTCTCCCAAATAATGTTGCTCCTATTATTGTTGTGCCTCATGAAAATGAATCAAAATAATTGTGGAAGATGATGCACTTGATGATGATCTTGTTATGCCTATTGCTTGTTGTGATGATTATGATTGGGAAGATAATGATACTTCTTATGATCTTGAAAATCTTTTTGGCACTTGCTTGGAAGAATGTGATAATAGTGTTTGCTATACTATTGGTGTTATCCATACTATTGATGATGAGAGTGATTATGCTTATGATATGAAAAGGCCCAAGCTTGGGGAAGCTATGTTTGATGAGGATGACATATTTGAGAATATATTTGCTGAAATTAATGTTTGTCCCAAGCTTGGGGATGCTATGTTTAATAATGATAATATTTTTAGTCTCCCAATCTTTGATATGCAAATTTATAATAATGATAGCATGCCTCCTACTTATGATGATTATATTGATGAAAGTGGGTTTGGAAGAGTGTCAACTTTAGGAAGTAGTGATCCCACTATTTTGGAGGATGTTGGATCTTATAATATTTATGAAAGTGTATCTGGAGAGGTCATGACTTTATTTAGTGATGTATCCACTATTTCGGAAGAGGTTTCAATTGATTATGATGAGAACAAAGTTGCTACTTATGATGATTATTGTGATGAAACTTATGCTATAAAAAGTAGTGATGACTATACTTATAAAACTTGTCATGATTATGAGTACCCTTTCTCTGAACATTACTCTTTTAATGTGGAAACGATTTATAGTATTCAAGTCTCTTACGATACTCCCACTATCCCGAATGAGAAGAATTTTGCTTGTGTGGAGAGTAGTAAATTTTCTATGCTTGTAGATCATGAAAATAATGCTTTAGGTGCTGGTTATATTTTTGAATTCATTCATTGTGCTACTAAAAATTATTATGAGGGAGGAACATATGCTTGTAGGAATTGCAATAATATCAAGTTTCCTCTCTATGTGCTTAAAGTTTTGAAGTTATGCTTGTTTTGCCTTCCTATGCTAGTTGATTATTGTTCCCATAAGTTGTTTGCTCACAAAATACCTATGCATAGGAAGTGGGTTAGACTTAAATGTGCTAGTCATATTCTTTCATGATGCTCTCTTTATGTTTCAATTCTTATCTTTTATGTGAGCATCATTGAAATCATCATGCCTAGCTAGGGGCGTTAAACGATAGCGCTTGTTGGGAGGCAACCCAATTTTATTTTAGTTTCTTTCTTTTTGGTTATGTTTAGGAATAAATAATCCATCTATCTTCTGTTAGCTGTGGTTTTATGTTTTAATTAGTGTTTGTGCCAAGTAGAACCTTTGGGAAGACTTGGGTGAAGTCTTTATGATCATGTTGTAAAAAACAGAAACTTTAACGCTCACGAGATTAGCTAGAACTTTTTACTGGAGAGTGCTATTTAGTTGATTCTTTTTGCATATGATTACTCGACAAATTCCTCAGGTCCACCAATTTATTTTAGAATTTTTTGAGTTCCAGAAGTTTTCGTTAGTTACAGATTACTACAGACTGTTCTGTTTTTGACAGATTCTGTTTTCATTGTGTTGCTTGCTTATTTTGATGAATCTATGGCTAGTAAAATAGTCTATAAACAATATAGAAGTTGGAATACAGTAGGTTTAACACCAATATAAATAAAGAATGAGTTCATTACAGTACCTTGATGTGGTGTTTTGTTTTCTTTCGCTAACGGAGCTCACGAGATTTTCTGTTAAGTTTTGTGTTGTGAAGTTTTCAAGTTTTGGGTAAAGATTCGATGGACTATGGAATAAGGAGTGGCAAGAGCCTAAGCTTGGGGATGACCAAGGCACCCCAAGGTAACATTCAAGGATAACCAAGAGTTTAAGCTTGGGGATGCCCGGAAGGCATCCCCTCTTTAAATCTTCGCTCATCGGTAACTTTACTTGGAGCTATATTTTTATTCACCACATGATATGTGTTTTGCTTGGAGCGTCGTTTTATTTTCTTTAGCTTTGCTTTTTGTTTGAATAAAATACCAAGATCTGAAAGTCTTAAATGTTTGAGGGTCTTCACATAGCTACACAATTATTTAACTACTCATTGATCTTCACTTATATCTTTTTGGAGTAGTTTGTCATTTACTCGTGTGCTTCACTTATATCCTATGAGTAAATGGTTGAATGATTTTAATGTCATAAATCTGAAATTATATATGTTTCATATGCCTTTCCATGGGGAGTAATGACTTCACATATAAGAAGTAAAGGTGGTAAATTTATTGAAGGTTAGCAAACATTGTATTGGTCACTTGAACAATTCATGAAAGAATATTGAAGGAAGAGATATTTCACATATAAATATACTATCATGGACATCTTTTGTAATTGTGAGCACTCATTAAAATATGACATGATAAAAGGTTGGTGTTGGACAAGGAAGACAACGTAATGGGTTATGTTTCCTTATATCCGAAATAAAGTATATTGTCATGGATCGCCTAACAAGTTGAGCTTGCCTTTCCCCCCCATGCTAGCCAAATTCCTTGCACCAAGTAGAGATACTACTTGTGCATCCAAACTCCTTGAACCAAGTTTCTTCCATGAGTGTCCACCATATCTACCTATATGCGGTATTTACCTGTCTTTCCAAGTAAATTTGCATGTGCCAAACTCTAAACCTTCAAATAATAATCTGTTTTGTATGCCCGAATCGCTCATGTAGCAACTACGGGTTAGCAGTATCTTCCATGCTAGGTGGGTTATTCTCACGATGAGTGGACTCCGCTCATCATTCACGAGAAAATGGCTGGTAACTGGGATGCCCAGTCCCATGATCAAAAGATCGAAATCAAATCAAAAATAATTGCAAACAAAACTCCCTCGGGTTTGATGTTAGTTGGAGGCACCCGTTGTTTCGGGCAAGCCATGGATTGATGATTGTTGATGGAGGGGGAGTAAAAAATCTTTACCCTTCTATTTGGGAACCTCCTATAATGTATGTAGTATGGAAGATATTGGGAACTCTTGGTCGTTATGTTGACAATGAAAGCATACCTCTCAAAATTATTTTCATCTCTGTTTTTGCTTCAATCTCTCGCACCTCTGCAAATCCCTGCTTCCCTCTGCGAAGGGCCTATCTTTTACTTTTATGCAAGAGTCATGGTGATCTTCACCTTTCCCTTTTTCATTTCATCCTTTGGCAAGCACCTCGTGTTGGAAAGATTCTGATATATATATATCCAATTGGATGTAAGGCATCATGAACTATTATTGTTTACATTACCCTTGAGGTAAAAGGTTGGGAGGCGAATCTATAAGCCCCTATCTTTCTCTGTGTCTGATTAAAACTTTGAACCCATAAATATCGCATGAGTGTTAGCAATTGTGAAAGAATAAATGATAGTTGAGTATGTGGAGTTTGCTAAATTAAAGCTCTGACATAGACTCTTCCTGAAAATAGGATGAATTGTAATTGTTTGATGACTAATAACACGGTTTGTTAGTTTTAAAGAAAGTTTATGATCTATACTTTAACATGTGAATAGCTTGTTACTTGTTCATGAAAAGTTTTATGAGTTGAGCTACTATTATGACATATAATGATGCTAGAAAAGGTGATTGAAATTATCATTGATTAAACTTATGCACCTGCTAGCATTCACACTTCATAAATTATTTCTTTTATCATTTACCTACTCGAGGACGAGCAGGAATTAAGCTTGGGGATGCTGATACGTCTCCAACGTATCTATAATTTATGAAGTATTCATGCTATTATATTATCCATCTTGGATGTTTATGGGCTTTATTATCCACTTTTATATTACTTTTGGGACTAACCTATTGACCCAGAGCCCAGTGCCAGTTCCTGTTTTTCCCTTGTTTCAGTGTTTCGAAGAAAAGGAATATCAAACGGAGTCGAAACGGAATGAAATCAACTGGAGAAGTTATTTTTGGAAGGAAAGCTACCGGAAAAACTTGGAGTGCACGTCAGGAAAGTTCCGAGGAAGCCACGAGGTAGAGGCGCGCCTCCCCCCCCTGGGCGCGCCCTCCACCCTCGTGGGCCTTTCGTGGCTCCCCTGACTTACTTCTTCCTCCTATATATACCCATATACCCTAAAAACTTCGGGGAACAGAAGAGATCTGGAGTTCCGCCGCCGCAAGCCTCTGTAGCCACCAAAAGTCAGTCGGGACCCTGTTCCGGCACCCTGCCGAAGGGGGAGAACCCTCACCGGTGGCCATCTTCATCATCCCGGCGCTCTCCATGACGAGGAGGGAGTAGTTCACCCTCGGGGCTGAGGGTATGTACCAGTAGCTATGTGTTTGATCTCTCTCTCTCTCTCTCTCTCGTGTTCTTGATTTGGCACGATCTTGATGTATCGCGAGCTTTGCTATTATAGTTGGATCTTATGTTGCTTCTCCCCCTCTTCTCTCTTGCAACGTATTGAGTTTTCCCTTTGAAGTTATCTTGTCGAATTGAGTCTTTAGTGACTTGAGAACACTTGATGTATGTCTTGCCGTGCGTATCCGTGGTGACAATGGGATATCACGTGATTCACTTGATGTATGTTTTGGTGATCAACTTACGGGTTCCGCCCATGAACCTATGCATAGGGGTTGGCACACGTTTTCGTCGTGATTCTTCGGTAGAAACTTTGGGGCACTCTTTGAGGTTCTATGTGTTGGTTGAATAGATGAATCTGAGATTGTGTGATGCATATCGTATAATCATACCCACGGATACTTGAGGTGACATTAGAGTATCTAGGTGACATTAGGGTTTTGGTTGATTTGTATCTTAAGGTGTTATTCTAGTACGAACTATAGGGCTGTTTGCGACACTTATAGGAATAGCCCAACGGATTGATTGGAAAGAATAACTTTGAGATGGTTTCGTACCCTACCATAATCTCTTCGTATGTTCTCCACTATTAGTGACTTTGGAGTGACTCTTTTTTGCATGTTGAGGGATAGTTATATGATCCAATTATGTTATTATTGTTGGGAGAACTTGCACTAGTGAAAGTAAGAACCCTAGGCCTTGTTTCCTATCATTGCAATACCGTTTATGCTCACTTTTACCATTAGTTACCCTGCTGTTTTTATATTTTCAGATTACAAAAACCTTTATCTACCATCCATATTGCACTTGTATCACCATCTCTTCGCCGAACTAGTGCACCTATACAATTTACCATTGTATTGGGTGTGTTGGGGACACAAAAGACTCTTTGTTATTTGGTTGCAGGGTTGCTTGAGAGAGCCCATCTTCATCCTACGCCTCCCACGGATTGATAATCCTTAGGTCATCCACTTGAGGGAAATTTGCTACTGTCCTACAAACCTCTGCACTTGGAGGCCCAACAACGTCTACAAGGAGAAGGTTGTGTAGTAGACATCAAGCATAGCTATATTTGTTGAGTCACTTGGGATTATTATCATATTATCACTATGAAGAATCTGAAGGATCCAAAGACTAAGATTTATCCCTCAAAGACGAGGGTAGGTTGATACGTCTCCAACGTATCTATAATTTTTTATAGCTCCATGCTATATTATATACTGTTTTGGACCATATTTGGGATTTATTTTCCACTTTTATATAATTTTTGGGACTAACCTATTAACCGGAGGCCCAGCCCAGAATTGCTGTTTTTTTTGCCTATTTTAGAGTTTCGAAGAAACGGAATATCAAACGGAGTCCAAACGGAATGAAACCTTCGGGAACGTGATTTTCTCACCGAATATGACCCAGAAGACTTGGACCCTACGCCAAGGAAGCTTCGAGGTGGGCACGAGGTAGGGGGGCGCGCCCTCCCCCCCCCCCCCAGCCGCGCCCCCCGCTCTCGTGGGGCCCACGAAGCTCCATCGACATACTTCTTCCTCCTATATATACCTACGTACCCCCAAACGATCAGATACGGAGCCAAAAACCTAATTCCACCGCCGCAACTTTCTGTACCCACGAGATCCCATCTTGGGCCTGTTAGGAGCTCATGGGAAGGGAATCCACCATGGAGGGCTTCTACATCATCACCATAGCCCCTCCGATGAAGTGTGAGTAGTTTACTTGACCTTCGGGTCCATAGTTAGTAGCTAGATGGCTTCTTCTCTCTTTTGGATCTCAATACAATGTTCTCCCCTCTCTCGTGGAGATCTATTCGATGTAATCTTCTTTTGTGGTGTGTTTGTTGAGACCGATGAATTGTGGGTTTATGATCAAGATTATCTATGAACAATATTTGAATCTTCTCTGAATTCTTTTATGTATGATTGGTTATCTTTGCAAGTCTCTTGAATTATCAGTTTGGTTTGGCCTACTAGATTGTTTTTCTTGCAATGGGAGAAGTGCTTAGCTTTGGGTTCAATCTTATGTGTCCTTTCCCGATGTGATGAGGGGCAGCAAGGCACGTATTGTATTGTTGCCATCGAGGATAACAAGATGGTTTTTTTTATCATATTGCATAAATTTATCCCTCTACATCATGTCATCTTGCTTAAAGCATACTCTATTTTCTTGAACTTAATACTCAAGATGCATGCTGGATAGCGGTCGATGAGTGGAGTAATAGTAGTAGATGCAGGCAGGAGTCGGTCTACTTGTTTCAGACGTGATGCCTATATACATGATCATACCAAGATATTCTCATAACTATGCTCAATTCTGTCAATTTCTCAACAGTAATTTGTTCACCCACCATAAAATACTTATGCTCTTGAGAGAAGCCACTAGTGAAATCTATGGCCCCGGGGTCTATCTTCATCATATTAATCTTCATCACTTTATTATTGCCTTTGCTTTTTTACTTTGCTTTTTATTTTACTTTGCATCTTTATAACAAAAATACCAAAAATATTATCTATCATCTCTATCAGATCTCACTCTCGTAAGTGACCATGAAGGGATTGACACCCCTATTCGCGTTGGTTGCGAGGAGTTATTTTCTTTGTGTAGGTACGAGGGACTGTGGCGTAGCCTCCTCTTTGGATTGATACCTTGGTTCTCAAAAACTAAGGGAAATACTTACGCTACTGTGTTGCGTCACCTTTCCTCTTCAAGGAAATCCAACGCAAGCTCAAGAGCTAGCAAGAAGAATTTCTGGCGCCGTTGCCGGGGAGTCTACGCAAAAGTCAACATTCCAAGTACCCATCACAATCCCTTATCTCTCGCATTACATTATTTGCCATTTGCCTCTCGTTTTCCTTGCCCCCACTTCACCCTTGCCGTTTTATTCGCCCTCTCTTTTCTGTTTGCCTCTTTATCGCTTGCTTGCCGTTATGGCTAGTCCTCTTTCTTCTCCGTTGTCTCTCGAGAATGAAGTTCTAAATTTTAAGCAAAGGGAGGGAGAAAATCTAAAAGACGCTTGGTATAGAATTTGCGATGCTCAAAATAGATCTACCAGGAAGCAATCTACTTCAGTTCTTCTCCGCAATTTTTATGTAGGTGCTATTCCTTGTTATAGATATATCCTTGATACCATTACGGAGGAATTTCTTGGGTAGCCACACTTTTGACTCTTATAATGCTATGATAGATTTATTTGGCTCACCACCACTTTTGGTTAATGGAACTATGTTAACTTTGGAGCATGTAATGCAAAGACAGGAAATTATTGAAAACAAAGTTGCTACCGTTGAGTTAATTGAAAATCTAGATAAGAAGATCCACAATCAAATTACCCAATATGGATATAAGGTAGGAGTAACTTTGAAAAATATTAAGGAGAAGGAACCCATAGTTAATGAGAGAATAAATCAAGATTCCACTAGAATCGATAAACTTGAGGGTATTATTACCAACTTGGGAACTGCTTTTTCTTCTATAAAGAATACTCCAAGTCCTCCTACTAAAATTTCCAAGCTTATGTATGTTCCTAAAAATAAGGGTGAATCCTCTAGTAAGGAAACTGCGGATCTTAAATCTATAAGTATTCATCCCAATCTTTTTGCTATCATTAAGGAACCATTTGCTACGAATGAATTTTTCAATCTTGTGCCTAAAAGTTTGATAATTACTAGAAAGAAATAAATTTCTAAGGAAGGTAGATGCCTCATTGAAGAATTGCCTACCGAAGATGGCAATACCTAGATCTATCCTTGCTTTTATGCCTAGCTAAGGGCGCTAAACGATAGCGCTTAACCCAATTTTATTTTTAGTTTTTTTTTGTTTTTGCTTCTGTTTAGGAATAAATAATCCATCTAGCTTCTGTTTAGATGTGGTTTTATGTTTTAATTAGTGTTTTTGCCAAGTTAAACCTATATGATCTTCTTGGATGATAGTTATTTGATCTTGCTGTAATTTCCAGAAACTTTCTGTTCACGAAAACAATTGTTAAAAATCACCAGAACGTGATAAAATATTGATTCTAATTGCTGCTGATCAATAAACAAATTTCCTAGGTCGTCCTATGTTGGCTGAAATTTTGGAGTTCCATAAGTTTGCGTTAGTTACAGATTACTACAGACTGTTCTGTTTTTGACAGATTCTGTTTTTCGTGTGTTGTTTGCTTATTTTAATGAATCTATGGCTAGTAAAATAGTTTATAAATCATAGAGAAGTTGGAATACAGTAGTTTTAACACCAATATAAATAAATAATGAGTTCATTACAGTACCTTGAAGTGGTCTTTTGTTTTCTTTTGCTAACGGAGCTCACGAGATTTCTGTTGAGTTTTGTGTTGTGAAGTTTTCAAGTTTTGGGTAAAATCTTTTGATGGATTATGGAACAAGGAGCGGTAAGAGCCTAAGCTTGGGGATGCCCATGGCACCCCCAAGATAATTAGGACACCAAAAAGTCAAAGTTTGGGGATGCCCCGTAAGGCATCCCCTCTTTCGTCTACTTCCATCGGTAACTTTACTTGGAGCTATATTTTTATTCACCACATGATATGTGTTTTGCTTGGAGCGTCTTGTATGATTTGAGTCTTTGCTTTTTAGTTTACCACCATCATCCTTGCTGTACACACCTTTTGAGAGAGCCATACATGATTTGGAATTTGATAGAATACTCTATGTGCTTCACTTATATCTTTTGAGCTATATAGTTTTGCTCTAGTGCTTCACTTATATCTTTTGAGCTATATAGTTTTGCTCTAGTGCTTCACTTATATCTTTTAGAGCACGGTGGTGGATTTATTTTAAAGAAACTATTTATCTCTCATGCTTCACTTAGATTATTTGGAGAGTCTTAAATAGCATGGTAATTTGCTTAATAATCTTAATATGCTTGGTATTCAAGATTTGTAAAACTTTCTTTTGAGTGCGTTGAATACTAAGAAAAGTTTGATGCTTGATAATTGTTTTGAGATATGGAGGTGATAATATCAAAGTCGTGCTAGTTGAGTTGTTGTGAATTTGAGAAATGCTTGTGTTGAAGTTTGCAAGTCCCATAGCATGCACGTATGGTAAACGTTATGTAACAAATTTGAAATATGAGGTGTTCTTTGATTGTCCTCCTTATGAGTGGCGGTCGGGGACGAGCGATGGTCTTTTCCTACCAATCTATCCCCTAGGAGCATGCGCGTAGTGCTTGGTTTTTGATGGCTTGTAGATTTTTGCAATAAGTATGTGAGTTCTTTATGACTAATGTTGAGTCCATGGATTATACGCACTCTCACCCTTCCATCATTGCTAGCCTCTTGATGCCGTGCATTGCCCTTTCTCACATTGAGAGTTGGTGCAAACTTCACGGTGCATCCAAACCCCGTGATATGATACGCTCTTTCACACATAAACCTCCTTATATCTTCCTCAAAACAGCCACCATACCTACCTATTGTGGCATTTCCATAGCCATTCCGAGATATATTGCCATGCAACTTTCCACCATACCGTTCATCATGACATATTCGTCATTGTCATATTGCTTAGCATGATCATGTAGTTGACATAGTATTTGTGGCAAAGCCACCGCTCATAATTCTTTCATACATGTCACTCTTGATTCATTGCATATCCCGGTACACCGCCGGAGGCATTCATTAGAGTCATACTTTGTTCTAGTATCGAGTTGTAATCATTGAGTTATAAATAAATAGAAGTGTGATGATCATCATTTAATAGAGCATTGTCCCAATAAAAAAAAAGAGAAAGGCCAAAGAAAAAAAGGAAGGCCCAAAAAAAAGAAATAAAAAGGGGCAATGCTAATATTCCTTTTTTTCCACACTTGTGCTTCAAAGTAGCACCATAATCTTCATGACAGAGAGTCTCTTGTTTTGTCACTTTTATATACTAGTGGGAATTTTTATTATAGAACTTGGCTTGTATATTCCTACAATGGGCCTCCTCAAGTGCCCTAGGTCTTTGTGAGCAAGCAAGTTGGATGCCACACCCACTTAGTTTCTTTTGTTGAGCTTTCATACATTTATAGCTATAGTGCATCCGTTGCATGGCAATCCCTACTCCTTACATTAACATCAATCGATGGGCATCTCCATAGCCCATTGATTAGCCTCGTTGATGTGAGACCTTCTCCTTTTTTTTGTCTTCTCCACATAAACCCCATCATCATATTCTATTCCACCCATAGTGCTATATCCATGGCTCACGCTCATGTATTGTGTGAAAGTTTATAAAGTTTGAGATTACTAAAGTATGAAACCATTGTTTGGCTTGTCATTGGGGTTGTGCATGATGAGAGCATTCTTGTGTGACAAAAATGGAGCATGACTAAAATATATGATTTTGTAGGGATGAACTTTCTTTGGCCATGTTATTTTGAGAAGACATAATTGCTTAGTTAGTATGCTTGAAGTATTATTATTTTTATGTCAATCTGAACTTTTATCTTGAATCTTTCGGATCAGAATATTCATACCACAATTAAGAAGAATTACATTGAAATTATGCCAAGTAGCACTCCGCATCAAAAATTCTTTTTTATCATTTACCTACTCGAGGACGATCAGGAATTAAGCTTGGGGATGCTCAAAAATATCTATAATTTTTTATTGCTCCATGCTATATTATATACTGTTTTGGACCATATTGGGCTTTATTTTCCACTTTTATATTATTTTTGGGACTAACCTATTAACCGGAGGCCCAGCCCAGAATTGCTGTTTTTTTCTATTTTAGAGTTTCAAAGAAACGGATTATCAAACGGAGTCCAAACGGAATGAAACCTTCGGGAACGTGATTTTCTCACCGAATATGACCCAGAAGACTTGGACCCTACGCCAAGGAAGCTTCGAGGTGGGCACGAGATAGGGTGCGCCCTCCCCCCAGGCCCCCCCCCCGCCCTCGTGGGGCCCACGAAGCTCCACCGACGTACTTCTTCCTCCTATATATACCTACGTACCCCCAAACGATCAGATACGGAGCCAAAAACCTAATTCCACCGCCACAACTTTCTGTACCCACGAGATCCCATCTTGGGGCACATTAGGAGCTCATGGGAAGGGAATCCACCATGGAGGGCTTCTACATCATCACCATATCCCCTCCGATGAAGTGTGAGTAGTTTACTTCAGACCTTCGGGTCCATAGTTAGTAGCTAGATGACTTCTTCTCTCTTTTTGGATCTCAATACAATGTTCTCCCCCTCTCATGGAGATCTATTCGATGTAATCTTCTTTTTGCGGTGTGTTTGTTGAGACCGATGAATTTGTGGGTTTATGATCAAGATTATCTATGAACAATATTTGAATCTTCTCTGAATTCTTTTATGTATGATTGGTTATCTTTGCAAGTCTCTTCAAATTATCAGTTTGGTTTGGCCTACTAGATTGGTTTTTCTTGCAATGGGAGAAGTGCTTAGCTTTGGGTTCAATCTTGCGATGTCCTTTCCAAGTGACAGTAGGGGCAGCAAGGAACGTATTGTATTGTTGCCATCGAGGATAACAAGATGGGTTTTTTATCATATTGCATGAATTTATCCCTCTACATCATGTCATCTTGCTTAAAGCATTACTCTGTTTTCTTGAACTTAATACTCTAGATGCATCTTTGGATAGCGGTCGATGAGTGGAGTAATAGTAGTAGATGCAAGCGAGTCGGTCTACTTGTTTCGGATGTGATGCCTATATACATGATCATACCTAGATATTCTCATAACTATGCTCAATTACATCAATTGGTCAACAGTAATTTGTTCACCCACCGTAAAATACTTATGCTCTTGAGAGAAGCCACTAGTGAAATCTATGGCCCCCGGGTCTATCTTCATCATATTAATCTTCATCACTTTAGTATTGCCTTTGCTTTTTTACTTTGCTTTTTATTTTACTTTGCATCTTTATAACAAAAATACCCAAAATATTATCTATCATCTCTATCAGATCTCTCTCTCGTAAGTGACCGTGAAGGGATTGACAACCCCTATTCGCGTTGGTTGCGAGGAGTTATTTTCTTTGTGTAGGTACGAGGGACTCAGTGTAGCCTCCTACTGGATTGATACCTTGGGTCTCAAAAACTGAGGGAAATACTTACGCTACTGTGCTTCATCACCTTTCCTCTTCAAGGAAATCCAACGCAGGCTCAAGAGGTAGCAGAGGTAAGGAACTGCCATCCAGTTCTGCTTTAGATTCACCTTCTGTTATGAGTAAACTTGCAACACCACCACATGCTATCAATTCTAATACGTCGCAAGTTATTGATGATACTACTTCAACTATGGATAATGCTTATGATGATGCTAGTACCTTGCTTGATAATGATGATGTGCCACTTAGTGATTTTCTTGATGAACAAATTGCTAGAGTTATACAACATGATGTTGTTGAATCTTAAACTCCTGAAACACCTGCTAGAACTAACCTTCTTATATATGAATTGCCTAAGGTACCGGAAGGTTATGCTATGAGTGAAGAGGCAACTAGAGATATTCTTGCTTGCAATGATAGAGATGATCTAGAGAAATTACTATGCAAGTATAAAGAAAAATCTCTGAGTGCTAGAATGAAATGTGATCCTTGTTGGAGATGTACCCTAGAGGCAATCATGTACGATGATATTTCCTATGTGTTTATGAATAAAGATAGTCCTTGGACATTATCAATGATGTGTATTAGCAAGTACGTGACTTGTTTGTGGGACTATGCATTGTATGATGACTGTCCTAAAAGGTCCCTAGTCGAAAGGGCTGTGTGGATGCGCAGCCGACTAGACTAGCATATGACACGGTCGATGGCTCGGTATCACTAACCATGAAGCATTGGATGCTAACCAGATAATATGGACTTGGAAAGGTCTGGTCGGATTCGACGTAGTCGGATCCGAGTCGAGATAAGGTCCGAATCGGACAGACCCAACTATGAGACGCAGCGATATGTCATCTGTGAGTCTCTAGTACAACATACATTCTATGTCCTAAGACTGGTGACGCATGTACTCGGGATGATGATGACTTGCTTTGGGCCGACCAAACGCTACTCCATGACCGGTAGTCACAAAGGTAGGTTTCGGGTTTGTCGGTCCCATCTTTGCGAGACATGGTCGAGCAAGAAGGGATTTGCCCCTCCGGTCAGGAGAGATATACTCTGGGCCCCTCGTGTGATCCGACCAGGAACAGCATGGCCATGCGACAAGGATTATGAGATAATCCGGATTGTGGTCGGTATCACTGAAACGAGAAAGAGGTCGGGCTAGAACAAGGATGACAGTCTCGCCTTGAGCCCGACAACATATATCGTGCGGTAAAGGGAACAGAAGTGTGACACGTTGTACAGGTTCGCCTAACCAGCTTCGTAGTCTGCTTGGTGGTCGGCACACCTTGCTAGAGGCCTCTTCCAACCGTGCAGGTCGGAGGTGATCCGAACTGTGACCAAGTCGACTTGAACCTAAGGGGTCGCGCGCTTAAGAGAAGGAACCTACGAGGTCGGTTCATAGGACAATGGTTGGATGTGATCTGAACTGGACTAGGAACGTGACCGAGTGGACTTTGGGCTTTAGGGTCCGTGCGAGGCCCAAGTGTTGATGTAACATCCCAAAATTCTAAATTTTGGAATGTTATATTAAATAAATAACTATGCTTGTTGTCTGATTGTTTGTTTGATTGATTGAGTGAAACTGAGTGGGATTTGAAAACTTTTGAAAGTTGAATGAGAGGGAATAAAATGACTTTCCCAAAACTTTCTCCTTTGCCATTTGGATCTCAATGAATTAAAATTCATTCCAACAACAAAACCTAGAGTGAAGATGACATGACTTCTTCCATTTGGAATGAAAAGGGTTTTGAAAAGATTTGAATTTCATTTGGGAATATTTCAAATTCAAAACTTTATGCAACTCAATGATTTTCATGAGGGAAGATAAAATGACTTCTTCAATTATATGAAATATGAGTTGGAGGTTAAAAAGAATCAAGTTGAAAGTCATTTGAAAGTGCCTTGAAAGTATCAAGTTGAAAGTCATTTGAAAGTGCCTTGAAACCCTCTTTCAAATTTTGAGTTTTGAATTTGAATTCAAAACTTTGGCAAGTGGGAAACATTTCAAAAAAACTAAACCTGATAAATACTTGATCAAAAGTATGAGAGGAGCAAACATGACACTCCAAAAATATCAGAGGAAACAATGCCAAAAGTTTTGGATTCAAATCTGAATTTTATTTGAATTTGAAAAAATGGATTTTTATAAAGTTTGGATTTTGCCTTTGGAAAAATGGTCAAATGATAGGAATATTCTGATCATTTTGGTATATATATACCCTATATAAAATATTTATATTTTAAAAGTTATACTCTGTTTTGTTTTATTTTAAAAATAAATTTTAAAAAGAAAAACCCTCCCTCAGCGCCATTTAGGCCACCCCAGGCCCAACCAGCCAGCCCACCCTGGCTGGCCAGCCCACTGCCAACTGGCCAGCCCACCCGACCGGCCTCACTCCCCCTCGCCCGAAAACGCTCCGCTTCGGCCACCCGCTCGTTCCCTCCCCCTCTCTCTCTCTGACCCGCGGGACCCACCCCATCTTCTTCCCCCGCCCCACGCCACGCCGCACCCCCGGAGATCACCGGATCCCG
Organism: Aegilops bicornis; assembly: GCA_021605145.1. Taxonomy (NCBI): domain Eukaryota; kingdom Viridiplantae; phylum Streptophyta; class Magnoliopsida; order Poales; family Poaceae; genus Aegilops; species Aegilops bicornis. The sequence goes on along the minus strand of CM038671.1, from coordinate 148,869,001 downwards.
AAGGATCCGGGATCCCCGATCGCCCCCGATCCCCCCCCCCCCGATGCGAGGACGACCCCCTGGCTATAAAAGCCGTCGCCCCCGCACCCCATTCCCCACGAGACCTCGCGGACCTCGCCCTCCCGCTCGACCTCACCGGAAACCCAGGCTCCCCACCGCCAAAGTCGCCGCTGCCGCCACCCTAGTCCACCCCGACCCCCAACGATCCCACCGAACCACTCCCGACCTCCCCGCATCCATACGGCGACTCCCGGACCTCCCCGGCCTTTCGAAGCCCGACGCACTCTCGCCGCCGCCCGCCGCCGTCATGGGACTCGATGCGTCGTCGGGATCACCCTCCCGTCCGATCTCAAACAGTGGCTAGGATTAGAACCAAGGGGTAAGTTTTATTAGAAAACCGGCCGGTTCAATCGGTTTATTTATTAGGTTAGGTTTATTTCTTTTAGGCCGGTTCATTTTAGTTAACCCTAGGGCCCGTTTAGACTATTTAACGCCTAGTGCATGATAGGCCCATTAGGCCTTTTTCTTTTTAATTTGATTTTCTGTTTTTAGCGAGAATAGTTTTTGTTTTCAAAAATTGATATCTTTTATTCTGTTTAATATTTTTAGGTGATTCTTTTTTGTTGGATTGCAAATTTTATGTAGTTTCTGTAGAATACATATTTAGCTATGTTAAAAATAATTAAAAATGCTTTAATTTAGTTTTAGTCAGAATAGTAAATCTGCTATAACTTGAGTTAGAAAAACTATTTTTGCATGATTCTTTTTGTCCCAACTTTATTTTGACATTGCCAAACCCTAGAAATTAACTTGGGTATTTTAGGATTAATAAATAATTAGTTTTAAGCAGAATCTTGTTAATCCTAATTAATTAGCTAGCTCTGTTTTCCTATTATTTTCATTAGTAAATAAATTTATTTTAACTTGTGATTGATTATTCTAGGATAGTTTCTGTCACTTTATAGGATGAACTTTTATTTATAATTAATAAAAGTTTTATTTTAATTTTCTTAATAGAAATTGGATTAGGCCTAATAGGAGTTTTATAATAGCTTTTAAATTAAATCTTTTTGCTCCTAGTTGCTTAGTGATTCTTTTCTGTTAAGTTAACCTAAAACCTTGATTAGGTTATGTTAGAAATTTTTTGTTATATAAAACTAGTTTTAGTTGTTGCTTGAAGTAGGAAAACTTTGAATTGGTTTTCTTTGAGTTTTCCTTTGGATTTGGTTTTGATTCGTTTAATTTTGATGTGTTATGTTACTTTTGTTATGCTATTGTGTTATGTGATCCTATTGCTATGTGCTTATTATAATTATTGTTTGCCTCGGTAGAATTTCGAGTGCTGAAGATTTCTACTCTGAAACCCTAGTTTTTCGAAGATGCGTCAACCGAGCAAGTTCACTTTGATCATTGCTTTCATACCTATGTTTTTATTGCATTTAGTGGCATCTTTGCAACCACCCCTCGTAGTGATATTGAAATTCTTGTAGTTGAGTAGTATGCATGAGGTAGGAACCCATCACCCACATTACCAAGCCGGGACGATATTTTATTTTGATGCTACGCTATAGTAGGCGGGGTTTGGTATGAGTGCACGAGAGTGGTGTGAAGAAGGAGGACTCTACGTCAATGGCGACAACTCCATGATGGAATCTTCAAGGACTGCATCTTCAAGACCTCAAGACTTCAAGACTCGAGACAAGAATTCAATACACACTCTTGGGTGAAGGGCGGTTGTGACGGGCACCTGGAGAACCCGGTGGTTGGCCGGGATGCATGGAGAAGCGCCATGACATCTTGCGGAAAGCTTCACCAGAGACTCAAAGAGACGGAAGAATACTTCATGCCCGGAAGCTTACTGTGCAACCGCAAGTCATTATGGGCTCTGGCTTGGTTGACCTTAGTTGTGACTCTGGCTGGGACGGTGCTAGCAGATGTAGAACTACGGTAGGATTGGATGGAGTACCGGACGGTGGTCGGAGGAACTCTTTGGAAGACCATGTTTCGGTCATCTTGTTCTCAAACACTCGAAGTGCGAGAGCGTAAAGAGAGGGATCGAATCTTGCGGGTAAAGTGTACAAACCTCTGCAGAGGGTTAAAACCTAATCGATTAGCCGTGTCCCGATTCACGGACAATTTGAGCATCCGGACTTGGATCTATCTCGGAACTCTCAACACCGGATTGATAACTTAATTGTGGGCAACATATGATGAATTTTGGGCTATGAGACATCGGTTGGCGGAACCATGTCATGATAGAAAACTCCTTAGTACAGACTTCATTCTATTCCTTTGATGTAGGTAAAATAAAATCAGCTTTTACATAAACAAAACTTCAGATCTGAGCCATAAAGCCATATTGCATATAGTATAGTTTTATCATCTGTTTTCTCATATTGTGATCTTGCGGGTACATTCAATGTCTTGACCTACATGGCTGCAACGTATCATGTTGCAGATACTTTCTTCAACGAGTAAGAATACGATGCAGGTGGTTACGGTCTACACTCAACTTTGCCGATGGCGTTGATGGGACTCCACACCCGTTTGATTGTTTCCGCTGAGTATTATGAGGTATATATCAGTTTTACGTTATTTATACATGTGATTGCACTTTGATATATACATTGATGTCTGTGTGTGCCGACATCTTGATCCAGGGGATGGCATAGAAACACGGAGGCTTGACCGTGCTCGAGGTCGGGTCGCTTCTGAGACATGGTATCGTCGAGCACATGTTGGTATGTAGGACGTGACCCTAGAAACCTGAAAAGCCCTTAGGACAGGATATCTCAAAAACTTTATTTCCAAAAAGACTCTTACTTCTCATCTTTTCTGAATTTATCAAATAGACCCTCTCACCTCAAATAGTTAGAATATACCCCTTTTCCTTTGATCACCCGAAGGATCAACTGAAGCCACTCCAAGAAAGATATCGGAGGACTGATGACCTCTTCCAAGTAAAGAGGATTTCACCATGTATTAGAAGCTACAACAGTTGAAGACTCCGAAGATTTGAAGTTCCTAAAGAAATATTTGACCTTTAGAAGACCAAACCCTGTTACACACTTACGTTAGATGCGACGATGTGTGAGCTGTCATTTGTTTGATGTTTTCCGGCTGACCACAAAGTAAAACTTGTTTCATCAAAAAAACTATTGTTTGTATTGTGTGTATATCCCTCCCCACCTCTCTCATCTCACCTTAAAACCCTTGAACCCCATATATGATGAATGAAGTTGGACTGATATTCTACGGATCAAGACTTCGGTAGGAGGCGGAGCTATGGATGCAGAACATGGAGAATCACTTGGGAACAATTTGGTTTCAAGGAAGTATGAGGTCCAATACGCTCTTGATTACTTTACAGGAAGTGCCGCAACCTGGTGGAGAATGCATCAATCCATACAAGGATTTAAAGGAGCAAGAACTTGGGAGGAATTCAAGAAGACCACGATGAGATCACGTCTTATCCGGAAGCACAATGATACACCAAGAAATAAACCTTGTGCACGCAAGATTTGCGGAGAAATAGGACACACCGGAAGGTTACGCAAAAACACGAGAGTGGTGAAGTAACGATAGATGTTTTGTTTGGCTTGCGAAACCATGGAATTACTCGAACCCAGTTCGAGAACAAGAGAAATTCTGCAATGCTTGTGAGTATGCCCAAGTGTTAGAATACGTGATTCGATATTTACGTATGTGGTAATGATTCAAATGCGGGATGGATTGGCCCCATACCGAAGACTTCTATCATGAACTATCATATGTTGATGGAAAATCGAGAGAGCCTCGAAAACCTTAGAAGAGTGTAAACCACGATAAGCCATAAAACCATAGAATGGTAGTACGATGGAACCCTTCTGAGGCAACCGTTGCCAATCGTAGGATATACGGTGAAGTTCAACCTGCACCCGCTTTTCTGCAGGAGAAAACCATAAATTGTAGACCACCATGAGTGTTTCTATAGTTGTTTAGAATGGACACAGACCCATCGACTAAGAAGATCCGGTCTCGGACGAACTTCAACTTTGTGAACCGACCCAAGCTTTTGAGGAAAACTCTATGCTTCCGATGTAAGAGCTTTAATGAAGGAGCTATTGTAAGATATGTGAAGAGACATACATTTTCAGCCCTCCAGAGGAAGTATCTGAGTTTATTGGAACCATGACCTGGTTTTTAAGTGTGGTAGCACCCCTGACCTTTCTGAACAAAACATTTGCTAGAAGACCCCAACCCTAACCTTTTCTTGCTAACCTCTTGAATCTCGAGGGGCGAGATTCATTTTAAATGTGGTAGGTTTGTAACATCCCAAAATTCTAAATTTTGGAATGTTATATTAAATAAATAACTATGCTTGTTGTCTGATTGTTTGTTTGATTGATTGAGTGAAACTGAGTGGGATTTGAAAACTTTTGAAAGTTGAATGAGAGGGAATAAAATGACTTTCCCAAAACTTTCTCCTTTGCCATTTGGATCTCAATGAATTAAAATTCATTCCAACAACAAAACCTAGAGTGAAGATGACATGACTTCTTCCATTTGGAATGAAAAGGGTTTTGAAAAGATTTGAATTTCATTTGGGAATATTTCAAATTCAAAACTTTATGCAACTCAATGATTTTCATGAGGGAAGATAAAATGACTTCTTCAATTATATGAAATATGAGTTGGAGGTTAAAAAGAATCAAGTTGAAAGTCATTTGAAAGTGCCTTGAAAGTATCAAGTTGAAAGTCATTTGAAAGTGCCTTGAAACCCTCTTTCAAATTTTGAGTTTTGAATTTGAATTCAAAACTTTGGCAAGTGGGAAACATTTCAAAAAAAACTAAACACGATAAATACTTGATCAAAAGTATGAGAGGAGCAAACATGACACTCCAAAAATATCCGAGGAAACAATGCCAAAAGTTTTGGATTCAAATCTGAATTTTATTTGAATTTGAAAAAATGGATTTTTATAAAGTTTGGATTTTGCCTTTGGAAAAATGTTCAAATGATAGGGAATATTCTGATCATTTTGGTATATATATACCCTATATAAAATATTTATATTTTAAAAGTTATACTCTGTTTTGTTTTATTTTAAAAAATAAATTTTTAAAAGAAAAACCCTCCCAGCGCCACTAGGCCACCCAGGCCCAACCAGCGCCCATGACCCACGACTGGCCCGGCAGTATTACTGGCCAGCCCAGCCGACCGCCTCACTCCCCTCGCGCTCGCCCGCTTGACCCGCTCGTTCCTCCCCTCTCTCTCTCGACCATGGGACCCACCCCATCTTCTTCCCGCCCCGCCACGCCGCGGAGATCACCGGATCGAAGGATCAGGATCCCCGATCGCCCGATCCCCCGATGCGAGGACGACCTGGCTATAAAAGCCGCCCCGCACCCCATTCCCCGAGACCTCGCGGACCCCTCGCCCTCCCGCTCGACCTCACCGAAACCCGAGCTCCCACCGCCGCCAAAGTCGCCGCCGTCGCCACCCTAGTCCACCCCGACCCCAACGATCCCACGAACCACTCCTCGACCTCCCGCATCCGCGGCAGCGACTCCCGGACCTCCCGGCCTTCGAAGCCCCGACGCACTCTCGCCGCCGCCGCCCGCCATCGCCCGGACTCCGATGCGTCGTCGGGATCACCCTCCCGTCCGATCTCAAACGAGTGGCTAGGATTAGAACCCCGAAGGGTAAGTTTTATTAGAAAACCGGCCGGTTCAATCGGTTTATTTATTAGGTTAGGTTTATTTCTTTTAGGCCGGTTCGTTTTAGTTAACCCTAGGGCCCGTTTAGACTATTTAACGCCTAGTGCAGTATAGGCCCATTAGGCCTTTTCTTTTTAATTTGATTTTCTGTTTTAGCGAGAATAGTTTACATTTTCAAAATTGATATCTTTTATTCTGTTTAATATTTTTAGGTGATTCTTTTTTGTTGGATTGAAAATTTTATGTAGTTTCTGTAGTATACATATTTAGCTATGTTAAATATAATTAAAAATGCTTTTATTTAGTTTTAGTCAGAATAGTAAATCTGCTATAACTTGAGTTAGATATACTATTTTTGCATGATTCTTTTTGTCCCAACTTTATTTTGACATTGCCAAACCCTAGAAATTAACTTGGGTATTTTAGGATTAATAAATAATTAGTTTTAAGCAGAATCTTGTTAATCCTAATTAATTAGCTAGCTACTGTTTTCCTATTATTTTAATTAGTAAATAAATTTATTTTTAACTTGTGATTGATTATTCTAGGATAGTTTCTGTCACTTTATAGGATGAACTTTTATTTATAATTAATAAAAGTTTTATTTTAATTTTCTTAATAGAAATTGGATTAGGCCTAATAGGAGTTTTATAATAGCTTTTAAATTAAATCTTTTTGCTCCTAGTTGCTTAGTGATTCTTTTCTGTTAAGTTAACCTAAAACCTTGATTAGGTTATGTTAGAAATTTTTTGTTATATAAAACTAGTTTTAGTTGTTGCTTGAAGTAGGAAAACTTTGAATTGGTTTTCTTTGAGTTTTCCTTTGGATTTGGTTTTGATTCGTTTAATTTTGATGTGTTATGTTACTTTTGTTATGCTATTGTGTTATGTGATCCTATTGCTATGTGCTTATTATAATTATTGTTTGCCTCGGTAGAATTTAGAGATGCGAAGATTTCTACTCTGAAACCCTAGTTTTTGAAGATCGTCAACCGTGCAAGTTCACTTTGATCATTGCTTTCATACCTATGTTTTTATTGCATTTAGTGGCATCTTTGCAACCACCCCTCGGTAGTGATATTGAAATTCTTGTAGTTGAGTAGTATGCATGAGGTAGGAACCCATCACCTGTTACCAAGCCGGGACGATATTTTATTTTAATGCTACGCTATAGTAGGCGGGGTTTGGTATGAGTGCACGAGTGGTGTGAAGAAGGAGGACTCTACGTCAATGACGACAACTCCATGATGGAATCTGCAAGGACTGCATCTTCAAGACCTCAAGACTTCAAGACTCGAGACAAGAATTTAATACACACTACTGGGTGAAGGACGGTTGACAGGCACCCTGGAGAACCCAGTGGTTGGCCGGGATGCATGGAGAAGCGCCATGACATCTTGCGGAAAGCTTCACCCAGACTCAAAGAGACGGAAGAATACTTCATGCAGGAAGCTTACCTGCAACCGCAAGTCATTATGGGCTCTGGCTTGGTTGACCTTAGTTGTGACTCTGGCTGGGGCGGTGCTAGCAGATGTAGAACTACGGTAGGATTGGATGGAGTGCAGACGGTGGTCGAGGAACTCTTTGGAAGACCATGTTTGGTCATCTTGTTCTCAAACACTCTGAAGTGCGAGAACGTAAAGAGAGGGATCGAATCTTGCGGGTAAAGTGTACAAACCTCTGCAGAGGGTTAAAACCTAATCGATTAGCCGTGTCCCGATTCACGGACAATTTGAGCATCTGGACTTGGATCTATCTGGAACTCTCAACACCGGATTGATAACTTAATTGTGGGCAACATATGATGAATTTTGGGCTATGAGACATCGGTTGGCGGAACCATGTCATGATAGAAAACTCCTTAGTACAGACTTCATTCTATTCCTTTGATGTAGGTAAAATAAAATCAGCTTTTATGCAAACAAAACTCGAATCTGAGCCATAAAGCCATATTGCATATAGTATAGTTTTATCATCTGTTTTCTCATATTGTGATCTTGCGGTACATTCAATGTCTTGACCTACATGGCTGCAACGTATCATGTTGCGGATACTTTCTTCAAGCAGTAAGAATACGATGCGAGTTACGGTCTACACTCAACCTGCCGATGGCGTTGATGGGACTCCACACCCGTTTGATTGTTTCCGCTGAGTATTATGAGGTATATATCAGTTTTACGTTATTTATACATGTGATTGCACTTTGATATATACATTGATGTACTGTGTGTGCCAGCATACTGATCCAGGGATGGCATAGAAACACAGAGGCTTGACCGTCTGAGGTCGGGTCGCTACAGTTGAGCCCGCGACGGACGCCTATATAAAGTGGAGGTGTGGCACACTCATGCGGTTGATCGCTTCGGCGCTGCGACTAGGGTTTGCATGTGTTGCGAATAGCCACCTCCACTCGCTGCCGACTGTGTGATCGGACCTAGCAGTCCGCCGCACGGTGTTCCTCCTGTATGCGCGGATACCGTTAGAGGCGGTGCACTTGCGCCGCTTCGGCGAACTTGTACGTGGGATCGGACGACTGGCTATTCGAGTGAGATCGGACAAGGAGGAGGCGATCCACGCGGACGCGCTGCCCCAACTCTTCTTCCGCTGCACGGCACTACGCGTCTAGTGGTAACGAACTGTGATCCATCTCCCGAAGCATGTTCCTGGATTTCTGCGCATCGGAATTTTTAATTTGCAGTCGACGCACCCTACCGTAGAACCCAACAATCCTAAGTTTGCTACTTCACCTATCTGTATTGCTGATAAGGATTATGAATTCTCTGTCGACCCAGAGTTGATTACTCTGGTTGAATCTGATCCTTTCCATGGTTATAAAACTGAAACTGTTGTGGCACATCTTGTTGGGGAACGTAGTAATTTCAAAAAAATTCCTACGCACACGCAGGATCATGGTGATGCATAGCAACGAGAGGGGACAGTGTTGTCCACATACCCTCGTAGACCGTAAGCGGAAGCGTTATGACAACGCGGTTGATGTAGTCGTACGTCTTCACGATCCGGTCGATCCAAGTACCGAACGTACGTCACCTCCGAGTTCAGCACACGTTCAGCTCGATGACGATCCCCGGACTCCGATCCAGCAGGGTGTCGGGGATGAGTTCCGTCGACCGCGATGGCGTGGCGGCGATGATGATGTTCTACCGACGCAGGGCTTCGCCTAAGCATCGCAACGATATGACCGAGGTGGAATATGGTGGAGGGGGCACCGCACACGGCTAAGGAACGATCATGAAGATCAACTTGTGTGTCTATGGGGTGCCCCTGCCCCCGTATATAAAGGAGTGGAGGAGGGGGAGGGCCGGCCCTCTCTATGGCGCGCCTAGGGAGTCCTACTCCCACCGGGAGTAGGATTCCCCTTTCCTAGTAGAACTAGGAGCCCTTCCAAGTAGTAGGAGTAGGAGGGAAGGAAAGGGAAGGAAAAGGAGAAGGAAGGAAGGGGGCGCCCCCCCTCCCTAGTACAATTCGGACCAGCTCATGGGGAGGGGTGCGGCCACCCTTTGAGGCCTTTCTCTCCTTTCCCGTATGGCCCATTAAGGCCCAATACGAATTCCCGTAACTCTCCGGTACTCCGAAAATACCGAATCACTCGGAACCTTTCCGATGTCCGAATATAGTCGTCCAATATATCGATCTTTACGTCTCGACCATTTTGAGACTCCTCGTCATGTCCCCGATCTCATCCGGGACTCCGAACTCCTTCGGTACATCAAAACTCATAAACTCATAATATAACTGCCATCGAAACCTTAAGCGTGCGGACCCTACGGGTTCGAGAACTATGTAGACATGACCGAGACACGTTTCCGGTCAATAACCAATAAGCGGAACCTGGATGCTCATATTGGCTCCTACATATTCTCTGAAGATCTTTATCGGTCAAACCGCATAACAACATCGTTGTTCCCTTTGTCATCGGTATGTTACTTGCCCGAGATTCGATCGTCGGTATCCAATACCTAGTTCAATCTCGTTACGGCAAGTCTCTTTACTCGTTACGTAATGCATCATCCCGCTACTATCTCTTTAGTCACATTGCTTGCTTGGCTTTTAGTGATGTGCATTTCCGTGATGTCCCAGAGATACCTCTCCGACAATCGGAGTGACAAATCCTAATCTCGAAATACACCAACTCAACATGTACCTTCGAAGACACCTGTAGAGCTCCTTTATAATCACCCAGTTACGTTGTGATGTTTGGTAGCACACAAAGTGTTCCTCCGGTAAAAGGGAGTTGCATAATCTCATAGTCATAGGAACATGTATAAGTCATGAAGAAAGCAATAGCAACATACTAAACGATCAAGTGCTAAGCTAACGGAATGGGTCAAGTCAATCACATCATAATCCTAATGATGTGATCCCGTTAATCAAATGACAACTCATGTCTATGGCTAGGAAACTTAACCATCTTTGATTCAACGAGCTAGTCAAGTAGAGGCATACTAGTGACACTATGTTTGTCTATGTATTCACACATGTATTATGTTTCCCGTTAATACAATTCTAGCATGAATAATAAACATTTATCATGATATAAGGAAATAAATAATAACTTTATTATTGCCTCTAGGGCGTGTTTCCTTCACATCTTACTAAGTTGAATGATATAGCCACCCTTTTTACTCATGATGAGAAAACTCGCTCTTACTTTATTCTCAAATTATTTCCTTTCTCATTAAAGGGTGATGCTAAAGCTTAGTACAATACTCTTACTCCTGGTTGTGTGCGTAGTCCCCAGGATATGATTTACTACTTCTGTGAAAAATATTTTCCTGCTCATAAGAAACAAGCTGCCTTGCAGGAAATATTTAACTTTGTGCAAACTAAAGAAAAGAGTCTCCCACAAGCTTGGGGGAGGCTTTGCCAGTTACTTAATGATTTGCCTGATCATCCTCTTAAGAAAAATGAAATACTTGATATCTTCTATAATGGACTAACCGACGCTTCTAGGGACTTCCAAGATAGTTGTGCTGGTTGTGTTTTCAGGGAACAAACTATTGGACAAGATGAAGAATTATTGAATAACATACTGAAAAATTATGATGATTGGACTATTCCTGAACCACCGCCTAAACCCACTCCGAAGAAGAGGGGTATATTATATCTCAGTCCTGAAGATATGCAAGAGGCAAAGAAATCTATGAAGGAAAAAGGTATTAAAGCTGAGGATGTTAAAATTTTACCTCCTATTGAAGAAATACATGGGCTTAATACACCACCACTGCCTAAGGTGGTAGAGGTAAATTCTCTAATGAAGTTCAATGATAATGACAATCCTCACAATATGCATCCTAGTCAATGCCTTTATGAGTTTGAAAACTACATTAGAAAACAGGATCACTTCAATGCAAATGTTATGAAACATTTGAAATATAATTCTGATATGATTGTTCGCTTGAGTGACTTGTTATTTAGAATTTCAAATGATGTTTGAGGTGTTGGAAAACATGCTTCTCTGGTTCAAACCCAGTTAGAACAAGTTGCTAAATCACACTACTTGATGGAATGAATCATAATATGCATGACCTTGTTGTTAGAGTTGCAACTAGAGGAGGTAAAATGACTCAGGAACCACTTTATCCTGAGGGACACCCAAAAAGAATTGAACAAGACTCATAAAGAAAGAACACTAGTGCACCTAGTCCTTCTTGAAAGAAAAATAAAAATGATAGGACTTTGCACACTTCTAATGAACCTGAAACAGAAAAACCTCCTGATAATAATAATGAAACTTCTACCTCAGATGCTGAAACTCAATCTGGAAATGAACACTCACCTAGCGATAATGAAAAAGATAATGATGAGGTTCATGAAGACACTCAAACAAGTAATGATAAAGAACCAGATAATGATGTTGAGATAGAACCACCTGTTGATCTTGATAACCCGCAACCTAAAAATAAAAGGTATGATAAAAGAGACTTCATTGCTAGAAAACACGATAAAGAAAGAGAACCGTGGGTTCAAAAACCTATGCCTTTTCCACCCAAGTCAACTAAAAAGAATGATGATGAAGAATTTGAACAGCTTTGCAGAAATGTCGAGGCCGATCTTTTATGCGTGCTAAACAGTGATATCTTGAAAATGCCTCCCTATGCAAAGTATATGAAAGACATCATCACAAATAAGAGAAAAATACCGGAAGCTGAAAATATACTTTTAAAGATGGAATACCTAAAAAGCTTGGAGATCCGGGAATACCAACTATACCTTGCTCAATCAACTATATTTGCAAATGGCTCACAAGTCAACTGCCATACCTATCGGTATCTGTGAGGATGTGCCCGTTGTTGTTACTAATGTTGCTATTTTGACTGACTTTGTTATACTTGAGATGCCTGAGGACGACAACATGTCGATTATCCTTGGTACACCCTTCTTGAATACTGCATGGGTTGTTATTGATTGTAGTAAAAGCAAGGTCACTTTTCATATTAAAGGTAATGAGCATATGGTGCACTTTCCGAAGAAGCAATTCCAAGTGAATGGTATTAATGTTATTGAAAAATCTCCGACAATCACTATTGGAAATTTTCAAATACCTCTACCTACTATCAAAAACAAATATGAAATTCTTATTGTTGGGGAGATGCAAATCCCCATTGAGTTAACTTAGTGATTTACGGAAGTTCTTCGGTTTCATGCTAATTGAAAGTGGTTGCTAATAAGACCTGATCAACCTTATTAATGCATCATTTTTGAACGATATGAAGTTGATGAATTTAGTAAGCACTACTTTCTGTCCCTACTTTTTATTCTCTGATTTTATTAGTTAAATAAAATAAATGCCATGTTTTGTCCGTTTTTCTGATTTTCCCATGCAATGAAAAAATGACCCAAAAATAGAAGTTCTCAGAATGCCTTGAAAATTTTATATGGTTTTTTCCTAAATATTTAAGAATTTTTTGTGCAAAAATTACCAGGAGGGGGTGCACTGGTGGCTGGCCCACCAGTGTGGCCTTGACACCTGGCGCGCCTGGGGTTGTGGTCCCCACATGGGCCCCCTCACTTACTTCTTCCTCCCACACGGTCACTTACCTCTAGAAAAAATCACTCTAGCTCTCTCTCTCTCTCTCGTGTTCTTGCTCCCGAAACTGCGGATTTCAATCCCTTTGCTCGAAGCTTCATTTTCAAAACTGTTTCGGAGATTTGTTGCTTGGTATGTGACTCCACCACTTTTCTAATTAGTTTTTGTTTTAGTGGTTTATACTTTGAGTAAATAGCTACTCTTGGTGCTGCTATAGATGTGCTTGCATGTTGAATTCTTAGTGTTCTAAGTAGTTTGAATGCTTGCTATGGCCTCTATGTATCCCTATGGGTAGTTGCTATTAGTTTTCTGAAGTTTTGTTTGAAAAATTTTGTGGACTAAAAATTCAGATTTTTGTTCATAGGAAAAAAATTGTACACAGACATTATGAACCTGTTTGGAAGGATTTCCTTGAGGAGAAGGTCCTCGGGAGCATCTTCTAGTGACAGTTCTGCTCGTCGGTCTTATGTTGAACCAAGCGAAAGTTCCACGCGAGATGCTGCCACCAAAACTTGCTTATGGCCTTGCGATGAGTATATGATGCAAGTGGGCATTAAGGAGGAATTTGAGAAATATGTTCACAATGCCGGTCTTGGTCCCTACCTCTCAGATAAGTGTGAACAGCGCCATCTTCTCACTGAATCATTTGTCAAAAGGGTTTAAATATTTTCCACGTGAGTCTAGGGTGTCGTTTATGCTTTATGATAATCCATATACTATCCCACTAGAGAACTTTTCTTACCATTGCAAACTTCCATCTTGGGGTTCGCTTGATGAGTCGTCGAAGGCTGAATATGAGTCTTTCTTGACTAGCCTTTCCTATGGTGAAAATAGGGGGGTGAGGCAAGGTAGAATAAAGAGCATTCACTTTCCCGCAATTCAGTACTTTGCTTTATTTAACGGGAAGTGCATAGTAGGCAAGCAAGACTGTAGCATACTATGTGCTCCAGACTTGATCCTCATTCACACCGCTCTTACTGGTGAAAGGGATTATAACCTTGGAGCGATTGTTGCACGTAGACTTCAGCATAACGCCAAAAGTGGCTGGTTCTATGGTGGAACTTATGTCACACGTCTAGCACGAGGGCTGAATGTTTCACCTTTGCCCTTTGATCCTATCCTACCCACGCAGTATTTAGATTTTGACACCTTAAAGGATCATAAGATTCTCAAGGGTAGTGCTGATAACTTCACTTATAATTTGTTGTTTAACCAGTCACATGTTGTGGACACATATTTGCCTACGATTGCTCTCTTTGATTATCACAGCAAGGAAAGATATTTTGTTCTTGAGAGCGAGGCCCGAGCTCACAACGCAGTAGTGTTGGCAGCACGGTGTGCTGAGGCATCCGCACCAAGAGCCTCAGTGAGCTACCACGCTGACTACTACCCTCCAGGCTACTGATCGATTACCAACTTAGACCAAAAGCCTAAGCTTGGGGGAGTACGTGTTTCTCACCGACATTACATACATGCTTACATATCATTCTAGTTGTTGGTGTTCACACTTTTTCATTGTATTATCCATGCTTAGATTTATTTTTCTCGCTTTCTTCTTGTGTGTTTGAAAAACTTTAGAAAAACCAAAAAAATTAGTTGTAGTAATTTACTTTCTATGCATGCTTAGTAGTAGAACTAATATGAAAATCCAAAAAGATTTCCTTGTTCTTCTTTTGCTTGTTGGGAGCTTTCCCGTGTAAATAGTTTTTCTCGTTTTTGCTTTTATTTGCTCGTTCAAGAAAACCAAAAACTCAAAAAATATTTCAGTGTGTTTCTCTTAATTTCTTTTCCTTTTATTCGAGTCTTACCGAGGAGAAGACCACGATGAAAATGTTGAGTGGCTTTCATATGAATAACTGTTGAACTAATAAAGAGCCCATTTTACCTTGTCTTCTCCTGTTGAATAAAATGTTTTGCAGATTCCAGCTTAGTCCATGGCACTCTTGCACTATTATTATTTTCTTATCATTCGGTCGTGCAAGTGAAAGGCAATAATGACGATATTCGATGAGTTGGCTGTGGCAAGGAGAAACTGGTATGAACTCGACTTGTTCTTGTTGTGTAAATATGTTTAACCTAGTGCCCATGATTCAGCCTGTTATGATTAAACATGTTTGCAATGACAATTAGAGATTATAGTTTCTCATGCCATGCATAACAGCATAAGTAGCTGAGAGTGAATAATGATTTATCTTGGATATCAACATAGCGTTAAAATGATTGTGATGTGGTATGATGATATGGTATCCTCCTCAGAATGTTCGAGTGGCTTGACTTGGCACATGTTCATGCATGTAGTTGAATCAAAACCAACATAGCCTTCTATAATATTTATGTTCATGGTGTTCATATCCTACTCATGCTAGTGTCCAATGTTACTTATGCATAATGCCTGGTCATGATCGTTGTTGCTCTCTAGTGGCCGCTTCCCAATCTTAAATTGCTAGCCTTCGCTTTGTACTAAGTGGGAATTCTGCTTGTACATCATAAACCTTGAACCCAAAGTTATTCGGATGAGTCCACCATACCTACCTATATACGGTATTACCCTGCCATCCTAAGTAAATTTGCATGTGCCACCTCTAAAAACTTCTAAAAATTATCTTTTTGTGTGCTGGATCGTTCATGGAGCAGCGGAGGTGGTCGACATCTTCCGTACTAAGCATGTTATCCTCAGGTCGAGTGTTTATTCACTCGCCATCGCACGAGGAAATGGGCGGTAATAGGGATTCCCAGTCCCGAACTCAAAAATGCAAATAATTAAACAAAACTCCCCCGGGACTGATGTTGGTATGGACGGCACCCGTTGTTTCGGACAAGCCGTGGAGTGTGATTGATGGTGGAGGGGGAGTAAACCTTTACTTTTATCGCTTGGGAACCGCCACTAGCGTGCTTAGCATGGAAGATGTTGATAACTGATGGTCGTGAAGTGAATGAGAAGGGTGCATGTCTCAAAATATCATTTATCTCTGTTTTAAAAATTGAGCTCTGTCACCTCTGCAAATCACTGCTTCCCTCTGCGAAGGCACTTTCTATTTACTTTTATGTTGTGTCACCACCCTCTAATAACAAGCGCCAGAAACTGAGTAGAGCACAGCGGTCATGATTTATGCATTATGTATAGCTAATGTTGGGTGCATCATGACTGGATCTTTTCTACCAAGAATTACAATGTTTAGTCGCTGCTTGAACTTTGGAGGTGCTCTGCATTTATGTTTTGCGGTCTCAGAAAGGGCTTATTATTGCTCGCTAGCTGATTATGTCATTGATATGAATCATTATAATCTTTAAATGTTATTGTTGACATGGTTAGTAATAATGTTGGCTGAAAACCTGGGTGTTGTTTAAGCTTATTTATGCAAACAAGAGCAAAAGAGCTCGTAAAAGTTTTTCTTTCTCACTTTCATTTTATCAACTGAATTGCTTGAGGACAAGCAAAGGTTTAAGCTTGGGGGAGTTGATACATCTCCAACGTATCTACTTTTTCTCACGCTTTTCCTCTTGTTTTGGACTCTAATTTGC
The DNA here is from genome assembly GCA_021605145.1 of Aegilops bicornis. Taxonomy (NCBI): domain Eukaryota; kingdom Viridiplantae; phylum Streptophyta; class Magnoliopsida; order Poales; family Poaceae; genus Aegilops; species Aegilops bicornis. The sequence goes on along the minus strand of CM038671.1, from coordinate 148,852,732 downwards.
ATGATTTGAATGAAACTAACTTGACCGACGCTTTGTTTTCAGCAGAACTACTATGGTGTTGTTTTTGTGCAGAAATAAAAGTTCTCATAATGGAACGAAACTTTGCGAGGATTTTTCATGGAATAAGTAAGGATTTTTGGGGCCAACAACCACCAGAGAGGGGCCCCTGGTTGGGCACAACCCACCAGGGCGCGCCCCCCTCTCCTGGCGCGCCTAGGTGGGTTGTACCCACCTGGTGGCCCCGCTGACGACCCCCCTGATACTATAAATTCACATATTTCCATAAAAAATCAGGAAGAAAGAATTATCATGATCCACGAGACAAAGCCGCCGCCAAATCCCTGTTCTTCCTCGGGAGGGCAGATCTGGAGTTCGTTTGGGGCTCCGGGGAGGGGGATCTTCTTTCTTCGTCATCACCAACCAATCTCCATCGCCAATTCCATGATGCTCCCCACCGGGAGTGAGTAATTCCTTCGTAAGCTCGCTGATCAGTGAGGATTTGGATGAGATTCATCATGTAATCGAGTTAGTTTTGTTAGGGCCTGATCCCTAGTATCCACTATGTTCTTAGATTGATGTTGCATGACTTTGCTATGCTTAATGCTTGTCACTTTGGGCCCGGGTGCCATGAACTCAAATCTGAACCGTTTATGAATTCATCATTATATCCATGTTTTAGATCCGATCTTGCAAGTTATAGTCACCTACTACGTGTTATGATCCAGCAACCCCAGAGTGACAACAACCGGGCCCACTCCGGGTGATGACCGTAGTTTGAGGAGTTCATGTATTCACTATGTGTTAATGCTTTGTTCGGTTCTCTATTAAAAGGAGGCCTTAATATCCCTTAGTTTTCAATATGGACTCCGCTGCCACGGGAGGGTAGGACATAAGATGTCATGCAAGTTCTTTTAATAAAGCACGTATGACTATTTATGGAATACATGCCTACATTATATCGATGAACTGGAGCTAGTGCCGTATCGCCCTAGGTTATAACTGTCACATGATGAATATTATCCAACAAGTCACCGATCCAATGCCTACGAATTTATTTATATTGATCTTGCTGCGTTACTATTGCTATCATCACTGTTACACTTGCTACAATTTACTGCTATCAATGTTACTGTTACCGTTACTGTTGTCACTACTATCAAAACTATCAAACTACAGTGCTATTGATCACTTTGCTGCAGATAATTAATCTCCATGTGTGGTTGAATTGACAACTCAGCTGCTAATACCTTCAAATATTCTTTGGCTCCCCTTGTCTCGAATCTATAAATTTGGGTTGAATACTCTACCCTCGAAAACTGTTGCGATCCCCTATACTTGTGGGTTATCATATTCAGACACCGGAAGTGTTCTGGGGTTACCGGGTACATATCGGGTCACCGAAAGGGGTTCCGGGCTACCCCCGGCAAACTATATGGGCCTTATGGGCCAAGAGGGGAAACACACCAGCCACAAAGGGGCTGGCGCCCCCCCCCCATATGGGCTGGCCAAATTGGAGAAGGAAAGGGGAAGGAGGAAAGGAAAAAAGGGAATAGGATTCCCCCTTCCCCATCTTCCCTTCCTACTCCGAATAGGAATAGGAAAGGGGGGAGGCCGAATTGGGAGGTGCCCAAGTAGGATTCCTCCTACTTGGGGCGCCCCCTTGGCTGCCTCTCCTCCCCTCCAACCTATATATATGAGGGGGGGAACGCTAGAACACACAATAAAGATTGTTAGCCGTATGCGGCCCCCCTCCACATTTTACGACTCCGGTCATATTCACGTAGTGCTTAGGCGAAGCCCTGCGCGAATCACTTCACCATCACCGTCACCATGCCGTCATGCTGAAGGAACTCTCCCTCGACACTTTGCTAGATCAAGAGTTCAAGGGACGTCATCGAGCTGAACGTGTGCAAAACTCGGAGGTGCCGTACGTTCGGTGCTTGATCGGTCGGAACGAGAAGAAGTTCGACTATATCAACCGCATTGTCAAATGCATCCGCTTTCTGTCTACGAGGGTACGCGGACACACTCTCCCCCTCTCATTGCTATGCATCTTCTAGATAGATCTTGCATGAGCGTGGGATTTTTTTTTTGAAATTGCATGCTACGTTCCTCAACACATAACAGTATCTAAGTGGTGATTTGATTTATTATATTAACGGAGCTTACAAGTTTTTTGTTAAGTTTTGTGTTGTGAAGTTTTCAAGTTTTGGGTAAAGATACGATGGACTACGAAATAAGGAGCGGCAAGAGCCTAAGCTTGGGGATGCCCAAGGCACCCCAAGGTAATATTCAAGGAATATCCAAGCAACTAAGCTTGGGGATGCCCCGGATGGCATCCCCTCTTTCATCTTCGTTCATCCGTAACCTTACTTGGAACTATATTTTTATTCACCACATGATATGTGTTTTGCTTGGAGCGTAATTTTATTTTATTAGGATTTACTTTCTGTTATTTAGAGTAATGTTTTACATCTTTTAGTTCAATAAAAAGGTCAAGTATAGCCTTTACTATGCTTATTTTACAAGTCTATATGTTGCTGTTTTAAAAACAGAAAGTTTGCTGTTATGTTTTGAATATTTGTGAATAGTTAGAACATGATAAAATCTTGAATTTTTTACACAATGAGTAACAACAAAGTTTCTACAGTGTGGTAATTTTTAAGAATTTTTGGAGTTAGGGAAGTATGATTCCTCTTGCATTCTTTACAGACTGTCCTATTTAGACAGATTGCTGTTATCTTTGCATTGTTTGCATATGTTTGCTTGTTTAATGATTCAATTTGAGGATGAGAGTATTAAATTTGCAGGGGCATTTAGTATGCAATGTCAAATTATAATTTTAGTGATTTTTCTACAGTAGAAAATGATAAGGTTTTGTGTTGATTTATACTAACTTATCTCACTAGTTCTTGTTGAGTTTTGTGTGGATGAAGTTTTAAGAATTAGGGAAACTATGATATGAGAGGAATTAAGGAGACAGAAAAGCTCAAGCTAGGGGATGCCCAAGGCATCCCTAGTTAATATTTCAAGAAGTCTTAAGCATCTAAGCTTGGGGATGCCCCTGTTGGCATCCCACCTTTCTTCTTCAACAATGATCGGTCAGTTTTGGTTGAGCCTAAGTTTTTGCTTCTTCACATGATATGTGTTATCCTTAGAATGTCATTTTATTTTGTTTTGCTTGATGTTTGAATAAAGTACTTAAGATCTGGAATTTTATTTAGGAGAAGGAGTCTTCACATAGTTACATAATTACTCAACTACTCATTGATCTTCAATTATATCTTTTGGAGTAGTTTGTCATTTGCTCTAGTTCTTCACTTATATCTTTTTAGAGCACGATGGTAGTTTTATTTTGAAGAAATTTTTGAACTATCATGCTTCACTTATATCATTTTGAGAGTCTCTAAACAGCATGGTAATTTGCTTTGGTTATAAATTTAGTCCTAATATGATGGGCATCCAAGAGGGATATGATAAAAACTTTCATATAAAGTGCATTGAATACTATGAGAAGTTTGATTCCTTATGATTGTTTTGAGATATGAGGATCGTGATATTAGAGTCATGCTAGTGAGTAATTGTGAATTGGAGAAATACTTGTGTTAAGGTTTGTGATTCCCGTAGCATGCACGTATGATGAACCGTTATGTGATGAAGTCGGAGCATGATTTATTTATTGATTGTCTTCCTTATGAGTGGCGGTCGGGGATGAGCGATGGTCTTTTCCTACCAATCTATCCCCCTATGAGCATGCGCGTAGTACTTCGTTCCGATAACTAATAGATTTTTGCAATAAGTATGTGAGTTCTTTATGACTAATGTCGAGTCCATGGATTATACACACTCTCACCCTTCTACCATTGCTAGCCTCTCTAGTACCGCGCAACTTTCGCCGGTACCATACACCCACCATATACCTTCCTCAAAACAGCCACCATACCTACCTATTATGGCATTTCCATAGCCATTCTGAGATACATTGCCATGCAACTTTCCAACGTTCCGTTTATTATGACACGCATCATCATTGTCATATTGCTTTGCATGATCATGTAGTTGACATCGTATTTGTGGCAAAGCCACCATTCATAATTCTTTCATACATGTCACTCTTGATTCATTGCACATCCCGGTACACCGCCGGAGGCATTCATATCATATTTTATTCTAAGTATCGAGTTGTAATTCTTGAGTTGTAAGTAAATAAAAGTGTGATGATCATCATTATTAGAGCATTGTCCCAGTGAGGAAAGGATGATGGAGACTATGATTCCCCCGCAAGTCGGGATGAGACTCCGGATGAAAAATAAAATAAATAAAAAAGAGGCAAAAAAAGAGAGAGCCCAAAAAACAAAAAATGAGAGAAAAAGAGAGGAGGGGCAATGCTACTATCCTTTTACCACACTTGTGCTTCAAAGTAGCACCATGATCTTCATGATAGAGAGTCTCCTATGTTGTCACTTTCATATAGTAGTGGGAATTTTTCGTTATATAACTTGGCTTGTATATTCCAATGATGGGCTTCCTCAAATTTCCCTAGGTCTTCATGAGCAAGCAAGTTGGATGCATACCCATTTAGTTTTCTTTTGAGCTTTCATAAACTTATAGCTCTAGTGCATCTGTTGCATGGCAATCCCTACTCACTCACATTGATATCTATTGATGGGCATCTCCATAGCTTGTTGATATGCCTAGTTGATGTGAGGCTATCTCCTTATTTTTGTCTTCTCCACAACCACCATATTCTATTCCACCTGTAGTGTTATGTCCATGGCTCACTTCATGTATTGTGTGAAAGTTGAAAAGGTTTGGGAACATCAAAAGTATGAAACAATTGCTTGGCTTGTCATCGGGGTTGTGCATGATTTGAATACTTTGTGTGATGAAGATGGAGCATAGCCAGACTATATGATTTTGTAGGGATAACTTTCTTTGGCCATGTTATTTTGAGAAGACATGATTGCTTTATTAGTATGCTTGAAGTATTATTATTTTTATGTCAATATTAAACTTTTGTTTTGAATCTTATGGATCTGAATATTCTTGCCACAATAGAGAAGATTACACTGATAAATATGTTAGGTAGCATTCCACATCAAAAATTCTATTTTTATCATTTACCTACTCGAGGACGAGCAGGAATTAAGCTTGGGGATGCTTGATATGTTTCCAACGTATCTATAATTTTTTATTGTTCCATGCTATTATATTATCCATCTTGGATGTTTTATATGCATTTATATGCTATTTTATATGATTTTTGGGACTAACCTATTAACCTAGAGCCCAGTGCCAGTTTCTGTTTTTGAGTTTTACAGAAAAGGAATACCAAACGAAGTCCAAATGACCTGAAAATTTACGGTGTTTTTTATGGACCAGAAGAAGCCCCTGAAGCAAAAGAGTTGGGCCAGAAGAGTCCCGAGCCAACCACAAGAGTAGAGGGCGCGCCCTGCCCCCCCCCCCCCGGAGGGTGATCCACCCTTGTCGTTGACTTGTGGACCCCCTGACGTGAAACCGACACCAAAAATTCCTATAAATACAGAAACCCCCGAAAAGAAACCTAGATCGGGAGTTCCGCCGCCGCAAGCCTCTGTAGCCACCAAAAACCAATTGGGACCCTGTTCTGGCACCCTGTCGGAGGGGGAAATCATCACCGGTGGCCATCTTCATCATCATGGCGCTCTCCATGACGAGGAGGGAGTAGTTCACCCTCGGGGCTGAGGGTATCTACCAGTAGCTATGTGTTTGATCTCTCTCTCTCTCTCTCTCTCTCTCTCGTGTTCTTGATTTGGCACGTTCATGATGTACCGCGAGCTTTGCTACTATAATTGGATCTTATGATGTTTCACCCCCTCTACCTTCTGGATTGAGTTTTCCCTTTGAAGTTATCTTATCGGATTGAGTCTTTAAGGATTTGAGAACACTTGATGTATGTCTTGCATGTGATTATCTGTGGTGACAATGGGATATTCACGTGATCCACTTGATGTATGTTTTGGTGATCAACTTGCAGGTTATGTGACCTTGTGAGCTTATGCATAGGGGTTGGCACACGTTTTCATCTTGACTCTCCAGTAGAAACTTTGGGGCACTCTTTGAAGTTCTTTGTGTTGGTTTGAATAGATGATCTGAGATTGTGTGATACATATCGTATAATCAAACCCGCGGATACTTGTGGTGACATTGGGGTTTTAGTTGATGTGTATCTTAAGGTGTTATTTTAGTACGAACTCTAGGCCTGTTTATGACACTTATAGGAATAGCCCAATAGATCGATCAAAAAGAATAACTTTGAGGTGGTTTCGTACCCTACAATAATCTCTCCGTTTGTTCTCCGCTATTAGTGACTTTGGAGTGACTCTTTGTTGCACATTGAGGGATTGTTATATGATCCAATTATATTATCATTGTTGAGAGAACTTGCACTAGTGAAAGTATGAACCCTAGGCCTTGTTTCTAAGCATTGCAATACCGTTTTCGCTCACTTTTGTTACTAGTTACCTTGCTGTTTTTATTTTTTCATATTACAAAAACCCATATGTACCATCCATATTTCACTTGTATCACCATCTCTTCGCCGAACTAGTGCACCTATAAAATTTACCATTGTATTGTGTGTTGGGGAGAGACTCTTTGTTATTTGGTTGCAGGGTTGTTTGAGAGAGACCATCTTCATCCTACGCCTCCCACGGATTGATAAACCTTAGGTCATCCACTTGAGGGAAATTTGCTACTGTCCTACAAAACTCTGCGCTTGGAGGCCCAACACGAGTCTACAAGAAGAAGGTTGCGTAGTGAACATCACTCGGCGTTGGTTCATGGGTGCTCTAGCACTCCGTCAAGGTAACCTCACTATCTTTGGTGTCATTGACAAACATGTAAGCAACAACCTTCATTTCTTTTCATCAAGATCTACTTCATGTGCGAGTGTGCCCCATTGTTTTAACCTCTTTCTTTTGGAGAAAATAGATACTGGCAACACAACATCTTACTTTACAGCATGGAGCTCGAAACATACCAAAGGGGACAAGGACAAGGACCCTCTCTCCCCTATAGAATGACTGGATTATCCCTAATGCCCAGTTAAAGGGGGAAGAAGTACATCACCAAATACAAGGAGATGTACGAGAACCAGGTTGATCCTCACATGGGGGACTTTGGCCCTAAGGTGGCTATTGTCGCAGGGAGAGGGGGGCAGGCCGAGTGGCCGAATGGGAGTTTATGTTGCTTTCGTCATAACCTCCAGCCTTCCCAGACTCTCCATAATCCGGGCTGAGTACTAGCTCTAGTCCTACCATAGAGCCTTGCATATAACATTCCATGGTCATGTTTGAGAAAATTCAGGTCAGTTCTTCTTCATTGATCCTTCATGGTCTTGCATGTTTGCATTTCAACAGTGATGACATTGCATTGACATATTGCAGACTTGACTTGAAGAAAGGAGAATGCGGGAGAAGGCTTGGAGAGAACAAGATGAATACCGGTCTAGGATGGAGGCACAAGATGTGCAAATGAAGTCGTTACAACTGATGGTGGGAAATCTTTGTGCTATCCAGTGCAAACCAGTGCAAGACTTGATGTTGTGAGTTACATGTCGAACCTTTTCTATCACCATTTTCGTCCTTACCATATGCATTCATCTTATTGTCCCAAATGCTTAGAGTTCAATCCATCGTAAGCATCGAACAATATGCCGGTAGTTGCGCTTGGAGTTGGCAAGCAAAGCCAAATGGTGCCTCCCGATGTTGCCACTCCGATACCAAAATCAAGTGAACTTCAAGTTATATTGATGAACTTCTTGCTTGTTGACTTCATATGCTTGTACTCTTCCATGTGTGTGTGCTTGAGAACTTGTGCTTGTGTGCGTGAGAAAATATATTGCCTCTATGTTGTGGAATGGTGATTTGGCTATGATGTTGCACCTTTTTGATATGTGGGATGTGATATAATTGCTATAATATGTGAAATACTATTGATCTATATAGTTTGCTGCAGGGATGATTGAAAACCGAATAAAAAATTTCTAGAAACAAATTTGCCGAGGGCACCACTCGAAAAAGATAACGATGCCAAGTACACCTCTCAACAAAGGTGACTGAACTGGTGCAATATGGCCAGCTACCCGAGAGTAGAATACATGCTCTTGGAAAAAGAACATGTGGCATGAATTTGGCGCTCCTGCTCGGACGTTCGCCAAGCGAAACAGTCGACAAACCAAAACAACACAATAAACTTCGGTGAGTTTATCGAGAGCAAGCTCGGCAAAGATCCTTCGTGGCCGAGAACAAAGGCTCTCGGCAAGAGGCGACACTTGGCATCACTTCTTGGTTCGCCATCAACACAAGACTTTCGACAATGACAGGGCTCTCGACATACGTTGGGGGTCTAAATGGTGGAGAAAAGGGGACCAGCTGGGGCTCTGCCCCCCCCCCCCCCTAAGATCAGTGATTTGCTGCTAGCTAGTAGATGAGCAGTGTATAATTTAGACAAAAATACATGTATTAGTATTGTTTGGCCCTTGTTATTAAAAGTTTGAGTCATTTGGCCCCCCTGATACTTAATTCCTGGCTCCGCCACTGGCGGGTCTCGTTGTCAGAAGGATGGCCACGAAGCACCCTCCTATTCATTGGAGTTTGCCGAATGTCGTACCGCGAGCTCTCAGCAAAAAGGCACACTGTGGGACTTGCTGTCGGACACGTTGCCACATGTCCTCCTCCTGGGAGTTCATGTTTGGCAAGTTTATTGCTTCGACTCTCAGCAAAGGGTGTGCCACATGGCAAGTGCCGTCTTCGTCCGGGACTGTCAAGTCACTTTTGCTGCCGAGAGCTCCCTTTGGTCCTTGGCAACCTGTTTGCCAAGTTCTGATAGACACGGCAAAGTTATGTTTGCCTGAAGGGTGTACGTCGTATACCGTTTGCTGAGAACAATTCATTGTCGAGCTTTTCGTGGGCTTCACCGAGTGTCTCAAGCACTCGGCAAAGTCATGAGTTGCAGTAGGGGGATAGCGTGGATCTGGAGGTAGGGCGGCGTACGTGCGTTGCATGGAAGGAGGCGGCTCGAGAAGAACATGCATGTGTGAGCTTCACCGGCCGGATTTCAGCTCGGTTATTTCGTTGGATGTCAAAACAAGATGGCAGACTCATAGACCGAAAATAAAGCGGCGAAAAGTGGAACAGGGAACCTTACATATTTTTTTGGTAGGAGAGAAATACGTGAATGCACATGTGTCTAGTTTAGGATGTACTTCATCCCTCCCATAATGTAAGACGTTTTTAATGTAAGACGTTTTTTGTACTACATTAGTGCCAAAAAACATGTAACGTGTAGTACAAAAAACGTCTTACATTGTGGGACGAAGAGAGTAGCTTTGGAGTAAACATTTACCAGTTCTAAGAGTTGGCCGTGGTACATTTGAAACACACAATGCAACCGAGACAACAGACAAAATGCAGCCGAAGCATGTTTTCTCCCTTTGTAAACGCATCTCTGCTCATTGTATCGTTGTCCTTTTTTCATTTGCGGGAAGGATAAATTTCATTGGTCAAGAGGGTTCATTACATTCAGCATTGCTCAGTGCCATAACAACATCCGGACCAGCTATAAGCCACACAGCCGTGCGCTGATGTATCGTTGTCCTTGTCAACCCAAATCCTCGTCAGCTGCATCATTATTATCATCGACTGCAACAGGTAAAAAGATGAAATTAAGGCATGTGATTCGTGCAATAAAATAACACAAATGCAAAATTGTTTACTTGAATTTTACAGGGTCTAATTTTGTTTGAAATCAATCACGGAAGGAATGATCGAGATGGACAAAAGCGCCAAGGTTGCGAGCTGAGGAGGCAACCTTGTCAGCATCGCCCCTAGCTTTGTACTACAATGACTTTTGATGAATATATTGAAAGAAGATCAGACGGTCCACCTCATCCCTGATCAAGTTAAAGGGAACTCGACAGCCCGAATGCAAGGAGTAGTGCTTACTTTCATAACTCTACCAGTATAGTTAAGTTTACCGCCAACCACCCCGTTTACTGAATACTTATATAAGCCTGGTTGTGGCTAGGGTTCGAGCATTCTGCAATGTCCCAGTTCTGCCGTCATTGCCAAATTGAACACATAATTATATTTATATGAAATGCTCGTATTCAACTGAAATGTGCAAGAACTACTAGATATCAAAATCGCCCCAAAAAATATGTACTTCTAGAAGAACCGGGCACATGAATATAATAAATCTAGACAAAAGTAAAGAACTGAATACGACCAGTAAGATCCACGGGCCAGACAAGACTGATTCATACAAGCCGTGTTAGCAGTCTGAAGACGTAGCTCCACATGAATGAGAGTTTTGGTTCCTAGCAGAACATAAGGATTAGAAGGTCCTGCTTGCTCTAGTTTAGTGAAAACTGACACATGCTGCATCCCCGGAGTCGGTGTCTCACTGCTCGCCTTTGCCCGGAGGGTTCTTCATGAGTTCCCTAGCCTTCCTGCATGAATTCATGAAACGTCAGCTAAAAAGGTCCTCAACATGCAGCCAATAACTACATGATTATCTGTTCTGAAAAAAAAACTATATGATTCCTCTTTCTGGGGATAATAACATCATAGGTCCCTAAAAGTTACTGATGGCACTTCACAAAAAAGCTTCTCATCATCACTGTTTAAGAGATGAGAAGCAGAAGCAGAGTTTACCGAAGTAAAAAAGAGGTGGAAAGAATTGCACCAGTGGCACATAACTGCTTCTCACAACAGTAGAAGTATTTTCCCAACCTAAAACCATACTAGCACTCGGAAGACACTCAAAAGAGATAAGCATGTAAGAAAGTGGGCTTACCATAGTTCACCCTCGATTTCGGCATTCCCAGGATCCAAATTTTGTGCGTCCAAGAGAGCATCACAGGCTTGTTTAAACTCCTGGGTGCAGAGCAAATCAAAGAGCGTGACCAAACTGCAATATCAATATGAATTATGAAATACTCCCTCCGTTCATAAATATAAGATGTTCTAACTTTTTTCTGAAATCGGATGTATATAGACATGTTTTAGTGTGTTTGTTTACTCATTTTAGTCAGTATGTAATACATGTTGAAATATCCAAAACATCTTATATTTGTGAACGGAGGGAGTAGGTCAGCCATGAACACACTGGCAAGCTAGACGTACCTTGAGTAGCATGTGAGCTGCACCTTGACGGTAGCAAGCTTTTGCCCAATCAGGTCGCAGCATTCTGCACATGAGAGCATCTGACAAAGCACCTTCACCATCATCCATGAGCAGTTTACAAAGACTCCTGTTTGCATACAGTGTTGCACTCTCTGCATGCTCTATTGCCTACACTCAAAATAAGAGGTCATGCAAATATTATTCTCAACTTAAAACAATAACATGCAAAAAAATTATTTTAATGGTCGTTATGGGCTTCACACATGCTAACAGCTAGAAACTGTCTAAAATTACTACTCACTCAGTAAGACATTAATACCGCAGAAGATGGAACACATTCTCTTACTAGACAGTTTGGCTTGTTGTACGATCAATGTGGATAGAACTAAATCATTTGATACACTATCGTGAACTTCTTACTGATTCTGGGGATGTAAGACAACAGCGAAGTTTGATGATGGAATCTTCTTTCAATCTGCCCCAAATTGTAAGATGCATGAATTTTAGCACATTCTCAATATACTGGCTTCAGATCATAACCATTTTGTATTGCCCTTGGTTAGATCATCATAATTTTAGTTGATCTATAATCAAATAGATGGTTCTCTCATGAAATCATTGTGTCCCACTCCCACTGATCATTACTCCTTCCAGTACACAAAAAAGGGACGTCCTGTGTCAAACTTTGATGAACACCATTAAGAAAACTTTGACCAACAATACTGTTTAAAATATTCAAATTGGGTTGAAAATCATGTGCATAGATTTGTGTAGAGAAGTATTGTCAGAATATTATAATTTTTAGGGCAGTTGTACATACCATCGCAACAGAATTAGTAGTCAAAATTTTATTTTCAAGACCATGTCAATGCATCCCCTAAAAAAATACCATGTCAATGTACAAAACATCATTTTTTTTTCAGGAATTAGAGGGAATATTAATTATTTTTGCCAATCAAAATTTCATATTTAATATTAGGAAAGGAGTTAGATATCTTCAACTGGTTCCCTGTATTATAATAAATATAATGCAAGAGGTGTACCAAATCATAGAACTTTGTTGCCATCTTATAGTCCTTCTGCTTGAATGCCTTATCAGCATGTGACTTGAACAAACTTTTTCTTCTTTCAAGGTGCCGTTGCTCCTAGATAACAAATAAATGGAACATGAACTGAATATTTTGAATTTTGGAATAATCATCATTTAGTATGATTTTTTTACCACAAAAACATGCAGCAACTTTGTGTTCAGCATTCTTCTTAGTTTGTATATCGGTGGCCTTTAATTTACCATCGAGTGCTGTCACTAAAGTTAGAACAATGTCAGTCTACCTAGATGGCAAGCATTCTAGTAGGAAACATGGGATAATAACACAATGTCAGTCTACCTAGATGGCAAGCATTCTAGTAGGAAGCATTCTAGTAGGGAACATCGGCGGAGATCAAGGTGTTTCTTCTTTCACGAAAACAATCAAGTTGAAATCATTATGTCCTTGTTAGTTAGGTACGTCATGGGATAATAACACAACAACAAAGCCTTTAGTCCTAAACAAGTCGGGGCAGGCTAGAGGTGAAACTCATGGTTACAGCACGTGGATGGCTAACTTCCATGCACCCCTGTCCATAGTTAGTTCATTGGTGATATTCCAGTCCTTCAGATCTCTTTTTACGGACTCCTCCCATGTCAAGTTTGGACTACCCCGACCTCTCTTCAAATTAAATATATACATCAAATACAGAACTTGCCCAGGCAACAACTAGCCATAAGATAAACGAGTGCAACATAGAACTAGTATGTCAGTTACTAAAATATGTTGAGAACTTCTAAAATATACTACTCTTTGACATTTTTACCAAGATACTAATGAATAAAACACACCCTGAACATGATGCTGGTGTACTTCACAACTGTGGTATGAGATTCCTGATTATGAGCCTAGTCCAAGCATTCCTGTACCAGCAAGCATTTAACTATTCTACAGCGTTACAGATTTTCTTAATACTCGACACGGAGATAAGTTTACGACAGTTCACATAAATATAACCAGAGTAGAATCTACATGTAAATATCAGTACAGCAGATGCCTTATCTTAGGAGTCGATCTTATCAGGTGTAACCGTGTAAGTTGTTTGTACTTTTCAACCTAGGAACCAAAGGACTCTTTTACTCAATGATTTGTACTCCCTCTGTAAACTAATATAAGACCTTTTAGATCACTAAAGTAGTGATCTAAAAGGTCTCATATTAGTTTACAGAGGGAGTACTAATTATCCATCACAAAAACCAGATTTTGTTAGGATTTGCTACTCATTACCATCCAGAGTTTTTCATATTATGTTCTATTACCAAATTGATAGTGGACAATAAATATGGTTCATGATGTCTATTGGTGAGCAGCCCTGTTGTTAGATTAAAGTTGGTAGTTTGTTGCATATGTAAAAAATGCAACAAAAAGGTGAGCAGCCCTTTTTGAACTATGGAACAAACTACCAACTTTAATCTAACAACAGGGCTTAGCAATTCAAACTGCTAGCCCACAAGGTTTCCAAGAGAGGTATTTCAGAAAAAGTTGAGGCTGAGACACCACAACAGTTTTTATGTAGGAATCACTGCCCATAATATCATTCCTACTTATAAAGGTTGGAGTTGGTGGTGATCTCACATGTGGGACCATACAAATAAACAATGCACTTCTACCCACATGTGAGACTAGTAACCTTCCAAAAGATATAATAAACAAATATTACTTCTACTCGGTGAAAGACGTACCCAAATAAACAAATACACTGCTACCGTAATATGAGAACAACACTCTCATAAAAACATAGATCATAAATGCATATGACTCCAATTCAAATCATGTTCTTGATTTCAATTTCTCTGCCCAACAAATTCTTCATGTTCTATAGCATAGCAGAAGACATCACACATTGCAATTTCAACGTGGTCATAGACGTTGTCCTCCTACCAAATCCATGATCTTGTGCGTTCAAATTACTCATGCCCATTGTCCTAAATTTAAATTGTTACCTCATTGTAACTCTTGCAAAGGACCTACAATGGTCGCTTAAAAATCATCAATGACTACAACATGACATTTCGTTCTATTTGCGTTCTCTTTTTAATAATAAACCATGCAGTAGCAGTGAGACACATCATCTTTTGATCATCTCCTAGGCTAGTAGTATCTCATCGTCTTTTTATGGTTGCATAGCAACGCACGGGCATTGTGCTAGTATAGACAAAAATAGTAGCTGCAGACATGAATTCTTTTTAGTTGGTCCGTTGAGTGATGGTGGTATTGATATAAGTAGCTTAAAAGAGTGAAAACAGAATGCCAACGGGACAAAGAACATCAATAAGCTAAGAAATATCAATTTATTCTAGTGCTACCCAGAATAGTACATAATGAGATCTCAGTATCTCATCGACTGTTAAATTAAGCACCGATATGACCTTCCAAAAAGGAAAAAATATTGATAAATGGGTACTTATTGGATACATAAACCTTTTTAGAATAACAAGAATAGGCATGTTACTTCATAGGAATGATCAACAGAAACTGTTACGCCTGTTGATGTAACCATTCAGAATCGGGCTGCATCCCAGTAGTGGATGTGCGGTGAGTGACCCGCCCACCAGAGTTCGATCCCCGTGAGGCAAATTAATATCTCAAGAGGAGCCCTCATAGGTCTTTTATTAATTATAAAGACTCCCAGAAGGCCAGAATGAACAACTTTAATACACACAAGTGTGATTCCCATAAGCATAGTCAATGACACTAAGTAACCTAAACCAATCGCTAAACAGGTCCCTACATTATAATAAGAGCTGAATATAGTACCATTATGGCTGTATGCATCGTCATGATGCAGAGGCCGGGGGCATGCCTCCATTTCCAAAAAAACAGTACCACTAGAAGCTTTAACAGAATATAGTGAAATTCTGCATACCAGGTCAGCAAATATCTAGAAAAAGTATAAAACATACATCATCGGGAATATTAGGATCTGCTCCAGCCTTTAATAAGAGCTTAATGTAGTTGGTATAACCTCCTAGCATCGTAGCGAGCACCAAAGGAGTCGCAATGGAACCCTTGCAATCAACATCGGCACCAGCCTGTGAAATGGATTGCGCAATCAAATGTTCATGGTGATATATCCATGTACATCAACATATAAGCATGCAGACATGGTAGAGTAAGCAAAATGACAACATATCATGGAAAAGTAGTCCAGAGAATACTCACCTTAATGAGTAGCTTCATGCACTTCAATGAACGGTAAACAAGAGCACTCATAAGGGGACTGTTAGCACCGCTGATAATGATGTTAGGCTGAAAGCATGGTATTGTCTTATTAAGATAATAAACAAAGGTGGCATGATAAATTCAATAGTTACTTTTGAGATGAACAAATATATGATAATTAAAAAGCATGTCATCTTATAATCAACTGGTGTGTCTGGGTGGTTCAGGGGATCAGATAGTCAGTGGATCATTCAATCGTAATCCTGACCTATCATGCTTGATTAGTTTGAGGATTCGAATGGATTTGTCCATTAAATCAATCACACTTCAATCTCCATTGAGTGTGCTAAAAAATGATTTTGTACTACAATATCCAAGTATGCATCAACCAAAGCAACCAAAACATACCCAGGTTAAGACATTTTGTCCACGTCATATAACTAGTTCACGAACAAAAAATTATCTGTCCAAATTAGCCGTAATCAAGAGAAATAAGAAATAGTGGAGGCCATATACATTTGCATGGTGGTCCAACAAAATCTTCACTGTCTTATCCTGCTCATTTATAGCAGCCATATAGAGTGGTGTTCCATGGCCACAGTCTATGTCAACAGGCACTCCTTTTGACAGGAGGAACTCTGTCACCTTGCAGCATCCTGTGGTGAATGGAATGATTCTGTAAGTCGCGTGGGCACAAGCATTGAACAAACGAGTGCAGTAGAGTAAATAATTACAAGTACAATGACCAGATTGCAGACATTAAGTGTGAGGGTGTGTGACAGGGGGAGTACCTATACACACAGCATGGTGGAGAACTGTCCGTCCTTTGTTATCTCCTTTCACGAGATCACCACCATGATCAAGAAAATACTTGACAGTAGAAACATGAGCAGACTGAGCAGACAACATAAATGGAGTCGCACCTGTAACAAAAAGCACACGTCAGCGCAACCGTAGATATCATACTGGCAAACATTGACATGGTAGCCACCAATTTTTTAAATGGAGAAAGGGATAGAGAAAGACCTTCAGCTACATCTCCACCCCCAGGAGCATTTACATCTCCTCCAAGCTCCTCCACTAGGTACCTGCAAACCTCCAAATGGCCTTCGCATGCTGCGAGATGCAACACATTACATCCGTTCGTGTTGATAGAAAAAATGGCCGACAGGTCGCCATTTCTTTTGGCAAGTTTCTTTACAATACCTTTCACAAAAGTAAACACGATCGGATTATAGAAGTGAGTAGACAAATTAACAAGTTATAAAACCAAAAGAAAAGAAGCAAACATGTTGAATGCACAAGAGCCTCTGGAAATCAAAGGGACCAATCTATCACATTGCTGGACAGAGTCATGCGGTGAAAATACTTGATAAGACACACTACACTGCAAATTAGGATGCAATGCACGATTGGACCGCATCATCTTTAATTGTCAACATCATCAAGAGACTTATCAGACCAGTTTATTTTAACTACGGTATCTAATTATGTGAGCATGGTGATCGGTCCTAAAATTACATGCCATGGCCCATGGCTGTCACTAGGAAAAATATTTTTGATTGAGTATGAGAAAACCTTTGACAAAGGTATAAGATAGGAAAGTCTTGTGAGTAAAACATTAAGAGAAGTACAGAATATTTTTGTACGACAACTTCAGCAAACTATACTGAAACTCTGGAGGGCAACGCACAATAACTCTACACTTACGGGCAACATGACACGGAAATCACCTACGGACTCTTCTCCACCAATCTCTTCCCACACCTGATTTTCAGTGCGGGTCCCTTCCCCTCCTGATTTCCAATCAATGTTTCACAGCTCAGCCCGTAACTGTATTCAGTAGGAATTAGGGCGTAAGTGTAGCATTTCTCGGGCAACGCACACTGTAACTACTCCAAATAACTGACAGACGCAACCAAATGGAGTCAGAAACAAGGTCATACTTATCCTTAAAAGAAAACAAGGTCATACAGGCGGCCGATTCAGTGCTTCTGACGCAAATCTATCCGTTTCTTTTTACTAGATACAAGGCCATAACCCAACGCTCATGTTCTAAACTTACCAACAAATCAAGCGACAATCTGACCAAATCAAGAAAAGCAGAGCATCAGTGGCGGAGCTTCATCATTAGTTGTTAAGCTAAATTTTTGAAGATTATCAAAGTTTAAGCAGAATTTGTCCTTTTGGCCCCCTCAACTCTGTTTTGCCCCTTCAACTCTGCGGACACAGCACACGCATGACATAACTAAGCAAGCGTCGGTCGCTAGATTAGAATCGAAGCGGAGAAGAGCAGAGCATTAGTACGTTTGAGGCGGCCGAGGTTGCCGTCGGGGGCGGCCCTCATGAGAGCCTGCTCACCTGCACACGTGCGCGCGCGATCGCCATTAGAAAACGCAGCCAGGGGTCAGAACTCAGAGAGAGAGGGGAACGAACTTGGGAGCAAATCGAGAGGGTCGGGAAGCGAAGGCTGGACGTCGTCGTCCTCGACGGTGGGCCGGAGGTAGACAAACGGCGCCGCCATGGCCCAGCCCCGGCGGGGTGGAAGCTTCCCGGAGGCGGCGGCGACGAGACGGAGAACCCTGCGCCGCGGTGGGGAGGGGTTTGGGGGCAACGATAGTTTTGGTTTACTAGAACCATCCGCATATTGTTTCATCTCGGTGGAAATCCAATTCTTTTCCTCAGGATCTCTTGAATGAAATTAAGGAACAAAGTAAGTATCTATCTCCTACTTTATAAGGATCATCTAGAAAGCGGAGAGCTTTGGTTCCATTCAAATAAAAAAGTTAAGTGGTGAGAATATCCATAAAGAAGCCGAATGAAATCAAAATTTCATGTTCGGTTTTAAATTAGAGACGTTAAAAATAATCAACCAACATCGACTATAACCCCTAATTTCAGGCTGCCGCTTTGGTTTGCCTCGTGAAATTTGGGGACGCTGCCGACGGCGTGGTGGACTGGATGAGCCCGGCGTTGGTGCACCGGAGCCAGAATTCTGCAGCGACTAGTGGCCACTCGCCCATTCAGTTGCTTGGACAAAGACCTGGTCCACCTAGACTACTTGTTCTCGGGAGAAGGTAGGCGAGTAGCGGCTGAGAGATTTCCTTGCGAGGGTGGATGCAGCTAGCCAATGTAGGGGTGACACGTGTAGACCAAGGACGAGCCAAAAGCTGCAGCGCGGACTGCACCTCCCACGGAAATGGCAGATGGCACCCGAGCAAAGGTAGGCGCTACCCTGCCGGGCACCTCGAGCAAACGGAATTGCTCGACACACGACACACTCTGGCCGATCTATGCACGACCAGCAATCCAGCGGACGTTGCATGGCTATGGACGAGATTCGCTGGCTGGATTTTATCGTCGTGCGCTGGTCGTCCATCGTTTGTCGTCCGCCTAGCATAGGCCAACTCCATCATGACCTCAAACGGACGCTCGCTTGGTCTCGGATCATCTGCTTCGGGTGAGGATTTCGTACGCGTTGTCGTACTGTCCCGGATGCGTGTCAAGGCCCAGCGCGGCCGTCAGATCCATTTGCCCCATCCTCGTCTCACAGATATTTCTTTGCAAGTCCTTAAACTTTTTTTATCATTTATTTTTGGTACATGACAATACATCATCACATTTTGACTAGTAAAGCAAGCCCAAAGAAAACAAAAACCACAAGAATACATTTGAGAAGATACCCAACTTTCATAACTGCTCTCTCGAGTTGGGTTAGGGCCTTCTCGATGCACTCATAGTTGATCTATGGAGGAGGCACGACGTTGCACCCTTCTTTCTTCTTCAAGCCAGAAGTCGACGTTGCTTCCTCACACGTAGTATCGTGCCTTGTTGCTTCTTCAAGACGTAGTATCGCGGCCTAGCCTCTAATCTAGCAACAAGTGCACTTGTCTCATCTAAAGCCTCTAGGCTAGCTAAAAGTGCACGAACATGCACTACATTTCACTCTATCAATATATGGATGTACTCTTATTCCCAATACCAAAACTTGCATCCGTTCTACACAATAAAACTTAAAGTTAGCACCACTAGTCTAATCCAAGAGCACAAACCGAAGCTAAAAGAGCACATACCCCATCGTTTAAGCACTTGATGAACACCCATCCGGGATGCTCCGGTGTTGTAAACACGCGGCGCACGACCATCCTTGGGCAGTGGTCGCACTTGATGAGGGGCAACGGTGCGCCAACGAGCTTTTGGGCAAGCACCGAGCCCGGCCGGCCGCCATTCGCGTATCTGCCGGCGGACCACCGACGGTGCAGATCCGAGCAGCTAGAGGACGAGCCATCGTCAGATGTGGCCTTGTTCTGCCAGGCCTTCCGGCGAGGTGCCCGATCCATGGCGCTGCCCGGCCTCCCACAAATGGGCGAGCTCAAGACCGACCGGATCCGCCTAAATCCGGCCGGGTGCGCAAACAAGGTGGCCGTGTTTGGGTAGCTCGGCGACGAGAGGAAGGCTGGGCAAGCGCCACAGATGAAGGTACGGCCGCAATGGCGCGGGCGGTCAACAAGGCGAGGGGAAGAGAGGGGAAGAGTGGAGTGGATGCGGCCGGAGGGAGGGAGGGGGGCGGATAGAAAAAGGCCCGTCTTGTGCCACCGACGGGCGGACCAAGGGAGGACACGCGCAGACGGCCCGCGCGTCCGCGTGGTGTCCGTTTCACCCCAAAAGCGGCGCAAACTTGGGCCGCGGATGGGTCGAAAGCGGACACAAAGCGGACAAAAGTCCGTTTGCGCCCGCGCGCTGGGCCGTCTCGTTTGTCCCTTTTACCCCAAACGGACGGGGGCGGACAGGATAGGGTCGCGCGGTGGAGTTGGCCTCACATCCCTTGAATTTTGAATGAAGGGACCAGATCCGATGCAAAAACAATCTTTAGATAGCGACATAACTTTCAAAAAAAATCCCTTAAAATATATAGCTCTATATAAGAACCTGGCTCTAAATTTTCAAAGGGAAAAAAAAACCTGAGTCCAAAATTATGCCCCTCTATAATAATCTAAGTGACTAAGAGAGGTCATTGAAGATAATAAGTCTTGCATGTCTAGGTAATAGTAGTAGTTAGAACTTTGTTTGACCAAACCTTGTAAAAAGAGCAGGGTGTTCTTATATTTCATCAAGATAAGAATACCGACTTGGTTTATCAGGTAATTTTGAGAAGAAGAAAATCATACAGTTTCCCGCAAAAAAAACATACAGTTTTTACTCCGGCTGTTACAAAATAATTGAAGTTTTAGTATTTTTTTCTAAGTCTATTTTTTAAGTTTGACTAAGTGTATAGAAAATTTCACAAAGATCTACAATATCAAATATATAATACAAAAATACATTTCATATGGACAATCCTAGACCTTAAATTATTTTGAGACAGAAGGAATATAGTTATTTTTTGCAGGAAACTTCGATCCTAGAACTTCAATTATGGTTGTGGCACTACTAGGAAAAGGGTTATAGATGATATAGACACTAATAGCGCACCACACCCATGGTGCGCCACTACTAACATATTTTTTTTTCTTAATTTTTCCAAAAATACTAATGGCGCACCACTTACCTCGTGCGCCACTACTATCATTTTTTTTTCAAAACTACTATCATTTATATTTTTTGAACTCATGAATATTTTTAAATTTAATTCATGGGCACTTTTTGAATTCAAGAATATTTTTTCAAATTTGATGGTATTTTTTCTTATTCAATATGAAAAAATATTGAATATGGCGGCGCCCCGCGCCAGATCCCCCTCGCGCCCCCCCGCGCCAGATCCCCCTTCATCTTGATCCCCCTCGCCGCCGACGAGCCCCCGCACCCTCCCTCGCCCGGAGGTGGAGACTTCGGCGGCGCTACTCGCAGTCCATCGACGGCTCACAACGAACGCCGACGCGACGCGACGAGGCCGGCCCACGACCACGATCGACCACGACCGGGCCCTCCTCCTTCACGGTCTCAGATCTCCGGCGCGACGCCAACCACCGCCTCACAACAACTGTAAATGCTCCCTCCCTCCCTCCTCTACTCATCTCCTCTATATAGTGTAATAATTTTTATCAATAAAAAAAATAAGTTACTAATGGCGCACCAGGAGAGGGTGCGCCATTGTTTATCAATTAAAAAAAAGTTACTTATGGCGCGCCCCTCGAAGGTGCGCCATTGCTAACCTTCCCCCCTCTATCCCTTTCCCCCCAAGCGCCGCCTCCTCCCCGAGCCCAATCCCAAATCCCCCGAGCCCTCGACCTGCTGCTCCGCCGCCGCCCCGACCCACTGCGCCGCCACCAGTCACCCCAGCAGACGGAGACGCCCAGGAGGACCGCCACGACCGCTTCTTCATCTACGGGTTCTCAATCGACCGGAGCTACTGTATCGCCGCCATCGCCGCCTTCCCCAACCTCGGCCTCCCTCGTCCACCTCGCCACATTGTTCGCCCGGCCACCCCCGACCTCCCGAGATCATCGTCGAGCACCTCGGTGAGGCCCTTGACCGATTTCCCCCTTCCCCCGTCGGGTTCGTTGTCGTAGCCGCCGTCGTCAAGCTCCTGCGTTGCCTCGCTGCTGCGCTGTCGCTGCAGTGGGTCGCGCCCGCACACACGCACTTGCGTGTTGCCTCCCACGGCTGCGCTCGCCCTTGCCTTGTTGCTGCTCCTCCCTCTTGCTTTACTCCTGCTGCTCCTCCTCTCAACGTCTTGCCGCTGCTCTTCTCTGAAACCTCAAAACTGCTGCTGCTCCTCCTCTCCACTTCCCTCCTGTTGCACTTCTCTGAATCTGAATCCTTATTGTCTCCCTCTCTCCCTGTCAAATTTCTATGAATTTGAGAAGTGTACTGTTCAGAATCGTGTAATGTTCAGATTTTATATATTCTTGCAACCTATTAATTGTTCAGTTTAGGTTCGTGTTTGTCTAGTTTAGATTTGTGATATATATAAGGTACATTGATACACAACATGCAGCTGCAGCCCCCATAGATACTTTTTTTTGTTTTGAAAAAGACGAAATATGAAATGTGAGAATTCGTAAAATATGAATTACCGTGAAGTAGCTTGGTTGTGCCAAGAAAATGCTGCATTTTTGGTACTTGAAAGGTTTATGCTGATTCAGCAAATCCATGTGGCCTATTGAAAATTTAGAACTTGTGATTAGGAGATGTTTGGGAAAAGGAGTGTAGGTACTGTTCTTGTGTTGGGATAATTTTGTAGATTTTTAGGAGCTAGGGGAAATAGGGTTGTAGTTGTAAACTGAAAATGGATCAGAATGGAAAAGTGGGTGTTTCTCCCAAAAATTTCAAAAGAGTAGGATGGGTCTTTGTTCAAAAATGATTTATAGGAATTATAGGGTCTCCCAAAAATTTTGTGGCAATTTTATAAAAAATATTTGAATTAGTTTTAGTGCAACAGAGGCAACTCAGAGTTTGAAAATGGCATTAAAGGAATTTGTTTTTGGGGTAAATTCTATTATGAAATAATTCCTACTGTTATTTAAAATATAAATGAAATGATTTGGAACACCAAGCAAGAGTTACGTTTCAAGTTGCTGAACCTTTTCATATAAGCTTGCAGAAGATTTAATTGATCATATAGAAAATGAAAAACGAAGGTCATACCGATCATAGTTGGTATTATTTTTCATGGCTAGAAGATATATTGCTGTATCCCGAGTGAAGGGAAGGAGTTTACTGGGTTTTGTCTCCGACCATCGTGTCGTGATGATTTTGCAGGTACCCCGAGAGGCCCTTGAGTTTGCCGAAATGTCGATTAACTTCCGTTCTAGCAAATTCGGGTACTCCATATGCATGCTGAATTTTTTTGTGAATTTTAGCATGACTTTGCTAAAAATAGGACATGCGGTACTTGCGACAAATGCATGGGCCGGGGTATCTTAGTACTTAATTAAGTAGGATCAACTGCCTCTTGTGTTATACATATAGAAGTGTGATATCAACTCATAGTTATTACTAATGTTAGTTGCTCGTCATCGATAAACCCTAATCTGGAAGAGGAACCACTCATCCTAACCATTTGCTCTCAAAATTACCACTTCACTTCTTACTACTGAAAATCTTAGACCATCTCCATTCACCAATTGCTCAAACCAGTTCGAAGGGCGTGTTTTCACCACACTGTGGATTATCTTATTGGACCCAACAAAGATGATATAGTTTTGAATTATGAACGTAGGAAATGTCGTCATCGGACGATGAAAGTCTCCCGGGGGAGTGCGGTTGGTGCCAAGACGATCGAGGTCTGTGCGACAGGCCTCACCTGGACGATGATCGGCGCTTCAGCATTAAGCTCGAGGAGACCTTCGAAGTTGAAACGGTACGCAGCGATGACAATTGTTTTTTTTTCATAATTAAGCATGACTTCAACTATTTCAACGTGTAATTTTCATCTTTTACAATTCGAGTATAGCTTATCCCATGCCATGCAAGACGATATGTCTTGGAGAGGATGGATTTTGAAGACCATGAAAATTATGAAACAAAGAAAATTCACCTAAGGACTCATCATGATGTGGATTTTGAAGTAAATCTGTATAATTCTGGGAGCCTAACCCATTTTGGTTGCAAAAATTGGGAAGCATTTTGCAAGAAGTATGGTTTTGATGAGGGTATGCTTGTCACCATGGATCTTGGTGATCCTGACGTCGACCAAGACAATATGGACATTTGGGTCCTTGTTGATACGCCTCCAGTTCTACCGCTATGTGAGTTTCTCAAACATAGTTAATTATTAACTAATTTATATTGTTCATTTCAAAATAGTTGACATCTTATTTCCATTTCCATTGACATCTTATTTTGATTGTTCAAACAATGTGCGGAACATGGTAGACAAAACCCACTACACCGATAGCTCCGAGTTAACTTATTAAGAGAAAAATCATCTGGTCGGATTTTGTACTGATCTTGAGAATTACAATATCTATTGTAAAACTCCTCAACATTATGGTCAATACGTGCCACTAGTGCACGTGTTGAACTACGGTAACTACCATGGAGATACCCTGGTAAGATTTTTTACTATTACGACATTCGTGCATCTTTTGCATACTTCTAAAACTAGTACATCATTGCTAACTATGTAGTTATTACTATGTTTTTCAACAGAGAATCCCAGAGGATTGTGTGCCTCATTTGATGTATCAGAATGGCAACCTTCATGTTTTGCATATATCCAGGTCATCCTACGAATCTCAACTGTCCATACCAGATTTATAAAAGAACTGGAGACATGAAAAATCAAAGAATGGAAAAAATGTATGGATAGTCGTAAGCAGGTTCTTGGAAGCAAAAGGAAGCGAAGCGCAAGAATTGGAGACAGGATGATCTCCATTCTTCATAATGGAGAGTCAGCGTCTATATTGTTTTATGCTATTTTACCTTAAATAGGGTATTTAGGTCCTGCCTAATACTGATGATCATGTGCTAAGAACAATTAAGTAGAGTTGGTTCGATGACTATCAAGATGATGATCGTATGACTTGTTATTAATAACGAGTAGAAGTTGTATGATGATGATTAGTAGGACTTGTTAGGATTAGTATTACTTTCGACAAACTCGCTACTCGCGGTCTCGAGACTTGTAATGTTCTATCTTTGTTCGGTCTTCTGAATTCGGGGACTAATATGATGAATTGTATTCGGAGACTAATCTTCTATTGTATTCGATGAATCTGCTGTTGTTGTGTGGTGCTTCTATATTCTGTCCAATAATATATTTTGTAACCTGTGCAAATATCAGAAAAGAAAAAAAATAATCCCTAATATTCATACAAATGGCGCACCACTCAGCACTCTAATGACGCATTGTAAAAAGGATACTAATGGCGCATCACCCCAGAGTGCGCCATTAGTATGCCAAAGCACATGGATAAATATGCCCCCCTGGGAGGTATACTAATGGCGCATGTTGGACTATACTAATGGCGCACCAGTGGTGCGCCATTAGTAGGCAAAACTGGTGGTAGTGGCGTGCTAGTGGCGCACCAGTAGTGCGCCATTAGTAGGCAAAACTGGTGCGCCACTAGCAGGTCTTTCTCTAATAGTGTGGGACCCCACTCATGTGGGTCTACGCCCTCCGGAGCTTTCCTATGAAAAATAATTTCTGCAAATTTTTTGTGATTTTTTGAGGTCCGTGAAATTGATTTTTCTGAAACTCCAAAAGCATGCAGAAAACAGCAAACGACACTGGGCATTGAGTTAATAGTAGTCTATAAAATAATAAAAATTAATGCCAAAATGATAACAACATAGCATGAAACCATAAAAAAATTAACATGTATCACCTCCTGGAGGGAGCCCCATGTGCTTATCCATCAAACGAGTGCTAGTATTGTGGTAGACAAACAACGCTTCAAGGGAATAATCATCTCTCACTTGCACCATAAAACATGAATTAGACCGCAAGCTCTTGTAGTTCTGAGAAGTTTTCTGTTCAAATATGTGAACAACAGCAACACACGAACTTCATCCAAATTCATACATGCAAGAACATATACTGGAGAACATGGTGGAGGAAGCAGCAAGTGATTTCTTCAAGACGGCGCTCTTCATTGTTGCAGCTGGATCCAATGACATATTTTGGAGTATCTTTCGCCTGAATACCCGATGAGTGCCACATGTTTGAATTGATTTCTCCATGCGCGAGATCCGAGCCGACAGGGCTCGCCGTTTGAATTTGCTCATGGGCCTCAGTGGCTTCGATCGGGCAATGGGAGACTTGGGCCGGCCTGCCGATGGGTATGAGGCCCATCGCGCGACATCTCCACTTGGGCCGTTAGCTGGGTGTGTGGCCCAGCCTAACGTGGACTCCGATGGGGCGACGGACTATGTAGGGGCTTCCTCCTGCATGCGTACGATCGATCACGGAGACTCGTGCAATCAGCCGCCGTCGCTGTGCCCTAGCTTGAGACACAGTGGAGGTGTGCCGGGGGTTTCGTCGCTGTGGCCCGGGGAGAGCGGCGCGCATTCCCCCTCTGCGGCGGGCAAGAAAGGATCCAGCCGCTTGTGTCCATGGCTGGCCGCGGGGCTGCAGCGCCGCCCGCCAAGAAGCCCGCAACTGCTGCTGCTGGTCGGGGTGGGGCTGCACCGCCGCCGGGCGGAGCGCAACCGCCGCTTGTGTGAGGCGGGGCGCTGGGCCCTGGGGCCACATAGAGGAGCCCGGTGGCGGTGGTGTGCCTCCGGGCACCCAGGGTCGCGGCGTCGGCCATTCTGGCGTTCGGCCGTCGGGGCAGGTGCCCTTGCAGGTTGCGGCTGGGAGGGGCGGTCCGCAACCTCCGGCGTCGGGCGTGGGTACCGTTACACTTCCTGCTGGGGGCCGGGCTGAGCCTCGGCCGCAGGTGCCGGGGGTGGCTGCTGCAGGTCGGGGTGGAGCGGCCCGTGGAGTCGTGCCAACGCCTGCCGGCGGTCAGCCTCGTGCCGCACTTCCGCCTCACGTCGTTGCGAGGCCTGCTCAGAACCGATCGGGACCGTCGCAAACAAGGCAGAAATCGAGTACTAGAGAGTCCTATGATCCGCCCCGAGGCCGGTGGGGGGACGATGGTGTTGATGCGTATGGAGATGGACAACATCGTGGTTCCTCATCCACGGGAGGCGGTCGGGGTTATGCTTGGCAGAGTGACGGGTCAGCTGAGAGACCTTTTCTCGGCCCTCCAGGTGGCTTTGTCGAGGGCGCCTCCGGCCCGGATCACCGCCAGAGAGGTGGCTACCGTGGACATCGCGGCGGTTGGGGTGGTGGCCGTGGGAGGTTTCGCAGACAGCCTCCGCCCCTGGCAGTTGTTGACTATGTGGCGTCGGCCGTTGAGACCGATCACACTCAAGCCACTGAGCTTCCTAGCAAGGCGATGGATGTGGTGACGGCCCTGGCCAATGTGGAGGTTCCTGCGACTGGGGCCGTGGCTGAGGTTGGCGACAGGTCTGATGCAGAGAGGGCATCCAAGTGGGCGCGTAAGAAGGAAAGGATGTTGTGCTATCGTTGTGGTGAGAAGGGCCCCTTCATTGCTGAGTGCGTGGCGGAGCTGTGTGACTCGTGTGGCAAGCCAACACATACCTCGGGGGATTGCCCGTTTTTGCGAGACCAGGCTCCGACTCTTACACTGTATGGAGTATATTGTGCTGAGTTGATGTTCTTTGAGTCCCCGGCCGCGAGAGAGATTCCGGAGGAGACACAGAGTTTGACCACCGGGATTGTGAAAGCTACCCAGGGTGAGGTGAATGAGGCTCAGATGAGGCTTCAAGAACTGGTACCGGGTGACTTCCAATGGGAGCTGGTCAGTCTCG